>CM022954.1:35149763-35749763 GCA_012931725.1 Litsea cubeba
CCGTGAAGGCACTTCTCTACCAATAAGCCTTCTCTATTGGATGGTACTAATTATGCTTATGAGATAAGCCAGAATGGTTATATTTATAAAATCCATAGATCTGAAAGTTGAAAATCGATTGTGAAAGCCTATTCGTTGCCCAGTGTCACTACTGATGGGATAACCATCTTAAATCTGAGAACAGTGGACTAATGATGAAGAATTGGCAGCCACTTGCAACTCTAGGGCTTTGAATGCTATTTATTTTCGTAAATTCTACATGTACTACTGCAAAAGAAGGTTGGGATATTCTGCAGACTGTGCATGAAGGGACTGATATTGTCCAAAACTGTCGAAACTTCATGAAATTATATAAAAGCTTTCGAAACCATAAAGATAGAAGATGATTGAACTTTCAATGAGTTCAATTCAAAGCTGAATGCAAATTGTGAATGATACCTTTACTTTGGGAGAACCAATTCCTGAAAATAGGATTGTTAAAAGGATTTTGCTGTCTCTTTCAGAAAGGTTTGATGCACCATGGAAGGAGAATAAAAATCTGAATATTATCAAAGTTCAGGATTTTGTTGGCAACCTTCATACTTTTAAAGCAACCAAAGGACTAATGGTAAATCAAAATCCCATAGTGTTGCTTTGAAAGCCTCCAAAGAATCATTCAAGAAAATTGTTAGTGATTCTGATTTTGAGGAGATAGATCCCCAAGTTGTTGTTCAGTTTATAAAGCACTTTCAGCTGCTTATGAAGGGGAAGAAAAGTGATTTGAAAGGGGATTCAATGTTTTGAGTGTCATGGTTATAGATACATTGTTAGTGACTATGCTAACAAAAAAGCCAAAAAAAAAGGCTTTCAATTTGACTTGGGATGATGATACTTGTGAGGAAGATGATAAAAACTCTGTGTCTGAGAAACCTGAAGCTAGTAAAGAAAAATTCATGGCATTCATGGCAACTTCAGTTTTTGCTACTCCACCAATTTCTTCTGATGATGGGACTGATCAAGATGTTAGTGAGTCAGAGACAGAACATGATTGGAAAACTAAATATGAGTTTATTATTTGAGAAGACCATGAAGATGCTAAAGATGAATGAAAAAGTGGCTACAAGCTGGAAAGAATCTGAAGAGCAAAATACTTCTTTAAAACCTAAATTATCAGAAGATCTTACAAAAGTGATTCACTTAGAGGCAGAAAATAACAGTTTGGCAGATAAATTGATTGCTAAAGCACAGAAGTGTGATTTACTTGATCACCATATGAAGACCTTGAAAGCTGAAAATACTGACTTGTAAGGAATACTTGAGATGGTTTTTTCTAAGTTGGATACTACTAAGGCTTCACTAAACAGGATGAATATAGGGTCAAAAAAACTTGATGACATCTTGTGCAGTCAAAAGACAAAGACAGACATGCATGGCATTGACTACACTAACGGGGCATCTACATCAAAAGCCAAAGGTACTAACTATTTTGTTAAAGATTTAGTTGTTACTAATCCTGCTGTTCATGTTACAAACAATGCTGCAAGAAGAAGAATGCGTTACGTCCTGAACGTATACCTACTTGTCATCACCGTGGAATTAAAGGACACATTCGACCCATTGCAATAAGCTGCGTAAATCACCAAAATAAAAGCAATGGAAAAAGCAGAAGGAAGAGTCACCAATAAAAGACAAAGTTGTATGGGTTAAGAGAGAAAACCTTCCATCTGTATTGGTACACACTTTGCTGAAATGTCTGAATATGCAAGTGTGCGTACCAAAGCTTCATCACCCCTGATATGCAGATCAAGCCTCCACCCTAGTGCTGATACGAAGATCTGACTGAGGGGGAGTCAAAATTGAGGGGGAGCTGTAGAATCTAGATTTTGACAGAAGCTGCTTGAAGATAATTATGGACATAAAGGGGGGAGAATAATGAAGCTAGAGGGAGAAGACAGTGCAAGATCAGGTGCTGAAAAAAAATATTGGGCTGAAAATTCAATGTATTTTGGGGTGTTCTTTTGGGTAGATCATTTGTATTGTTTTAGGGAGTTTTGTTCATGAATTGCCAAGGGGGAGATTGTTAGTATTTTTATGTTGGCTAATTAATGGGTTGGACAAAACTCTGGGTCCATTGAGTTGTATTTTCTAATTTATTTTAGAATGGACTGTGGTTGTGTCGCCGGAAGAGTTGAACCGAAGAAAAGAGAAGACCGAGCGAATCAATGAGGTCCGATTGATCGGAGCCTCTGTGCGATCGATCAGAGAACTGACATGCGCCATTTATCTCCAGGTTCGATCTATCGGATGCACTGTGTGATCGATCGGATAGCGTAGGATTTTTGGGAAAGAGTCCTGATGTGCTACGAAGTTGTTTCCTTTTGAGACTTTGTTTCCCACTTTGAGTCCTATTTGTGTTCTAACTACAAGGCACGAATTTGGGGCTATAAATAGGGTGTCATTCTCAACCCTAAAGGTAGGTGTGCATATTGAAGATTAGGAACACCACCTCTCTCATTAATCTGAGTAAGAGATATCTTAGAGAGAGAATTATTCTCTAGAGCCATTGAGAGATCGTTCTGAAGGGCTGATCGAGAAGGTTATGGGTTGCTTCCACTCTCTTCTAGAAGATAGTTCATCTTGGTTGACAAGGTGTGGGGAGATCAAGTAAGGAGAACGGTGCACGGTGGATGTCGTGGCAATGGATTTTGTGCAAGAACAACTACAGTCCTTAGGTCGAGGTACAGACTGAGGTAAAGGAGCTGTGAGTATATCTTGTAACTGTTCGTGAGTTCTTGATTTTTGGTTCGTGATTTTTCTCCCTGGATAGGGTTTCCACGTTAAAAAAATTGTGTCTGCCTTCTTGTGGTGTGTGATTGGTAGATTGCTAGTTCTATATTGTTTATTTGGTTATATCCGCTGCGTATTGATTGGTTAAATTAGAACTAGTATCCATTTTGGTAGCCTGCAAAACTTTCAGGAAGTTATTGATGTAGAAGAGCAGGCACTTGTCTCTTACAGTCACATCATGCCTGTAAAGTCATCTCTTGCAAGTTACCTATCTCTTGCACCTCACATCAATGCTAAGGTGATTGTGGAGAGTGACTCGGTGAATGCAGTCTATTGTGCCTCTTCTTTGGCAGCAGCCTCGTGGAGGTTCCAAGTTCATATGAACTAGATTAAATCTTAACTTCTCTCATTCAGCTGGAAACGTGTTTGGAGGTTGGTTAATGCGTTTGGAGACGCTTGGTAAATCAAGGGGTGGATAGATCTTCTCCTTTTGTAGTTTCCGCTTTGTAGTTGTGTGTTTGGGTTTGGTATAATGTTGTTTTACTTTGTTGCCGTCTTTGAAGGGTTGTATTGTCTCCTTTCTTTAACAAATCTTTCAGTACCAATAAAATAAAATAAAACAGTTACCAATCTATTATCCATCCTGTTTT
Organism: Litsea cubeba; assembly: GCA_012931725.1. NCBI lineage: Eukaryota > Viridiplantae > Streptophyta > Magnoliopsida > Laurales > Lauraceae > Litsea > Litsea cubeba. The sequence continues at coordinate 35,153,180 of CM022954.1, forward strand.
GATCTCCTGTATCGAAACTCACTGATCCTTTACATGTATATTCTCATTTCATTCCTTTGTCTTATTTATCTAGTTGATTTAGTGGTGTTACAGAAATTTGTGCTTGATTTCTTATATTTGATGAGTGAATTGTAGGTGTGCCTGCTGCAGATGCTCCTAAGAAAATCAGTGGGGTTCACAAGCGGGGTTGGAGGTACATCCCAGTACCAAAGAAAACAGCAGAAACTACACCAAAAATGGAGGTTCAAGCTTGAGCTCCATTCTTTTGCTGCCTATAATGTCATCTCCTGATTTCATATGTTGCTTGGTTTTGCTTGTCCTATTTTCCCCAACTTGTTTTGTGTTTTAAGTTAATGTGCCGGCTGATTCGTCAATTTACCTGTGGAGTGTTAGATTTAAATGTTCAGGAATAGCTCTTTTACTCCCATGCTCTTGTAAGTTGTAACACATCGATATCTTCAAGAGAACTTAGGATTTTGCAAGCTTGTGCAACTGCATTATCTGAATAAGGGACCATAGGAACTATATGCTTGGATTTCACAGCATCCAACACTTTAAATTAGATTTCAAACTGCTGAAGGAAACTCATTCATCAATTTGCTACTGTAGAAAGGAGATTATTTTCCATCAGATATTAAAGCTGGGATTCAAGTTCAACTCTTGGTCCTGAGTTTTATAACAGAGGAGACTTTGTATTGGAGGAGCGGACCTAAAACTAAGCATGTAAATGGGCCTCAATTACCTATTTAACCAATGAACCCCCAAAATCAAGGTATAGATCATTTTATGGCCTTGATAAATAGTTAGTTCAGGTTCATTGGTTGAGGAAAAATCAACGTTTAGGGCAAGTTTGTATACATGTGAAAAACCAGTTCTGGAGAATATTTTCTCTTTCTGCAGAATATTTTTTCTGTCCACACCCCCTAGGAATTTATTTTTTGAGGAATTGCTGAAAACCTGGATGATTTTTTGCACTGTTTTTGCAAAGAAAAGCAGCCGCACCAGACTTATATTTTAGTGTAGCAAGGAATTTAATTTCCAAAATCTTCACTTTTTTCGCGGAAAACTGCCTACACAAATGTGCCCTAATTAGTCTGTTTGATGCGGACTTTGCCGAGTATTTCTCAATACCATTGAAAAGTGTCTCATTTTCTGCATTTGTGATTTTATTGCTCTTTGGTTGAGCGCTTTTCCATGTGAAATACTTTTTCCTCGATTCCAGAAAATTTTCGATATCAGTTGTGTTTGACGTTTTTCACCTGCAGTTTCAATTGTGTAGATGGCTATTTCGAGGCTGTAGGTTCATTTATATAATCTCAAGTGGGATAAGTGGGATAGAGACGATGAATTGAAGTAACCTACCAATTATGCTCCCTATAAGCTTAAGATGACCTTAAGCCGTGGGGATAATGTTCTCCTGTGAGCTTACTGCATTGCAGTCCAGCTCTGTGGGGCTAACCTTTGATCAGTTTAGCCCCCATGATACTCTCTTCATTTTTTGATCTAGCACGAATGAAAAGAATCATCATTATGAGGTCCAATTTTACACTTATAGAACCATCACCTACCATTATACAGAGTTTTAATATGTGTGTGATAAAGAAGCCATAAAAGTTTTAAGGCTGATAAATGAAGGGATAGGATGATTTGAGGAGGCTGATGTTTAGAATGACTCAGGATGACTCTTATCCATAAAGAGACCTTTCCATCTACCCTTCTTCGATAGATAAGTATGCATTTAGGTAGACCCAACGACAATGCAGCCTACTCGTGTATATGAACATTTCCAACCGGTACCCATATGTCTGGACCCCTTGTGTACCACTTGGTCAAAAAGTGGGAATCATGTCAAAAGTTCTGCGATTTAGCCATTGTCATTTTTTAAAATTAGTTCTCTCCTTGAAGTGGGTTTAGCCATTGTCAATCACAGAGGGTCTACATGGCCCGAAATTCATGGCATGAAAAGTGCCATGAAGCCATCCAAGGGTCAGGTGGCTTCATGGCACTTTTCATGCCATGAATTTCGGTCCAAGTAGTCTATTTGTCGCTATACTCTTCTCCCAATATATCATGGTTTTATCTAGTCCTGCTTTATTATCTAGTTTTCTACTAAATTGACTGGAGCCCTAAAAACTTGAGCGGATGACCCCTAGATTCTTACTTCACCTAGATCCGGTTTTCTACCAATTCAAAGTTCATTCATGTTGTACCTGTTGTTTCAATGGTGCAATAGCTGGTGCCAAACCCCAGTAAACGTTAAACCCAAGTTAGAATGAGATAACAATGGATCTAACCACATCTAACATTGCTCAATTTCTTCTGTCCACCACTCGATTTTGTTAAGTTTGTAGGTGCAGAAAATAATGACCCACAATAACTGGGGAGCCTTCTTCCCCCCTCGCCTGCTCAAGCTTCGCCGCGTATTCTCCCTCCACCCTGGCTAGTTTCTGGGTGACGACGTCCAGAGACTCTTGCAAGCCGTTCTTCTCCACGGTCAGCTCGGCAGCATCCATACTGTATCTGCAGATCCTGTCAGCTACAGCCATGGTCTTCTGTGCCGCCTGTGAAAGAAACGGGGTATACGCGTTAGCTCCGGAGGTCAGAGGTGCCAGACCGCCGGATTGGCGAAAAGAAATGCAGAAAGGACTTACCGTGAAGTTAGACTGCAACATTGACAGAATCAGCTTCTGGTCGCTGTACTTGTCCAGCTGCTCCATGTCCCGAGGTAGGGCGCAGGCTCGCCCCAGGGCCTCGAGGACCTGTGGATCAATCCTGTGAAGAACGCGATCCTCCATCGTCATCGGCCTCCCCGGCCCAAGCATAAAGCTCGGCTCCCATATCGGCGGCCCCTGAGGCAGCGAGGCAGCGACCGAGTTGGGACCTGCATCAGTCCTCGGCATCTTCAGCGGCCGAACCCCCTCCTGCTCAACTTCGGCCGGAGGCGAACGTACTTCTAGACCAATGGGGCTAGGAGGTGCGGGAACCTCCGCAGCAGCTGCAGGGGAATTCATTCGAACACTCAAAGGAGGCTCGGGGGAATTCAGATTCACAGACTCATGGGGGGCTCGGGCATCCTCCACTCCGAGCGCCAAGGCCTCTAGGTCCTCGAAAGACAAGCGCCTGGCGCGCCTCATCTCGGAACTCGGCGAAGGAGATCGGGCAGCCCGACTCGACTCCCTTCCCGGGGCCTGGAGAGGTCTCGATCCCGACGTGGAAGCAAGAACGCCAGACGTGGCCCTAACGTCAGACGACGCCCGCGAAGGCTCCTCTGCAGCCTCCGGACTGGCCTGTTCCTGCCCGACTTCGGGACCTGCACCTTCCCCCTGGATCGGCTCTACGGTGCCCCTTAGATACCCATGGTATCTCTGCTGATACCCTAGCAGCGACCAAGCCGCCCTACCGTCATGGCCACTGTACCGCTTTACTAGGCGGAGCCAGGCCTCGTTCCTCTCCCAGATGTAGCGGGCGGCCCGCTTTCTCTCCTTCAAAGCTGTAACGAACAGAAGCGTTAGCGCGGCGGAGCAAAAAGAAACTATGAAAAACAGAGAGAAGGTATTTACTTGGAATGGTCCCGAAGTGGCGAGGGACTTGGTAGCCTTTATCGGTGTCGGCCACCCCGAGCTCCCAGTTTCCCGAGACATACAAGAGATCGTCCCCGGCATACTTGCTTGAATCCTCCAAGTATCGGACAAAGCCGTCCCGGCCTGGCTTCGCCCGGAGATAATAAGCATCTCCGGACTTGCATATATCATATACGTCCTCAATATCGAAGACGCCGAGGTTAATGCCCAGAACCTCATTTAACCTAGCCGTGCCCATCACAATCTTGAAGGCATTGGGTAGCAGCTGGCAGGGGCAGAGGCGCCATTGACTGAGACACCTCCTGAGAAGGGGGTGAAGGGGAAAACGGACCCCACCTTCTATCACAGCCACTAGAGGAAACGGCATCCAACCCCCCGAGAAGTCGCGAAGGTTGATGCCGTTGGGATCTTCGCCCCTGACTTGGACGTCAGCAGGGACCCTGAAGGCCGACCTGAAGCCCTCGATCGCAGCCTCGCCCTCTAACCAGTGGCTATAAATTCCCATTTCTACCCCAATCCAAAGACAGAGAAACCCACAAGAGAAGAGGCAGGGCAGAAGGAACTTACGGGAGCAAGACGATGATAGTGAGTGGCAAAGAGACATGGCCTCAGCAGCACACCACTCCACAGGCAAGGTTCCCTAGCAGCAGCTTATCCTCCTTTGATTCAGAATGGCAACAGAGAAGAAGACGAACCTCGATCACCCTATATATATCGCCAAAAGTCGCCCCCTATTCCAGAGGACCTAGTTGGGCGCGCCAAAGGGGCATCTCCTAGAGCTCCGCGCGAATCATTTCAAACATTGATTGCGTCCCTGACAGAACGGCGCGCACGATCTCGAGAAGACAGACGACTAACCAGAGGACGACACGCAGAGCCGTCAACTTGTCTCCAGCATTGAATGAGGGACGCCATTTATTGCCTCGAGTATCCAAAGCGACCGTGAATCAGGGCCGAGAGGGACTTCCTCCACTGGGTAAGCACCATCACATAGCTCCCGACCTCACGGCACTGACGATCTCCGCAAGATCAGGAGCTAGGGGGCAATTGTGTGGGGAGATTTCCAGAACCACAGGATTACGCTAATCACAGCCATCAGATGAGGCTAAGCACTCTCACGTGCCAGCCGCGTGCTACCCACGTGGCACCAGACTCACCTCGGCTAGTGAGGCAGAGACCTCGGCCGAAATCAGACAGCTCCATGCCGCTAGCGCCGAGCTCAGCCACCCCCTACGTCTCCATCTCGGCTGAGAACTCCACCTCGGCTGAAGGAGCCGAGACGAGAGCCGAAGCGAGAAAAGACCTCCGCTCGCACTCCTCACGTCGCCAGGCGCGTGAAGGAACAGGGGTACGAACTAGAAAGACAGATGCGACATCCATCCGTCCACAAACTTCGCTGGATCACTGACAAGGCGGCGTCCAGCGGCTGAAGCCACATCAGGGCAAGGCCCGAGGGCAGATCCGATGCTGCTCCTACCGCCAAAAGCACCCAACACGATCTGGCCCAACAAGACGCGCATTTAATGCATTGTGGGCTGATCCGACTGACATTAAATGCAGGGTGGGCTGGATTGGACCGCATTTATTACTTTGCGGGCCTATCATGACTCCCAGTCAAATCACGGGACACACACCAAGGTGTCCTCCAAAAATACAAGCCAAGCTTCTATAAATGTAATCCCATACCACATGCAAGGTACGCAGAATACAACTCATAGAACTGTTACTCTGCCTCTCTTCTTCCTCTCCTTCCATTGTTCCAGTTCCTTCACTGACTTTGGCATCGGAGAGCCTTGCGCCGCCCAGGCTAGGGTCCTCTGACCGTGTGTTCTTCCCTTTCAGGCTTTCGGACGGTACCCAGTCATCACCATCTTTGGATAAGTCCTCTTTATGGGCTTTTGATCCAGATGAAACTCCTGTGCCAGGTGACGGCTTCCTCCGAGGGGGAAGGCCTGTCGTAGTCTGCGCGCTCTCTGAAGATGGTCCCCGTAGGCTACGCGCTCTCTGAACGCGGGTCTACGGCCAGCCTTCCCTGGTGCGGTTGCATGGGAATCTTTGCAGCTGTGGGTTGGTGGCGCCCCCTGCGCTCGGCGGCCTTGTCGTCATTCCGCAAGGTTCTGGGCGGAGGGTAGGACTAGAAACGCCCCAGGAGCGGGCTCTTGTTTGCAAACTTTGGTCTGACCAGCCAAAGCGTGTTGCAGAGCCCTCGGCACCGGGCGCCTGGGGGTCCCGCTTCGTCCCAAAGGGCGGTTCTGGATCATGCCGCAGATCCTTCTTCTTGGGGGATATCAAGACCTCGGGGCAGGATGCAACAAGCCTTTCCGCCGGAGGTTTCCGGTCGGCGGGCGGTGTCGGCGAAGAGTAGTCTCAAAGCTTGCTTTCTTTTGGGTCTTCCTTCAGAGGGCCACGAGCCTTTCTTCTGTGTATTTTGTTTCATGTTTGTAATCCATGTAATGAAGCAATTACAATGAATAAGGACGAGTTTTGTGTTTGCCCAATCCGTGTACATTTGCATTTTTGTATTTCCATGCTTGCACTGTCCTTCTTTCGAAAGCTATTCTTGGCCGAAATGGGTGGCTTTGGCCGAGACGAGCTGCCTTGTGCCGAAGTGGAGTCATCATTCCGTTGGTCTCGGCTGTGGAAGCGTGAGCTCGACAATGATCTTTGAGGGGTGTAAAAACCCTGATTTTAGGAATCCGGCCGAGTGTCCGAACTCGAGGCCTTCTCCAGGGCCCAGGACCCGGAGCTTTAGGAAACGACCGAGCCTGGACTCGAGGCCTTTTCCAGGGCGGTAGACCCGGAGCTTTAGGAAACGACCGAATTTGGACTCGAGGCCTTTTCCAGGGCGATGGACCCGGAGCTTTAGGAAACGACCGAGTTTGGACTCGAGGCCTTTTCCAGGGCGGTAGACCCGGAGCTTTAGGAAACGACCGAGTTCGGACTCGAGGCCTTTTCCAGGGCGATGGACCCGGAGCTTTAGGAAACGATCGAGTTCGGACTCGAGGCCTTTTCCAGGGCGATGGACCCGGGGCTTTAGGAAACGACCGAGTTCGGACTCGAGGCCTTTTCCAGGGCGATGGACCCGGAGCTTTAGGAAACGACCGAGTTCGGACTCGAGGCCTTTTCCAGGGCGATGGACCCGGGGCTTTAGGAAACGACCGAGTTCGGACTCGAGGCCTTTTCCAGGGCGATGGACCCGGAGCTTTAGGAAACGACCGAGTTCGGACTCGAGGCCTTTTCCAGGGCGATGGACCCGGAGCTTTAGGAAACGACCGAGTTCGGACTCGAGGCCTTTTCCAGGGCGATGGACCCGGAGCTTTAGGAAACGACCGAGTTCGGACTCGAGGCCTTTTCCAGGGCGATGGACCCGGAGCTTTAGGAAACGACCGAGTTCGGACTCGAGGCCTTTTCCAGGGCGGTAGACCCGGAGCTTTAGGAAATGACCGAGTTTGGACTCGAGGCCTTTTCCAGGGCGGCAGATTTGGAGCTTTAGGAAACGACCGAGTTTGGACTCGAGGCCTTTTCCAGGGCGGCAGACCCGGAGCTTTAGGAAACGACCGAGTCTGGACTCGAGGCCTTTTCCAGGGCGATGGACCCGGAGCTTTAGGAAACGACCGAGTTTGGACTCGAGGCCTTTTCCAGGGCGGTAGACCCGGAGCTTTAGGAAACGACCGAGTTTGGACTCGAGGCCTTTTCCAGGGCGGTAGACCCGGAGTTGCAGAAGTCATGTGAGGAGAGATGACACAGGTTTGACGACAGGGCAAAAGGCACTTTCATTTATCAAGACTTGCTACATTTTTTAGAAACAGAATTTCTTCAGGCAGGACGCATTCCACGATCTCGGCAGTGGCTTGCCTGTGAGACCACCCTGAACGGGCCATGCCAGCTCGGGGCCGGCTTTCCTTTGTTTGGCTGTCAGCTGGCGGGGTCTCCTTGAGAACCGGCTCTCCCAGGGAGAACCTCACTTAAGACATTTTGATTGTACGCTCTGGCTAACCGTTGTCGATAATCGGTCAGACGCAGGGCTATTGTTCCTTGGCGCTTGTCCGCCAGCTCCAGCTCCAGCTCCATTGTCAGGTTTGTCTTACTTCGGCCTTGGTCGATCAGCTCTGCGAGAAGGCCGATCTCTAAAGGAATTGACTGCTTCCATCCCGCAGGCCGGAGAGGTGTTGCCGAGGTGGGAGACCGTCGGGCTTGTGAAGTGGGACTCGGCGGCAGTCTCTGTAGGCGTCAAGGAAGCTCATCCGGTCGTGGCCAGTGATGGCGCCGATCAGGGGGAACCTGTCTGGGTCTGCCGAGTTCGGCATGGCCTCGGCCGTGGTCTCAATCGTTGGGGAGCGGGATTCCCCCGAGATCTTTGTTTGAGAGAAGAGATCGCAGGTCGGCCGCGGCGAGTTTTTTTGGATGCCTGTCCGAGCTCGACTTCCATCACCTTCTTCCCGTGCGATGCGAGCTTCCGCGAGACGAGGGAGAGGGAACCGAGGATGCCAGGTGGATCACGTTAATGATCTTTTCGGAGTCCTCGCTGTCTGGGTCCCGAGCCGTGCTCTGGTGAACTCGGCCCCCGCTGCCGCCGGCATCTTCTGTCTTGACGAATTCTGGGAGGTGGCCTTCTCCGGCGAGTCTCTCCAGGTACCACTTCAGAGAGTTGCACTCCTCGGTCTTGTGTCCTTTACCTTTGTGGTAGGAGCAGTAGAGCTTGCTTCGACTGCCGTTGGTGGGCTCATTTCTCAAGGGCTGAGGCCACTCGAAGAACGGCCTACCTTTTATTTTGTTCATGATCTGGTGTATCGGCTCTCTGAAGACGACGTTGATGCCTTGATAGGCGCTGGCGTGAGGCCTTGGCCTCTTGCTGCCCCCAGACCTGGGTGGTGTGGGCATCGCCGAACTGGCGACCCAAGCCTGCTTGGGGTCCTGCTTCTGGAAGGGCTCCCCGCCCCTCTGCCGAGGCTGGTTGCTCTCGTGCTCGGGTTCCGGATGCCCGTCCTGATCCCGGGCTCGGATCTCGTCTTCCTCCTGGGCGATGAAGCGCTTTACCCGGGACATCAACTCTGGCATGGACTCTGGGGGGTCCCCGGCCAAGTCCTTCCGCAAGTCGTGGCCGGGGATCAGGGCATGCTGGAAGGCGTAGATTGTTATCTCCTCCCTGGTGCCCTCGATCTGGCTGTAGACCGCCCAGAATCGCTGGGCGAAGATGGCGAGAGTCTCATCCTGCTTCATCTTCAGGGCGAGGAGGTCCCCTTCTCTCTTGGGGACGACGCTGTAGGCTTGGAACTTCTTCAGGAAGGAGAGCTGGAGCTCCTTCCAACTCGAAACTGACTGCTCTGGGAGAGAACAGAACCATTTCAGGGGGAGGTCACCCAAACTGGGGGAGAAGATTTTGCAGTTTAGATGGCCCTCATTCCCCCAGATGGACATCTTCTGGGAGAAGTGTCGGAGGTGAGCTGATGGGTCAGACAGTCCGTCATAGGGGACGAACCGCGGGACGGAGAACTTTCTGGGCAAGGGGGTGCGCTCGATCTCTTTTGTGAAGGGTGAGCCCCCTAGATCAGTGTGGCCACAGATCTGCTTCCGGTCCCGCACGTCCAGGTTGTGCTGGAGAGCCAATCTGACGCATTTGTCAAATCGCTCCTGCTCATCGTCCTTCTCCGGAGTCCGGGCCCTTGACTTTCGCTTGGAGCGGCTCGGGCTGCGATGGCTACGAGCTCGGCCATCGCGACTTCGATGACTTCGGCTGTTGCTCGAGCCTTCGTCATGACTCTGGTTCCGCTTATGGTCCAGATGGTTTCTGGGATCCTTGCGGGGAGGCTGGGCTGCCCTGCTGGGGGCGTCCCTCTTTTTCCCTTGAGGCTCGGAGACCTGCCTCAAGGAGGCAGTTTGCGCTGCCCTCAGCTGCTGCTGGAGCTCGCGATCAGCTGCTCTTGCCTCTGGAGGAGAGCGTTTTGGGACTTCGAGAACCCCTCCAGTGGCAGGGGGTTGAACGTGGCGCGTCTCTCCTACGGCCACGGCTTTGTCCTTCCGAGGACGCTCATGTCGACGCTCATCGCGTCTGGGTGGCATGACCTCTTCTGCTGAGATCGAGGCCTCGAGTCCCTCTTGGAGTGGGAACTCGACAAAGAGCTGAGAGCCTAAGCGGCCCTCGCCTGCAGACGTGCCATGCACCGTGCGGGAGCGCCCTTGAGGAGGGACGTCCGTTGACGGTGGTGGCAGCTCGAGCGCTGCTCTTGAGGACTCTACGCCCTTCCTAGCTTTCGGAGGCATGGCTTCTGAGAAATTGAGGTTAAGAAGGTTGGGAAAGTTGGGAAGGTTGGGGTATTACTTTCCCACAGACGGCGCCAATTATAGGTGCAGAAAATAATGACCCACAATAACTGGGGAGCCTTAGAGGACTTATCCAAAGATGGTGATGACTGGGTACCATCCGAAAGCCTGAAAGGGAAGAACACACGGTCAGAGGACCCTGGCCTGGGCGGCGCAAGGCTCTCCGATGCCAAAGTCAGTGAAGGAACTGGAACAATGGAAGGAGAGGAAGAAGAGAGGCAGAGTAACAGTTCTATGAGTTGTATTCTGCGTACCTTGCATGTGGTATGGGATTACATTTATAGAAGCTTGGCTTGTATTTTTGGAGGACACCTTGGTGTGTGTCCCGTGATTTGACTGGGAGTCATGATAGGCCCGCAAAGTAATAAATGCGGTCCAATCCAGCCCACCCTGCATTTAATGTCAGTCGGATCAGCCCACAATGCATTAAATGCGCGTCTTGTTGGGCCAGATCGTGTTGGGTGCTTTTGGCGGTAGGAGCAGCATCGGATCTGCCCTCGGGCCTTGCCCTGATGTGGCTTCAGCCGCTGGACGCCGCCTTGTCAGTGATCCAGCGAAGTTTGTGGACGGATGGATGTCGCATCTGTCTTTCTAGTTCGTACCCCTGTTCCTTCACGCGCCTGGCGACGTGAGGAGTGCGAGCGGAGGTCTTTTCTCGCTTCGGCTCTCGTCTCGGCTCCTTCAGCCGAGGTGGAGTTCTCAGCCGAGATGGAGACGTAGGGGGTGGCTGAGCTCGGCGCTAGCGGCATGGAGCTGTCTGATTTCGGCCGAGGCCTCTGCCTCACTAGCCGAGGTGAGTCTGGTGCTACGTGGGTAGCACGCGGCTGGCACGTGAGAGTGCTTAGCCTCATCTGATGGCCGTGATTAGCGTAATCCTGTGGTTCTGGAAATCTCCCCACACAAAGTTATAGTCATCACTACTTCGATACATTATCACATGTTATATTCACAATAATTTTAAATAATTTTGAGGTGGTAGATACCCGGTTATTTGGTTGGATTATCTGGGTATTTGGAAAGATGAGGCCCATTTTCGTCCCTTACTGGTGCTTGCAGGGTGGGCTTGCTTGAGCCCAACCCATGCCTCACCAGACCCGGTTTGGGTAAAGTACTAAAGATCCATGGGTTGAGCTTGGGCCTAAATTTGCTAGCTTGATAGTTTAGAAGTTCCATATGAGCCTATTTTGCAGACCTTACAAATACAAAACAAACAAGCAAAATGTTTTTTTTTTTAATTAAAAAAAAAACATTTTGAAAATGGACAAGAACTATACCTAGAGGTGAGGATGGTTCGGGTTGAGCACTATGGGTAACACATATAGGCTCAAACCAAGACATACACCTTTCATTAATCAAGTTGAAAATGTCCAATGAAAACCTTAATTAACAGGTCGGGCACAAGGTGGCTTTTTTGTTCATAGTACTAGTTATCGGGTTGCGGTTTGCTGATTCAAAATTGACTCAACCCTCACCCAACCCAGAATTACTGGGTTGGGTTCAAGTCTGGTTGGCAGGTCAGGTCAGGAATTGCCACCCATGATTGCCCTACTTAAAGGCAACTTTCATTCATGCTTGAACATGACCGACCCAATGTGTCAGCATTCGAGGGATCTATAGAAAGATTCATAAAGAGAAGAACCAGTTAACTCAATGGTGAAGAACATAATATATATATCTGTAAAAATGATGAATACAATGAGTATAAAATATCTCATGAGAACCTCTCATCACCATAACCCAAATTAACAAACCAAATCTCTCTCTCTCTATAATTTGCTAATTATTCCTCAATTGACTATATGAATCAACCAATTCAAGAGTGCGAATCTACATAATCTGATCATAACATGACAACCCTAATTTGATTACATTGGAGCCGGGGCCAAGAAGGCAGATGATGCCTCAGCAGGGAAGGGGCCGGGCGCAGCCCCAGAACTGAGGAGCTCCACCATTGCACGGTGAGGATTTGTTCGTTGCACCTCGCAAAGGTCCGGCAGAAACACCCCTGTCCATCACAAGAAGGTTGGTAAGATCATCTAAAATTTGTAACATTTTCGGCATAAATACAATATTAAATCCGTCAAAACCCAACTTAGTTTGATGTCCAACTGAGTCAGCTCGACTAAGAGAACTCAAAACTCAACATTCTTTAAAATAATGAACATTGTATTTGTGAAATGTGACCTAACTAAAAAAAAAAAAACAGGTTACTTGATTCAAAGACTAGAGTCAACTCGGCTGAATCGAGTTAAGAGATTCAGAACTAGATAAATGGAATGCGCATTGAAGAAAATCAATTGATTAATCAATGATTATCAATCCTTATTTCCCCATCTTTTAAGTGATTGTACAATTTTCAAAGGCCAAAATTCAAATGGGGAAAGTCGTATCAATCCAATGATTAGGATTGGTTACATCCCCTATAAACTTAATTACGGACCCAATGATCCAAACTGACCATCTGATGCATCAATATGTTGAAATATTCAGATGATAAGCTTGTGCACCAATTTGAGGGTATCAATGACCTGTACATCAAGTTTTATAGTGTATGGTATTCTGTAAGCATCCACCTCACAATAGTTCAAACCATGAATGAAATGACCAAAATACCCTCAAATGGCGCTCAAATCTGAAATCATGATCGGCCTGAGCAGCAATGAATGGCCCAACCAAGAGAAGAAGATAAAGAAGAATTGATGAAGAAAACAGCATCTAATTCTCTTTCTTTGTTTTTTTTTTTTTTTTTTTACCTTCTCCAGCGGCGAGATTGAAATACAGGTCTATGATGTTTGGGCAATCTTGGTAGCATGCCGGAGAGCACAATTTGGCGGTAAATTGTGATTCCATGAGAGAGTCCGATGAGATCCCAACCGAATTTCTATCAACCCCACATGCGCGCACGCACTCATCAGTCTCAATCCAATCTTTCATCCTCTCCACCGTCACCTCCGACTCCCTACATTGGTATTCAATGGTGCCATCCTCACGCGAGGAAGTCTCTATCAGGCAGCGCTTCCCCGTCGACGATATCGAGAACGCGCAAACATCTTTTGGTAGATTCTCACAAATAATATTTCCTACGTAAATTGCCAACATGAGTTACAATTACCATAACAAAAACATAACAGAACAACACACCAACTATATATAGAAAGAAAGAAGAAGAAAATACATACATAAGGGAATGCATACATACCTAGAGCCCCATGGAGGAAGATGGAGAGAGAAAGGAAGAGAGCCAATGGTAGTTTGGAAAATGTGAAAGAGGCCATGAGATGATGGAGATCTCTCCCTTTTTTTTTTATATAGGAGGAGGAGGCCTTTGTTTCAGGAGAATGTGAAGAGGAGATGGGTTTGGAGAAATGGGAAGATATGAATGGAGTTGTAAAAGAGACAACGGACTTTGGTCTTTAAATAGGAGGGATTTTAGGAACTGTCCTGAACGACATTGATGCCACTTTCGAGGTCTTTTCCGCATGTTTTCGCGTAGAAGTCGAACACGACAAGGCTGTAAATTTGGACTTTGTGTAGGGTCCACACGCGTGTTTTTGTTTTTCTATTTATTTATTTTTCTGGTTTTGTGTTTTGCTGGCAAGTAATGGAAATTATGTCGTTACGGTGACGACAGTTGGATACCGGACACGTCGTCGTATAGATGTGTAGGACCACCTGTGAAAATATTTTTTTGTTAGTTTACCTATCTGAAAATATTGCTTTTTTATAAAATAAAAAAAATCAATTTAACAAAACATTATTATTATTTTTGTGAATGGAAACGGAAGTGGCCAATAACATGGAAACAATTAAACAAATCATCATCTTAAATTAAATGACCAGTTATATTCAAGGAAGTTTAGATTTTATGATGCTAAAACTAAGGTTGGTGAGATATTTGCGAGGCTCTTCACAAAACCATGTTCTTCTATTCATAGAGAGTTGAATGTAGGTGCTCATAGGGCTGCAAAGCTTGTCAGTTTTGTGAGAGCTATGTTTTGTGGACCAATAGGGTCCCATTGTAGCAATGTGTATATATATGAATTCTACAAAATGCCTCCATTATAAAGGATTGTTTTTGCCCCTCTTTAATAGCCAACGAATGTTTGATGCACATCACCAATGATAATTGCTATGCATTGCAATTTGCACTCTTTCGAAACAACTCTCAGTTCCAATTTCACTTATAACTCATGACAAATTTAAGTTAATTTTTTTAAAAAAATAGAAAAGATAAGGCCTAACTTTTTATTTTTCTTGAAGAGAAACTCCATTCATAAAAGAAACACAACACCAAACAAGAAAATTACTTGAATCTTAGGGAGAAGGCAAGCAACACTTCACCCGCTCTAGCAGAAAATTGTCCTAACAAAATTTCGTACCAAGTCTTGAACATAACTTGGCCAAAATGTGAGTAGTCTCATTAAGAGTTCATTGGAAAAAGAAAAACTTGAAAAAAAGGAAAAATAATATATTGACAACAAATGTCCAAAATGATAGAATAAGTGGCCCAAACCTACTTTCCATTGATACTATCAATCACTCCTTGGCGTTAGAATGAAACACCATCTTAGAGAAACTATCAAGAGATGCTTTCTCTTGTACAAAGAGATCGAATAACCCTCACCTCTACTTCTTTAGTGGAAAAGAGCTTTGGCCTAAAGTGAGCACATGTATGAATACGAATGTTGTTCAATATCATACCATAATTATACGCAGGTTTTCCATCATTAGCATTATAAGAAGCATCAGTGAAGGATCATTAAAACATCATTAGATATTATAGAGGGTCATATTGGGATTTTAGGAGTATGATAGACATCCTCATTGCACTCCAAAGAAGTAGAAAAGGAGCACGTTTTTTGAATCGGCCTAATAGTGTTGTTAGGACAAATAGGAATGTTATTGAAGATAAAATTATTTCCACCTTTCCACACCATCCACCCAGTAGTGAGGACCATAGAGACTAGATTGAGGCCTCCATACCCACCATTCTCATTACTTAAGCCTTATCGATTCGGCCTTAATAGGACCAAATTGATAAGGCCTAGCTAATGGGAGTCATTCTCTAACCAAAATAAATAAAATAAGAGAAGTTTAAAATAGAAGAATAGATTACTAGGAGGTTTTTCAAAATGGGTAATATCTAATATTTAGGAGTCAAACTCTATAGTTGGGCCCACCATTATGAAATTCTTAAATTTTTCAGGATGGTCAATCTGACGGTGAGCCCACCCACTATTAAACTGAAATTTGGTGTGAGAAAATAAAAAGATACAGCTAATTATTTTGAGTGGGTTGGGTTTTTTTTATAGGTGGTCCCCACTAATATTTCTCTAAAATGTACAAACATTAGTCGTCTTTTAAAAAGAAGAAAAGGCAGTTGGCATTGGCATTTAAATGCCTTAAATTTCCCCAAGCCAAGTGTCATGCTCACCTGCAATTTCCCATTTTTATTTTATTTTGTCCTTTACTTCCGTCCACACGCATTTCTTGCGCTATATATTCTAATAATTTTCGTGAAAGCGCTTGAAAGACGTGTGAAAGAGAAAGAGAAAGAGAAAGAGAAAGAGAGTTCCGACGAAGTTCGAGTTTTTGAAGCATTCAACGACAGAAGGTTCTTATTTGTCTCTCTCCTTCTTTATTTACATAATTTATATAATTAAGAGTTGCTATCTACACACTATAAAAAATTCTTTACACACTGTATTTAAAAAAAACTCCTAAACTACCCCTCATCATAACATGTTCGGCCCTAAACGACCGAACATCGCCGAACAAATCGAGTTTGTGTCGCCGAACGAATCGGATTCGTCAAGCTTTCGCCTTCAATGGCTTTTTTTTTTTTTTACATCTCTTAATTGGCTTCAAATCTTCGAAAACCACCATTTGCTTGTCCATTTGCTTGTCCATTACTTAAAAATCACAAATGACTAGGAATGAGAGATGAATGGAGTTGGCGAGACATGGAGGGTTAGGGGGAGAGGGAAAGAGGGAGAGGGAGAGGGAGAAGGAGAGGATGGGCGGGCGGCGACGAGCAGGGAGAGGGGCCGGTCGCAGGCGGAGGGTGGCGAGGTTGGGCGGAGGGGGCGGCTGGCTGACAGGGAGAGAGAGGGAGAGGGAGAGGGAGAGGGGGGGGTAGTTTAGGAACTTTTTTCTTTTAAAAAAAATACGGTGTGTGAAGAGGGGTTTGTAGTGTGTAGGTAGCAGCTCTCTTAGATAATATATTGAAAAAAACAGGAAATATCTTTGGATATACCATGGATTTACACATCTACCCTTTATATTTTGGATCTGCAGATATTTCCTTTAGCTGTAATCGGGTAAACTGTCAACCTCAGATATAGACTAGATCAAACTCCAGATATTGACTAGATCCAACTATGACAAAGTTAAGTGGGTCATAATTTTATGTCAGAGTCAGGTTAGAATAGGGCCCATGGTTGCTTTGAGTATGGTCCGTCTAGTGTCCGAGTTAGGCGGACCATAGCTCCTTTACTTAGCACTCGACCCTGTTCTAGTTTTGAAGCTTTGGTTTGTATTCTTGGGTCGGCTTCATTTGGGAGATCAGGGTGATGGCTTGAGAATTATTCCTTGGCCATTTTTAGCAATAGCCACAAAGGGACTTAATTCCCTCACTCATCTTTTTCTCTTACATAATCTTTTAAAGAGAAATTCCTTTTCTTTTTGAGTGTTTTAAAGGTAATCTTGTTTTACAAATTTGAATTTCTTATTTTTCACAATGTCACAATTAGAAAATGAACTCCCACTGTACCATGAAAATAGCTTCTTTTTTTTATTTTTATTTTTCTTGCCAGAAATGATGCTGAACTAAACTACAAGAAGAAGCAATTAATTCTGCCCTCCAAAAAAGGGTTGCTATACAAAAAAGAAGCAAACATAATCAAGAAAATAGACATTATCTGAGTTTTAAATGCATAAACACAATCCAAATTTAACCCAATGTTGATGGCACTAGATTAGCCCCGGCTATGTTTGGACGTTTGATGGCAATGAATCCAGGTGAATCTATGCATGCCCCAACCCACTCCCACTTTACCTTGTTGCACACTTGTTTTAGGGATGTAAATGAGTATCTGATTCTCCACTTATATGGAGGTTCAGACCCCTAGAAAAATTGAATTTGAAACAAATTTTAGGTTCCAATTCATAAATTATTGGGATTTTCAATTTCTTCTTAATGAAATTAGAAATTTACATTCAACGAGTCCAGTCAAGTTTTGTCATGTGAGTAGATCAACTAACTCCATGGCAGATGCTCTACCTAAGCGAGGGGTTAAGAGCTCCACTCCTTGGGTACGAGTGGTTATGTGATTGGGGGGAGAGTGGTACAACGCTCTTATACTCTCTTTTTCCTTTTTTTTTTGTTGTTTTGGTCTTTATATGTTGTTGTATATCTACTTTAATACAAGTTGTGTTATCGCAAAAAAATAGAAAAAAAAAAAAAAGAAGTGTCACGGACCAAAACCTAATTTAAGTTCCAATTGATAAATAGATCTAGTTTTAGATTAATACGGGTTCCAACCTATGGACTTGAAACCCGACATATAATTTTTTAATGTTGCAAATTGTAGCTCAAAATTAATTTTGATTATTTATTCTTATGTTTAGTTTTAGAGATACTAGACTTGATGCACTATTTAGGTTAAATAATATCCTAATTTTAAGCAAAAGAAACTTTACCAAAAATATAAATAAATAAATAAATAAATAAAAGTTTGGACCAATTTTAGAATTAAATTCCAATTCTCTAGTCGGAACCGGTCCAAGTATTCTCATCAAAACTGCATTTGGAACCAACAAAATAGGTCTCGAACTTGAACCGAAACCCTCATTTAGAAATGGTTCTAATTCCGGATCCAGTATAGTTTCGGTCTAGGACCATCCCATTTATATCCTTGTACCTACTCCTTAAATGAGTTTAGGACATGTGATATCAAACTCACCTCGTAAAATATACAAGTAGATAAAAGTCCTAGTTGTCGCATACTCCATTTGCAATTGATAACAATTTTAAAACATTATTTTTCTCATTAGCATTTATTAATAAATAAGTCGCAAGCCAGATGTAGCAGCCAGGGAATTGGGATTTGACCCCTCCAAACCCAACTTGGAAAATTTATAAACCCATATCCACCTCAAACTAGATATCCTCAAACTAGATAAAACTAGAGGTGGCAAAATATGATCCGACCCGACCTGCGTATTACCCGCTTAACCCGACCCGTTTAATAGGCGGGTCGGTCACGGGTCAAGTATTTATGACCCGCCATTAAGCGGGTCGGGTTAGGGTTGACCCGCTTAACCCGCTTATTTAAGCCAAAATTGAATTTGATTATTTTAATGCATAGGCTAAAAATAAATAAATGGACCTTAACCAAATCAACCCCATGCTTTTTATTAACGGAAAGCAAGGTAATGCGCATCAAATGATTGTTGAAATGAGATTAGACCAAATTTGATCTTAAAAGTCAGTTTTGGTCAAGCATGAAACCATAGTTGAGTCGATTTATTTACTAGATGGATATGGGTTATGCGGGTCGACCTGACCCGTATAACCCGCAATGGTTATGCGGGTTAAGCAGGTCGGGTCGGGTTGACCCGTGGTGGGTGCGGGTTAGGGGTTTTTTACCCGTTTAATAAACGAGTCGGATGCGGGTTAGACTTGTGTAACCCGTTTAATAAACGGGTCCGACCCGTTTAGTACAACCCGACCCGATTGCCACCTCTAGATAAAACCAATACCCACCTACGAGTCATGATCCATGGCCCGAATAATTGGGAGCCCAAGTTTGTGCCCAATTTGTTCTGTCAACTTTACCTACCAAGGGCATAACAGTAATCTCCCATCAATCTTGAAGAAAAAAAAGGTAGTCAATGAAAATCACAAGAGAGAGGAAGAAAAAAAAAAGTTCGTGTCTTGGAATGCAAGGAGTTGAAAAGTCGAACTAGTTGAAAGCCGGTCGAGGGACGTTCGTGGCTGGCTGCCTGGCTCCATCAGCCGCAAATGAAATGAGCACCGCGTGTCCAGATCTGAAAACTGATAGGAAACGGCAACTGCCATAAGAAAGCTCTAGAAGGTGAAGAAGGTTGCCAATTCAGAGATCTGTTGGACAACTGAAGTGGTTTGCACCTGCAGGTGGGGGTCACCCATCTTAGGCCCATCAATTTGGCTCAGAAAGAAGGGGGGCTGGCCCAGCTTGCATTTAAAATAAGAGCTTTCGTTTTTAAGAAAAAGTCGAGAACCGGACTTGGACAACACTAGGCTTGGACCTTGCCCTTAGCCTAATACTATTCTTTATATGTAAATAAATACTAATTATTTAAGTTGATTAATTTCATCTTTATTTAATTATTAAAATTATATATTATGAAGACGCATAAGCAATAAGTGTTGCAAGGTTGCGCTCATTGTTTCTAATTTCATTGCTTCTTATTTAAGCCTTTGAAATTATTTTTATATATTTTTACTAGAGTTAAAGGGGTGCACAAATGCTAATAAGAACACTTTTCTCTCTATGGAGTGACACTTGGACGCCAACTAATTCTTAAAAATAGCTTGTATATGTATGGAACTTGATGATGCCAAAAATAGGTTTTCGGACACCACCGGTCAAGTAATAAATGATAGGTGAGAATGTAGTCAATAAATGAGAGAGAGAGAGGGAACTTATAGTGGTTCGGTCTGTATGACCTACGTCCACTTTGAATATGGTGATCTTTGATTGATAAGGTGGATTACAAGCGAGAGAGAGGTGAGTAAGATTTTTATCATTGCCCCTCAAGTGATGAGGGGACCCTGAATTTATAACACTTCCCCAACAGATGGGATTCAAAAATAAAGTAACGTCTCTCTGGAGCCTGGAGCCTCAGACGTGTCCTCGAGGAACGAGCAAGGCGGAGGGCTTGGGGCCTCAGACGTGTCCTCAAGGAGCGAGCAAGGTGGAGGGCATGGGGCCTCAAACGTGTCCTCGAGGAGCGAGCAAGGTGGAGGGCAGGTGAGAGTCTCTTCGCGAGATTTGGTAAGAGTGGGTGAGGGGAGGACTTCGTTGTGATGACTCGGAGGCCTTGACGTGACGAGGCTTCCTTCAACGAGTCTCGAATATCCGCTAAGCTAAACTGGCTCGACCCATGACCTTGGACGGACCGGGTTGTCTGGACCTGACTCTTTACCTCAATCCGGGTTGGGCCTGACCCATCATTTGCCCCTCAAAGTCCCGCGTTCAATAATATTTGAAAGTGGGGCTTTCTGTGCATCCAACTCTCTTCTTCCTGAAAAATCTTTCTTTTTCTTGGTTGTAACTCTGTCTATCTGTTAGTTCCTTTAGATATGTATCTCGGAGAGTCCTCCCGGCTTGGGCTACTCTTCTTTGAAAACTCAAGCTATAAAATAAACCCTAGAGTAGTATTTCTTCAAAAGAAAGAAACTAGCCT
This sequence comes from Litsea cubeba, assembly GCA_012931725.1. Classification (NCBI taxonomy): domain Eukaryota; kingdom Viridiplantae; phylum Streptophyta; class Magnoliopsida; order Laurales; family Lauraceae; genus Litsea; species Litsea cubeba. The sequence goes on from CM022954.1 coordinate 35,173,534, forward strand.
CTGCAGAAAAACCATTGGGAGAGAAAAAGATGGAGACAGGCAGCAAAAGAGGCGACGGCGCGAGCGATGCGACGGCGAGCGCCCGGCAGGCGCCGCTGGGCAGCGAGGGCGGCGCGGCAGCAGCGGGCGTCGCGGGCGAGGGCGCCGGGGCGCCGGGCGGCGCGGCAGGGGCGCCGGGCGTCGCGGCAAGGGCGCCGGGGCGCCGGGCGGCGCGGCAGGGCGCCGGGCGTCGCGGGCGAGGGCGCCAGGGCGCTGGGCGGCGCGGTACGGGCGCCGGGCGTCGCGGGCGAGGGCGCCGGGGCGCCGGGCGGCGCGCGGCAGGGGCGCCGGGCGTCGCGGGCGAGGGCGCCGGGCGGCGCGGCGAGGGCGCCAGGGCGCTGGTCGGCGCGGCAGGGGCGCCGGGCGGCGCGGGCGAGGGCGCCGGGCGTCGCGGGCGAGGGCGCCGGGGCGGGCGGCGCGGCAGGGGCGCGGGCGTCGCGGGCGAGGCCGCCGGGGCGCCGGGCGGCGCGGGGCAGGGGCGCCGGGCGGCGCGGCAGGGGCGCCGGGCGTCGCGGGCGAGGGCGCCGGGCGGCGGGGCGAGGGCGCTGGGCGGCGCGGGCGAGGGCGCCGGCGGCGCGGGCGAGGGCGCCGGGGGCCGGGCGGCGGGGGGGCGCCGGGCGTCGCGGGCGAGGGCGCCAGGGCGCTGGGCGGCGCGGCAGGGGCGCCGGGCCGCGCGGGCGAGGGCGCCGGGCGTCGCGGGCGAGGGCGCCGGGGCGCCGGGCGGCGCGGCAGCGGGCCCCGGGGCACCGGACGTCGCGGCAGCGGGAGCAGGGGCGCCGGGCGCCGCAGGGGGAGGCGCATGTGGTTTTGCAGGTATTCGAGACTCAGGCGGTTTCGCAGCAGCTGGCGCCTCAGGTGGCGCCCAGTCCTTCGGCATCTCGGCCAGGGAAGAAAAAATAGTAGGGGGAGGTCATGCCGAGGGCAGTCCTTCTTCAGACACGTTGGGCAAGTTACGTCCGCGTTCTAAAGGAAAAATGGTAAGCGATGATGACAGACCCAAGGTGAGTACCATTTGTACCACAGTCAGCAATGATGATATTTCCAGTTTCATTACTTTTTATCATATTCCTCCCACTGTGATTTGTCGCCGGGCCGAAATTGATGAGCCAGCTTGTGATGACGCATCGGGTGACATTGTTATTTACGAGGATATGCTTGAAGCTGGGCTGAGATTCCCTATGCCCCCCTCCGTCTGTCGAATTCTTCATTACTTCTCCCTGACTCCGGGGAGATTAGTACCCAATGGATGGAGAATCATGCTGGGTTTTCTCGAGCTTTGGAGGAGAACACATAACGAGGAGGCATCTCCCATGGAGCTCCATGCTGCCTACAGTTTATTCGAATCTCCGGCTCCTAACAGGGGATGGTATTATTTCACCCCCAAGGGCGGCAGACTGCTCACGGGATTGCGCTCTAACTGTCACAGCTGGAAATTTCGTTTCTTCTTTGTTGGTGGCGAGTGGGCCTCAGAAGCAAACAGGGCTCTGGTGCCCAAACAGTGGATCGACGCCAAAAGACCTGGTACGCCACTCATTATCATCTCCTCATTACTCATTTGCATACATATGCTCATCATTTTATTTGTTCATTCCTTTTTTTTTTATAGAGTCACCTGTGCTCTCCGCGGATATAAAACGGAAACTGCAGGCTGTAAGAGATCATCCGGATAAAGATTTGGGTATTCTCTTTTCTAAAGAGAGTGACAGCAATCGTGGGCCCACTGTTGACCCTTCTCCTCGTAGGACGGGTGAGCCTTCCCGGGCATCAACCAAGAGAAAAAGTAAGGAGCTTTCAGTGGTTTAGGCGTACCTTTTCCTGATATTCTGTTTTTAACCATTCATTTTGCTTCCGCAGTGGTGGTCAATAGGGAGTTGGTCGAGGCCAAGGAAGCAATTGAAGATCGTCGTTCAAGTGCTAACACCCATCTTGCCAAGATATCGAGGATAGGTATTGCCCCGAGAAGGGATTCTCCTCGTGCGACGGTTGGTGATCTTCCTGTAACCACTCATCTAGTGGAGCCGCAGACGAGTTCTCCTGTCACTACCCATGTAGTGGCCCCCGCGGCTGTGCCTCATCAACCTAAAACTCCTCTGGTTCCTTCCGCCACATCTGTACCTCCTGCCCCTCCGTCTGCTCCCAAGCCGCTGACTCCTCGAGAGAAGTTTTGGAGATTCCCAGCTCGTGACGATATTACTCGGGTCAGCGCCCTTAGCACAGAGGGGATGATAAACGCTTATCTAGAAGGTTTATCTCAGGTAAAAGGTTGTCTGAATTTTCTTCAGGTTTTCCTTCTGTATATGTATTCTCATTTCTCTTGATTTCTTCTTGCTCCAGATGTCTGCATCATCCATATGTTTATTTTCGAAGGCTGAGTTGTTCGGTAAGCTGAGACAGGAGAATGCAGGTATTCATAGGGATCTCTCTGCAAGTCAAGGAAAAATTGCTGAACTCGAAGCCGCCAGGAAGACTTATGATGCTGATCTTCTAGCAGCTCGGGAGAGAGCAAACAGGCTTGAGATTGAGCTCTCAACGGCTCACATGAGGGCGACCAAGGCTGAGGCTGAGCTAGTGGCGACGCGCGAGGGTGCTTTGCTCAGTGAGACCGAGCTACGGAAGGCCCGTGAGAGGGCTTCGCTCAGTGAGGCTGAGGTTGTGAAGGCCCGCGAGAGGGCTTCGCTCAGTGAGGCTGAGGTTATGAAGGCCCGCGAGAGGGCTTCGCTCAGTGAGGCTGAGGTTATGAAGGCCCGCGAGAGGGCTTCCCTCAGGGAGGCTGAGTTTGTGAAGGACCGCGAGAGGACTTCACTCAGAGAGGCTGAGCTCGTGGAGGCCCGAAAGGGGGCAGAGCTCAGAGAGGCTGCTTTGAAGGTAGAGCTGAGGGCGGCGGAGGAGAGAGCTATCCAGGCTGAAAATGACTTGGAGGACGGCCTGGCTGATGCTGAGAACAGCCTCGCCGATGGATTTATTGCTGGTTATGACGAACTCCGGAGAAAGATTACCGCAGCATTTCCCGATATCGACTTCTCGCGTTTTAAGGCGAGTGAGGCGCCTGATGAGGCGCCTGCTGACGAGCCTGATGGCAGCAGCGGGAGCTCAGGTGATTATGAGAATGATGGCGAGGATGAGGGGGATAATGAGAGTGACTAGGCTCATATGTATTTTTCTTTTTGTTTGGCAATTTATAGCCTATTGAAAGGAGCACATTTCAGTAATAAAATGTTTATTTCATTTATAGTCTACTTTGAACAATGAAATGGGATAAATAATTTGCATGCTTTTTGTACATTGGCCCATTTGTCACTGGTAATACCTCTTCAGATGTTCCGCATTCCACGGATGGGGCAGGGCCTTACCATCAGAATTTTGGATTCTGTATGTGCCTGGCCCTACTACTTCTGTCACGAGATATGGTCCTTCCCAATTTGGCCCTAGCTTTCCTTCGCGAGAGTCTTTAGTGGCGAGGATCACCTTTTTCAGGACTAGATCTCCTGGCTGAAAAGAACGAGGCTTCACCCTCGAGTTGTAGTGTTTTGCCATGCGCCGCTTGTATTCTGCATTGCGGACCGTGGCCATCTCCCTTGCCTCCTCTACCAAGTCGAGGTTGATGCGGAGTCCTTCCTCGTTGTTAATTTGGTCTTGGAGATGGACCCTGAGGGAGTGTACGCCAATTTCGACAGGGATGACTGCCTCGGTCCCAAAAGCTAGCGAGAAAGGAGTCTCGCCAGTAGGGGTTCTTGGCGTAGTTCTGTATGCCCATAATACCCCTGGTAGCTCGTCAACCCAAAGACCCTTCGCCCCTTCGAGCCTGGTTTTTAGGTTGCGAAGAACTGTTCGGACCATGACTTCTGCTTGCCCATTTGCTTGGGGGTGCGCTGGACTGGAGTGGGGCTGCTTAATCTGGAGGTCAGTGCAGAAAGTGTTGAAGAGTTTGTTGTCAAACTGCTTGCCATTATCACTGACGATGGCGCTAGGTATCCCAAATCGACAGACTATGTTTTTCCAAACAAAGTTTTTTACATTGAAGTCTGTGATCTTGGCCAAGGGTTCTGCCTCCGCCCATTTTGTGAAGTAGTCAATGGCAATGACTACAAACTTGCATTGGCCTTTGCTCAAAGGGAGGGGGCCCAGAATATCTATACCCCATTTGGAGAAAGGCCATGGGCTAAAAATGGAAGTCAACTCTTCTGGTGGCTGCCTGGTTACAGTGGCGAAGCGCTGGCACTTGTCGCACTTTTGAGCAAATTCTTTGGCGTCCTTCACCATGGTTGGCCAGAAGAATCCCTGCCTTAGTGCTTTGTGGGCGAGGGAGCGTCCTCCAGAATGGTTCCCACATATTCCTTCGTGGATTTCACGAAGAGCGTAATCAGCATCCTCGGGGGAGAGGCAACGCAGCAGTGGTAGGCAATAACCCTTCTTGTAAAGGATATTTTGCAGAAGGGTGTATCTGGAAGCCCTCATTCTGAGTCTCTTCGCTTCAAGGTGGTCCTCTGGTTCGGTGCCCTCTTGGAGGAAAGCCTTTATTGGTGTCATCCAATTTGGCTCGCTGCCCTCTGACGCACAGTTGATGTTTCCAACCACTACATCTAACTTGCTCCTCTCCAACTGATGCCCGATGAGTGTAGGTTCTGTGGATGAGGCCTCCAATGACGACGCGAGCCTAGCCAGTGCGTCTGCTGCAACATTTTGTCCTCGAGGAATATGGCAGATCTGAAAGCTTTGAAAACTTTTGACCAATCCTTTGACCATATTGAGGTAGTCTTGCATCCTTTCCTCCTTTGCCTCGAATTCGCCATTTATTTGATTCACCGCCAATTGTGAATCGCTGTGAGCAAGAACTGATTTGGCGTCCATTTCGATCGCCAACCTCAGTCCTGATAAGAGTGCCTCATACTCGGCCTCATTATTTGATGCAATGAAGTGGAGCTTCACTGCATACTTGATGGGTGTACCATCAGGGCTGATCAGGATGAAGCCAGCTCCGCCTCCGTCTGTGGTTGCCGAACCATCAACATACAATTTCCAGACCGGTAAAGGCGGGGCGATCGACCTCTGGGGAGGTACCTGGGCGCTTTGGAGAAGAGGCTGGGCGCCCGAGGGAAGCTGGGCGCCCAGGGTTTGAGGAGCGCCCAGAGCTTGAGGGAGGAGCTGGGCGCCCGGGGCTTGGAGAAGAGGCTGGGCGCCCGAGGGAAGCTGGGCGCCCAGGGTTTGAGGAGGGAGTGAGGCGCCCGGGGCTTGGAGGAGAGTCTGGGCGCCCGAGGGAAGCTGGGCGCCCAGGGTTTGAGGGGGGAGTGAGGCGCCAGGGGCTTGGAGGAGAGTCTGGGCGCCCGAGGGAAGCTGGGCGCCCAGGGTTTGAGGGGGGAGTGAGGCGCCAGGGGCTTGGAGGAGAGTCTGGGCGCCCGAGGGAAGCTGGGCGCCCAGGGTTTGAGGGGGGAGTGAGGCGCCAGGGGCTTGGAGGAGAGTCTGGGCGCCCGAGGGAAGCTGGGCGCCCAGGGTTTGAGGGTCCTGTGGTGCTAGCAAGGAGGTGAGCACCGCTGTTCCATCTACTTGGTTTTCATCATAAGTGAGTTCGGCTACGAAGTCAGCTAGAGCCTGTGCTTTGATGGCAGACCTTGATTGATACTTAACATCAAACTCCCCCAGCTCTACCGCCCACTTCACAAGTCTTCCAGCTACATCAGGTTTCCCCAAAACTCTTTTCAGAGGTTGATCTGTTACTACCACCACGGTGTGGCCCTGAAAATAGTGTCGTAAACGCCTTGCAGTGGAGATCAGGGCGAGGGCCAGTTTTTCGAGCTCTGGGTATTTGGACTCTGCCCCTTGGTAGGCTCTGCTCACATAGTAGATAGGCTTTTGCGCTCCGTCCTGATTCTTTATGAGAACAGAGCTCACGGCTGAGGGTGAAGCCGAAAGATACAGGTACAGCACTTCGCCTGGTGTAGCATGCGAGAGGAGAGGGGGAGCGGTCAGGTAAACTTTGAGCTTCTGGAATGCTTCTTCAGCCTCGGGCCCCCATTGGAATGTTTTGCGGAGGATCTTGAAGAAGGGTAAGCACTTGTCTGCAGATTTGGAGACAAATCTGCTAAGTGCCGCAATCCTTCCATTGAGGCGCTGCAACTCCTTTGTGGAAGAGGGTGACTTCATATCTATTATGGCCTTGATTTTATCTGGATTCGCCTCGATCCCCCTCTGGTCGACCATAAAACCTAAGAACTTTCCGGATCCTACACCAAAGGCACACTTCTCAGGGTTCAATTTCATGCGAAAAAGCCTGAGAGTGTCAAAGGTCTCTTGCAGATGGGCGATATGGTCGGCTGCGGCGAGGCTCTTCACCAGCATGTCGTCTACGTAAACCTCCATGGTCCGCCCGATTTGAGAGTTGAACATCTTGTTCACCAGACGTTGATAGGTGGCGCCCGCATTCTTCAGTCCGAAAGGCATGACCCTATAACAGTAGGTTCCTTTCGGGGTGATGAATGATGTCTTCTCCTGATCCGGGGGGTGCATGCTAATCTGGTTGTATCCAGAGTATGCATCCAAAAACGAGAGTAGTTCATGACCTGCTGTGGCGTCGATGAGGAGGTCAATCCTTGGTAGGGGGTAGCTGTCCTTTGGGCACGCTTTGTTAACCTCCGAGAAGTCAACGCACAGGCGCCATTTTCCGCTGGACTTCTTCACCATCACAACATTTGAGAGCCATTCAGGGTAGGCTACTTCCCTGACAGCCCCGTTCTCCAGCAACTTTTTCACTTCATTGTCCATTGCTTGGGCCCTTTCTGTGGAGGCCCCTCTAAGCTTTTGTCGGACAGGCTTGTAGCCAGGGTCGACATTGAGGCGGTGGGTTGCGACGTCGGGATCAATCCCTTCAAGATCCGCATGCGACCATGCGAAAACATCCATATTACTTCTCAAGAAGTCTGTCAGCTGGCTGGCCCGATCCTCAGGGAGAGAAGAGCCAATTTGTACTCTCTTGGCTGGGAAGTCTTCATCTAGGACCACTGAGGTGAGCTCCTCGACTGGTTCTCCTCTCTGTGCCGTGGTTTCATCTCTTGGGTCTGAGATTTCGACCTGTAACGCCTCCTGCGTTTTCTTGGCCTTCATAGAGGAGACGTAGCATTCCCTTGCAGCTACTTGATTCCCTCTTACCTCTCCGATCCCATTAGGAGTTGGAAACCGGAGGATGAGATGAAACGTAGAGAGGACCGCTCTTAAGGCATTAAGAGTTGGACGCCCCAGGATGATATTGTAAGCCGATGCGCAGTCAATCACCAGGAAATTGACCATTGTTGTGGAAGTTCGAGGCGCAGTCCCGGCTGTGACTGGCAGTGTGATTGCCCCAAGGGGATACACCTTCTCTCCCGAAAAGCCGATGAGAGGAAACTTGACGGGCTGCAACCTCTCCCGTCCCAGCCTCAGCTTGTCATAAGTGTCTACAAACAGAATGTCTGCAGAGCTTCCACTGTCTACCAGGATCCTATGCACTTGAAAATTGGCGACCGTCATCGTGAGCACTAGAGGGTCGTCGTGAGGGTGCTGGATCCCCTCCAAATCCTTGTCTGAGAAGGATATAACTTCATTATTTCCATGCCTTGGCGCCTTGGACGGGCGTGCCTCCTCAGGATGCCTTGCCTTTCTGGCATGGGCCTTCATGGCCGAGAACGACTCTGTTAGCCCTCCAGAAATTGTTCGGATTTCTCCGATCGGTTGCTGATTTTCCTGATTGTGAGGTGGAGGTGGTGGAGGTGCTTGTCCCCTGCCGGCAACATACTGACGTAGGTGGCCGTGCTGGATGAGATCCTCAATCTGGCGTTTGAGCTCGTAGCAGTCGTCAGTGTCATGGCCATGGTCGCGATGGAAGCGACAGTATTTGTTCGGATTCCTCCGATTCGGAGGAGACTTCATCTTTCCTGGCCATTTTATGGCTGGGTCATCTTGTATTTGGAACAAGATCTGCTCCACCGTGGCCGTGAGAGGCGTGAACGCCAGCCTGTCCCTTTGCGGAGCGGGACCAAGCCGGTCTCTGACAGGTACTCTCTCTGTCTTGCTCCGCTTGTTGCTATCTTCCTTCTTCTCGTCTCTGCTCCTCTCTTTTCCCTTATTGCTCGCTCTGGAGGATTCTCCGCGCCTTGCCCTGGTGATGTCTTCCGCATTCATATACTTTTGGGCTTTGGCCAATAGTTCCGAGAAGCTCTTCGGCGGGCGTTTCATTACGGAAAAGAGAAAGCTCGAGGAACGGAGGCCTCCAAGGAAAGCCGTCATGGAGACTTTGTCGTCGGGCTCCTCGATTTGGAGTACCTCCTCGTTAAAACGAGTGAGGTAACTCCTTAGGCTTTCATTCTCCTCCTGCTTTATGCTAAGCAGGTGTGTTGCGGGCTTCTGGTGGCGGCGCCCACCTATGAAGTGCGAGACGAAAGACTTGCTCAACTCTCCGAAGGTGGCGATGGATGCTGAGGGGAGATTTGCGAACCACAGGCGGGCAGAACCTTTCAAAGTGGTTGGAAAGGCTCTGCACATTATCTCGTCTGGGATATTATGCAGCTGCATTTTGGTTTTGTAAGTTTCAAGATGGTCTAATGGATCCTTCCTCCCATCGAAGGTCTCCATGGGCGGCATCTTGAACTTCCTTGGAAGTGGGTAATGTACTATATCGGGTTTGAACGGTGTATCCGTCCGCCCGACTAGATAATCCACAGTCTCCGGTGCCTGGGCCTTCATTGCATTGAAGACATCGCCCAGTTGATTCTGCATCTCTTTGATTTTTTCCTCCCAGTGACTGTGAAGCTCCCTGGATGGACCGGGGAAATAACTTTCATCTTCCATGTAGTGATTCTCACTTCCCCCCTCTTGGAAGTGAGAGTCCTCCTCGTCCTGAGGGAAGGGTCGAGGTGGTAACCCTCCATGGGCTCTACCAGGGGGCGGAGGAACTTCGTGGTCACGGAAGCTCTGATGTGCTCCTCGGCCATGGAGGCCATGATGTGCTCCTCGACCTTGGGCGCCATGATGAGGGGCGCCCAAGTGAGGTGCTCTTCTCTGGGCGCCGAGAGTATGGGCGCCTTGGTGTGGTGCTGCTCCGTCTTGGGCTCCTGGGAGACGGGCGCCCTGGAGAGGTGCTCCATCCTGGGCGCCTGGGAGATGGGCGCCCGGGGGATGGGCGCCGCCCGGGAGATGGGCGCCTGGGAGATGGGCGCCCGGGAGGGTTGCTCCCTCCTGGGCGCCTGCGAGATGGGCGCCCGGGAGGGGTGCTCCATCCTAGGCGCCTGGGAGATGGGCGCCCGGGGGATGGGCGCCCGGGTGAGGTGCTCCACCCTGGAGTGCTCCTCCTTGTCCCGCCAGCATGAGTTGCAAGATTTGTTGGTTTTGGGCCAACAGCTGTTGCATGGTTTCCAGCATCTGCTGAGGAGTCGGTGCAGGGGGGAGAGTATTCGGAGAGGGGTTACCCGGTGGAGGACCATTGTTTCCCTGGGTAGGGGAGCCCGGGCGCCTGGAAGGACCCGGACCTGTAGCTTGGACGGGATTGTCTTCTCGTCTTACGGATCTTGTGCTGATCACCATGATTTTTAAAATAGGATGAGAACTTTTGTTCGTTCCCCGCAGACGGCGCCAAACTGATGATGCCAAAAATAGGTTTCGGACACCACCGGTCAAGTAATAAATGATAGGTGAGAATGTAGTCAATAAATGAGAGAGAGAGAGGGAACTTATAGTTGTTCGGTCTGTATGACCTACGTCCACTTTGAATATGGTGATCTTTGATTGATAAGGTGGATTACAAGCGAGAGAGAGGTGAGTAAGATTTTTATCATTGCCCCTCAAGTGATGAGGGGACCCTGAATTTATAACACTTCCCCAACAGATGGGATTCAAAAATAAAGTAACGTCTCTCTGGAGCCTGGAGCCTCAGACGTGTCCTCGAGGAACGAGCAAGGCGGAGGGCTTGGGGCCTCAGACGTGTCCTCAAGGAGCGAGCAAGGTGGAGGGCATGGGGCCTCAGACGTGTCCTCGAGGAGCGAGCAAGGTGGAGGGCAGGTGAGAGTCTCTTCGCGAGATTTGGTAAGAGCGGGTGAGGGGAGGACTTCGTTGTGATGACTCGGAGGCCTTGACGTGACGAGGCTTCCTTCAACGAGTCTCGAATATCCGCTGAGCTAAACTGGCTCGACCCATGACCTTGGACGGACCGGGTTGTCTGGACCTGACTCTTTATCGCAATCCGGGTTGGGCCTGACCCATCAGAACTCATGTGTGATCAATCTAGTGATTGGCCCGCTTTTTAAAACTTTAATACAAGAAATATTATAGGTATTAGGGCTGATGACCTGCTCGGATTATGGAAGAAAGGGGCCTACCATGTATTGAAGATGGGCGGTGTACCGTACTGAAATGCAGCCGCACTCCATTGTAACTTGTAAGTTTTACAGCGGCGATGGTTCATGAATCTGTTCCTGAGAAACCCCAACAAATTCAGCAGCCAGCGGACAATGTTGTTTTTCTTAGTTATATTGCTTCTGGAAAAATCTTTTGGTTCTAGAATAATCCCTTGTCAATGTGACACTTGATCTAATTAATAAAACGCGGCGAAGCTTCCGGAAACAACGAAAGCGAGGGATTTCTTGCCGCCAAGCTACGACAGTAGAATTTGTACGTGATGATCTCAACCGTCCAATTTGGAGGCTAGATTTCTTCTGTTTTTGCATTTTAAAGAGCTTTTACATGGATTTGAAGAGTTTTTTAGAGTCTAAAGTACGGGTGCCCATGAGCTAGGCCGGCCCGAGCCTGACATGAAATTAGTGTGCTTTAGGCCAAGCGTGAGCCTAAGGTTTTAGCACTAGGGCCGAGCTTGTACTTAAAATCTGGGCCCATCTAATATATGGGCGGCTTGGATTCACGCATGCATATAGGTAACAACCATTCAGCTACAACTCGTAGCAGTTAGTGGAAAACATCTGTATCCCCAACAACCTTCATTCACCTGAGCTTGAGCTTCACCTTTTTTGGGCGGGCTGGGCTTGAGCCAGGCCCTTATGGCCCGATATGGGCTTGAGCCTGTCATTTAAAAAGAGGGCTGGGGTCAGATATTGCTCAGCCCAGCCCAACCCGACCCAACTCATTAACACCCCCAGGCTAAATGAGGATTTTCCCCCCAGAATTGCTATCTTTTTCTTTGTTCTCTCAAATTTGTCCCTTTCAAACGCAGATCCCTTTCTTTTTACTCTGAGACTAGATCAACACATAGCTGGGTTTCGTTGTCCAATGGCTTAAACTCCAATTTGTCCCAGCTTGGCCCTAGACCTTAAAGGAAAGCATCCTGTCTTCACAAAAAAGTTGTGCCTTGTCCGTATGCAGGCTGCACTTGGACTTGAGCCTGATTGTTGTGAAATCAAAGGTATCCTTGTTGGTTATATGCTTGGAGCATATCTATAAACTATAGCATCCAGAATCAATCTATCAAAAAGAAGAAAAAAGCATCGTGAATCAAAGGTTCTGATCATGTTGCGGCAAAGCAATGAGGCTGTAGCAGTCTGGGCCTTCATTACAGCAACTTAGCCCTAAATGTGTGCACAAAATGGGGCAGACCAGAATAAGAAACACATAGATGGCCTGTGAAATGGAGCTGACGTTGATGTGTGTCTCTACTGCCATATATGAAGCAGGAACATAAGAAATATAAGCTCTTGATTAAGCAGGAACATAAGAAATATAAGCCCTTGATTAGAGATTGGAATAGTTTTTTTTTTTTCTTTTTTCTTTGCATCTTCTGACATTAATAGATGGCAGCACCCAATGTGGTGCTGTTATCATTTACATGTCCGTGTTCACTTGTATCTGATTCACAAGATTCAGGCCTTTCTAAAATTTTTGATTGGTTTTTGTGTGTTGGGTAATTTATGGGTTGGACAAAACTCTAGGGTCCATTGAGTTGTAAAAATTTTTTTTAGACAATGACTCTAAATATAGAAGACTGGAAGGACTCTAAGAAGAAAGTCTGAAAGAAGTAGAAGAAGAAAGGTGGAAGAAGAGTGCTGATATTCCGAATCTAGGGGTGTACATCGGGTCGGGTTCCGGGTTATCGGGCCGGGTTTGACCCGACCCGATTAGTTTATGCACGCCGGGAACCCGACCGAATGCCCGGTTAGCTATAGCCGGGTTTGTCGGGTTCGGGTTACCGGGTTTACCGGGTTACCGGGTAACCTGGTTACAAATTTTAATTTTTTTTTTTTCAATATGAATCTTTTTTTGATAAAATGCATGGAGATAAAATAACAACTTCTGTGAAATGAAGATTTTCTCATCTAAATCCAAGCTTAACCACAAAACTTTCCACAAAACTTTATTTCAAAGTTTATTTTTAAATCAGCTAATTAGTATATAAAAGTTATTTTTTTAATATTTTTTTATAACCGGGTTATCGGGTCACCCGATAACCCGATTAACTAAAAATCCTTAACCCGGCAACGGTCCGGATTAGTATGTTCCGGGTCGGGTTTGACCCGACCCGATATAAGACCATGTTACACCCGCCCGAATACGTCCGGGTCGGGTCGGGTTACCAGGTCGGGCCGGGTTTGGAAACCCGGTGTACACCCCTATCCGAATCATCCAAAATGGAGTCTACACGAGCGCCCAAAGCTTCGCTCGAGCGAACACAATCAAAATAGCCAGATGCGCCTGACAGTATTATATTGTTGGAATTTGAGATGAATTTGAGATGACCTGAAAGTCTTTTGAAGAATTTGAAGAAGTTAGCATCTCAAGTATGGATTTGAGTTGGAATTCTTGTCAACACATTGTCACAAACATAATGTTAATAAGCTGGTATTGATAGAGCTGAAAAGAAGAAACAAAATTGAAACAGCCAGGAATTAAGAATTCCTGATGCAGAGCACGCGGTCGACCGGGCTCTTCATGCGGTCGACCGAGAAAGAAGAAACCTGCAGAAAACAGATTTTGGTAGCTCTCAGTTATTTTCGTGACACAGTGTGTCTTCGGTCGACCGAGCCCTCAGGATGTCGACCGAGCTCGATAAGTGACTGATTCCAGACAGTGTATGATGTCGACCGAGCACAGCATGATGTCGACCGAGCACGGGAACCAGAGTTGCGCAGAATTAGAAGTTTTGCACGAAAATTCAGCACAGTTATCTATTTCGTTTGGGAATCTTTTTAAACGAATTGTAGCCCGTTTTGAATACAATTAAGGGTTATTAAAACCTATATAAAGGCATGTATGGGTCGTTCTAAAGATACACCAGAGAGAGAAGAAGAGTGCTGTTGCTGTGTTGCTGTGTTGCTGCATTATCAGACGTTTTCTACAGCAATTGTGGACGAGATTATGCTCTAGAAGATGGTGATTCGTCCATGAGTTAAGTGTCTCTCTGTTTATGCTTTAATTTCAATTTGTAAGGGATTGAGAGAGAGAGAATTGTAGAGGGGAAGGGCTGTAGACAGAATTAATCTTCTACTCTGTTTATACATCAAGTTGGTGCTTGATGTCTGGGGTTTGGTGATCCTATCTGTGGGTGCAGATAAATTGTAAAGAGAGTCGGTGCTTCCTAGATAGTTGGTGCTATCTGAAACTCAAGGGAGTAGGTGCTTCCTAGATAGTTTGTGCTATCTGAAACTAAGGGTTGGTGCTCTTTGTCGTTGGTGCGACTAAATAAGATTCAGATCTGTCCCGGATTGGTGTTCGGACAGTCTTTGAACCGTGGACGTAGCCTTTCGGTGAACCACGTTAAATCTGGTGTCATTGTGTGATTTGACTTGTTTTGTTGTTGAATTGGACCTGTTTTTAGAAATCACTGATTCACCCCCCCTCTCAGTGATCGCGGTATCCAACAATATTTGCGCTGAAACAGAACCTCATCCGCTTGAGCGGATGAAAGGTCCGCTCTAGCGGACGAGGCGGGCAGAGTGCAAGTTAAATTAGAAACTTCTTTCTAATTGTGTTCAAACTGCTTGTTTTAATCCTAATCAAGTTAGGAAACCTTAAGCACGTCCCAAGGGCTATTCAAATGACTCAAGGGCTATTATAAGGACATACATCACCTCTCAAAGTTCTGAGTTAGAGATTTAATTGAGAGAATTCTTCTTTAGATATTTATTAAGAAGTTGTGCTGCCCAGTTCTCTAGGGTCAGTTTCTTCTGCATCATTTGTAGAATATTATCTTCTTGTGTAGAAAATTTGAGGAGTTAAGCGCGGGATTGAGTCTGTTGCAATCAGCGGTGTGAAGTCGTTGAAGCATGAAGCGATATAAGGTAACTTCAGTCCTTAGGTAGGGGATATCTGGGGAGGAAATCTGAGTTTCTTGTAATTGCAAGATTCATAGTGCTTGATTATTGATCCAGTTCGGATCCGTGGTTTTTCACACGGTTAGGGTTTTCCACGCAAGATCTAGTGTTTTTATGGTGTGTACTTGTGATTTTATTTCCACTGCATAGTTATTTTTTTTGCACACTTTTGGGCTGATTTATTGAGTAGACCAATCTAGAGATCTCGCACCCTAAACTTTCAATTGGTATCAAAGTCGGTTGCACTAATTTGATGTGTTTGATCTAAAGAGGTTTCTAGAATGATGCTCAATGGAAAAGGGACATCAACTTCTAAGTCTCCTTTGCTTGATGGTTCTAATTATGCTTATTGGAAGCAAAGGATGATTGGATTCCTGAAGCCCATTGATGATGACACATGGGATATTGTTGAGGAGGGCTACTCCAGACCAACAATTGTGGCTGATGGAAAATTTGTTCCTAAACCAAAAGCCTAATGGACTAAGGATGAGAAGCATGCCTCCAATTGTAACAATAAGGCGATGAATGGTCTATACAATGGAGTGTTTGCTGAAGAGTTTCGTACGATTTTCACTTGCAAAAATGCAAAAGAAGCATGGGAAGTCTTGCAGACAGTTTATGAGGGTATAGACATGGTGAAGCAATCTAAATTGCTAAGGCTGGCTAAAGAATTTGAAACCATCGTGATGGAAGAATATGAGACATTTGATCAATTTTATGCAAAGCTAAATGATATTGTCAATTCTGTTTTCAATCTGGGTGAGGAAATTCCTGAAAATAAGATTGTCAAGAAAATTATGAGGTCTCTACCTTTGAGGTTTGATTCTAAAGTTGATGCTATAGAAGAAAATAAGAATCTTGATACCCTCAAGATCAACCAGCTGGTTGGAAATCTTCAGACATTTGAAGAAAAACGTTTGGATAAAGGAAAATCAAAAGATAAAGGTATTGCTTTGAAAGCCATTTCGAATTCAAGAAAGAAACCTGAAAATAAAATTGAGCCTGATTCTGAATCTGAGGCTGAAGATAATATGGCTGATTTTATGAAATGCTTCAAGAAATACATGAAGTCAAAACAAGCCAATTGGAATAATTCCAAATATGAGAAGAAGGATCCTGAAAAAGGGACAAAGTGTTTTGAGTGCCAAGGATATGGCCACTACGCTAATGAGTGTTCCAATAAGAAAAATGGTACAAAGCAAAAGGCTCTCAACACAACTTGGGATGAAGAATCTTCTGAAGAAGAAAGGAAGAAGAAAAAGATCTTGAGGATGATCCTTCAGATAATGTGAATGGCAAGTTTGTGGCGTTCATGGCTGAGTTTTTGTCTGACAAATAATGATGATGAGATGTCAGATCAAGAGAAAGATTGGGAAGAGTTGTACCATACTACCTATGCTGATTGTGTCAAGATGACCAAGTATGGTAATAAGATTACTACCAAGTTCAAGGTTGGTCAAGAAGAAAATTCTGCCCTGAAGATTGAATTACTCGAGCAAGCGCTTAAACATGTTCATCTCTTGGAAAGTCAAAAAAATTGTATTGATGAAAATCTGACTACTGATGGTCAAAAATTTGAGAAGGCTGAACAAGAAATAACGAATCTAAAGAAAAAGATAGTGATCGTGGAAGCAGAAAATAAAGATTTGCAAGGAAGATTGAAGATCACTCAGGCTTCTCTAAACAAGATGAACACTGGTTCGAAGATTCTTACAAACATCTTGCGCAGTCAAAAGTCTCCTTTTGATAGAAGCGGTCTCGATTTTGGTCCTAGTGCATCCACTTCGGATACTAAAGGTAAAATAATTTTTGTTTCTAATATTGCACATACTATATGCTGCACATGTTTCTAGCGCTATGCTATGTACTAGATCGGGTATCTGTCACGCAGTCGGCCTAGTCAGCAGACATTAGTCTAACCCAGGTCCTGACCATTGGACTGCTGCAAAATGTGTTCTCAAATACTTGAGAAGGACTAGAGATCACATGTTGATTTACGCAGTGATGAGTTGATTCTAGTCGGATACACAGATTTTGACTTCATGTCTGATAAGGATTTCAGAAAATCAACCTCTTGATATGTGTTTATGCTTGGCAGCAGAGCTATCAACTCGATGAGTATTAAACAGGAATGTACCGTTGATTCCACCTCGGAGGCTGAATATATAGCGGCATGTTGAGCAACTAAGGAAACTGTATGGCTCAAAAGATTCTTTCTGGAACTTGGAGTGGTACCTTTGGCACGACAGCCGCTCACAGTTTACTGTGACAGCAGCAAGGCAGTCGCACAGTCCTAGCAACCCAGGAGCCATAAGAGCCAAAAGTATGTACAGAGAAAGTATCACTTGGTCAGAGAGATTGTGCATAGATGTGATATTTCAATCATCAAGATAGCCTTTGCAGACAATCTGACAGATCCCTTTACTAAGCCTTTGACCACCAAAGTCTTTGAGCAGCATGTAGACGGGATATGGGCATGAGATGCAACCCTAACTAGCATTAAGCCCAAGTGGGAGATTGTTAGATTATATAGTCTCAATCCATTAGATGATGTAATAAATTGATTTATTTCTTTATTTATCAATATAATCATGCTTTCCTTTTGTCAGACCCCGACCCGAGTTTGCTTTGATTAGCGTCGTTTAAGCTGAGATTAGATCTTAAGTACGATTAGATGACGTTTAGCTTAGATTGTGAGCTCAATAGATTTTTCATAGCTTTAGGAATTTTAGAGAGCCATTTTGTTAGCCCGTCGGACCCGTTCGTGTGAGAGGGAAATTATTCTTGATTTTTGGAAAATTATGATTTTTAATTCTTTTGATTTATCAAAAATGGCATTTACAACTTTTATGTCTTATCTATCCGTTTTCGAAACTCAGAAATCACATTTTTCAGCAAAAAGGGGTAAAACAGACTTTTCACCTTGAAATTTGCACATGAATCTCAATGTTTGCAAAATCATGCAAAAATTATATTTTTGGAAACTAGATATTTTGACGATCAATTTTCTCTTTTTCGTCGATCTCATCTGGGACCCGCATGATGGTGTTTTTAAGATTTGAAGTGGTATGGCCTGGTGGGGTCCACACCCCACCCAACTTATAACATAGCCCACGTGTGTTCTTCTTTATTCTTCATTCTGCAAGTTTTCAAACCAGCCCAAAGAGTTAGAGAAAAACCAGCCATTTTCATTGCCTTCTCTCCTTGGCATGTGGTGATTTTCTTGACCAAAATAGAGATTTGATTGCACAACCTTCTTCCCCATCTCTCAAGCTTTCTATTGATACACTTTTCAAGAGATTTCAGCTGGGTTCACCTTCTTCTTGGGGTTCTTCTTCCTTGATAGAGCTTCTAGAGGTAGGCCATGGCTTCCCTTCTTCTACCATTGGTTTTATGGAGTCCATTAGAACTCTACTTTCATGCATGCAAGGCTTCCTATGGAGGAACCTTTCCTTTTCAAAATTTTCTTTGATTTTGAGCTCTTTTCATGGGGCTTTTGTAGATTGGAGGTTCAACTAGGAGAGGAGTGTTTGGGAGAACTCTTTGAGTGCATTTTGGACCAAGGCAAGTGAATAAATGAACTATGAATGTGCATGCAATGATTTATGGATTTTTATCTTAATTTCTTGCTTGTGAACCTATTATGTTTAATCTTGCTTTACTTTGAAGTTTAGTTTACTAAACACATGTTTCAAATCCTCATATATTTTGGTTTATTTCATTGAATTATGTCTTGAGAATGGTTTTATTTAAATTGGAATTTTGATACAAAGATTGTTGTATATTTTGAAGTGTATATAGGAGATTTGGATGGTTGGAATTGAAGTGATAATTGGAAGTGTTGATTGGTGGAGGAGCTTTTAGCTCATTTTATTGCGGGGAACTGAAGTATGAAAATGAGAAGTGTTAGTAGAAGGGAAGGGACTTAAACAGCTTCGGAAATGTACTCCCGTAACAGGGTCGGTCAGCTGTCGGCTAGCCGACAGGTGATCGATAGGTGACCGAACCAGTTCGGTTCCAATTCCCGAGAGCTACAATTTTCCTGATGCTGAAGTGTCGGCTAACCGAAAGGTGACCGACACCACCTCGGTTACAAATCCAGAAGCTGATTTTCTCCATGTCCCTGATGGTCGTTCAGCCTCGCTACCCCTTGTCGGCTAACCGACGGCCAGCCGAAAGGTGACCGAATTTCGCCCAGATTTTTAGGAATGAAGGGAATGAAGGGGGTTTTCTATCCTAATCACTTGTGGACCCTTCTTGGTCGAAGTGTACACCTTGATATCCTTAATGTCGTTTAAAAATTGGGCACCATCTAAAAGAATGATCGACATGGGATTTCAAAGTATATATAGTTTGACGATTACGGTCCCAATTATTGAT
Source organism: Litsea cubeba (assembly GCA_012931725.1). Taxonomy (NCBI): domain Eukaryota; kingdom Viridiplantae; phylum Streptophyta; class Magnoliopsida; order Laurales; family Lauraceae; genus Litsea; species Litsea cubeba. The sequence goes on from CM022954.1 coordinate 35,192,229, forward strand.
GTAAAATTATGATTTATGAACCAAACTCTCGTTTTGCAATTCGTATCAGCTTGAAAAGAATATTTCCAAGGTTTTGATTTAAAACCTCGATTGGGAGTTTTTGCGTGAAGGGTGTTTTTATACACATCGTGTTGGGACTACTATTTCGTGAATTTTCGTGAACAATCGTGCATGTACTTGATATAGAGTGAGTAGTTCCCAAATTTTGAAGTGTCAAACATTGTTTTGAAGTGTGTATTTTTCGTGTCGGCTCCACTCAGCTTGGACGACAATTACCAGTCTGATCAACCGCCTTGGGTCCTTAAATCTTGTACCAACATTGGATTGGTAAATACGTACGTGCTTGCTTATTATTTAGCCCGTTCTGCGGCGGGACTCGTCTGTGGTCCTCAATTATACTGAGCTACTACAATTTATGTTAGTGTCTCCCTTCACCTTGTGTGACGGAGAATCTTGAGTGCTCTCGTCACTTCGTGTGACGGAGAATGGAGCTATATGTGGTTGCCAAGGTATTGTTATCGAATGGTCATCTTGATTTATAAACTGAACTTATAAATTATATTGTCATCAAAATGCTTTGTTTTTATGCAAATTTCTCTTTATCATACATGTCGTTTTATTAATTTCAAAACTATTGATTTTTAGCATGATTGTACTTCATTCTTTTGCCTGCCAGACCGTCATGTCTGACCCTTTCATTTTGATGCTCAGATCCAGGTTTTGTTGCCCTTGAGGAGAAGCACGAGGAGGTGGCTGTAGAGCAACCTGTTGAACGAGAGTGGCAACCCAACGATGTCATTTAGATGTCGGGTTGGGTCTCGAGATGCGAAACTTTTTGGGAATTGATTTTTATCTTTTGGGAACTTGTTATTAGCCTCTGTTGGTTATCTTTTGGGATATGTAAAACTGAACTTTATGTTTGTGTATTGTTCAACTTAAACTTGAAAATATGGGCATGCTAGTTATGTTTCTCCCTCTGACATGAGTTCTCTTATAATCTATCTTATGTATGATATCACTTGTGTGTTTGCTACACACTTCCGCAAATCGATTTCTTGTGTGAATGTGAAGTGATTCGGATTTATGGAATCCTCACCGCGGGAACCTGTGGGAAACCAAAGGAAAAATATATAAATATATATTTGTCGCAGCTCCGGGGTCGTGACAGGACTGGTATCAAAGCAGGACACTTTTCAGGCAATTAAAAGAAAATAGAAACGTAGAGAGGTGGCGAGGATTCGTTAGAATTTTCGTTAGTTAGTACCGAGTGGGATTATGAATACGTTTTCTTTAATATATTTGATTGTACAAACAAGTGGTCTTGCAGCACAATGCCTCCACACAGAGACAACGCCAACAACCACCCTTCTGGCAGTAACAGTAACAATAAAAACCCATCAGGGGATAATCAACTCCAACAGATTATGCAGATGATGGTAGAACAACAGCAACGAGCTAATGAAAATCAAGTTAGATTCCAAGAACAATAACAATGAGCTAATGAGGATCAAGTCAGACGGCAAGAGCAAATGGCAAAGAAGGATGAGGAGTTAGCACAAGTGCAAAGGCAGTTGTTGGAAGTGTTAGGAAGGAGGCCGGAACCCATACCAGCTACACTACAAGGTCCTCAAATCGTCATTAACAACAGAAACCATGACCCAAATGTACTATTTGAACGCTTCAAAAAGAGAGGTCCAAAGGAGTTCACCGGTCTAGAAGATCCCTTCACAGCGAATGATTGGTTGTCTCACACAGAAAACATCTTTGATCTCTTCACGTGTACCGGCAGGCAACAAGTTCATTTGACAGCCTCTATGTTTACCGGATTAGCAGACATCTGGAAGGTTGCTCATGCTATAAAAGGAGAAAAGAGGCATGGACGTCCAACACTAATCCCCATTGGAATCCACGCCCCGCCCTAGTGCAAGAGTTGCACGCCCCTCTCTCATCTCCTTCCTCTTATAGTTTCTCTTCTGATTTTCCTTAGAGCTTCTAGTTGGTTTCTCTTGGAGATCCCACCCTTCTCCTTGAGAAAAGAGATCTAATACGGGTCATAGCATAGAAGACAATTGGGTCTTGGAGATTCTGATTTGCTTTGTGAAAAAGCTCCTCATCAAAGAGAAAGAGATCAACTTCTCCATTAAGAGCACTACCAAGCTCCAAAGGTATAATCTACTTCCTTGTATGTTATGGATTTCATGGTTGCTTGTTAGGTGTTGTTTCTATCTTCTAGATAGAGTTTTCTACTAATCATAGTTGATGAAATTGAGGACTTGGATCATGGATTGGGTTTGTTGCCTTTTGGATAGTTGATACCTGCATCAAGTGGGTCAAAAGTTTCTGAAACCTATCCACGAGGCCCACCTACTTCCATCAATTGATATCAGAGTCATACCTCATCTTTAATTATGTTAGATCAATAAGCTTGTTCTAAGCTTTGCATGAGATGCGAAGTGGATAGATATGTGAGGATCAGTTTTGATGGATTTACTTGGTTTTATAGTAGATCTATGTTTGGATAGTCACAAAAGGGTTTAACAATGGTGGAAGGATGGTAGGAAGCCATTGGAACACTTCAGAAAAGTTTTGGAGAAGATTGGACACGAATTTCAGAAATCCAAAATTTCTAGTTTGTCAGTTCAGTCGACCCGGCTTCGTGCCCAGTCGACCGGGTCAATGCAGGCCGGTCGACCGAGCCTTTTGGTTAGTCGACCGGGGACACTGACACAACAACTATAAATTTCAGGTTTTCAGTTTCGAGTCTCTTTTGGCATCTTGTTTTTCCACCATGGTTTGGCAGCCTGGTTTGTGTTTTGTATGGTAGTATGAGATACTAACTTGTAGGTTATCTATCTCCTCTCCAAGTGGCCCACAAGTCTTTTACATTTTTTTATGGTTGTTGGTTTATTTAAGGCTAAGAGTAAAAGGGCATTGTGGTTTCCTTGGTTTTCCGTTATTGGGCAAGGCATGGTGAATTTCCCTATAGCCCTTTTATTTCCATTATTAGATTACCATGTAAGTCTCATAGTCGAGGCATATGAATTCATGTAATTATCTTATTTTGACGGTATATGTTGACAACAAAAAAAGTCACTTTGCCTCCTCAACATTAAGAAAGCTACATGAAGCTGCAGCCTATAATAAATAGGCAATGCTACTTCCAAAAATCAAATCTTGTCAGAACCAAACAAAAACTGCAAGATTCTTCAAGACAGCCAAAAGAGGAGTACACAAGAAGTTTCAAGCCATTCCAAAATCATTTGGCCTAACTTCGCTTCTCCGATAGCTGAACAGGAGCTCCCGGCGACGACAGCATTGAAGACACCAAATCTTCGATCAGAACCTGTGGATGATCTCAAAATACGTCCAAAAGGCTCCACGTCAAGTTCCAAGTCAAACCGACAACGTTTGACCCTAGATCAACCCTCAAACAGCTAAATCAAGCCTCTCGGCGGCGAGAACCACCGAGGCCATTACTCATAAAAAAAAGCACATGGATGGCTTCAAGATGCTTACAAAGGGCTACACGTCAAGTTTCAGGTCATTTCGACAACATTTGACCACACTTTGACTCTCGGAAACCAAATCAGGCTTCTCAGCGGTGAAGCTCCCTGGGACCATGGTTTCTAAGACAGAGCCTGTGGATTATCTCAAAATGACTCCAATAGATTTCCTATCAAATTTCAGGTCAATCGAACATCGGTTGACCGCACATCAAGGCGCGACATCTTCCTCGCGACGAAATCAAGTCTACTGGCGACATGACCCATACGGCTTCAAAACTCAAATAAAAGCCTATGGTTGGTCTTATTTATTGCTTAGGAGGCTTCACCTCAAATTTCAGGTCATTCCGACATCGTTTGACCCAGTTTCAGCTTCTGACGGAAAATCGGCAGCTCTAAGCTACAAAGTCTTCGACTTTCCGGAAAATTGGAAACTTTGCACTACAAAAAGCAAGGATTATCGTCAAGTTTTCTACAGGGAAATCAGGCCAATAAATGTGCAAAAATATAAGGAAAAATACAGGAGAAAAAAGAACAAAAAAATACCTCAAAACGGGACAAAAGGGGAAAATTCCCCCCAGGGTCGCAGACCCCCGCGACCTTGGCCCAGGGTCGCTGGCGACCATGGAAACCCGGGTCGTCGGGTTCGCCCTGGAAGGCCCGTTTTCCGTCGTTTTTTCGCGATTCGAAGCTTCCAACTCCTGGGATTTTCCAAAATTCATACTTTTGAGGAACCAAATCCTTCGACATCCGTCAAAATCACGGGTCAATCGTCAAAAGTATCAAAATCAACATTGATCACCAACCGGTCAATAAAAAAGTGTGCTTTCTACCCGATCGATCGAGAAATCGACAGGACAGATGGCACCGACCCGCTGTTGACAATCAATGCCTGAAGTTACGTGGTCATCTGATGTCGATCTATATGAAGATCTATCAATAATCATCGCCAGAAGAATCCCAAAAGATGCGGCACGGCCCGCGACTCTTCAACTGCTCGGCGACCACTTAATGCGATTAATTGACTAGCTTTATTGCAGTCATTAATTCATTTCTTTGGACGGCCCAATCAGAAGCGAGCATCCATTTAAACCATAGAACTCCTCCCATCATGGTGATTAAAGGTGACTAAATGCCCTCAATCTCCACCGGCCAATCAGAAGCCAAGAAAAAGGAGTTACAAAATAAAGAAATAAATCTTGTAACTCCTCCCTTTATGTAGCTTCATGACAATTAAAGCTAATAAATCCTCCTAAAAGGCTACCTAAAAGCCTATAAATAGGAGAGCACTCCAAAGCATTCCAGAGATCGAAAATCCAGAAGAATACAGACAGAAAATCTGAGAGAAAGAAAAAATAGAGAAAACTCCGAGAAAGTTCTACACCGGCCACCGCTACAAGGTGACAAAAGTCCTTTGGGGGGTACCCCCCAAGGTCCTTGCCTTCTTTTTCTGCCTCCAATGGCTTAGACATGGCTTTTCAGCCCGTCTACTTAGCTTTTTATTGGACATAGGACCTCCTCTTGGTCTTTGTCCTCTAAAAATCTGAGGTTATAGCCAAGCAAGCGAATCAAGAGCATCCTCTGTTCTCATTTGCATGGATGATGGCGAAGTCCACACATGGCTTGCGACCGTCAATCTGAACGAGTCCCCCACAATCTCCTGAGAAGTTAGATCCTCATTTTCTTGCTTTTCATTGTAGTTTGTATTTTTCTAAAAGAGACAAAAATCACAACTCCTGTCTTTCATTATTGATAAGAATTGTAAATCGGCTATAAACGCCAAAATCAGCTATAAACGCCAAAATCGGCTATAAAACCCAAAAATCGGCTATAAATGCCAAAAAATTACCTTTCACGGTAAATAAAAAAAATCTCTTTTCTTAAATATATGTGCAATGGAAAACTTGAAAGAAGTTGATTTCCTTTTCACTTCGAAGGTTGATCCCCGGATCACCACTTGCAATTCCAAGTAAAATAGAAAAGTTGGCACACCCACACACAAAAAAAAAAAGTTGATGCACGCCTTTGCCCCCCGGGCGCGAAAGGGTCGGATCAAATGGACTCCCACATCCGCCGACCTCGGTAGCACCGAGCAGAAGCGCGGTCCATCAAACTGGCACACCCGGTGGGACTCATTCATTTGAGAACACGATGCTAGAAATGAAATATTTGCATATCATATCTTTTGCTCTATGCTTTTACTTTTTTTCTGGATTCCTTGGCTACTTTCTAATTGGTGGCCAATGTTGGATTCCGCTTCTAAAGAAAATGAGATGGGATTTTTTGAAAATTTCTAATTCTTCGAATTTATTTCCACTCTTTCTCTCTTAAAAAAATCAAAAATTAGATTTCTCATTTTGGATTCAAAATTAAGAAACTTTGATCCTTTCCCTTTCGGGCACCGGTGCTTGCAAAAATGTTGAGCCTGTGACGAATCGAGGATTGGGCCATCGTTTCTCTTCGATGAGTCTGTTCGGGATTTCAAAATAAAAAAAATCAGATTTCTCATTTTGGATTCAAAATTGAGAAACTTTGATCCTTTCCTTTTCGGGCATCGGTGCTTGCAGAAATGTTGAGCCTGTGACGAATCGGGGATTGGGCCATTGTTTCTCTTCGATGAGTCTATTTGGGATAGAAAAAAAGACATAGACCACTAAGGTTAAACCAATTGCGTTCTTTGATCACGGTTGATTCAAGAAAATCCTTGTCCAGAGTGTGGAGACAGCTTGACTGTTCTAAGCAAGGGTCCTCCAAACGGGTTCATTAAGTAATCATACCCTTACCTGGGGGCAATTCTATCAATCGAGATTTCATAAGACCAAGTTAGGAGGCCTATGTGTACTCTCTCGTCTTTTAAATAAAAATTCTTAAAATAAAAATATTTTAAATTAAAAAAATAAAAAATAAAAAATAAAAAAAAATTAAATAAAAAATAAAAAAAAATTCAAAAAAAAAACTTCCGTCATTTTGGATTCAGATCTGAGAAATTTTGGTCTCCTCCCTTCTGAGCACTGCCGCTCGCAAAAATCATTGAGCCCGTGTTCATATTGGAATGCCTTTTGCTCTCTTTGATGAACCCGATCTTGGCCTTTCAAAAAAAAAAATCTCGTCATTTTTGGGTTCAGATCCGAGAAATAATGGTTCATTCCCTTCTAGGTACTGGCGCTCGCGGAAATCGTTGAGCTCGTACTTGGATCATAATACCATCTTCTCTCTTTGATGAATCTAATCTTGACCTTTCAAAACAGAGAATCTCATCTCATGGATGCGGTCTCCAAACATTTGTGCCTAGCGGTATTGGTACGCCCTTTCAGGGTCTACTGTTTTTGCGACCGGCACATTTGTAACTCCAACCTTATATTCTTCTTACCTCGAGCAAGCTCTGCTTCTCGATAAGTCGAATTTAGGTTCACAATTGCTTCTAGCAGTCACTGGGACGCTCATTCTGGGCTCACCATACTTGCGATCAGAACAATTGCACCCTCTATGGCTTTTTGCCTTCTTCACGTCGCTTGGGTCATGCCCCTCTATCGATTTGAAAAGACAAAACCATAGAACTTCCCATTTATGATCATTATATTATTGTGATTACTAATGGATGTGGTCCTGTTTCAGAAGTTTTTCAAAAACTAACAATGGCAGCTTCACTAACCATTACTTTCAATGAGAACAAGCACCAACTCATGCTTCAACGGAAGAAAAACACGCGCACTTACAAGCGCCCCATTAGCAGCCAAAGCGTCAACTCCCTCGGCAACTCTCTGAACTCCGGGTCGACCTCGAAACCCAGGACTATCGTCTTTGGGACGCTGGGACCATTCCCACTTCCCGAGGAACAAGAAGCAGAAGCTTGCCTCCCAACTTGTCACTACCATGACACCAAAGGCGAGCACCAAAAAGCTCGAAGCCCGTGGCACCCCCATGAAGCCTCGATCCACAAACAACCAGGTCTATCCCAAGACTTGGTCCCCAAGACGTTCACCAAAATAAAGAAGGTCCCAAACATCCACCAAGCCAGCATACATGGCCCCACTCAAGAAGAACCAGTTCTACCCTCTTGCTTACATGAAAGAGGAGAGACCCATCTCCAACCTGACTCCCAAGTCAACCCAGCATGAGCCGGCTTATTCCTACAAGCCCAAAATCAGATCATGCATCACTAGGCCTCTACAAGCACCAGCTGAGGCCTACAATCCTACAGTTCGACCCTTCATCTCTACAGGGGTGGAACTCGAAAAATTCAAAACTTCACTGCAACAGGCGAAGGACCGGGTTCGCATCCTGTCCTTGCCTAGCTACAAAGAAGACAGGCTTGGCTGCTGCGTCCGAGGGAGCACATCCTTCATTGTCAAAGCCCAGCCAGAGCTGACCGAAGCTCAAATTGCTCGTCGTATATGCCACCGCGCGTCGTATCGACAAAAGAGACTAGAGAAGTAAAGGACCCAACCTCCTACACTTCAAGTCTCTCACAAATGGGTCGAAAAAGAAAGACCTGAGCAAATTGCTGCTGTCCATATGGTTGGAAAAATCAGAAGACGCCAAAAGTCAACAACAAAAATCCATGTCCGACGTCCGGTGACCCGCAGCATCTCCAGGATAAGAAGACATTCAGAAGAATCCCCTGCTCCTTCATGCCAAGGACGATAGAGTTATCCTCCCTCAAGCTCTTCATAAAAAAAGAATGAGCCCCAGCTCAGTCACCAGGATGGTTTCTTCGTTCGAATCCCGATGGATGAACGTTCTGGCTACAAATTCTGAGCCACCACCTTGCAATCCACCTCAAGATGATGTGCTCACACGCATCCAGCAGTTGGAACAAGGCCAACAGAGGATTGAAACTCTGATGGAAAACCTTCTCCTCGCCTTCCAAAATCAGGCAAACAATGAACCTCCTCCGAAGCATCAAGATGATGAGGTAAACAGAGAAGAAAATGAGTCACGCGCCCTCACCAAAAAGGATGTAGACAGTATCCTCGCAAAAGCTAAAGAAGAGGATATACTCAAAGAGCATGGGACCAAGCCACCATATCCCGTATGGATGGACTCAGTCCCGTTCCTTACAAAATTCAAGCATCCTACTCTCCAAACATATACGGGGAAAGGATCAACCAGACAGCACGTCATCCACTTCAAGATCTTGACGGGAGCTATCGCGGATAAAGATGCATTCAAGATCGGCCTCTTTGCAAGTACCCTAAAAGGTACGACCTTTGATTGGTACTCCACTTTGCCGGAGGACTCCATCCCAAATTGGGCCATGTTAGAGACGCGCTTCCTGACTCACTTTAAAGGTGAGGATCATCCCGCTACTATGGCTCAGCTGTGCAGCCTAAAACAGGGGGAGAATGAGTCAACATATGACTTCATTCACAAGTGGAAAGCAATGGCGTACAAATGCTCTGATGTACTGCCACAAGCATCTCTAGTCGACATCTGCCGAAACAACATGAGAGTTAGAATCCGCTCCATGATCATCGGCAACAAAGCAAAGAACCTGGGAGAACTCCTAGAAGCTTCCATGGAAGCTGAAACGGTGATTAAAGACCTCAACAGTCAGAAATCATCAAGGAAAGAGCCAATCGCCACTGAAACCTCTAAACCAAAGAAAAAAGAGGTCCTCAATGTGCAGACCAAGTCAACTCCTCAGCCACCAAAGAAAACTAAAAACAAAGCTGCTGGTAAGAGACCTGAACTCTTTGATGCCTTCAAAGAGCGAGTAGAAAAGATATACCCGTTCGATGAAGATGTTGATGAAATCTTCGGGGCTCTCGTGGCAAATGGCAAGCTCACCTTGCCTGAACCCAAAAGATCGGGAGATGTTGGCAAAACCAACGATCCTCGTACTGTCCATACCACCAGATGATCTCGCATCCTCTCAATCAATGCTTCGTTGTGAGAGAGAAAATAAACAAGATGTGGAAAAACGGAGTGATCACCTTTGACAAAAACTATGGGTCTGCCTCCGTCAACATGGTGTCATGTGAACAAACATCAAAATCACCGAAGAAGATCACTACTTCTTTCAAGGTGATAAAAAGAATCCAAGCGTCCGAAGAACTGGTTCCTTACCCGACACCAGATGAACAACCCATATGGGTACATCCCGATCTCCTGGAAGATGAAAACTGGGAGATCGTAAAAACAAAGCCTACAGCTCAACAGTGAAGGCAGGCTAGGAAACATTTCCTCAAGCTCAAACGGCAAGAGAAGACCCAGCCAAAACAAGAAGTCCAAGAAAAGGCAGAGGCCTCCTCTACCGCTTCACTGGAGACAACAAAAACGTCCCTTCTAGAGACTTCAAAGGGGGTAAGGAAACTCACTCTCAGTGATTTCATGCCACCTCAATTCAAAGAAAAAACCACGCAGGGGGCATCATACTCTTGCAATTCAGTAGCCATGCGTAAGGCTTGAATTCTCTAAACAATTCAAGCAGATAAGCAGGCCCCCTCTCACCGAAAGTCTGTGTGAATATTTGACCGGACACTAAAAAGAACAGATATGCCCGGGTGCCTCTAATCTCATCATCTTTGTGTTTCTTCCTTTCCTCATCCTCCAAGGCAGCCGGGCTGAAGTTCCCCTCAAGCCACTTGAATATTATCGTTACGCCAACATAGTCTTGCTTCTTTTGTGGCATGATCCCAAGCAACTCTTGACAAACTGGCTCTACATATCTACCCAAAAAAGTCCGTCCGGTAACGATCAGGCCATCGACTGGCAAGCCATAGAAATAAGCAACATCTTCAAGTGTTATAGTTGCTTCACCGGATGGCAGATGGAATCAATTCATTTCTGGACGCCACCTCTCAATCATAGCTGCTATCAAGGCATGGTCTATGACCATACGATCTATGCCTGCCAAGTGGTGTAGATTCGTTTGCCGTACGTATCGCTTTTGATTTTCTGTAAGCACCCATACATGTTTATCGGGGTTTGTTGGGATACATCTCATGCGTCCGAATTCCTGGTAAGAACAATAACCATTGAACCCATTCCATGGACAATACAACAAAAAATAAGATATTGAAGTTATAAGTAGAGAACATATTTATATTTACGTTAACCTCTCATTGACGAATTCCCTCCGAGATATGATTTGTTTGCTGGAAGAGGAGTACATTGGAACCATCATTACTGTTTTCTTCATGAACCTGCAAATTTTCAAATGTAATAGTTGGCCAATTAATATGGACAATGGACAATCAAATGAGTTTTGTATATTCAGAGTATGGGCCATGCATCATAGGGCAGCAACTTGGGCAGTTTAGGCAAAATAATCTCCTAATAAGTAATAAAGCTCAGCCCAAAATGAGTATAGATAAGCCCATGCTTGGTTACAGCTTGGATTACCAAGCCCAAGCCCGATTCTAAATTCATAATCTTAGCCATGAGCTAAGTTGGTGATTACAAACATACTCCCTCATAAATTCTCTGCTACTTGTATTAAAAACAATTGAATGCACTTTTTACACCTATCTGACTAAAAGGCCCCAAAAGATTTATTGCAAATGGAACATGTAATCCAAGAATTCACACAAATACAAACATGTACAATAGAATAGTATAGATATGTAACCTGGGGTTACCAATGTCCTGAGCCGGAGTGTAACATCCCGACCCTTAGCCTATATTAATTATAGATAATTGCTTGATTAGTTAGTAAGTGTGTTTAGAGTCTTAGCGAGTCGGGTTTGACGTATGAATTGTGTGGGTGAAATCTCACGTGATTCGGAGAGCGTTTGGGTACAGTAGGGGGGTGGTTTGCTATTTTGGGAAGTTTTTAGGGGTTTAATTGAGATTATGAGTTTTTATGAGTTTGGGTGCATTTGATAGATCGGGTAATTTCATGAACTTTAGTCTTCTACCGCGTTTCGATTCGACGCGAGGAAGAGGCCCAAAATAATCATTTAGGCTAACCAAGGACTAAACCCATATTTTTCCATACTTATCCTATTCTAACCATTCATTCCTTTGCAACCTATTCTATATAACAACACCACATCCGGATGACTCATTCCTTCTCATCTCTATCACCATTTCACTACTATTCACTTCTTCTTCCTCTTCACTACTTCCTTGCCATTAACAACCGCCGGAGCTCCATCTTCGCCGGCCAAGCATCACATCTTCTTCCTCAAGCTCCAAGGAACCCAACCATTCCATTTTCAAGAATTTCTAACCACAACCCATTGAAAGGTAGGCTTCCAAAGCTTTTAACCATAGTTAATCTTCTTCCTTTTAGTTAGAAATGGATTAGGGAGACTCACTACCACCTATTGCATTCATTTTGTAGATTGATTCTGGGGATTGAGAAGCTTTTACACACTTTGAGCTCAAAAAGAGAGATTTCTCTTAATTCTCTTGATTTTGGTTTAGCTTATCTTAAGGCAAGTTAATCTATATATTTATGCTTTGATATGTTGTTTCTTCCTATAAATGATGATTGAATATGTCTAGATAACCCAATGCTCTAATCTTGACATACTTGAATTGAAAACATGATAAATTGGGTTAATTGCCTAATGAATTGGATTGGAAATGAAATTGATAGATTGAGAGGTTTATAGGACCTGAAATGATGTGGGTTTCATTCTTAAATAACTGTGAAACAGGTTCATAGATGATGGGAATTGAAAGGGACCAATTACACATCAGTTACAGAACTGATGTTCTGTAACTGTGTGTATTCGGTCGACCTGCCAAGGGCTTCGGTCGACCGAAGACACAGGGTCGGGTGCGGACAGCACCTGACCATTTTACTGTTCACAATTTCTGCACATTAATTCAGGTCGACCCGGGCTGTACTAGGTCGACCGGGACAACTGTTAAGAACCTTTTTAGGGACTCTTTTGACCTCTTTTTCTATTGGACTTGTATGGAACCTTGGCTACCTTTATGGACTCATTTGACTTTATATAAGGAATGTTTTGAGCATGCATTTTCTCGTTGTTATTCCTATTTTCTCAGTTTTCAACTTATATCAATCTTGAACGGTACGGGACAACGGGATACCCACTTTTATATCTATGCACGAAGATTATTTATTCGGGTATCGCGAACCTTATTCCTTTCGTTGACTGAATAGAGTTGTACGAGACTATGGTAATAACTATTGACCTAAGATTGGATTGTTTATTGCTATCGATTCTAAATGGTACAATTTGGTACTTTCTACATGAAATGTTCATGTTCTATAGATTGCTTTACTTGTTTTGGTTTTGGACCACATGATGAACTTAGATGATGACCTAGGATTCCCTTGATGTTTTATATACCTTGTATATGATTGATAAAAGTGTTGAGATTAGGCGGCTTTGATCGAAAAAGCTTGATGAGGACTACTATGGTATTGATACTTGAATAAACTTGCTTGATAGTCTTGATAGTCTTGATTTGATTGCTGGAAAGTAGTCTCTCAATTGGTTATTGATCTTGTTCACGCAAGAAAGCCTAGTCTCCTCACTCTTACTTGTCTAGGACTCTTGTGTCAGGCATCACTCAGTTGTTAACGCCCAACATAGGATGGGGCACCACTTGTGTGAGGACCTTGGTTTGAAAGTCTGCGCAGTACTACTTTTTATATTTTTGATGGATTGTACACCATCGGATACATCTTGCATTATTGATCTTATTTGGCCCTTAGTATCCATCTTGCTTGCTTGCTTGTTTGCCGGGTTTTCATCCCGTGCCACTCTACCACAGCTCTCATGTTGAGTATGGAGGGTCCTTGTTGAAACTATCCGTGGTGTATTAGCTAGTGTGATTTGCCTATTTGCTAGATTGTTTATAACTCGTATACTATGTATTTCTTATGTCTGAAATACATATGTTTCTATTAATCTTATCTCTTGTCTACTCTGATTCGATATGTATATCTTGTTGTCATTTGTATATATATTGCTTGCCATCCGTCGTGTTGACGATGCTACTCTTAGTGCATAGGTACCGAGCCCTTCTATCCCGAGGAAGATACGACGGTAGAAGTACAGGCGGATCAGCCTGATGACTTCTTAAATTATAGTACGGACGGCGTTGTATAGCCGTACTGACCCCGTACTCGAGAGCCTTCATGTTTAGCTTGATAGATTCATCTTTTGTGCTTTTGTTTATCTTTTGATTAAGTCTAAGTTTGTTATGGCCTAATGTTGTAACTAATACTTTTGGTTAAGTGTTTAAACTCTGAACTTTAATAATGATATTCAGTATTGTTCTAAACTATGCATCTTTAAGATACCATTTGTAATTATAAAGCTTCCGCTATTGATTGTTTGTATTTGAGGAAATGTTTATACCTCACAGCAGTCTTCGATCCAATTGGGACACGATTGGGGCTAAGTTATATTTGACTTATGTTGGAAAAATTTTTAATTAGCCCTAATCTCACGTAACCCCGGTTTCAATTTTGGGGACGTGACACGGAGTGTAGCTAAATCTCATATCCTAAATATTGGCCCAAGTCTCAGCCAAAACCGAAACAAGCCTGTCCTTAATTGCATCACAGTTTGCTGCCCGTTTGTTTAGTTGGTATTGAATTTATTAAGTTGTTTAAGGCATCCCTATCTCTCATGTGGTCAAAAGTGCAAGATTGGAGATCAAGATTTGTAAGATGCCTTTAAACAACTTCCTCATTTTATACTTGTAAATTAAACTTTAGGAATACAATGAATTTTAACTAATTCAATGGCAAGTACGCAAAAAGCCCCCCAGAGAGATGGGGTAAGCCTTCCTTGGTTTGCTCAAGTTACCAATGACACACCTAGATTCTCCGTGATATGTATGGTACTTTTACTTATAGTAGGAAAGAGAGCAAGGTCCTGTTAGGCTACAAGGCACAGCTGACCTCTTTTACATTCACAAGATTTCCCATGACGTGGGTAATAACTGTGATCACATGTCTAATTGCTCAGTTACATGCCTACCTCTCATAGAGTTTTTAGGTGACAGAAAGTCGTTTTATAGACTACTCTAGGGTATTATAATATCTCTCTAATTACTCACCAAATCACGTACAAAATGGCATGTCTAATCACTTGTTGAATGCATATATTCAACGTCTATATGGAGACCCCCATTAAGATTGGAACTATTTGGAAAAGATTAAGTAAAAAATTAACAAAATCCGTAGCATATTCAAAGCAGTTTGGATCTTTCTAATTGCTAGTCTAATCACATTGATTAAACAAATATCATGTCTTGGACTAGTCTAACGTTGAGAAATGAATAGAAAAAACACAGTAGTCTCACCCTCTTTATAAGATAGCAAACCTTTGAAAATTAGTCAGTCCGAGATAGTTAAACTGATTTGAAGTCTATTCAGAAAAATTCATTTATATGATAGTTTCTAAAATTGGATAATAAAGATGAAGATCCACAAATGACTATCACATGGTCTTCCTTTTGATGGCATCTCCACCTTATATCCCTCACCCCTTACTGTTTAAAATTCTTTCATTAGAACCCATTTTACTATATGATTTTGAGGAATTTAATTCCATTTAAACATATGGCCCCAATTAATACTAAACTTAAAACAATTTTATCAAAAAGTCATATCAGAATAGATATATAAATCCAAAGCAATCAAATCGGATGTCCATCACTGTATTCATAAAATTTGGAAGTGTTTGGTACTACTGGTTTGCGTAGTTTCCGTATAAGCTATCCACACCTCACTTTTTTTGGTGAGACAGACTAGGTTGGTTAGGCCTAAAACATTTGCCGATCTCTTTTTCCATCTCTAGGTACGTTACAGTGTGATGTCTGGCAAGCTATTCTCATCTGACAAGAAGGAAGTTCAAAAATAGGCTAGTCAATGCCATCTTGCAAGCATTTCAGAGGGATTTTCCTTTCATAACAATTGCATTATGTCACTGATTTTCCTTTCATAACAATTGCATTATGTCACTATGTGTGCTGCCACCAGACCAAATTTTTAATCCAAACTCTCTGGGGCCCCTCACTGTTAGACCCCGATCCAGGTTCGGTATTTTTAATTATTATTTTAACCGTGATTAGTATTTAAGTGGGTTTAGAGGACGATTAGCTTAATTTTAAGCTAGAATAGACTTTTGTATAGCTTTGGAGATTTTCGAGAATCGATAGATTTAGTTTGACGCGGGATGGGGCGCCCGTGTGTTGCGTGTGAGATTAGGGGAATTTATTCTTACTTTGGAAAGTTTTGATTTTCACTTCTTTCTACTCATTTTATTGTTTTAGATAGCTTTCATGTTTTATTGAATTTCATTTGAGGCTCAGAAATCACGTTTTTCGAGAAAAATAGCAAAACCCGACCTTTCACACAAAATCTGTACCCAAATTTTGAAGATTTCAGAAATTAACAAAAATATACTTTTTGGAAAGTAGATTTTTTGTTGAGCGATTTGTCTTCTTCGTCGTCTTCGTTCGGGGCCCGCAAATGTCCGTTTCAGCCTTAAGAAGATTGGGGCCCACTTGTCACTTAGTATAAAAGGACCTTCTTCTTCTTTTTCTTCTCCCATTTCATTTCCTGCAATCTTGAAGAGGGCCTAGGGTTTCTTTTGCTTCAGCACTTTCTCTCAACTCTTGTTTACCATCTTCTTGAAGCCAAAATAAGGGATTGATCTCCAAGAACTCTTCCCCAACTTCCAAGCTTCTCAAGGATACCCTTTTTCAAAAGATTTGAGCTAGGCAACCCTCTCCTTCAAGCTCTTCTCTCTTGTTCAAGCTACAATAGGTTAGCCATTGCTTTTCTTTTGTGAAATCTTGGTTTTTCAAACCATTTGTAGTGTTTTTCTCAAACATGCAAGAAGTTTCTTGAAGTTTGTCAAATGATTGATTTTTCTAAGGTTTTTCTCTTGGCTATTTTGGGGCTTTTGTAGATTGGAGGCTTGGGACTCTTGAGAGGACATTTTAGTGTATTTTGCCCTTCACCTTGACCAAGGCAAGTTAATATTTCAGCTAACATGTGATTTGTTCAATGTGAATAGTTCTATGAAATTCTTCTTTATATGTTTCTTCTCCATTTCATGTCAAAGGTTTTATCTTGAAGTGTTTTATGAAATGTTTTATGCTTATTTTCTTTGAAATGTAAATCTTGAAATGTCTATGTTATTGGATTCATCTTCTTTGTATCAGCCCTTTTTATTCTAAGATTCTTGACATCTTGATGAATGGAGAAACTTGGTTAGCATTTGATTTTTTTTGTTGGATGGAATGGAATGAAATAGTGCATGGTTGTTTCAATGGAGTTTTATGAGGATAGGAGAAGCTCACATTTTATAGAAATATATGGAAGTGAATGAGGGAAGGAAAGAAGAATTAAATAGAGAGGAAGAAGCCCAAAAATCAGGGGAGAAATGCTCCCTGCACGGGCTGGACAGCAGACCAGCTCGCTATAGCGAGCCAATCGAGTCTGGTTTGGGGCCCTTTAAGGTCCATTTTGAGGGCCTTTTCTTGGTTGTTTTAGGGGTCTATTCTAAACCTGTTTTAAACTCTTTTCAGCCCGTTCTTTCTCTTCGTTCTAAAGCCCATTTATCTCCTATTGAATGCCTAAAAGTCCATGAAAGAATTGGATAAATAGTGATGCTTGAAATGTGGAAATTGAATGAAAGATGTTGATGTGAAATATTACCGGGATGTTTCTTAGTCTTAAAACATACTTATTTATCTCAAAGTATTGAGGATTTTCATTGGTGCCAAACTCATATTTGTAAGGCAACTTTTGGATACTAAGTGTGCATTGAGACTTTCCCCGGTAAGTCATTGATTCATCATGCACTATTCCGTTTCCAAATTATCGAAATGTATATGCTTCCGCATGTAAATTGATTTTCGAAATGAAGTGAGTGGTTCGTCACGATTTGAAAGTATCGACTACTCGATTGAGTGAGTGAAATGTCTGTTTGCAAAATTGTTTAGAGTAGTTGCTTTATCGATAAAAGTGTTTTGAATGATTTCGAATGCATCGATTTATGTTCTTCGTCTGGCACTACTAAGCTTGGGACCCTTGTTGGATTGATCACCCGACTTGGAATCGTTAAATTATACTTTGCCAACTGCAGTTTGAAGGTCTATATGAGCGAGTGTTTCCAGCCATGGCTATGGTGAGGTCTTTTCTTCCATTTTGCATGGTTTAGAATTGATCGAGTGCTTTCATTACTTCGGTAAATGAAGTACGTATTGATTGAGTACTTTTGCAGTACGTTCTAAGTGAGTGCTCCTTTTACCTCGGTAATAGGGGAATGTAGCATATGTGGTTGCCAATTGTTTTATTCGATTGTTATCATTTTATTTGAAGGCCATTGTTTCACTAAATTGTCATCGTTTCTTCGAATCTTTATACTTTACGAATTGTTTAATGTTTCGTAAATATTCTTCATATTATTTCTACCTTTGATTAGGATTTCAAATATATTTATACTTTTTTTATAATGTTTTATAAATCTCGTTACCTTGTTACCTGTATTATTTGCTTACCAGACCGTCGTGTCTGACCCTTTTATTGTTTGGTACCAGATCTTAACCCCTCAGCCATTGAGGCGCGGCTTGAGGAGGCTTTAGTGCAGACTGAACGTGAGTGGCAACCCGAGGATGTTATTTAAACATCGGGTCGCACCTTGAGCTACGAATCACTTTTTGATCGAATGTTTTGATGGGTTTTGTTTATAGCCAGTGTTGGCTTGTTTTCTTTTGTGAATTGGAATGTAAACTCTAAACAACTTTTATTTGTATGAATTTGAATGTGATTGTTATATAATGATGGATCGAACTTCAAGGATCCTTACCGCGGGAACTTGTGGGAAACAAGCATGTGCGGGCGGGATTTTCCGGCTCGCCACACCACGACCCCGGATTAAGGACTTGATTATCGGGTCCTCGGTCCGGGGGCGTGACACTCACTCTCTAGGGCCCTATAGGATCAAACAAAATTTGACACCCACTCAATCTTGTACTTATTTTTAAGCACAAACAACTCCAAATTTGCATTATAATAAGGTGATAAGATGGAGATGAGTCTCGAAACTTTTTCTCTGATAAGATGAATCTCTCGGTTACAACTCCAATCAATGTTGCCAAGAAAGTAGAATCTTGGGACAAACAGTTTATTAGAAGAATGCCATAGACACAGCTGATAGCTTGACCAAACTCACCCCACCCCACCCTACTCTCTTCAGGAGCCTGAATTTCAAAAACATCAATCTATTGCTGATCTATGTAATGATAATGTTGCTTTGCAGGAAGCTTGGATGCATGAAGTCAGGGAAGAATGTTCTCAAATGAGTCAGTAGATAGCTAATAATATTTGTTATTTTGGTTGTATATCTACTTTTTGTATTCTTTGCTCTTATTAATAAAAGTCTATCACTTTTCAGAAAAAAAAAGAGGTTCGAGAAATACTAAGTTCAATATAACTTGCCAAGCATTTCTATCTCATCATGGATACTGTAAGTGCAAAAAATGTAACTCACAAGAAGAGTGGGGTGCCTGCACGGACTTATCCAAAGAGATTAGGAACACCGATGCCTGCGCCTGAAGCCTGAGAAAAGGAAGAAGAATGTAGGTCAGAGGACCCTGGCTTGGGCAGCGCAGGGCTCTCCGATGCCTAAGTCAGTTTAAGAACTGAACAATAGGATGGAGATTTTGGAGAAGAAGATGGCGTACCAGCATGTGGTGTATTTGTTGGCCATTCCTTGCTCTGGAGCTGTAGCTGTGCTTATATAGAAGAAGAGAGGAGGAAAGGAGGTGGTTGACTGTCTTGTCATAGCCCACTTTGTCAGGTACTAGGGAGGTACTGTTTCATCATAGCTCACTTGTCATTAATTGTAGTCTTATCACAGCCCACTCTGTCAGAAGATATGGGCGCCCGTGATATCTTGTCGTACGCCCTGTCACGTGGCTAAGCGTATGTAAGAGTACAGCTGTCAACGGCAGTCTTGGTTAGTCTTCTGGCATGGACGCCGAGATGAGTGATCAAGAATGAAGTAACAAGGGCTGAACTGGGGGCTTGGCCGAGATGGAGCTGGCTAAGCTGGCTGTATATGAGCCTGTGACCGAAGTAGGAGCACTCGGCTAGGGGAGATCGAGGCCATGGCCCGTTACCGAGATGGGCACACAGCCGAAATGGGCATAGTTGTCAACATCAGTGCCTGTAAAGTCAACATAGGTGGCCATAAAGAATGCACAAACACCTACTTTTGGTTTCTTTATTAATATATGTAACAAAGGTCCTCTCCGATTCAGACTCACGAGTTCTGTGAGGCCAAAGTGCCGAGATGGGACTTATATGTACCGAGGTCATGCTCCGATTATCTCCCACACAGATACATATAAATCTTTATTTGATTGATAATGCAATTGGGTTTCAAGTAAATGAGGAAAAACATATATCCAGTGTATTTTTTGTAGAAGTGATGTGTGGTTCCCATCGACTGTGATTGTGTCCAATTATTACTTTCTTCAGGTGAGTCAACTGCTCTTGCTACATTTTTAAAGAGGAAAAAATCACTGAAAATAGAAAGCATGGATCTTATGCTTCACAAGTGAAAAATATCATCCTCAAACCAAAGAGTGGGCTACTTCTACTTTGCTATTTGGAATCCAGTTGGTGTAAGATCCCGACCCCAGTTCTTCTGTTTAGCATTGTTTTAATCGTGGTTTAGCTTGTTAAGTGAGATTTGATTTAGTTTGATCTTGTTTTTGAGTTTGACTAGACTTTTCATTAGTCTTTGAGATTTTGTAGACCGTTGACTTTGGTTTAACCCGGCCCATATGATTTGTATTTTTATGAGAAATTACTTTTCATTTCTAAAAATTTTGGATTTGGTGTATTTTGTCTCATTTATGAAGTTTAACAACTTTCATGTTTTGATCATTTTGATTTGATACTCAGAAATCACATTTTTCGAGGAAAATGGGCAAAAATGACAGTTTCACTAAATCTGTCCATGAATTTCGAAAATTCCAGAAATTGGGGAAAATATACTTTTTGGAAAGTAGAAATTTCGCCGATCGTTTTTGTCTTCTTCGTCGTTTTCGTTCGGGACCCACAAATGCTAGTTTTGACCCTTGTAAGTTTGGGGCCCATGGGGCCCAGCCCATTTAGTCTTTATAAAGCCATGGGGCTCTTCTTCTCTTCCCCATTCTCTCATTTCCTGCAACAAGAGAGGGGTTAGGGTTTCTCCCAGCCCCCTTTCTCTCTCCTCATGTATCCCTTCTCTTTGATGCTAAATGGAGATTTGAGCTTCCCATTTTCTTCTCCTCTCTCCAAGCTTTCCATAGATGTCTTTTGCAAGAGATTTGGGCTAGGAGAGACCACCTTTCCATGCATTTCTTCTTGGTTTGGGCTTTTATAAGGTGAGCAATGGATTTCTTTCTCCAAATCTTGGTTTTCCAAACCATTTTGAAGGGTTTTATCATTTATGCAATGGGTTTTCATGGAGGTTTACAATGGATTGGATTTTTAGGGTTTCTCTTGAGCTATTTTGGGGATTTTGTAATTTTGGAGCTTGAGGCCATAAGAGGACCTTCATGGAGTGTTTTTGCATCTTCTCTTGACCAAGGCAAGTGGATTTCCAATTAATATGATGTTTTCTCTCATTTGGTTATAGTTCATGATTTTCTTTCCTTTGTGCTAATTTTCTTTGATCATGGTTTTACTTTGATTAAATGAACCAATGTTGTGTGGATTTCCATTTATGTATGGTCTTACAATGTGTTGGAAGTGGCTTTCATCTTGGTTATGTAGAGAACTTGATTTTTCTTGTGTTAGGAGTTGGGTTCAAAGAAATGGGGAGAAACTTTGTTTTAAAAAGTGATTGTTTGGTTAATTGGGTTGATGGAATGGATGGTTTTGATGAGTTTGGAAGGTCAAGGAAGGGCCCAACCAATCATGGAAATTAGTATGAAAGAAAAGGGATCAAAAGAATCAAGAAAAAGAAGGAAAAAATGCAAAAACATGCACAGCCGGGCTGGACTGGGCAGGCCCAGTCCGCTCGAGCGACCCAGCTACTGTCTGGGTCCGCTCGAGCGGACCTGGTTCGCTCGAGCGAGGCCCAGCTCAGTCTGGGTCTGGTTTGGGCCCGTGATTGGATTGTTTTGTGGGCCGGATTGTTGGGACTTCCTTGGGCCTGATTCAAATCAGTTTTTGGGCCATTTCAGATCTGATATTGGGTCGTCTTTGGGGCCTGATATTGGACTGATTTAAAACTTGTTTCGTGGGCTTGGTTAAGGTTCAGTTTTGGGTTGTTTTAAAAATCAGTTTTTGTGGGCCATTCAAGTTTGGTTTTGGGCTGTTTTCAAGATTGTTTTGTGGGCCTGGTTCAGGTTAGTCTTGGGCTGTTTTTAAAGTTTGTTGTGTGGGCCAATAAATGTTTAGCTTTGGGCTGTTTTTAAGATATGTTTTGTGAGCCATTCGAAGTTGGTTTTAGGACTGTTGTGGGCTCGGTTTAAGGCCAACTATAGGCCTGTTTTAAAGAGTTTGGATTTTCTTGTAATACTTGGAAAGTTTGTGAAATGGGAATGGGATCATTGTGAGAATGAATGTATGTAGAATTACCCGGGAATCGTCTAAGTCTCAATATGCACTTTATCATTTAAATATTACGGATTTTCATTGGCATCAAACGCGCTCTCTATTATTCAATGTTTAAAGGTTAAATGTGCATTGAGATGGTTCCTTGGTAAGTCATTAAGTCATCCTCCACTGTCCATTCCATTTCAAGTCAGAAAAATGTATTTGTATTTGTATTTGTATTTGTATTTGTTTTCTTTGGTGAACTAATTTAAATAGCATCGATGATTTGTTATAAAATCATGTGGTTTTCCACGTTCGAAAGGATTGACCGTATGATTTTATACAAATCACCTTGACGCGTATTTGAACGGTTTACCATAGATATTCGTATATTTTCTCCGATTCGATTTGAAAAGAGATTGGAGTATGTTTGTCACATTCGGGATTTCTTCGATGAGATTATTGTTTTGATAAGACTCGTATTTGAAAATAAAACCTCGAGGCAAGACGGGGCCAGAGCTATGTGGTGCGAGCCCATGAGCCAAAGAGGCTATGATTCCGAAAACAAACCCCGAGGCAAGACGGGGCCAGAGCTATGTGGTGTGAGCCCCTAAGCCAAAGGGATTAGTATTATGTTAGATTTGTATCGGTTTTGAGTTTGAAAACTAAAGGCACCACTAGGCTTAGGTCACCTTGTCGGGCTGATCACCCGGCTTGGGATCTTTAATTTGTCCGCCAGCTGCAGCTTGGATTCTGTCTGTACCGACCATGGCAACGGTTCTGTCTGCCGGTCCCATTTGTATGGCTACGGTTCTGATTTCTGATCTGCCGGTCCCATTTGTATGACTACGGTTCTGATCCCATTTTAGTACCACGTTCAGTGGCTACGCTCTGTCTGCTCTTATTACTTCGGTAATAGGAGGATTTAGCTATTGGTGGTTGCCAGTGTTTTATCTGTACATTACTTTAGTTTATGATTCTTGTTGGTTATACTTTTATGCTTTGATTTGTTTAATGTTTACGATATCGATCTTTATTGTATCGTCCCTACTATTCAGTTTTAAATGTATTTCCAATTATTAAATGTTTTGCTTAGGTGGTTATCTTTTCGAGACATTTATGCTTCAGAGATTGTTCGTTTATTTGCTTTGATAATTATGTTCAGTCTTTCGATCGTTCTCTCGCGATTTATTGTTATTATTGTTTAGACTTTACATTTGGTTTTACGATGATTTCGTCAGGTTTTATGTATGTTCTTTTGTTCATATTAGTTGTTTATTTGCTTGCCAGACCGTCGTGTCAGACCCTTATTTGTTTGGTGCCATATTCCGCTCTTTTTGTTTTTAGGTGTTTGATCAGAGGAGGCGGTGGGACCGCCGGTCTGACGTGAGAGGCTGCCCATTGATATCATCTAGATGTCAAGTTTGGCACCGGAGTTCGTATCAAATCTTTGAGGGTAGTATTCTGTCTAGTTGGATATTGTTGTATGGCTTCATTAGCCTTTTTATTGGGTTTGTAATTAAGACACTTGTTAATTGTAATTTGAATATGGGAAATAATAGATTTGTTACTACCAGCTCAGTGTGCTTTGATATATGATTTATGCCGGTCTGCCTATTTGATGGCTTTGTGATATTGGTTGCGTGCGACACGGAACCCGATGGCCACGGATTCCGAGTCGTAACACTATGTGTAGCTTCCGCGAAAATATACTCTGATCGTGATGGAATTTGTTTATCCTCATTCACGCGGATCTTGGGAAAGATAACAAAAAGTTTCAAATTATCCCAAAATTTCGCACTCCGGGATCGGTCCACTGCAGGGCCCGATTTCGGGGTGTGATAGTTGGTAAATTCCATTGAGATGTTATCTTAATTCAAAACTCATTTACTATGATTCCATATAACCCCACAAAAAACGAACAAATAGCAGCGCTCAATTTCGATGCAGCCATTTCTAAATGGGCAAACTAAAAAGTGTGAATGAGATTGCATTTTAATGAAAATACAGAGTTAGAAGGAGATTGCAAGGTCGCTCCTTCCAAACGATCAAAACCAATCAAAACACAATAAATCCCACTGCAAATTTAGGGTACAAATACTCCTAGGACACAAGTACGACGACGAACAAAAACATACCTCCATGTGTGTCACCCTATAGGATAATCTTTGAAAAGTTAGAGCAATTGATACCCTGGGACCACCGTCTGGGACCACCATTGAGAAAAGAGAAGACGACAACGATGATGAAAGGGAAAGGGAAAGGAAAAGGGGAAAAGAGGAAAAGGAGACAGAGACGGTGAGAGTTGGTGGGGTTATGTATTGCGCAGATATAGTCAATATCGACTATAGCGCTAAAAGACAAAAAAAAAAAAAAAAAGAGTAAATGTGGAATTAGGGCCCAATCAGTCTAATATTTTTTATTGGGGCCAATTGCAATAACATGCTGTTTAGGAGGGTTTATGTCATTAAATTCCCTTGCATTATACTTCCAAATCAATAGTGAATTTGGGACTAACAGCAATCTACTAAGTTTTTTTTTTTTTTTTTTTTTTTTTTTGCTTTTTTGAAAGAAAATATATTGAAGAATGAGCTACCAGATACATGTTGACAGTAAAGGGTTAAAAAGGCTGATTACAAATGCCAAGAAATGAATATAGAACTAAAAGGAAGAAAAAGGTTATGGAAGTAGAACTACAGTAACTTTCCTAGTTTCCAGGGGAAATGCAATTGAGTTAGGACTACGAACAGCTGACAATCCTGCAATAATTTTTCTTTGGTCATATTCCGGTAAGCTGACTTGAAGAAGCAGTCTTCGCTGCAGTTGAATGTAGGAGATGGTATCATCCTGACGTCTAACTTCAGCTCATGAATAAACATGATGCAGATGAGTCACTGTCTTATCAGTTCGATCTGATGATGAGTTCATTCGCTTTTTAGCTGCAATTGAATTCAAATCAAGAACCTTTTTCAGTGATTGTAAAATATCCAAATAAAAGAATGGTAAGATAAAGAGAACACAATTACCAGGGCTAACAATTTGGATGCATTTTGTTATAGATTTCACTGATATAACGGACTCTGGACCTATTTCAGAGCAGCCAAATGGAAGATAAAGAGATAATTTAGAACATATAGATAATCAAGTAGAACAAAATTACCAACATTTACATGCCTGTTTGATTGCAAATATTCCTGAGTGGAATTCTCCTTGCCAGGAATTTCAAAAAGTTATCAGGGCACCGGCTCCCATGTTCTTTGAATTCACTATCTGATGGGGAGAATTCCAAACGCTAGGGGTGTGAGTGGTATTTTTAGCCTCTCAATTTTCCCCAAATTCAGAAATTCAAAAGCTACTTTCTCCTAATCAAACAGGCTCTAAAGAATAGAAACTGATTGTAAAGATTGGTTTTATTACCTTGACTACAGATGCCATTTTCAGAAAGAAACTTATTTGCACCTGACAGAGAAGGCTCAAATGAATCTCTATTTGCTTCTATACCTCCATATCCTAGTTCATTAGTTTGCCTGTATACAATTCAGGAAAAAAAAAAAAAGGAAAGCATGCCATTTCAAAATTGATGGGGGAAAATGTGTTTTGAATGAAACACTAGTCAAAAGAAAACTAAAACAATGTAACCAACACAGAGATAAAAGGTCTAGGCAGTTACCCAGTAATGAAGTCAAGAGATGGTTCAAGGGCCTGCTGAAAAGGAAGACCCATTTCTGCACTAGAAAGATCAATATCAAGAAGTTCTGAAAGGGAAATATCTGTGCCAAAAAAATCAAAATCAGGAACATCAGCGCCGAAGATATCCATCGTTTCATTGTCGATTCCAGGGCTGGAAATCTCCTCTGCAACAGGGCTTTCCTGGCACATGGGTGTGTCAGAATCATTGAAATCTAATCTTCCTTTTACTTGATCCCTTTTATTTGACCCGCTTGGAATTAATTTCAGGGGCGATGATGAAATGCGTATATGTTTGCAGGGGCTAAGTATAACTGTCTTGGAAGAAATTACATGACAGTTTGTTGGAATGATCCCTGGAGTATCCCTAGAAAAGGAATCACAAAGAGTTGAACTATCTGATGGAGAAATTGATTGATCAACTTGGGAGGGGAGAGGTCGGGGAGGGGTCTTGGGACAGGGTGAAATGGTTTTTGGTTCAGGTGGCTTATCGAATAAATTCCTTGCAACGCATGATCCTTGAACCGAATTCCCATTTTGAGGGTTATTAGGAGAAGATGATTGAATATGAGAGAGCTCGCGAACAACTTCATTGGTACTGTTACTGTTTGCTCCTTGTGAAAGTATTTTAGTAGCTGCCAGGAATGAAGAAATTACAATTAAGATATGATCATAGTAGAAAATTTAAAATGGAAAGGAACATAAATCTCTCTCTCTCTCTCTCTCTCTCTCTCTCTCTCTCTCTCCTCCTCCTCTCTCTCTCTCTTCTCTCTCTCTCTCGCTGGTGGGTGTGTGTGGCCACGCCTATACTAACCATATCAATGATCCTAACAAACATCCTGTAAAGAAAACACTATATCACAAAGATAAGGAATTTCCAATCAACTTGGATCTAGTTACTGATTCCTTAGACAAAGCATCCACTGCTTCATTCCATTCTATTAGAAGGGAATATATCAGTAAGCATAATATATGAAGAATCTGTTACCTGCAGCAGCCAACGAGTTCATGGGTAACACTGCACTAGACTTCTTTACAGCTGGAGACACATCGGAAACAGGCCTTGAAGCTTTCCTCTTGTTCATGGATGGATGACTGACAATTCGGGTAGAGGAATGGGTGCAATCTGAAGTATTAGAAGGAAGCATTCGCACTGTATTTGCTGTGTGGTTGTTGTAAATTGGTCGGTCTGTTTAAATGAAAATTTAAATCATTTCAAGATGGAGAAATATATGATTCTAGCATAAAAGAAATATGCCTAGAGTAACAAGCATTTCATCAATATACTTAAGATGACTTAACATATTGTTCTCAAGTAAGTAACTTGTTACTGAGTGCTCCAGAACAAGAATGAAATCACTGTGATCCAGGATTGAAAGCTTGAATGCAGACAAAAAATTAGCAAAAGATTGGTTTGACTGAGTTGTCGTTTCAGTAGTGCCTCAAAGGACTTAGGTGGTCTCCATGTAATGTTGGACTGAAGGCTTTGACTTCATTTAAAACTCCTCATCGTGTTACAACTATGTCTTATGTTATTTCTGGGCAATCCTAGTCTAAGTAGAATAAAGAGCGCTAACCTCATCTGGAAGTGGAGAATCCAAAGGTGGATTCACATTCAGGGTGAGATGAGTGCCTAGCTAAGGGATGATGACTCTGGAGAACATAATTAATGAAGTTATTTGAGAAGAGGATATTGCCTGTGATCTCCACTGGTTGTAATAGAAATGGTCGGGAGTCTACATCCACCATGAATCCATTAGAAATTCCTGCGAGTGTACTTCTATCAAACGGGCTTAAAGTGTAAAGACTAAAGTTGATGTTCAAGAGACCATCAAAATATACACATATGAGAGAAAATGATTACCCATCCATTTTCCTAGTAAATAAAGTCCTAGGAAATCTCTCCCTCCTGAATCTCTACTCTTACAATATCCCTTCAATATGAGCTTCTTTCTGAGAATTTCTAAGAATTCAGCATGTACATAACAAAGCAACACAAATCTAGAGTGCATTATGAAGGAAACAAATAAAACATTCTACTGGCTACAATTCTTCGGTCTTACCCATAGCAAACTAATATCCTGACTATTCCTAAGCATTTCAGAATAGACCTCAAATATTTGGATATTATTCTGACTTGAGAACCCCATCCATTCAGCTTTGTAAGACTAAGACCCAAACTGAACAGACCCCGTAGTTATTATTATAAAAGTCATAACTATGTCAAACTATTTCTAGCTCTTTCAATCACCACAAACAAATTTTATTGAACCCCCAGTTCAGAATTTTGGAATTGTGTAAGGTTTCATCCATTCTGCTTAATGTGTATACAGTTTTGTTAAGCTATGATCTTGAGATTATTTATTTGGTTATTTATAATAACCCTGAGTTTAGTACTCATGAAGCAAGATGAAATATCCTTGTTACCAAAATACAGTAGGAAAAGAAGATACTGAATTTGAGGAGATCAACTCAAAAGTGAAACCAGTTGTATAGTTTAAGGTCACGAGTCACATAAAAATTGCACTAAAAAAAGACAAACGACTCAATATAAATCAATCTATACTCACAAGCATGTTGCCTAGACTGCTATAGCATCTTGCAATTCATGATCCGGGTACAACCCTTCATACCGTGGATCGGTTTTCTAAAGGTCACAATATCAAATGATCTACATTATTCTGGTTCAATACTTAATTTTTCAATAGATTAGAACCTTGGTCCTCCAGGATTGTTCCCCAAAATTTTGCAAGATGATATCCTCGTCACAAATGCATTAGGATCTGAACATAGTCGTCCTTCATATCAATGGTTTGAAGCCTTAGATCTAAAGTTGACCACGCCTTTAAATTGAAAAGACTGTGTATCTATCTGAGCAGACCCAAAAATATGGACCATCTCATTCTACCCCTAGACAGATGAGATCATTGACATGATGCTAATAACGACCAATTAACCATGAATACGCTAACCCTGCATTTGATTGTACATACATTCAAAAAGCCCATTTCCCATATGGGGTGCATTCAATTGAATACCTTCATGTGACCCATTTCTCAGTCCCATTGGAGGACTCGGGGTTGTTGCAACTGGAGAAACGCTTCCAGCTGAATTGTAAGCATTCATGGCAGCCTGCATACCCTGCAGCAGCCTCTCCACCCTGTTTCTCTCATTATCTACCATCAGTTTTTGCTCCTTCAAGCATATGTACTCATCCAGAATAGCACCCAAACTCAAAAGCCCCTTTGGCGCCTGCAAACCAATCAAAAATAATCAAAACATCAACAAAGTAATATTAGAGGGAGCTCCATCTCAGGATATGGCAGTTCCTGTTCCACCCAGATAATTTACTGATGAGACCCGCCTTCCATGGACAACAATTGATCTGGTGAGTCGCATCTTTCCACATAATTTCATTTCTAAAAATCATTCTCAGTAGGAAACCGTTGGACAGACAAAATGGGGACCCCATCTTTCTGGTTTCTTCATCCAAAAATAAGAAAGAATGAATGAATGAATGTATGAACGAAATAAAATCCATATATCGATACCTGTCCGCCCCTTGTTCTGGTCAAGAGATTAGAAGCTTCTGTTCTGAAAACAGAGAGGGTCTTGGTGTAGTTGTTGTCAGAGAGATATCGATCGACCATGAATGCTACTTGGACAGGGGTGACCTTTCCTTTGCCGAAACTCTCCTGTTTGGAAGCTTTGGATTGCCTTCCCATCTTGGAGAAAGGGGAAAGCAATGGGAAGAAATGAAACTGTAGAGAGAAGAAAGCGCGCGAGGGAGAGCTATAAAACAAGTGAAACGGGGAAACAAGTTAAGCGGGAGATTTTTGAAATTTTATGGTGTATTGTTTCTTTTTGGCGGTTCCAGTGCTTTGGCGGGTTTTAACTTTTAAGTTTTAACCGAAACAATGGTTCCGGGCGGGCCTATTGTGTTGTGGAGCCCTGCTACTTGGACAAACTCTTGGTTTTGTCCAAGTAGACTTTTTATTTGTTATGCCTACCGCCTAAAGTGAGATGGGAATGGGATCTAATCTACTCTTATAAACATAGCCCGAATTCAGCCCGGATCGGCAGGGGCCCGGACTGAGGCATATCCAGAACTAGTCGGACTTAAATATAGCCCCAAATTCAGACCAAGCCCGCCCATTTAGTCAATTGGGTCAGGTTGAGTCGGGCTGATATTTTTTTTGTTGTGCGGGCTTTCTAGCTATTGTTTGGACAAATTGTCATTGAATTACCAACACTCTTAATCGGGCCAGGCCATGCTTTGGTCTTTTTAGCACTTAATCCATTCCCGGCTCAAATAATAAATGGGCTCATATATATATACATATATATATATTTATAGCGAGAGAGAGCAAGGCTCCCCTAAGCTCGAGCTTAAGGAGAAATTTCATAAGCTCGTGCTTGTGGGGCTCACCTTTAGTCCATCCAAATGGACCAAACACATGAACCCCTTAAATTGCATATGTCCACCAACTTTCGGAAAGATCCGAATTTACTGGACCGTTGGATTGACTATATATCAATTCGAATGGATTATTGACCATTAAACTCTTGGGCCCATATGAAGATGATAGAAATTACGGTTGGGGCTGATTTTTTGCAAGGAATAATATCTTAGGGAGTCCTTGAAATCCCCCACCCCCATCCCCATGTGGGTCCCCAAGTGGAACCCACCACATACTTGAGCTTACATTATCCTAAGCGTGAGCTTAGGGGAGCCTTGCTCATATATATATATATATATATATCTCATAAATTATGGAATATGGGGGATTGAAAGATTCAAGTGGGGGTAACTTAGATATTCAAATTAATCTGAAGTTAATTTAATACCTCTAACTCATTCATCCGTGGTCAACAAAGTTTAAAGACTTTCTATAAAATAATAAAATTGACCCTCGATCTAACGGCTCACTCCATTCGAATCTATCAAAACTCGGTGGGACCCTTTCAAATAAGAGGGGTGGGTTTTGATGGTCCGCTTATATGGACATTAGGTGTCCCCATGGGGTGGCTTGTGCTGTAAGACCAAGGGAAGCATTGTATGGGAGAATACGATGTATGCGATGAAATGTTAAACCGTGGCAGGCCTTTTCGTGGAGAAAAAATAAACCAAAACTTGTTTAGTACTTAGTATAATAAAAAAAAAAAGGAGAGAACCTTCTCTCTTTTGCTTATAAAAAACCCTCTACTTCTCTCTCCCTTATGATGTGATCAATATTAATCATGAAATACAGCAAGTGCACGGTTGCCTTCATTCAAGAAAGTGGCAACGAGTTGAACCCACATGGAGCGAATCAAGAAGAATTTCTCAATTTCAGAAAACCGATGTAGAATGTGAATAGGTGACCATAAAATAACAAAAGCAAGCAAATAATTAAGTAAAAACAACCAATAGTGATGAGACTGATTAAGGCATCAGAGTCCACTAAGCAATTAAAAAAATAAGGGAACCACACCCCTTAGGCGTGCTTCCCTATGCACGCCCAATAAGGGGTAGGTCCCATTGTGGTTGCATAATTATCTCTCTCTTTCCAAGTTTCCAAGTTTCCAAAATTTCTCTCCTATCAAGATTTGAATTTCAAAACAAGGAAAGAGTATTCTAGAAGAGATCTTTGGTGGAGTTTGAGTTAGGAAGTTTAATCCAAGAAGATCTATGATGAGTCAGCAAAGAGAGCCAAAATTCCAAAGAGATTTTAAGAAAAAACATCCCAAAAGGATGTGGACGTCTGATCGACACTTATATGTGCAACATTTAATCGCAATACTACGGTGTCGTCAAGTAGTAAAGGACTAAAGACTCTGGATTATTAATCCCACGAAGAGAGGATGGAACACGCAATGAATCCGATTAAAGTAGAATTGAACTAAGATATAGCTAATATAAACAATTTAAGTGAATAATTAAAACTAATGAACTATGCAATGTAAACAACTAATTAACAATCTAAAATATGAAATTAATAAGATCTAAGATAATCTAACAACTTACACTAAACTAGTGGATAAATGGTGGTGGAAATGGAAGATTTAAGGTAAAGATGTGGTGTGAAATGTGTATGGTCTTAAAACAAGTTATGTGAAATGTATATGATTTTAAAACAAGGATTCAAATTACCAATAATAAAAATAAGAGATTAGGCAATCCAAAATCCACTAAGTATGTAATTAATCCAATCAATGCATGTTCTAATTCAACTCCCAAATCTACAATCCAATTAGCAATCTCTTGCCTAATTGAATTGGATGATATAACAATGAAGATCAAAGTAAATAAAACCAAAAGCCAAGATCGCAGATCATAACCTAACTACCCTAACAATTAATCATCAAAATCAAATTACAAAAAATCAAAGATAAGGGCTCTAGAGCATGCTATGTGAGAGAACTTAATTCAACTACAAAGCATCAATTGAGATTATCCAAACATCAAGTGTAGAGATAGAGTATGAGAAATGAGAGAGATTAACACAATTAGACCTAAAATCTACTAATCAATCAAGGCACAAGTAGGGAATTTAAACTAAAACGTGCATGTAATTGAACTAATCACATTACTTAGCTTCAAAAGGAGAGCCTAATCCAAAAGCTTTAGCCACTAATCATTAAGAAAGAGCTCAAACTCTTCATTAATGACCTTCAATTACACACTCTCTTTAAATTAGTTACACTTAAGCTCCTAATTACAATCTAAAAGTATAGAGAAGGTAAAACAAAATTGCTAAAAGACTCACTTGCCAAAAAAGATTTTACATTTGATTAACTCATTTCCTTTCACAAGGATTGCTTCCATTTGATTAGTAGCAACTTGAGGCCAGTTACTTTCACATGGATTGCGCATATGTTCCTTTTTGTATAATGTGGTCATTCCATTTGGAGGCTTTTGATTGGCTCATATCCTTTCATATGGATTTGCAATTGTTGGGGTTTGAATCCATAACTTGTTTCATACTAACCAAAGCTCTAACCAATACACCAACCACTCATTTGTGTTAGAAAATGACTTCTTTTATTCTTAAAAGTCTTCTCCTCTAATTTTGGAATTCTTCAACTCTTCCTAAGATTTCTTTACCAAGATTTCTTCATGTAACTTCTTTTATTGAAATCTCTTCTTAATGCCTTCCGACATTAGCCGGAAGGTTAGGGTAGTCGCGGGTTCCACTTACACAAGAGAAATTACATAAAAATGAGCTATAAATAATCAGATTTATGCATGATAATCCGATAATCCATTAATATGATAGAA
The DNA here is from genome assembly GCA_012931725.1 of Litsea cubeba. Taxonomy (NCBI): domain Eukaryota; kingdom Viridiplantae; phylum Streptophyta; class Magnoliopsida; order Laurales; family Lauraceae; genus Litsea; species Litsea cubeba. The sequence goes on from CM022954.1 coordinate 35,225,167, forward strand.
GAATAAAATCTCTGTTTAAAGCAAATGATATGCATATGAGATGTTGATAAAATTCAGACTAATTAGGAGTAAAATATGCAATATTTAACACTCATCAACGTCCAACACTGGGGCCCATTCCCCTTGGACATTCATATCATCTCTTCCTCTCTTTCCCTCTACTCAATCAACACCTTTGGATCTCCTATTCGCTGCAAAAGAAATCTCTGATGGAGCCCACTATTGGAAGGCCTGCAATACAAGAAGAGATCCAGATTGTTTAAAAGGTAACTTTGAATTTCAAAAGGGAATTACTTTGCTTACAAGTCAAGCCAATATAGAGTTAAATTTTGGGAAGAGTTCCAAGCCAAAAGAAGAAGAAAAAAAATATAAAGAACCCTAGGGGGGATGTCCAATGCATGCTCCCTAGGGCTTGGATGTCCCATCCCCCTTCTCCTCTCTCTCTCCTTCTTCTTTCTCCCCCCTTCTAGATCTAGGTTTCTCTAGTCTAGGCTCTTGACTTTATCATTTTTTTTTATGTAATAAGGTAGCTTTGGGCATTGTCCAAGCAAAATGTAGTTTTAGGAAGGAGCTGAAGTTGTACTTAAGAATGCTATCAATGAAAATATCAATTCTTTTGTGTGCAATGGCTGGTTGATTCTTTGATTGAGGCTACGGATGAAGTTAAGTCATCTCTGACTCTTTCTTTTTGTTAGCATGTGTTTGATTAAGTATTGATGTGCTTGAATGCTTTAGTAGGCTTGTTTTCATACTAGTAGGTACCTTCCATATTGTATTTCTTTATGCTAGAGTAGGCATTTTATTATCCATGCTTATTTTTTATAGGCCATGCTTGGGAATATGTTCTTTCTTTATGGTTTATGCTTAGATTTGATGGTAATGATCAAATAACTTTGATAATTTGATGAAGGGAAGGAGGTCTTGGGTATTTGCTAATTTTTATAGAAAATTAATCTCTTTTGAGAAAACTGGTTTTAAAGTTATATTATCCGAATTTGGATGTCTTTATTTGATTCATATCTGAAGTAGAAAAACTAATCAAACATGTATTTTCATTAAGAAAGTGGTTTTGGAATGCTTGATGGATTCTGAATGCCTTGATCAATTTATTATCATTGTTTTTTTTTTTCATTTTCTCGTTGTTTTAATTAATTTTTAACATTATTAGTTAATTGTGACATCTTTTCTTCTTGATTCGCTCTGTGGGTTCGACCCGTACTTACTGTTGTCTATTCGTAGACACTCATGCACTTACTGTATTTTTAGTGTTGATTGAAATCACGATCAACACACACGGAATTTCTCCTCTAAAAATGGGCCGGTTTTGCCCCTATCTAACCCCGATCAAATATCGGGAATGGAAACATTTTCTTCTCTTAAAGCAAGAATTAATTATATTATATATTATCTCTCTGAAGGCACAGAGTCCATTAATGGGGTCCTCTTATAAAATCTGGTGGCACATGGTCCTCACAAGTGAGTTTAAATAATTATTATTTTTATTATCTTTTAATTACGTGTTCCATTATTTAGAAGATAAGATCACTGTGAAAGGCCCTTACGACATTAGCAATAAAAAAAACTTATAGATATGAATTTAAGATTTTTGATTCCAAACCTAATAATCCATCAATAGGGCCCCTTATAAAATCTGGTGGTAAACCTATTGGATAATTATGATGGACCACTAAGCATATGGATTATACCTTTTCCCTTCTCTCCTTGCTAACATGACTTGAACTTCATCACATGGTTTGAACCCACAACCATAACGTTGCAACTGAACTGGGGCACCTTCCACAGTAATATGGGCTCTTTGTCATGTTGAAGACCTTATTAAAGGATGCCATCTTTTTAGCAGGGCCCACCCAGGAAGAAAAAGACAGCACTTGATGCAATGATGGCCCCACCCCAAATGTGCCGATCTCGGGCTTCTGTAAAAAGGTCCACTGATTCAGCTTCTCATGATACTGTCTCGCTTCAAGGAACTGAATATTTTCGACTTTCCCATGTCACATCCTTCCTGTAGCATGGTCCACACATGAAGTCATGGAAGAACCTCTAACCCATAGTTTTTAGGGAATTTTATTAGGGCTGTTCATGGGCTGGCTGGGCCGGGCTAAGCCATATTCAAGCCCAGCCTGACCTTAGAAACATTGGCCCAGGCTTGGCCCAAGCCCGACACGGGCTGTAAAACTCAGGCCCAGGCCCACCTATTTAAGCAATCGGGCCGGGACGAACCGTGCTTTTTGGACTAGTTAAACTAAATTACATGTATTCCTTACACGGGCAAGGCCATGCCAGGCTTTGGGCCTTTGTCACTTAATCCAAACCCGGCCCAATTACTAAACAGACCTTAATTACATATTCAAGCCCACCTAAAGCGGTCTGGGCCAGGATCAGGCTCGTGCTAGCCCGGCCAATCTTCATAATTACAGGTTCATATCATAATTCTTCATTCTTACAAATAACGACATCTATTTACCTGGCACTTTTAATTTACTCATTTTAATTGACAATGAAAGGCTAGTTTTCAATCGGTTCACAAATTCAGCGTACAATATTGTAGAAGGATGATAAACTTCTAATATAATTCAGACTAACTTTAAGTTGCTAACCTAATTTTAATAACTCGAACTTAGTGTTTTTAAATATTTTTGTAATGCCCCAAATAATCTATACTAGGTTAGATATAAGGGAATATTCATCTTGTTAATATATTCTTGATTTTTAACATTTCTTCAAAAGACTAGACTTTTCAAGGTACTTACTTACATATAAAAATAAAAAAGTTGCCTATCTTTTCGTGACTTTCAAAAATGGACATTACGAGTCTCTAATTTCAAAATAGCGCCTAAGCTTTCCAACATATTTTCAGTTTCCTTTCCAGCCATATCTCTTGCCCACCAACCTTTCAGGTCTTACTTTTTTCAAAATGCCTAAAATGCCCTTTTTAAGGAAGTACGAAAAACCTAGTTTTCTCCTCCTTTGATTCTCTAATGTCTTTCTTTCCTCCAATTTTCTTTTCCTTTCTTCTTCTCCTTCACTATGGCCATCACCAGATTAGGGCTACTTTTGAAATTTTTTTTCTAAAGTGCCCTAGTTCTTTGGAAATAAATCATTAGGGTGTTTACACATTATTCAATTTAAGATAGAAAAAGCGATATGATGAGTGAAGGACAATGGAATGAGTCAAAGAAAAAGATCCAAATATAAGACTTGAGAGGATATGCACATGTATATGCGGCAGCAACTTTTATTTAAGGGTGGGTTGTCATTGTCATCTAATGGTTCTCAGCAACCGCGGGGGCCTTTCTTAAAGAAAGGATATTTTAGATATTAAAAAAAAAAAAAAAAAACTAGTAACAAACGCCCGTGCTCTAAAAGTAAAATTATATTAAGATCTGGATAATGTTATCTGGAAAGAAAATAAGTTTAAAAGAAAAAATACATTATTTATCATTCTCAAGATTCTATATATCAAGAGCAAGGCTCCCCTAAGCTCGAGCTTAGGGAGAAAATTTCGTAAGCACAACTGCATGTGGGGCCCACCTTTGGTCCATCCAAATAGACCAAACAGATGACCCCCTTAAATTGCACATGTCCACCAACTTTCGGTAAGATCCAAATTTACTGGACCGTTGGATTGACTATATATCAATTCGAATGGATTGTTGACCATTAAACTCTGGGGCCCATATGGAGATGATAGAAATTACGGTTGAGGCTGAATTTTTGTAGGGAGGAAGATCCTAGGGAGTCCTTGAAATCCCCCCCCCCCCCCCCCCCCCATGTGGGTCCCCTAGTGGGCCCCACCACCACTTTTTGGAAGACCATTGTGGATCTTCAGATTTAACATCTAGAAAAGCTACCTCTGCCTCATATAACCAGTAGCACAGAAATAAATATGAATGCTTTTATTTATCTTTTATCGTTAACATTAAAGAGAAAAAAGGATAAAGGGGGCAGGACTGGCATCAAAGATTATTAAAACCAAGGAATTATTTCTGTACGGTCATCTAAACTCATTGATAACTCCCCCTTGTAATCAAACTAGGCAATTTTACCTACACGTTCTCCGTATCGTCCGTACATCTGCGCAGGTCAAAAGTCACTTTTTTCTTTGTGATATCACAACAAGTTTTGCGATATTGCAGTTTTTATTGTGATATCGCATAAACTTTTACGTTAAAAGTCAACGAATGCATTTCTGTTTATAATTTCATTATATTTCGTAGCTTTCGTCTTTTGCTTGGGTTTTCTGCTTTTTGTTCTTTGTAAGTGAATCCCTTCCTTTTCCGGATATAGCATTGAGTCTCCTGCCATATCTTTCTCTGCCACCACTGTCCAATCCATCAGCAGTATTCATCCCCTATTTTCCACCTTGTAAGTATCTTCCTCCTATTTATTGTGTTGTTTTTTTTTTTTTCTTCTTCTTTTGTGTCTGTTGAAGGTAGTTAGGGTACAAGGGATCCCACATGTAGAAATATTTGAAACATTTTGTATAAATATTAGTAGTGACCTTATGAGGGACTTGTAGAGCCTCACTTTTTTAATGAACATCCACGTTGAAAATGTGGGCATTCAGCCTTATGTCTTTTGACAGTTTACCGAATTTCAATTACGTTTGAACATCCAGTTGTTGATATATTAAAAAAAAATCATGTTGCTCTCATATAATGAATTACCACTTTAGGTTTTGGACTAGACGTCTAATTGCAAAAAATAATGTGGGATGTCTTGTTGATCCTGTCCTGTGGTAGGTCCCAGCACAAACTCGGAATGTCCATAATTTTTTTTTTAATCTTTTCCTATTATTGTAACAATACATATCTCATTTTCGATCATTATCTTAATCTGCTAATGATATTTTTTTAATGTTATATATAACTAAGCAAATGATTAAATGATTTAGGTTCTTTAAGAGTTATCCATCATACCATAATTTTCATTAGATGAACGGCTAAGTTCTTACAACTGTACCATGTTCTATTGTTCCACAAACTCAAAATGCTTATTTATTTATTTATTATTATTATTTTTGGGTTGTCCGGCCTAGCTTTGCAACTAGACTGGATAATAGTTAAAGACATTTGTGACCATCAAACATCAAAATTCCAAAGATATTGCACCAATTGGCCAAACCCCATGTTCTCAATATTATTTTATTTAAATAATGTCAACGTTGAATGGACGTTGGGGGCTTGCGTATTTGCAAATAGGTTCGCGAGGGAGGAGGGTGAATTACAACAAGTGAAATTGAGAAAAAGTCGAAGCATGGAGGGATGAAAGGATGAAAGGGCTTTTCAAGTTGCGATATCACAATATAAATTGCAATATCGCAATTGAATAATTTGCGATATCACGATTTATATTGTAATATTGCAAAATCTGTTGTGATATCGCAATGGAAAAAGAGACGTATTTTTGGCCTATGCAGATGTACGAACGGTATAGAGAACGTGTAGGTAAAATTGCCTAATTTTGTAACAAAGGAGAGTAATAATGAGTTTAGGTGACTGTACAGAAAAAATCTCTAAAACCAATGCCCAAAAGAAAAATACAAACACCGCGTGTATTAAAAGAGATTTGACAAAAAGAACCCAGAACATAATGATTTCATTTTGTGTATGTCTCATGCGGATCAATCACAAAGATCGGCCATTAGAAGTGCACGTTAGTTTATGCCTACGTGCACTTCTAATGATAAAAATAACAATCAGCAAAATCATTTACAAATAATTGAAATTCCAAATCCAATATTCAAAATGAATGTAATTAATAAGGAAGCTTCTCTTTTGGCAAAAGCACTAGGAAAATGATTTGAAAATAGAGAGATTTTACCAAAGATTGGATAGATGACCAATCTGTAAGGAAAGAGGATAGGCACGATAATGACAAGATTTTAGGAGAGGGGTTAAGAAAGGATAAAGATGAAAATAGAGCTTTATGGGTGATGACGTGGCAATATAAATCCTATTGCTTTAATATATAAACTAGCCCAACGCCCCGGGTTTAGCCTTGGGCATAAAATAAGATATTACACTTTAATTTATGAGATATTAGAATTAATTATAAATATATAAGAATATATTCATTCATATTTATATAGAAACAGTTAACACATATTCAATCACAAGTACAAGTGGTCAACATCAATAATAAACTATTACAAAGATAACGCTAAAAAATCCATTCAACAACAACATAAAAATAATAATAACAACAATAATTACTTAAGAAGATAGAGAAAAACGAATTTTGTTAATATATATTGATTGCGATTTCCGCAAGTATACGGTTGTCTCAAGTAATATAGACTATGGAAGTCCGAATATCGTTCCCACAAGGATTGTTACAAGGAAACTAACAATGATCAATGAAAAGGAGTATCAACTCAAATATAGCTAACAAATGCAAATGAAAATAACAAAAACAATGGAAACAAAAAAACAATAACAAGGAAAATTAAAAAAATGCAAACTAAAAGAAAACAAGAACTAGATAACAAATAGATGTTAGTAAAAATAGAAAAACTCAAGTGAGAACAAGCTAAGTAACAAGTTAGTAACAAAGTTAATGACAAAAAAAAAAAATAAAAAAATAAAAAATAACAAGGTCAGTACAAGAACAATGAAGAAATGTTAGATAGAACAAATGAATAAGTGTGGAAAATAACAAGTGAAAGATAGAAAAATGAGTGGATAGAGATAAAGAAATATGTTAAGGTAGTGTAAAATCAAATGTGGAATTGATGGTGTGAATAGAGAAATGGAGTGTGAGAATCAAAACAAGTGAATAAGTGTGTGAGAAAGTGAATATAATCAAACTAAAGTAAGTAAAACAAGAAACAAGCATTACTAATGGATGATTGAATCATCTAGAATCCACTAAGTGACACTAATCCAACACTAATGCTTTTCTTTTTTCCCAAAAAAGAATACTCAAATCTAATCACAAATCAATGCTTAGATTTGGAAAATATAACTTTAAAGGTCTAAGATAGAAATTAACAATCTAATAGCTAAGATTTTCTTCCCTTCATAAAAGAAAAGATTCCTAATGACTATCTATCAAAAGTAAGCATAAACCATCAAAAGATATTAATTCCTAAGCATGATTTATCAAACCTAAGCATAGATAGTAAAAAGAATGCTAAAGTAAAAAGAATGCTAATATAGAAACTAAGCATAGAAGGTTGCATAATGCAATGAAGAAAAATCTACTCTAACATATTAAGAACATAACAAGGGAATTAAAATAAAGAGCATAAGCAAAAGGAATATGATCAACTTAGCTTCACCTAGAAGATCCAATCAAATGGATTAGCAACCCATTGGAGAAGATAAAGCTTTCAATTCCATTCCAAATCTTTAATTTTTACAAGGCTTTCCTCACTTTCTCTCTACAATTGCTCTCAATTACATGAAAAGCTTAAGTAAAGAGGAGGGCCTCTCCTTGCTTGTGTGTTTGGTGCCTAGAGCTCCCTTCCTTATATAGAAACATTTGCCTTGCTCTCTTTTGATTTCTTTCCGATGTGGGACTAGACAAGAATGGAAATATGAACATATGAATGTCATTCTCGAGCTAGAAAACAGTTCCCTGATTGATGTGCGAATTTGACCCCCGAAACATCCGAATTGGGAAAAATGTCGTGAAATATGATTTGTAGATCTTTAGAACAAGCTTTCCAATGCTTCTGAGATCACCTTAATCGGACACCCGAGTAAAAAGATATGGTCAAAATACTAACCCAGGTCTTTCATTTTTCTTCTTATTGTTGGCCTAACTTTGTCATCTCTTCATCCAATTGTCTTCCAAACTTATCCTTACTCTCTTTAACTCTTGAACCTCAACTTTAATTTTCAAAATAATCTTCAATTAACACCTACAAAGAGAAATTAACATAATTGAGAGTATTTTTTAACATATTTTGTATGGAAGTCATTGGAACTCATATAAATGCATACAAATGGCCATCTATAATGGAAAGATATGAGCAAAGCATGATGGGGAGAAAATTTATGATTTTTATGGTAAAAATAGTATTTTGAGTTCTTTTATCTTTGAAAACTCATAAAATAATGCTATGAAATTGTATCTTTTGTGAACTCATCAACCCCCAAACCTACATTTTGCTAGTCCCGAGCAAAATAAAAGAAAACTAACTAAATGCAGAAAACGATAAAAAAAAATTCTAACTCACTTTCGCAGGAATCGCGGCTGCACTTAGCTTGTGCAACAAGCCATTTAAACCCCTAAGTTTCCCTTAGTGGACGAGTTTTATCTCGTGAGGGTTTTCAGCGAATAAATCCCACAAAATTCTTTTTATTTATATCCTCGGGTTTTTAGTAAGCTAGCAAGCTAATAAAAATGAGAGAAAGTTTTGAACACTATCCAATTGCTAAGAATCTTTCAATGATGCTCAAGTCCCGAAGTGTATTTGAGTGAATTTAGCCAACACTTGTGCGGTTTTGGGTTCTGAGAAAACACAACTTTGATCACCTTCTAAATCCTAGCCTCACAGTCATACTCTCGAAAATAAAATCGCTTAGATTTTCTGACTTATCACTCTATATGTGAGTATTGGCAAGGCAAAAGGACTTACATATCTTTTGAGAACGAAGAATTTTTAGAGAATTTATCTCATGGAAAGAACAACCATTTAACTGAGGGTGAAAATGCTCACTCAACTTCTCACTTGTTGAACATCCTAACTTTTCCTGAAATCCAATAGGTCTTTTATTGGTTGTAATGGGGTTAGGAGAAAGGGTTTGGTAAAAATATGGAAAATGAGGTTTTAGGGTTTCTGAGAAGCTAAGGTCTTAAGTTTTCTTTGAAGGACTTTTCTTTGATTCCTCTTCACCTTTTTTTTTTTTTTTTTGTAGTTCTTTGTTTTCTTGTCTTCCTATGAATTTCAAGTTTCTTTTCTTTTTCTTTTTTCTTTCTTTTCTTTTTTTTTTTATTATTTTAGAGAAGACTTTTTCCTTGGATAGATCATGTGAAGTATCATCAATGCACACTTCCTTATTTCTTCATCTTTTCCTTACACTTCTCAAAAACAATGGGTTGAAGGCTTTTTATTTGGGTGGAGAGGCTTTGGAAATTTTTAAAGAAAAATGCATAAAGGATAAAGGTTCAAAAAGGGTTACTAGGGAAATATTTTTATAGGTAGGTTTTTAATGGCTATGGGGTTTTAATTTTAGATTTCCTATCATCACTTTACCAGGTCTAGAAAGGTGCTCACAAGCTATAAGTCAAGGTTAGTTCGCAATTTTGATGACACCCTCAATGGTTGGAAAGAAATAGGCACTAATGAGATAAAAGAAATGTGCCGAAAACTACGAGTTTGAGTAGCTCTTCATTCTACTCGGAATTAGCGCAGAAGAGTCCTTACCCTGGAGGACTAGAAAGGCTCTACACTCAATTGGTTTAGTCTCCACTAGTGATTTGTCAGAGTGATCGGACCCAAGTGTAGGGTGCGATTGTAGTAATAATCTAGTGAGACCAGGTCGACCCACAGGGAGCTTTAAAAATAAGGTTTTCCAACTTTGTCACCTGCCCTAAATAAAATCTAATTTTAGCCTAAGATTTAGAAAAATACATTCATCATTCCTACTTTAAATTAAAATTAAATACATTTCCAAAAATAAAAATTTCTAAATCTAAAATGAATCACAAGTTGCTACAAAAGAATACACAAATTAGAACATCAAATTATAAACAAGCCAAAAATAAATCTTACCAAAAATAAAGCTAAGAAGCTAAATTAGAAATAAAACAAACCTAAGTTAGAAACTAAATTAATCAAAACATGTTCAACAAAGATTAGTAACAAATCAAATCAATCAAAAAGGAAACAACCTACTTTTTTACCAAGTTAATCAACTCCCTAAAGTTAAGGACTTTCCAAATAAATAATGATTTTCAAATCATAACAAATTTAGAAAGCATTTAGTCAATCAAACCTTGTTTTAGAATTTCCAAATCTTAAGAAACTTCCTAAGTTAAAAATCTTCAATTAACAAAAATTAGAAAGATCTTTTATTTCTGGAAATTATCTAAACAAAAAAAAAAAATAGAAACTAATCCAAAAGTTAGAAAGTTAGTAATGCAATGTATGCCATGAGATGTTAGAAATTTTCAAGTCTGGAAAACTAGTATGCAGGGCTGTTTTTATGCATGGTTTTTCCTAATCTAATGCTAAAATAAATAAAAATAAATGCATGAGTCTAATGCACTTTCCAGCAGTTAACAAGTCTAAACAAAATTGTGTGACATAGAATTGTAAAAGGTGCAGGAATTAAAAATGAAGTGCTAAAAATAAGGGTGGTGTGCATAAATCAAATGTGGTAGATAAAACTGAAATATAAAAGTGGTGAGTTGCTTCTTTTAATTCTTCTCAATCTTGGGCCCAAAAAAATTAGAAGTGCAAACCTAGGGTCCCATACTTCAACTTGGGTTGTCAATCCAAGTTGAGAATGATAAATCCTCACTTTTAAATAAATAAATTTCAAACTTGGATACTTAAACTTTTCTTGGTCAACCCTCTTCAACTTCACATTGTATTGCCTCCAAAAATACCATGTATCCATAGAAAACAAGGTATATTGTGAGGATGCTAAGGTGAGTTGTTAGTAATTATTCCAAGCCAATTAAAAATATTTAACCAAAAGTAAGAACTAACCCTATTGCATGGATCACAAATCTAATATTAAGAGATACACAAATCAAGAACACAACTTAAAAGAAACAACTGTATTTACAAGCATGAAAATTCTTTACAAGGAATATAACATAAAAAAAAATTACATACTAGGATGTTGAGAATCCCTCTTTCTAGTTGAAACTACAAGGTTGGTGGTATGGCCTTTGAAAAGAACCCCCTTGTGGATTAAGATGGAAGGGCAAAGAAAGGGAGAGATGGTATGCAATTCTCTATAGTGAGAGGTGATCAATTCTCAAGCATACCTTGGGTCTCCCATAGGGCTATTTATATAGAATTTGGGTTCCCTTTGTTTCTTCTTTTGGTTCCTCTTTTCTTGCTTGAAATCTTCATTCTTTGGAAACAATCTCCTTTCTTGGCAACCAAGTTTGCAATAAATTAGTAGCTTGTCAATCAAAAAGAAATTATCTTGCCAATGACACTTTCTAACTTTGGAATCCAAGAAAATCAATCCTTGATTGAGGGGCACACATTGGTTTTGAAAAATCCAAATCTGAAAAATCAGATTTATTTCCTTTACTTGGAACAATTGTGGGTCTTCTTGTGCATTTTTCCATACTTGAGCCATCAAATCTATAATTCAAATCTTTTCTTGCAAATTTGGAGTCTTGATGTGGGCCCACATGAGGTGGGTACAACTTGAATGGCTTGGACATCAATGTGAAAGTTTTGAGAAAAATCTTCATTTGCTTCACTTTCTTCTTTTGATTTCTTTGCAAAGAAGGGTCTTTGCATTCTTTCTTTCTTTGTTTCTCTTGCTCCACAACTATCTTGATCTTCCTTCCTTTCTTACTTTTGAATTTTGAATCTTTGAAAAAAATATCTTCAACAATTTGAAAGAAATTCTGAAATCTTTTTAGCCATGAATGGACCCCACCTTGGCCGCCCCACTTGTGTGACCTACACATGTGTATGTGTGGACCCTTTTTCTCATTTCCTGCAAGCCAAAAAAAATGAATTTCATGTGAAAAGATAAATTTACCCTGAATTCACAACTGCATGACTGTGAGCCCTATCTCTCATAAGTGCACCTGATGATTAATTAATTTCATGAGAAAAATACATTTGAAAATCTTTCCAAAAATAAAATTAAAAATGGCAGTAATGGACCAGCGCATTCTGCCCGCTCGGTTCTACCGAGGTCGGCGGACGTGGGAGTCCGTTTGGGTCCGACCCTTTCATAACCGGAGGGGGCAGAGGCGTGCATCAACATTTCTTTTGTGTGGGTGTGCCAGATTTTCTATTTTACTTGGAATTGCAAGTGATGATCCGGAGATCAACCTTCGCAAGTAAAAAGGAAATCAACTTCTTTCAAGTTTTCCATTGCACATATATTTAAGAAAAGAGACATTTTCTTGATTTGCCATGAAAGGCGATTTTTTTTTTGGCATTTATAGCCGATTTTGGCGTTTGTAGCCGATTTTTGGCGTTTATAGCCGATTTTGGCATTTATAGCCGATTTACAGTTCTTATCAATAATGAAAGACAATAGTTGTGATTTTTGTCTCTTTTGAAAAAAAATACAAACTACAATGAAAAGCAAGAAAAAGAGGATCTAACTTCTCAGGAGATTGTGGGGGACTCGTTCAGATTGACGGTCGCAAGCCATGTGTGGACTTCGCCATCATCCATGTAGATGAGAACAGAGGATGCTATTGATTCGCTTGGCTTGGCTATAACCTCAGGTTTTTTAGAGGACAAAGACCAAGAGGAGGTCCTATGTCCAATAAAAAGCCAAGTAGACGGGCTGAAAAGCCACGTCTAAGCCATTGGAGGCAGAAGGAGAAGGCAAGGACCTTGGGGGGGGGGGGTACCCCCTAAGGGACTTTTGTCACCTTGTAGCGGTGGTCAGTGTAGAACTTCCTCGGAGTTTTCTCTCTTTCTTTCTCTGGATTTCTGTGCCTTTTTCTGTCTGAGTTTCCAGATTTTCTGCAGTCTGTTGTGTGTTTTCTCTGTGTTGTGTTTTCTTCTTGGAGTGCTCTCCTATTTATAGGCTTTTTGGTAGCCATTTAGGAGGGTTTATGGGCTTTTATTGTCATTAAGCCGCATAATGGGAGGAGTTACAGGATTTAATTCCTTTATTTTGTAACTCCTTTTTCTTGGCTTCTGATTGGCCGGAGGAGATTGAGGGCATTTAATCGTCTTTAATCGCTATGATGGGAGGAGTTTCATGGGTTCAATGCCATGAATCTCTTGACTTGTAACTCTCGGATGCTTACTTCTAATTGGGCCGTCTAAAGAAATGGATTAATGACTGTAATAAAGCCAGTCAATTAATCGCATTAAGTGGTCGCCGAGCAGTTGAAGAGTCGCGGGCCGTGCCGTGTCTTTTCGGATTCTTCTGGCGATGATCAATGATGGATCTTCATGTAGATCGGCATCAGATGACCATGTAACTTCAGGTATTGGTTGCCAACAGCGGGTCGGTGCCATCTGTCTTGTCGATTTCTCGATCGGTCGGGTAGAAAGCACACTTTTTTTGGTTGACCGGTTGGCGATCAATGTTGATTTTGATACTCTTGATGATTGACCCGTGAATTTGACGGATGTCAGAGGATTTGGTGTCTCAAAAGTATGAATTTTAGAAAATACCAGAGGCCGGACGCTTCGAATCGCGAAAAAATTGTGAAAACGGGGGTTTCCGGGGCCCTCCCGGCGATCCCGGGCCCCAGGGTCGCAGGGGCCGACGACCCTGGGCCAGGGTCGCAGTGCGGGGTTTTCCCCCCTTTTATCCGTTTTGTGTCCGTTTTTGCTGTTTTTTTAGTCTTTTTTCTTCTGTATTTTTCCTTGACATTTTTGATCATTTATTGGCCTGATTTCCCTGTAGAAAACCTGATGAGAATCCTTGCGTTTTATTTTGCAAAGTTTCCAATTTTCTGAGAAAGCTGAAGACTTTGTCGCGCAGAGCTGCCAATTTTCCGTCAGAAGCAGAAACTGGGACAAACGATGTCAGAATGACTTGAAATTTAGGGTGAAGCCTCCTGAGCAATAAATAAGACCAACCATAGGCTTTTGTTTAAGTTTTGAAGCTGTTTGGGGTCCTAGCACCAGTAGACTTGCTTTTATCGCGATGAAGATGTCGCGGCTTGATGTGCGGCCAACCGATGTCCGATTGACTTGAAATTTGACAGGGAACCTATTGGAGTCATTTTAAGATTATCCATAGGCTCTGTCTTGAAAACCATAGTCCCGGGGAGCTTCGCCGCCGAGAGGCCTGATTTGGCTTCCGAGCGTCAAAGTCTGGTCAATGTGCTCTATCTGATGAGTGATGGCCTCGGTGGTTCTCACCGCCGAGAGGCTTGATTTAGCTGTTCAAGGGTTGATGTAGGGTCAAACATTGTCGGTTTGACTCGGAACTTGATGTGGAGTCTTTTGGATGTATTTTGAGACCATCCATCGGCTCTGATCGAAGATTTGGTGTCTCCGATGCTTTCGCCGCCGGGAGCTCCTTTTCAGCTGCCAGAGAAGGGAAGTTAGGCCAAATGATTTTGAAATGGCCCGAAACTTCTTGTGTACTCCACTTTTGGCTGTCTTGAAGGATCTTGCAGTTTTTGTTTGATTCTGACAAGATTTGATTTTTTGGAAGTAGCATTGCCTCTTTATGGCAGGTTGCGACTTCATGTAGCACTTTGGATCTTGAAGAGGCAAAGTGACAGTTTTGGTGTCAACAAATGCCCCCTCGCGGTGCAGCGACTAGTTGCTTAACTTTTGTAGTCGATGTGCCTCGAAGAGATTTTGTGAAGGAGAGCTTGTGACTTGACCAAGAGTCCTTGAGCAGTCTTTCTTTTTGGTATTTGTAGCCTTTTGAGCTTCCAGAGGAATTTTATGGCAGTGAAAGGGATCACGTACCATCTCGAGGCAAAGTTTTGAAGATGACATCAGGGATGTGGATTTCGGTTTTGACCTTGTGACCTAACAGGCTGTATGTGGCAGGTTAGGGGGTCGGGTTTGGTTTTGACTGTGTGACCCAACAAGCTGTATGTGGAATGTTGGGGGATCAATTTTGGTTTTGATCTTGTGACCTAACAGGCTGTATGTGGCAAGTTAGGGGATCAGGTTTTGGTTTTTGGTTTTGGTCTTATGACCTAACAAGCTGTATGTGGCAAGTTAGGGGATCAGGATTTGGTTTGGATTTTTGCAGAATGTCAATTTCAAGATTTTGGCTCAATTTGGTAGATGAGGCCGGATGGTTTGATTTTTGGAAGCTCATGGGGCTTGGAATTCTCTTTTGTATGGTCGAATCAACTCAAAAGAGGCATGAAAGGTAAGAGGGATTTCTCTTTGACTAAAAGCCCAAATTTTTTTTTTAGTGCCTAGGTGGTCAAACCTGGCTCATATGGGCTAACCCATGGGACCTTAAGCTTTTGAAATGGCTTAGATCTTACATGGTGTCATTTTTATAAAGAATATCCAAAAATATCTCCTTTGGATAGAGAATATCTAAGAATATCTTTACTTGGAGAGAATCTCTCATGTTCCCTTTATTTTGGGAGAGAATATCTCAAGATATCTTCCTTTGGGAAAAAATCTTTCATTGATCCTATATTTTGGGAGAAAATCTCTCATTGATTTCTTTTTGGGAGAGAATCCCTCAAGATATCTTTCTTTTGGGAAAGAATCTTTTTAATTTCTTAAAGAATCTTTTTAATTTCTTTCTTTTGGTAAGGTTACTAATTAGTAACACTTTCCTCTTTCTTCTTTCCTTCTTTGGTTTGCTCTCTTCTATAAAAGCAAGGAGGAGGTTGGATCTCTTGCTCTTATTGCTTTCTTTTGCAACAATCCCAAGAGGACTTCAAGACCAAGAGTTCTTCTTCTTCAAGATCTTCAAGACTTTTCTTCTTCTTCTCCATCAATGGCTTCTAGTAAGTTCCCTTTTTCAAGAAAACCCCATTGTAGGAAAAAAAAGTTATTTCTTTCTTTTTTTTTTCTTTCTTTTCTTTTCTCTTTTTTTTCACGTGTTTGCTCTTCTTTTTTTTTTTACACGTTTTTTTTATGCTTTCTTCCCCCCTCTTTTTTTTCCTTTTGTGGGCCGTACGGATAGATCCGTACGGATCTGGCCGTATGGCCACGTGGCCTGTGGGCCAGCCCCTTTTTCTCTCTCTGTTTTTTTTTTTTTGAGAAAGTCTTTTTTTTTGCTCATCATGATAATGCGTTTTTTTGGCAAACCAAGATGTTCATGCATGTATATTTTTTTTGCAAATTGAATTGTAGCATGATGTGATAGCATACCTTGAAGTTTTCGCAAATTTGGGAATTTAGAGCTCGCAGTGATGTTGAGCCCTTCCTAATTTTGCGGAGACTTTGAGGTTTCGAAAGTTTGGAGTTTCGGAGCTCGCAGCAATGTTGAGCCCATCTTCAAGCTTTCTATTTCTTTCGGATAGTTCATTTTCTTCGGAATTGCCCCAGCATCATGTCAAAATTTCGCCAGATTTTTTTTAGCGAGATTCTGTCATTTTGATGTTTGATCTTTTTTCTTTTCCATCCTTTGCAGGTGGTTCTTCCAGAACGAACAAGGGTAAAGAGCCTGCTACAAGCGTACCTCGTCGATCTGCTATATCTTCTAATACGGCCGTTCAGCAGGCCTGGGAGAAGGTCCAGTATGTTGAGAGAAATCTGGAAGAGTGCGACTCCCTCAACAGAGATGAGATGAGGCAGCGACTGATCACTCTCAAGGGAGAGGAATTCTATAAGATCATGGTAAGTAGTCGTCCATGGGTGATGGAAGATCAGAGTGTTTTACCTAAGCCTGCCTTCTTCTTTGGTGATGCCGTCCCTGATGACATGACATACCAGAGGAGATGTTTTCAGTTCTCTTTCATAGTAGATGGTGAGAAGAAGACTGTTGCTACCCGGTCGATGTTTGATCGCACCGTCTCGATCATGAGCTTTGCCCCCACGTGCTCTAAGAGGGAAGATCCTCCAAGCTGGGTGAGAATGACAAATGTAATCAAGACCGGGGTTTTTGTTGGCGGTTCTCCTGGATATACGGAGAGGTGGCCTACTGACATGGACCTGTTGATGCCATCCAGCGGCTACCAGGGCTCTGATTATCCGTCGGTCGATTTGAGACCGGTGGGCCTTGGTATTTTCAGCGGTGACGGCAGCAATTGGATAAAGCCTTTTCAACTTCGTGGCCGTTTCAATGCTGACTCCGAGTGGAAGTCGTGGACTGATCGCGTCCTGCTGATTGGTGGCGCCGTTTTGAAGGAAGCCGGGAATTTTGATGCAGTCCGCGCCTTTAGGGAGACCGTGATCTTTTCCGACGAGGCCTTCATGGCTATGCTGGAGTCATTCCTTCCACAAACCAATACCTTCATTGTGACGAATGGTGAGATTGGTTTCTCTTTGAAGGAGCTGAGCGCCATTACTGGATTGCCCATCCTTGGCAAACTCTATGAGAGGTTTATGCCGATCGACAGTGTCCTTGAGGAGCAGTCTGAGGAGTTCGGGCTTTTGTACTTTCAGCTCGTCGCCTTCTATGATTTTTTGAAGGAGAAGGAGGGTTTGAAAGTTAGATCCAGCAGTTGGAAGAGTTCTAGCTCTTCGTTCCCTAACTTTTTTGATAGCAGGGAGTCTTCTGATAGTGTGACCCAGGAAGCCAGGGCTCAGGATCCAAGTTTGAAGAAGATCTTGGCTATGCAAGAAGAGTTGAGAGATTTCTGTACGAGTACAAACGCCATATGTCCTGACATTGCACTGCGGAGAGATCTCGCTGTTTACCTCAATTATTGGCTTGGTGAGGCTATTTTTGCTGGAGGAGATGGAACGCACATTAGGCCGCATTGTATTTTTCCGGCTTGTCAGATGGCGTTTGGAGAGAAGCTTGCTTTGGTGCCAGCTCTTTACTCCTACCTGTGTACCGAACTGCAGGCTGCTGCTTTTTTGGTTCGGCTTGGGCTTCCCATGAACAGGGTATTTTCAGCCCATATCTTTTATTCATGGTATGTGTACCATTGTCCTGGCTTCCACCGGCTTGGTGCTGCACAGGATGATGATCCTTTGTTGATTCGGCTGGCTAAAAGCAAAGCGTGTCCGAATCACTTTTGTTTGCCCGCATGAGGATCCGACGGTTCAGGGACATCGAGATGGGGCAGTCTTCAGTGAAGCTTTCTTCGGAGCTGCGGAAGAAGGCTTTTGATTTTGGTGCCTCCCGAGACTCTACCAGGGCAGGGTCGGGAATGCATTATTCCTTGACGAACGCAGAGAAGGAGTGGCTTTTTAGCATACGTGTCTGCACGATGGTGTACCGTAGACATCTTTTCGTCGACATCTAGCTGATGTACCCTCTCGCTTTGCTTTGCAGTTGGGCTTTTCTCAAGGCGTTGTTAGAGCGCCTTCAAGCATGGTGAAGCGCTTTGGAGGTTTACAAGATGGGAGAAATGCATGGGCTTTCTATAGTGCTGAAGACACTACAGCCATGATCTCTTATCCTGTGTTGTCGACTTCCCGTACTGCCGGCTTTGCGAAGTGGTTCGCGGAGAGCTTTTCGGCATATCGAGGGCTTTCCAAGAAGGAGCTTGATGTGAAGCTGGCATCTGGAAAGGGCCTTGGAAAGTCGGATGGCGTTCGGCGAGAGGAAGTTTGGGCTTTCCTTTCTGGAGAGAAGCATAAGATAGGCTTTCTAGGTGACCAGGGCGTCATTGGTTCTGAAGCTGTTTGAGAAATACCTGATGAGGCTTTAGAGCAGCTAGAACAGGAGGAAGCCGAACTTGATGCTTGGATGCAAGCAGCATAGAGGCAAGCTTCCGTGGAGTCTACTGATAAAGGTAGACCATCCAGTGAGGAGTCAAGTGGGAGACCTGACTCTGACAGTGGGGCAGGTTCCTCTAAGAAGCGAGCCTGCAGGAGTAAGAGGAGGAGGAGTCATCATCGCAGCAAGGGGCAATATGAGGACTCTCCTGACATAGAAGTCCCTCTTACTATTAATGAGGATGTGCCAGGGAATGCTGACGAGCGTCCAGAGAAGAGAAGCCGAGAAGAAGAGACCGTCGGTGAAGGTATGATTCTTCCTCTTTCTCTTTCCATTTCTTTTCATGGGATTTTTCCATGTCTTGATTTGTTTTCTCTCCCTGCTGCTCCTCTTTTTTTTTTTTTAGCAGAGGAAGATTTGGCGATACCTGAGATGTTAGGGATTTTGTGTATTGCAATTTGATGGATGCATTATCATTTTAGCATCTCATGATTTTTCACACAAGCATTGAGTTAAATATCTTGAAATCTGATTTTCTACATGTATTATTTTTAAATATTGTAAATCTTATAGTTTGTGCATGTTTTGGATTTAAATCTTGGATGCATTTGTTTTTGAAAAGAATTTTTACAAATCAAGCTAGCCTATGTTTTAAAGTTTCAAACTATATTTGGCTTTTTATGTTTCATGATTTTAAAAGCACTTAGATGATTTAAAATCATGTTTCCAAGCTTGGTTTAGTGGTCCAAAAATCCCTACATGAAAATACTTTGAAATGTGCAAAAGTTGGGATTTTAGCCACACTGTCGGTTAGCATGTCGGTCAGGTGTCGGCTAACCGACCATGGTTCAGAAGCTGACCGAAAGCCTCTCGGTTAGAATTCCAGAGAGCTATTTTCTGAACAAATTTGTACTGTCGGTCAGCTTGTCGGTTCCTGTCGGCTGAGCCACACCTGTACAACGAAAAATTTCTTGACCGTTGGAATCTGACCGTTGAGGTGTCGGTTGACCGACACCAACCTATGGGTCGACCGACAAGGAGCCCTTGGACCACTTTTTCTATAAAAAGAAACTCATTCCTTAGCCATTTGTGATGATCTTTGAAGCCCTTCTTGAAGCATTTTGAAGCAAAAGAAAGGGGATCGAGCTAAGGAAGGCTAATGGTCATTAAGGAAAGCTAAAGCTTGGATTAATGAAGTTAAACCACCAAGTAAGCTTTGCCTTTTATTAATCATTGTTTTATGCTTTGTTAAACTATTGGTAAATGATTTTAGCATATAAACTATGATGTGTTGAATCCTCTATTCCTTAATCTTTGATTAAAGTCATAGGATTCTTCACCTTGATTTGAAAATAAGTTTGTTTTATAAACTTTGTTAATCATGCATTGCCAAAATCTATGATTTCTTTTATGTCATGATTCATTAACTTGTTTTGAATCTTTCCTTGTTGTTTTCATTCATTTAAACATTTATTGAATTAGTTTGGTTTTGAAAACAACATTGCACATGCATCACATGTTTAGACTAAATTAATTTCATACAACTTGTGAACCCTTGTTTTTTATATCTTCTACAAGTTTGTATTTGGTACATGTGATTTGCATATTACTTCAATCATATCTTTTTATGTGCATTAAACTTTTAAATGCTTTTAGCATAAATTGATTGAGCTTTCATTTTCAACTTGATTGAAGTATTCACACACACACTTCATGAGCATTCATCTTTGCATTACTTAGAGTGTTGTGTGAGTCATCTTTTCATTTTCATATTCGCCTATTTAGAGGCAATTTTATTTGAACTTAATTGTAATCTCTTAGAGTGTTTTGTGAAAACACTTTCTTTAGAGAAATCATTTGATTGTAAGGTTATTGCTTAGCCATATAAAAGCATTCTGTATAGGTTGTTGTTTAGCCTAGAAAAACAACATTGTAAGGTTATTGCTTATCCTTGGAAAGCATATTGTAGAGGTTATTGCTTAGCCTTTTGAAAAGCATATTAGTGGAAATCCGGTGGGGTGTTGAGTCACAAACCGGTAGTGGATGTAGGCATTGAGGCCGAACCACTATAAATCCTTGTGTAGTGGTGATTGTTTTGTGGTGATTGTTTTGTTTAAGCTTCCGCATATTGTATGTTAATCATCACATGTGACTAGTTAATTGGAAAGAGATTAAAATTGGCCATAATTAGTCATTAAGTGTAGACCACCCTATTCACCCCCCCCTCTAGGGTTGGGATCCCTTGGACTTTCAGTTGGTA
This sequence comes from Litsea cubeba, assembly GCA_012931725.1. Taxonomy (NCBI): domain Eukaryota; kingdom Viridiplantae; phylum Streptophyta; class Magnoliopsida; order Laurales; family Lauraceae; genus Litsea; species Litsea cubeba. The sequence goes on from CM022954.1 coordinate 35,245,843, forward strand.
TCAGAGCTAAGTTACTCCATTTAGGGCTTAAACACCCGGAGTTGATCCTCTCTATCTAGATCCTTGAGTTAGAACCCTAGTAGTGTTTTTCTATGAAAATCATTAGAATGGATTCCACTATGATAGACTTTATAGATTCTTGTGTAGATTCTTCTAGACCCCTCCTTCTTCCATCTTTTGGAGATTCAAACATTGAATTTAAATTATCTCAACTTGAATCTAAACTTAAATTAAAAGAAGTAGAAATTAATGAAAATGAAGATGACATTCAACAAGCCTATGATGAATTATGTACATTTTCCTTAGAGCTTGTTAAAAAGAATAAAAGATTACAACAAGAATCTAAAAGTCTAAACCAAGAATTAGTCTCTTCTAAAAATGAACTTAAAAAAAAAGATGAATTAATAAATTTTGTAGAATCTAAGTTCATGATCTCTTTACATAATCTATCTAATATTAAAGATGACATAAGAGAATCAAAGATAGATTGTGATAATCTTAATAAGGAAAATTCTAAACTAAGAGATCAATTAAAAAGGCAAGATGAAAACATTAACAATTTAGAATCCAAGTTAACCATTTCTATGGAAAATTTATCTAATGCACAAACTAAGATAAAAACTCTAGAACTTGGATCTAATGCTATCAATGAAGTTAAATTTGAATTAAAACTTTCCCATGAAGAGCTAAACAAATTTAAGGGAATTGAACATGAACTAACAAACGTTAAAAATGAAAATTCAACCCTTAAAAACCAAGTCACTCAACTTGAAACCTACAAACAAAAGTATGAGTGCAAATTTACCCAAAATGAAGGAAAATTTGAAAAGTTATTTAAAAGAGATAGGACAGGTCTTGGATTTAATAGGAATATTTCTCATGATCCTTTAATCACCAACACATTTGTGAAAGGTGAGTCCTCTTTCTCTAGCACTCACACTTCCTTGCCATTGACTAAATGTAATTATTGTGGCATTGAAGGACATTTTAGGTTTGAGTGTAAACAAAGGAGAAGCAATGTGTCTAAATCCATTTTTGAACCAAAGAAAGTAAAATCAATCTCTATGATGGATAAGACACTAAACACCAAGGAAGACTCCAAGAAGAATAAACAAGTAAAATGTATTAAAAAGGAGTCTCCTAAAATAGATTCTAAAAAGGTTAAACAAGTTAAACCAACTCTAAAAGAATTTATTAACAAAAAGCTTCTCAATCTTCTTCCCATAACTCAACAAATGAAAGAACTTTTGAAGAAAGTTGCAAAGTTAAATCTCAAATTCAAAAAAACCAATCCCCTAAGAAGAAAACTCACCAACCCCAAAAGACTAATCACCAATCTAAGCTAAATTTAGTCAAATCTAAATATCAAGTTGATAAGACTAAGTTAAAAATTTATCAAATCAAATCTCCCATAGTTGGTGAGACATTTAAGATAGACCTCAAAGACCAACCCTCCCAAGACCTTAGGTGGATTCCTAAAGTTATATACTTAGATAAACCTTAAGGCCTTGGACCTTATTGACCAACCTATCCTTTATAGGTAAATCTTTTTGTTGGTCATGTTGCATTTGCATTTTGTTATTTCTTAGTTACATTACTTTAAATGCATTGTTTACTTATGATCAATTGATTTTGTCTTCATGTACCATACTAGTTAAACATCATGGTTTTCAAAATCTTTTGATTATATTTTCATCATGTTAGATTTGCTTTTTGATCTCATTAAGTTATATCATTTGTATTGCATTTCTACATGTTCAATTGATTATGATTTCAAAAGCTTTTATAGCTAGATTTTTCATAATGATTGATATTGTAAAATCATTTGTTTGGATGTCTTAGTAAGATGTGTTTTGAAAAAACAAATGATTTGAAACAATTTGGATTTTCCATAGATCTCTAAGTTATATTTTCATATGGAAAATTATTTTTTTTGAAAAACCAACTTGTATGTGTTATATCATTTAAAATGCAAGTTGAATAGTTTTTAAATCAATTTGTATGAATCTTTGTAGTTATATTGTTTAGAATACAAATTGATGATTGATAATGTGTTATCTTCAATTCATTCTCTTTATGCTCATTGTTGGATTTTGTTTATTTAAATGATTTGAAGATAGTATGAAAGGAATTGCTTTAAAACTTCTTTAGTTATACTCATCAAAGTATGTTCCTAGTTTTCATTTCCTCATGCATTTAGTTATCTTAACTTAAATGGAAATGAATTTTGTTATAGGCAATTTGCATCTTTTAGTTTCATTCTTTTTATATGTAAATGTCTATTAGTTTCTTGTATGGTTGTGATCTTATTTATATTTGTAAAAACCATACAAGAACTCTCAAATCCATCCTTTGTGTTTTCTAGTTATTTCTTTTGAAATGGATGGTTATGTTGTTGATTCATGTGTATTTTTCTTATTGGTATCATTTCTTTATACATGTTTCAACTTCATAGTAGTGTGCTTGATCATATGAACCTCTTTGAAATTCATTCCTTGTATTTCATAATTTTATCTATCGTTTGTTGGATTTCTTAGATATTGAATTCATATGATTTTGACACTTTGAAAATTGCATGCTTTACAAAGTTATATTATTTTATTGCAATTTATGATGTTCATCACTATGCTCTTTAGTTATATCATTACTAGTGATGAATATTCATTTATAATGCTTGTTGGAATTTTGTGTTTGTCACATGCTTGCTCTTAATCACGTTTCATATTCAATTGGTAATCAATTGGTATCATTTTCAATTATTATCTATATCCAATTGGTATCATATCTTGAGTTTGTGATCGACCTTGTGTACATTGGATTGAACTTGATAGTTATATGTCTTTTGTTCTATGTCACATTCCATGAGCATCATAATCTTCATGATTGCCACCTCTCATGCTCATATAAGTAAATCTCTTGACCACCATGTTTATGTTTTCATAATTTTGGTTGGTTAATGGTGAGGTTTGGCTTCATGATTGAACTTCATTTCATTCATCTTGTGCATGATAGTTATATATAATGATTGTATGAAATGAACTCAGAACTTTACATAGCTTATGATTTTCATAGTTAAATTGTTTGATGCTATGTTTGAGTAAACCCCATCTCATCATGGATAGCTCTAATTTGGATGAACACTAATATGTGTATTCCTTAACTCCAATTTAAAGTGATTGAGTTAATAGTTTTATCCTTGAATCTCAATCGATATTTTTATTTATTTCAATTGATATCCATGATAGTTTATCTCCTTTTGACCTTGCTCTTTAATTATCCTATAGCTTATCCGTCAATTGGCATCTTTATATTGGTAATTTGATCAATTTGTACTTTAATAGTCAATTATCATTATCAATTGGTATCTAATTCTTCTCTTGAAGTTAACCCTCAATTGGTTAAACCATCTTCTTCTTGCACCTATTAGTTAAATCCTTGTCAAAAGTTTGACAAAAGAAGAGTATGGATTGAGGGGGAGTAAACCTTCTAAGGAAGCATTAGAGTTGATCAAATTCACCCTTATATTGGCTCTGTACCCTTATAGCCTATCTACCCATGCATGATGCCCTGCTATATATTTCATTTTTGATTTCTTTTGTTAACAGGTGCTACTAAAGGTATTTTCCTTGTTTTATGTGTGTAGGTACCTCTCTTCAATTGATACCTTTGCAATTTCACGGCAAAGGGGGAGAATAATATTAAGGGGGAGAAAGTTCTCAAGTTTAATAGCAAAGTGTTAGTTTTATGGACTCAATCCAGTAGATGATATAATAAATTGATTAATTTCTTTATTTATCAGTATATTCATGCTTTCCTTTCATGAGATGAATGGTGATTTATTATATACTTGCACATAACCAATACGAATGACATGATGGTTCATGAGATGAACCGGGGTCCACAAGTATATTAGATGTAATACATGTGTATGGATGAGATCCACATACGGGAGACATGTATGACAAATCTTATACTTAAAATATATTCACAACCAGTGATGAGACTGGACATCTCATACTGATAAGGTTGCAGTACTTTGATCACTATGAGATAGTGTGATTTGTCTCGATCATCAGAATGGAAGATTCTGGATCATAGTGCTGGTACATTGGATGTATTGAAGGACCATGAGAAGCACCTTATAAACACTGTCTTTATTTTAAGGTCTGCTCTCATAATTCCCTAGCAATAGGCTCTCAATCCTGAGACATTAATGAACTCAAGTTTCTATCTATTCATTTGCTTTGAGTCACCAATGAGTGAGGCCAACTGTAGGTCAACACCTCGGTGATTTGGGTACATGCTAGTAGAGCTGTGGGAACATTCAATAGTCAAGAAGGAATCTATCTCTAATATCCCCTTCTGCCAATTAATGGATTCTTCCGATTAAGAGTTAATTGGAAAGGTACCTATGATCATTATAATTAATTAGGGCTCAAGGATAATAAGATATGGATCAAGTTTGGAAGACAGGTCCAATTGATCCATGGATATTGATAGAGGGGTCTACTTGTGGTAATGTGGAAGTTTAGGGTCTTCTATGTAATATTCCTAAGACTGGACTTCAATTGCATTTATATAGTGGAGTTATTTGCAATTAACTGTGGGCCTGGATTACACATGAGATGTGGGGTCGCGTGTCCCAGTTGGAGCCAGCTTTCTAAGGAATCCCTAGTGGTCCCCACGCTAGCCCAATTATTAGAAAGTATCTAATTCTAGTTAAACTCTAAAAGGAAAGTTACTATTTCTATTTGAAGTGAGACTTCTAATAGTGGTAATAGTAGACTTACTAATTTTAGTAGAAGTGAGACTTCTATTTTAATTAGAAAGGAATTGGAAAGTTACTAATCATATTTGAAGTGAGACTTCTAATTATGATATGGTAAGTTACTAATTAATTAATGGAAGTAAGACTTCTATTTTAATTAAGAAGAGATAGTTACTAATTTTTGGAAGTAAGACTTCTAATGGAAATTAGTAAGTTGGGCTTGCAAAAGCTATAAATAAGAGGAGAAGAGGGCCTTGGACGTCCCATGCAAAAATCCACCTAGGGATTCACGCCCAAGCCCCCCTAGTGCAAGTGTTGCACGAGCTCTTCTCCTCTTCCCTCTTCCAGTTTTCTTTCTAGTTCCTCCCTAGAGTTCCTAGTAGTTTTCTCTTGGAGATCCCACCATCTTCTTGAGAAAAAGGAGAATCTAATACGGGTCATAGCGTGGAAGATCAAGAGGTCTTGGAGATCCTTATTTGATTAGTGAAAGCGTTTCATCATCAAAGAAAGACGCAACTTCTCCATTAGAGCACAACCGAGCTCCAAAGGTATAATCTACTTCCTTGCATGTTGTAGATTTATTAGTTGCTGTTTTTATCTTCTAGATAAATTGTTTTACTGATTATGATGACTGAGATTGAGGACATGGATCTTGGATTGGGTTTTATAGCCTTCTGGATAGTTGATCCCTGCGTCAAGTGGGTCAAAAGTTTTTGAAACCTATCCTAGAGGCCCACCCTATTTCCAACACAAAGGGGGAGAAAGAGTGATCAAGCTACCCAAAGGGAAAAAATGCATGGTCATAGGGGGAGAAGATGATAGAAGAAAGAGCTTGGAAGCTAAAGAAGATGCTTGGTTTAAAGAAAGGAAGATGATGAGAAAGCTTGAAGATTGATCAAGCTCCAAGCATCAAGGAGAATAAAGAAAAACAGCTAGAGCCTAAGCTAAAGTGAAGAAGCATCCAAGAAGATTTCAAGGATTGTCCAGCCAAGGAGGAGCTGAAGACTGTGTGAAAATTTAGTGTTGAGCAAAGTTTGCCAACATATAAAAGGTTTGCCATCAAATTGCAAAGGGGGAGATTGTTAGGGATTTTGTGTATTGCAATTTGATGGATGCATTATCATTTTAGCATCTCATGATTTTTCACACAAGCATTGAGTTAAATATCTTGAAATCTGATTTTCTACATGCATTATTTTTAAATATTGTAAATCTTATAGTTTGTGCATGTTTTGGATTTAAATCTTGGATGCATTTGTTTTTGAAAAGAATTTTTACAAATCAAGCTAGCCTATGTTTTAAAGTTTCAAACTATATTTGGCTTTTTATGTTTCATGATTTTAAAAGCACTTAGATGATTTAAAATCATGTTTCCAAGCTTGGTTTAGTGGCCCAAAAATCCCTACATGAAAATACTTTGAAATGTGCAAAAATTGGGATTTTAGCCACACTGTCGGTTAGCATGTCGGTCAGGTGTCGGCTAACCGACCATGGTTCAAAAGCTGACCGAAAGCCTCTCGGTTAGAATTCCAGAGAGCTATTTTCTGAACAAATTTGTACTGTCGGTCAGCTTGTCGGTTCCTGTCGGTTGACCCACACCTGCACAACGAAAAATTTCTTGACCGTTGGAATCTGACCGTTGAGGTGTCGGTTGACCGACACCAACCTGTGGGTCGACCGACAAGGAGCCGTTGGACCACTTTTTCTATAAAAAGAAACTCATTCCTTAGCCATTTGTGATGATCTTTGAAGCCCTTCTTGAGGCATTTTGAAGCAAAAGAAAGGGGATCGAGCTAAGGAAGGCTAATGGTCATTAAGGAAAGCTAAAGCTAGGATTAATGAAGTTAAACCACCAAGTAAGCTTTGCCTTTTATTAATCATTGTTTTATGCTTTGTTAAACTATTGGTAAATGATTTTAGCATATAAAATATGATGTGTTGAATCCTCTACTTCCTTAATCTTTGATTAAAGTCATAGGATTCTTCACCTTGATTTCAAAACAAGTTTGTTTTATAAACTTTGTTAATCATGCATTGCCAAAATCTTTGATTTCTTTTATGTCATGATTCATTAACTTGTTTTGAATCTTTCCTTGTTGTTTTCATTCATTTAAACCTTTATTGAATTAGTTTGGTTTTGAAAACAACATTGCACATGCATCACATGTTTAGACTAAATTAATTTCATACAACTTGTGAACCCTTGTTTTTTATATCTTCTACAAGTTTGTATTTGGTACATGTGATTTGCATATTACTTCAATCATATCTTTTTATGTGCATTAAACTTTTAAATGCTTTTAGCATAAATTGATTGAGCTTTCATTTTCAACTTGATTGAAGTATTCACACACACACTTCATGAGCATTCATCTTTGCATTACTTAGAGTGTTGTGTGAGTCATCTTTTCATTTTCATATTCGCCTATTTAGAGGCAATTTTATTTGAACTTAATTGTAATCTCTTAGAGTGTTTTGTGAAAACACTTTCTTTAGAGAAATCATTTGATTGTAAGGTTATTGCTTAGCCATATAAAAGCATTATGTATAGGTTGTTGTTTAGCCTAGAAAAACAACATTGTAAGGTTATTGCTTATCCTTGGAAAGCATATTGTAGAGGTTATTGCTTAGCCTTTTGAAAAGCATATTAGTGGAAATCCGGTGGGGTGTTGAGTCACAAACCGGTAGTGGACGTAGGCATTGAGGCCGAACCACTATAAATCCTTGTGTAGTGGTGATTGTTTTGTGGTGATTGTTTTGTTTAAGCTTCCGCATATTGTATGTTAATCATCACATGTGACTAGTTAATTGGAAAGAAATTAAAATTGGCCATAATTAGTCATTAAGTGTAGATCACCCTATTCACCCCCCCCCTCTAGGGTTAGGATCCCTTGGACTTTCATGAGGTTCCAACCGATGAGGTGGTGACGGATCCTGTCGGGACACCTGGAGAAGAACCGAGGGACTCTGGAGTGAATCTAGAATCTCCAATTGGTATAACTTCTTTTGCTTTCTCTTTTTTTTTTTGTGTCTGTGACTTGGTTTGCTAACATTTTTCTTGTCAGCTGACTTGCCACAGGATTCCGATGATTTGAACCATCGATGGACGCAAATGTTGATGATGCTTCTGATGAGTTCATGGAGGAAGAGAGTGTTCCGCCAGTCGTCGAAGAAGGTATTTTGTAGTAATAACCCTGATAATGATTTTCAAACAGGATCATATTCATACCTTTTTGTGTTTCTTTAGCAGGTTTTGAGGTGACAACGGCGAGTCCGTTGCTTCTTTCAGAACCAGAGCAAGGGATGCCAGAGGTCGATCCAGAGGTAGAGGCTCCTGGGACCAGTTCTGACACTGTTGAGGAGATACCTCGTGCTGAAACTCCTTCTCCAGCAGCTCCAACTGGAAAGAGTTCTTTTGTTCCTCTTCCAACGGGGCATGACATGGACAGCCGACCGATGGAGCGGGGCGAATCTTCAGCTGGGCCATCTCTTCTTTTTGCGAAGAAGGTGGTGGTGCGGGTTCTGAGCTCTTGGATTGAGACTTCCTTGCTGGACACTATCCAGCATGTGCGTGAGATTCTCGGTGATGCCAAAGAGGCTGGTCTGGATGTCACAGGTATCAGGGCGATCGTTGATAGGATCATTGAGCTGGGTGACAAATGGTTTGAGGCCATGGGTTTGGCTGATGACCAGTTCTTCAAGGAGATGTTCCTGGATCCTGCTGATAAGGCTAAGTCTGACCTGGATGAGGCTACACAAAGCAGGAAGCAGATAGTCTGGGAGAAGAACTGAGAAGAGCTAGCCATCATTGGGCTGACACATGACCTTAACATCCTTGATAGGGAGGTCAATGCGGCCAGGAAACGTCTTAAACATCTGCAGGCAAAAGTTGCTGCCAAGTGGGCTGCAATAACAGAGGCTCGCGACAGGGAAAGTGCTTTGATTCGCAGAGTTGCCGATGCTGATCGAGTTCTTGAAAGGAGGTCTCAAGAGAACAAACAATGGCGAACTGCTCGGGATAAGCTTCCCGGTGTGAAAGAAGGATTGCAGCATTCTTCAGCATCTCATGGCAAGTTCCTGAAGAAGCGTGCCTTGGAATCCCTGACGGCTGAGGCCAAAAGTTTGCTTGAGGAGCTGAAATCTTGGCTGGAGACCATTTTTGGTTGAGCTCCTATTTTTTTTTTTGTAACAGAAACTATCATTTTCTCCCTTTTTCTTTTTTTTTTGGGTACCACATGTGTTTTTTTTTGGTACTCTTTTTTTTTGTAGTGCTTGGAAACACTTTTTTTTTTGGTACCGCATGTATTTTTTGGTACTCTTTTTTTTTTGTTTTGTTTTCCCTACGCTCACTTAAATCTTTTTGTGATGAAAGTAATTGCTAAATGGGATGTTTTTTTTTTTTGTTTTCCCTATGCTCACTTAAATCTTTTTGTGATGAAAGTGATTGCTAAATGGGATTTGATCAAAAGCTTGTCATTTTGTAAAAAACTTTTGTCAAATGATTCTTTTGGCATGGAAGCCAGATTTTTGTTTGTGGCATTGATAGCCGGTTTTGGTGGCATCTATAGCTGGGTTTGTGGCATTGATAGCCGGATTTTTTTTTGAAAGCCAGTTTTTTTTGTTTTGTGGCATTGATAGCCGGTTTTGTTTTGTGGCATTGATAGCCGGTTTTGTTTTGGTGGCATTATAGCCGGTTTGGTTTTCAAAAATGCAGGTATCTACTAAAAGTCGCCTCCCTGCTGAATGTTCTTGCAAGTATCGATGGAATGTCGCATCCTTGCTCATTCGGTTGCGAGTATCGATGGAATGTCGCATCCTCACGGATTTGGGTGCAAGTATCGATGGAATGTCGCATCCTTGCTTTTCAAAAATTTTGGTTTTGCGGGTACTGACTTGATGTCGTTTCCCCATAATTTTTGAAATTTGTGGTTTTCTCGAACCTTTGGGTCATGGATATCAACTGAAATGTTGCATCTCCAAGGTTTTGGATTTTGCAAGTATCTTCGAAATGTCGCTTCCCTGCTATTTTGGAAGTGTCGAACGTGGTTCGCATGCTTTCGATTTGTGCGAGTATCGACTAAGCGTCGCTTCCCCGCGGTTTTTTGAAAAAACCATTTTTTTGTTTAAAGACACGAGGGTCATAGGTTTTGACCTAAAACCATTTAGGCGGTAAAAGGTAGGGTGGACTAGGGTGGAAATCCCTGAATCCGTATTTTGTTTCAAACCATGAATTTTGGGTTCAAGGGTTGAAAATTTTGGTCAAGTTAGGGAAAGGTTCCTAAACTTGGATTTTTGAACAATGAAACGATGAAAGTAAGCATTGTTTAAAATTTCTAGAAATTTCAACATGAAAATTCTAAAAAAGGTGGGTTTAGTGAGCGTGTACCTGGAAACCGATTTTGGCCGTACATGCATTGCTCTTACCCAGTTGGGTAAGTCTTCAAAGGTAGTACCGCTTTAAGAACTTGCCGTTGATGGGCAGCATACATCTGTCACCTTCCATGTTTAGGAGTGCGTATGCGCCGTTGGAGAAAACCTTGTCGATGACGTAGGGTCCCTCCCATTTTGGCTCAAATTTTCCTTTGGACTTGTGAGCGAAGACCATTGGTCTTTTTACTGCAAGAACCAAGTCACCTTTTTTGTAGGCGTGTTGCCTGACCTTTTTGTCGAAAGATCCTGCCATGCGTGTTTGGTAAAGTTCAATGCTTTGTTGAGTTTCGAGCCGTCTCTCATCTAGATTGTCCAACTCATGGAGTCGCGATTTGACATTGCTTTCTTGAGTCATGTCATTTTGCAAGGATACCCTCAAGGAAGGAATTTGTACTTCTAGGGGCACGACAGCTTCGTATCCATAGACCAAGGAGAATGGTGTGCTATGGGTTGGTTTTCGAACGGTGGTTCGATAGGCCCATAAAGCTTCAGATATTTTGTTGCTCCAGTCTCTTTTGTGACTAGAGACCATCTTCTTGACGATTTTGCAGAGTGTCTTGTTGAAAGCTTCTGTTAATCCGTTTGCTGCCAGATTGTATGGAGTCGAAGGACAGCTTTGGATTTTGTATTTATCGCAGAACTTATAGAATCGATGATGCCGGAATTGTGGTCTGTTACCATGGACGAATCTTTTGGGCATGCCGAAACGACAAATAATGTTGGTGCGCAGGAACTGAAGGACTGATGAGGTCTTCATTTCGTTGAGCGCAAATGCTTCTTACCACTTGGAGAAATAATCCATAGCGGCGAAGATGAAGCGACGACCTTTGCTCGAAGGGGGAGAAATAGGACCTATGATGTCCATACCCCAGGCTTCGAAAGGCCATGAAATCACTGTAGGAAGTAGCCATTCTAGAGGCATGTGAATGTAATCTCAATGAACTTGGCATTGTTGGCAGCGCTTAGCAAATTGCATTGCGTCAGCTACCATGGTAGGCCAGTAATAACCTAACCTTTTTATCTGATCATATAGCTTGGGACCAACCTGATGAGCTCTGCAAAGACCAACATGAACTTCTTTGAGTGTTTCTTCAGCCTTTTGTTGTGATAAGCACCGTAGAAGTACTCCATTGAAGGATTTCCTGTAAAGGATTTTTGAAGGAATATCCAAATGAAAGCTTGGGGTTCGCCTTTGGATGCTTACCCGTTCTTTTGGATCTTCAGGTAGGATTCCGAACATAAAGTAATCAATGAACGGATCCCTCCAGTCGCCGATTGAAGTTTGAAGGATTGAAACTCGACTTCCAACCACTTGGTGGCATTCAGCAACTGCTTGGTGTGTGTTAAGAGGAGGAAGGATTCTTCTTTCGCACACTGTGATTTGCACGTTTTCCCCTTCCCGGATTGCCATAGATGCGGCAAGTCCGGCCAGGGCATCTACACGTATGTTTTCACCTCTACGAATGTGGGTGATGTGGCAGATGTCAAACTTTTGCAAAAGCGATTGTGCCTTGTTGTAGTAAGGCAGCATATCAGGCTTCCTGACTTCAAATTTCTGATTCATCTGGTTGACGATCAGTTGAGAGTCTCCAAAGACTTCCAGCATGGTGATACCGAATTCGATGGCAAGTTCCAATCCTAGGATCAGAGCTTGATATTCAGCTGCATTGTTTGTGCATGGTTCCAGTAGCGAGAAAGCGTGTGGAATCATGTATTTGCCGGGGCTAACAAAGAGGATGCCAACTCCCGAGATCAGCTGTGTTTTTTCATTTGTCCTGGTTGCACCGTCAAAGTACATGTCACAGGAAGCATTTTGTGAGAAAGTCTCCACATTGTAGACGGTTCGTCTGGGAGATCATCTTTGAGTGGAGAATATTTAGGCAATGGATGCTCTGCGAGGAAGTCCGCTAGAGCTTGCCCTTTGATTGCCTTTTGTGGTACATACCTGATATCAAATTGTGACAGAAGGATGGACCATTTTGCCAGTCGAGCATTGAGAGGACCTGCCTTTCTGACAAGGACCTTCAAGAGGTTGACCCTCGAGACCAGGTAGACTGTGTTGGAAAGCAAGTAGCGACGCAGCTTTTGTACGACGAACATCACTGCAAGACATTCTTTTTCGACTGGAGAGTAGCGATGCTCTGCACCTACTAGCATGCGGCTGAGGTAATATAGAGCAGCTTCTTTTCTTTCATCTTTTTCTTGTGCAAGCAGAGCCCCCAGAGAGTGATCAAGGGCTCTTGTGTACAAGATGAATGGTTTTCCAGTGGTAGGAGCAGCTAACACTGGAGGTTTCGTCAGGTATGACTTGATATCTTGCAATGCAGCTTCACAGTCAGCATCCCAGACAAAGTTTGCACCTTTTTTCATCAACCAGGAGAATGGACGGCATTTCCCCGAAAGATTGGAGATGAACCGTCTGATGTAGGCCAATCTCCCTTGAAGCCCTTTGAGTTCTCTCAAGGTTCTTGGAGAGGGCATTTCTAGAATGGCTTTGACTTTTATGGGGTCAAGCTCTATTCCAGCTTTCCGAACTAGGAATCCGAGGAACTTACCCGACGAGACGCCGAAGAAACATTTCAGAGGATTCATTCGCAGTTTGTGTTTGCGAAGCCGGAGGAAGACTCCTCGAAGGTCCTCGAGATGATCTTATTTTCTTTTGCTTTTGATGGCGAGGTCATCAACGTAACATTCAACCATCTTGTGCTGCATATCTTGGAATATCTTCATCATAGCCCTCTGATATGTGGCACCAGCATTTTTTAGACCAAATGGCATGACAGTGTAGCAATACACGCCAAATGGGGTCCGAAAGGATGTATGTTTTTCATCCTCAGGATGCATCTTTATCTGATTGTAGCCAGAGAAACCATCCATGAATGTCATTCGCTCGAATCCACAGGTATTATCAATCATTACCTCTGGTATGGGGAGCGGAAATTCATCTTTTGGGCATGCGCCATTCAGGTCTCTATAGTCAATACAGACCCTGATCTGCCCGTTTTTCTTTGTCACGGGGACAATGTTGGCCAACCATTCCGGATGTTGTTCCTCACGGATGAATCCGACGCTTTTGAGCTTTTGAACTTCTTGTTCAATTTTATCCATCACATCTGGACGGAATCTTCTTTGGCCTTGCTTGACAGGCTTGATGTCTTCTTGAAGATTGAGTTTGTGGACCGCTATGTTGGGGTCTAAGCCAGGCATTTCAGCGTAAGACCATGCAAAGCAATCAACGAACTCACGAAGAAAGGCAATATACTCGGGTAACTCATCATCCTTTATATTCTTGCTTATGAATACAGGACGTGGGTTATCTGGTGTTCCCCAGTCTATATTTTGAACAGGATCTTCTGTTGGAAGGTTCGAAGGTGGTTCCTCCACAATATTTTCGGAGGCTTCCAGCTCAACGAAACCTTCTGGGGTTTCATGGGCATTTTCAGACCAAGGTTTTGTTCCTTTCCACGGGTCTTCTTGATCGGTAATTTTCCCAAGGCTTGCTATGAGATTATCCCAATTACCCGTTGAAACCGGGTCGAAGTAGGCTACTTCTTTTGGAGATGAGGGTTCTTCTGGTTCAGAAGACCACATGTCTGTGCCATCGGACAACTCCTCTTCATTCTCAGAGGAATCATGCCAATTGGATGAGCTTCCTGGATCTTTGTCAGGTGACTCATCAAAGAGATATCCAGGGAGATCGATGTCTTCATGGACTTGAGATGTTGAGGCTTGGTCAGTATATTGACTTTTAAGCCTTTGTGTCAACTGTCTCAGGGGAGTGTCGAGATCATACCCTAACCTGTGTGAAGACTTTTCTACATAGCCGTAGAGTCTCCAATCTTCCAGCTGGCTTTTGGTCAAGACGGGCCCCAATGGCAGTGAGAATACCGTGGCCTTCTCCCAAACCGACTGGGTTTTGAGCGTCATAGCCCATTTTTTTTCATAAAAGCTTGTGCCACAGAACTATATAAGGATAGTTGAGGCATACCTTCATTTTGGAAAGGTTTAAGCATGGAGTTTGATGAAGAAGCATCCGATATATGGAAGAAGATCGGCTTTTCCTTTGCTGAAGTTGCTGGAACAACGAAGGAACCTGACGTAGGATCTTCTATGTCAGAAGTTGTCTCCATTGGAGTAAAAGCAGGCTGAACTTGCTGAGTGTCAGCTTGGCTTGATGATGTGTCATCTTCTGGCTCTGAATCCGAATCCGTGTCTTGTATGATAGACACGAAAGAGATAACAAATTTGCCCCCAGGCTTTTGCTTTGCCTTCTTCACTTTAGTTGTTATGTCTAAAGGCTTTGAAGGTTTGAGGGAGATGATGAAGGGAGTTTGAATGCTCTCTTTGGATTTACCAGATGGTTTGTTTTCATCCGGTGATTGTTGAGGAGCCTTGCCTTTATCTTTCTGGAGATTTTCGGCAAAGGGTGCTGTGTGCTTCTCCTCTTCTTCTTTTTCACCTTCATACATTTGTGAGTCTGCAAAGTGGACTTCTTTACCTTTGAAGGGTTTTCTGTCCCCAAAGACTCGATGTATCATGCCGTCGTCGCCAACAAACTTGATGCATTGATGTAAAGTTGAAGGGATAACACCATTCTCGTGGATCCAAGGGCGTCTGAGAAGGATGTTGTAGCATGAAGGGGTGCTGGTTCAACAACATTTTCTTATACAGCCTCTTGGTCTTCTTCATCATCAGATCAGGATCCTTGTGGCTGTAGGGGGTTATACCAGATTACTGGCATAAGATGATTCTCAAGAACCCATTCTTCATCGGAGAGATATTCTCCTGTTTCAAGGGACTCCTCCCACTCGTCTGTGTAGTTGGATTCGAATCCATCATCGGTGTTGCTGGACTCGTATCCATCAATGGAGAATCCAACTACCGAATTGCAAGAGTATGATGCCTCCTGCGTGGCTTTTTGAATTGAGGTGGCATGAAATCACTGAGAGTGAATTTCCTTACCCCCTTTAAAGTCTCTGGAAGGGATGTTTTTGTTGCCTCCAGTGAAGCGGTAGAGGAAGCCTCTGCCTTTTCTTTGACTTCTTGTTTTGGCTGGGTCTTCTCTTGCCGTTCGAGCTTGAGGAGATATTTCCTAGCCTGCCGTCGCTGTTGAGCTGTAGGCTTTGTTTTCATGACCTCCTAATTTTTATCTTCCAGGAGACCGGAATGTACCCATATGGGTTGTCCGTCTGGTGTCGGGTAAGGAACCAGTTCCTCAGACGCTTGGATTGAGTTTATCACCTTGAAGGAAGTAGTGATCTTCTTCTTCGGTGATTTCGATGTTTGTCCACATGTCACCATGTTGACGGAGGCAGACCCATAGTTTTTGTCAAAGGTGATGACTCTGTTTTTCCACATCTTGTTTATTTTCTCCCTCACAACGAAGCATTGATTGAGAGGATGCGAGATCATCTGATGGTATGGATAGTACCGAGGATCGTTGGTTTTGCCAACATCACCCGGTCTTTTTGGTTCAGGCAAGGTGAGCTTGCCGTTTGCCACAAGAGCCCCGAAGATTTCATCAACATCTTTATCAAACGGGTATTTCTTCTCTACTCGTTCTTTGAAGGCATCAGAGAGTTCAGGTCTCTTACCAGCAGCTTTCAGCTTTCTTTGGTGGCTGAGGAGCTGACTTGGTGTGCACATTGAGGACCTCTTTCTTCTTTGGTTTAGAGGTTGCAATGGCGGTTGGCTCTTTTCTTGATGATTTCTGACTGTTGAGGTCTTTAATCACCGTTTCAGCTTTCATAGAAGCTTCTAGGAGTTCTCCCAGGTTTTTTGATTTGTTGCCGATGATCATGGAGCGGATTCTAGCTCTCATATTATTTCGGCAGATGTCGACTAGCGACGCTTGTGGCAATACATCAGAGCATTTGTATGCCATTGCTTTCCACTTATGAATGAAGTCATATGTTGACTCATTCTCCCCCTGTTTTAGGCTGCACAGCTGAGCTATAGTAGCGGGATGATCCTCACCTTTGAAGTGAGTCAGGAAGCGTGTCTCTAGCATGACCCAGTTTTGGATCGAGTCCTCCGGCAGAGTGGAGTACCAATCGAAGGCCGTACTTTTTAGGGTACTTGCAAAGAGGCGGATCTTGAGTGCATCTTGATCCGCGATAGCTCCCGTCAGGATCTTGAAGTGGATGACGTGCTGTCTGGCTGATCCTTTCCCCATATATGTTTGGAGAGTAGGATGCTTGAATTTTGTGGGGAACGGGACCGAGTCCATCCATAAGGGATATGGTGGCTTGATCCCATGCTCCTTGAGTATATCCTCTACTTTTGCTTTGGCGAGGATACTGTCTACGTCCTTTTTGGTAAGGGCGCATGACTCATTTTCTTCTCCATTTACCTCATCGTCTTGATGATTCGGAGGAGGTTCATTGTTCGCCTGATTTTGAAAGGCGAGGAGAAGGTTTTCCATCAGAGTTTCAATCCTCTGCTGGCCTTGTTCCAACTGCTGGATGCGTGTGATTGCATCATCTTGAGGTGGATTGCGGGGTGGTGGCTCAGAATTTGTAGCCAGGATGTTCAACCCTCGAGATTCGAACGAAGAAACTGTCCTGGTGACTGAGTTAGGGCTCATTCTTTTTGAAGAAGAGCTTGAGGAAGGATCACTCTGCCGTCCTTTGCTTGAAGGAGCAGGGGATTCTTCTGAATGTCCTTTTGTCCTGGAGACGCTGCGGGTCATCGGACGTCGGACATGGATTTTTGTTGCTGACTTTTAGCGCCTTCTGGTTTTTCCCACCATATGGACGGACAACAACTTGGTCGAGTCTTTCCTTTTTGACCCATTTGGGAGAGACTTGAAGTATAGGAGGTTGGGTCCTTTGCTTCTCTAGTCTCTTTTGTCGATACGACGCGCGGCGGCGTATGCGACGAGCAATTTGAGCTTCGGTCAGCTCTGGCTGGGCTTTGACGATGAAAGATGTGCTCCCTCGGGCGCAACAGCCGAGCCTGTCTTCTTTGTAGCTGGGCAAGGATAGGATGCGAACCCTGTCCTTCGCCTATTGTAGCGAAGCTTTGAATTTTTGGAGTTCGGCCCCTGTAGAGATGAAGGGTCGAACTGCAGGTTTGTAGGCCTTAGCAGGTGCTTGCAGAGGCCTTGTGATGCATGACTTAATTTTGGGCTTGTAGGAACAAGCCGGCTCATGCTGGGCTGACTTGAGAGTCAGATTGGAGATGGGTCTCTCCTATTTCATGTAGGCAAGAGGGTAGAACTGGTTCTCCTTGAGTGGGGCTAGGAATGCTGGCTTGGTGGATGTTTAGGACCTTCTTTGTTTTGGTGAAGGTCTTGGGGACCAAGTCTTGGGATATACCTGATCGTTTGCTGGTCGAGGCTTTGTAGGGCTGCCACGGGCTTCAGGCCTTCTGGTGCTCGCCTTTGGTGTCACGGTAGTGACACGTTGAGAGGCGAGTTTCTGCTTCTTGGAAGGAGCAGTTTGTTCCTCGGGAAGTGGGAATGGTCCCAGCGTCCCAAAGACAATAGTCCTGGGAGTCGAGGTTGACCCGGAGTTCAAAGAGTTGCCGAGGGAGTTGACGCTTCGGCAGCTGATGGGGCGCTTGTAGGTGCGCGTAGTTTGCTTCTGTTGAAGCATAAGTTGGTGCTTGTTCTCGTCGAAGGTAATGGTTAGTGAAGATGCCATTGTTGAAACAAGACCACATCCATTAGTAATCACAAGAATATAATGATCATAAATGGGAAGTTCTATGGTTTTGTCTTTTCAAATTGCTCGAGGGAGATGACCTAAGCAATATGAAGAAGGCAGAAAGCCATAGAGTGTACAATTGTTCTGATCGTAGGTATGGTAAGCCCAGAATGAGCATCCCAGTGACTGCTAGAAGCAATTGTGAACTTAAATTCGACTTATCGAGAAGCAGAGCTTGCTCGAGGTAAGAAGAATATAAAGTTGGAGTTACAAATGTGCCGGTCGTGAATACAGTAGACCCTGAAAGGGCGTACTAGTACCGCTAGACACAAATGTTTGGAGACCGTATCCATGAGATGAGATTCCCTGTTTTGAAAGGTCAAGATTGGATTCATCAAAGAGAGCAGATGGTATTCCAATCCAAATACGGTCTCAGCGATTTCCGCGAGCGCCAGTATTCAGAAGGAAATGAACCATAATTTCTCGGATCTGAATCCAAAAATGACGAGTTTTTTGTTTTTTTTTGAAAGGCCAATATCGGGTTCATCAAAGAGAGCAAAAGGCACTCCAATCTGAACACGGGCTCAGCGATTTCCGCGAGCGCCAGTGCTCAGAAAGGAGAAGACCAAGATTTCTCCAATCTAAACCCAAAATGACGGAAGTTTTTTTTTTTGAAGATTTTTTTTAAAAAATATTTTATTTATTTATTTATTTTTAAGATTTTTTTTTGAAAATTTTTATTTTTTATTTTAAAACTTTTATTTTTTAAAAATTTTATTTAAAAGACGAGAGAATACACATAGGCCTGCTAACACGGTCTTATGAGATCTCGATTGATAGAATTGCCCCCAGGTAAGGGTAGGATTACTTAATGAACCTGTTTGGAGGACCCTTGACTGTGAGGACCCTTGCCTAGAACAGTCAAGATGTCTCCACACTCTGGACAAGGCTTTTCTTGAATCAACCATGATCAAAGAACGCAGTTGGTTTAACCTTAGTGGTCTATGTCTCTTATATATATATATTTTTTTTATCTTTAATGAACTCATCGAAGAGAAACGATGGCCCAAAACCTTAGTCGAACAGGCTCAATATTTCTGCAAGCACGATGAACGATAGGAAAGGATCAAGGTTTCTCAATTTTGAATCCAAACTGAAAAATCTGGTTTTTTATTTTTTTTTATTTTTTTATATTTTTTCATGAACTCATCGAAGAGAAACGATGGCCCAAAACCTTAGTCGAACAGGCTCAACATTTCTGCAAGCACGATGAACGATAGGAAAGGATCAAGGTTTCTCAATTTTGAATCCAAAAATATGATTTTTTTGTTTTTTTTGTTTTTCTTTAATGAACTCATCGAAGAGAAACGATGGCCCAAAACCTTAGTCGAACAGGCTCAACATTTCTGCAACCACGATGAACGATAGGAAAGGATCAAGGTTTCTCAATTTTGAATCCAAAATGAAAAATCTGATTTTTTTATTGAAAAGAGAAAGAGTGGAAATAAATTCAAAGAATTAGAAATTTCCAAAAAATCTCATCTCATTTTTTTAGATGCGGAATCCAACATAGGCCACCAATTAGAAAGTAGCCAAGGAATCAAGAAAAGAAGTATAAGCATAGAGCAATAGATATGATATGCAAATATTTCATTTCTAGCATCGTGTTCTCAAATGAACGAGTCCCATCGGGTGTGCCAGCTTGATGGACCAGCGCATTCTGCCCGCTCGAATCTACCGAGGTCGGCGGACGTGGGAGTCCGTTTGGGTCCGACCCTTTCGTAACCGGAGGGGGGCAGAGGCGTGCATCAACATTTCTTTTGTGTGGGTGTACCAGATTTCTATTTTACTTGGAATTACAAGTGATGATCCGGAGATCAACCTTCGTAAGTAAAAAGGAAATCAACTTCTTTCAAGTTTTCCATTGCACATATATTTAAGAAAAGAGACATTTTCTTGATTTGCCGTGAAAGGCAATTTTTTTGGCATTCATAGCCGATTTTGGCGTTTATAGCCGATTTTTGGCGTTTATAGCCGATTTTGGCGTTTATAGCCGATTTACAATTCTTATCAATAATGAAAGACAAGAGTTGTGATTTTTGTCTCTTTAAAAAAAAAATACAAACTACATTGAAAAGCAAGAAAAGGAGGATCTAACTTCTCAGGAGATTGCGGGGGACTCGTTCAGATTGACGGTCGCAAGCCATGTGTGGACTTCGCCATCATCCATGCAGATTAGAACAGAGGATGCTATTGATTCGCTTGGCTTGGCTATAACCTCAGGTTTTTAGAGGACAAAGACCAAGAGGAGGATGCAATGCCACTTTCGCTGGCACTCTCGACTGCATTTAGCGTATGCAGTAAGCCCTTAAACCCGTAAGTTCCCCCTAGTGGACGAGTTGTGCCTCGTGAGGGTTTGCAGTGAATTTACCCACAAAATTCTTTTTTTTTAATATCAATAAAGAAGCCTAGTAGAAACCTAACAAAAACAAAGGAGCTTTTTTCAAAAGAAGATTTACAAACACCGGATATTCTTGATTCTTAAATTTTCAAAGCAAAGGGAAATTTGAAACTCGGTTCACAAATCCCATCTTTTGGTCCGAAATTCTCGAATTCATGCTAAATTGATCGTGCACGGTGAAATAGTGTGTATACATAAAAACAAAAAAGCTTCAAATGATTTGCCAAGATTCCCGTGAAAACAATTTTCAATCCAAAATTCTGGGCCATCTAACTTTAGCAAGAAAAACAATATTCCTCTCAAGGCAACCATGATGGCTTTCGCACTACTCCTTTTTTTTTCAACACACACAAGTGACTATGCAATGCCTAGGTTCCTTAAGCTTTCTAATTAACCCATGTAACGAGCTTTAGGCCAATGACTCCCAAAACAAATGTCATTAGGGCACTAGGTATGTAAATACCCCTACGGGCTTATTGGCTTGGGTTAAAAAGGCTCCGAACCCAAACTAGTCATACTATTTTTTTTTTCTTTTTTTTTTCAACAGTAGGCAGCCCTTTTCATGTGCCTGAAATAATTCACTAGCCCTGTGGCCGACAAAACAAGATGAACCAGGAAACTGTGAAACTAGGGGTCAGTTTTTCATCATATTTTCAATCCAATCGTCAAAGAAAAACGGAAATCATGGCTTGGCATTCAAAAAAAACTTTGAAAACATATACAGACTATGTGAAAGTGAGGGATCAAAATTCAGCACTTTTCCAAAAATCATTTCCATAAACAAAATAGTAAACCATTGTTCTCTTTCTTTGCCCAAAGCACCAAAAATTCCAAAGTCCAAGGTATCTTTGTTTCATAAAAATCCTCTCGAAATTTCCTTTTTTTTTTTCAAAACCTAAAAATCAAGAACAAATTGTGTAAAACTATTGTCTAAAGATGGACAAGTGTGCTTGTTCCCGCCCCCCAACCTAGTATGAAAATCGTCCTCGATGTGTGAATGAGTGAGATGCAGTGAGGCATATGAGACGTGAGGAGCATAAAGTAAGAGAGGATCAAGTGTAGAAAGCACCTGGGATATGTTCGCGATGCTCCCTGTCCAAGGTTAGACAATATATAACAAAAATAACAAAAGAAAACCTAAACTATGAAGTGTACATAATGTACATAGTAATGGACCACTCTCAGATCCAGGGCCGGCTAATCTTGGTAGACAGGATCAACAAGAGGAATTTCTTCCTCATTAGGTGCGATCTCCAAAAATGGCTTCAATCTTTGGCCATTAACTTTGAACATATGGCCATCCGTGGGATCAGAAATTTCAACAGCACCGTATGGAAACACTTGCTTGACAATGTAGGGGCCTGTCCATTGCGAGTTAAGTTTGCCAGGAAACAAATGAAGCCTAGAATTGTAAAGGAGGACTTTCTGCTCAGGGTGAAAAGTTTTCCTGAGGATATGACTGTCATGAAAAACCTTTGTCCTCTCTTTGTAAATTCTGGAATTAACGTAGGCTTCCCTGCGCAACTCTCCCAACTCATTCATTTGCAGTTTCCTCTTGGATCCAGCCTTATCCATATCCAGGTTGAATTGTTTGATGGCCCAATGGGCTTTATGCTCAATTCCACAGGAAGGTGGCAAGCTTTCCCGTAGATCAGCCGGTATGGAGACATTCCAATTGGGGTTTTGAATGCTGTTCGGTAAGCCCACAATGCATCAATCAGCCTGTTGGACCAATCTTTGCGATTCGGGTTTACTGTAGTCTCCAAAATCCTCTTGATTTCACGATTTGAGACCTTTACTTGCCCACTGGTTTGTGGGTGATAAGGGGTGGCCACTTTATGGGTTATCCCATATTGCTTCATCAGGGCCTCAAAATTTATATTACAAAAATGCGATCCCCCATCACTTATGATGGCACGAGGGGTTCCAAACCGTGAAAACACATTTTATTTTAAAAATCTCTGAATAGCCTTTCGCATCATTATGCCGGCAGGGAATAGCTTCGATCCATTTTGAGACATAATCAACAGCAACCAAGATGTAAATAAAGCCAAAACTAGGAGGAAATGGTCCCATAACATCTATGCCCCAAACATCAAAGAGTTCCACTACCAAAATTGGGTTCAAAGGCATCATGTTTCGTTTTGAAATATTGCCCAATTTTTGGCAGCACTCACAGGTCTTGCAAAATTCATGAACATCCTTAAACAGTGTGGGCCAGTAAAAACCGCATTGTAAGATTTTGCAAGATGTCTTTTTAGCGGAAAAATGACCCCATAGGCCTGTGAGTGACAAAAGGAGATGACACTAGGAATCTCATTATCCAGAACACATCTCCTGATAATCTGATCCGGGCAATACTTGAATAAGTATGGATCATCCCAGAAAAAATGTTTAACCTCAGCAAAGAACAAATCTTTATCTTGCTTTGTCCAATGGTTAGGAATGCTGCCCATTGCAAGATAATTTGCTATATCTGCGAACCAAGGGATTTGGGTTAGTGCAAAAAGGTGCTCATCTGGGAAATTGTCCTGGATCAGTGTTGGCTCAATAGGATCGGAAATGACAAGTCTAGAAAGGTGATCGGCCACGACATTTTCTACTCCCTTTTTATCCTTGATTTCTAAGTCAAATTCATGGAGTAGTAGGATCCATCGAATTAATCTGGGCTTAGCATCTTTCTTAGAAAGAAGATACTTTAGCGTAGAATGATCATTAAACACCACAATCTTGGATCCTATCAAGTAAGAACGAAACTTGTCAAGTGCAAAGACCACTGCCAACAATTCCTTCTCAGTGGTTGAATAATTGATCTGTGCACTATTCAAACTCTTACTTGCATAATAGATTACGTAAGGCTTTTTATCCTTACTGTTGACACCAAAAATGTCACTTTGCCTTTCCAAGATCCAAAGAGCTACATGAAGTCGCAACCTGCCATAAATAGGCAATGCTGCTTCCAAAAATCAAATCTTGTCAGAATCAAACAAAAACTGCAAGATTCTTCCAGAC
This sequence comes from Litsea cubeba, assembly GCA_012931725.1. NCBI lineage: Eukaryota > Viridiplantae > Streptophyta > Magnoliopsida > Laurales > Lauraceae > Litsea > Litsea cubeba. Next base: position 35,269,163 of record CM022954.1, read on the forward strand.
AGCCAAAAGAGGAGTACACAAGAAGTTTCAAGCCATTTCAAGATCATTTGGCCTAACTTCGCTTCTCCGACAGCCAAATCAAGCCTCTCGGCGGTAAAGCTCTCCGGGACCATGGTTTCCAAGACAGAACCTATGGATCATCTTAAAATGACTCCAATAGGTTCCCTGTCAAATTTCAAGTCAATCGGACATCGGTTGACCGCACATCAAACCGCGACATCTTCATCGCGACAAAAAGCAAGTCTACAGGTGATAGGACCCCAAACGGCTTCAAAACTCAAACAAAAGCCTATGGTTGGTCTTATTTATTGCTCAGCAGGCTTCACACCAAATTTCAGGTCATTCCGACATCGTTTGACCCAGTTTCAGCTTCTGACGGGAAATCGGCAACTCTGCGCGACAAAGTCTTCGGCTTTCTCAGGAAATTGGAAACTTTGCAAAATAAAATGCAAGGATTCTCATCAGGTTTCCTACAAAGAAATCAGGCCAATAAATGATCAAAATGTCAAAGAAAAGTACAGAAGAAAAAAGAATAAAAAAAGAGCAAAAACGGACGCAAAACGGGACCAAAAAGGGGGAAAACCCCCCCAGGGTCGCAGACCCCTGCGACCCTGGGCCAGGGTCGCAGGCCCCTGCGACCCTGGCCCAAGGTCGCAGGCCCCTGCGACCCTGGGCCAGGGTCGCCGGCGACCATGGACCCCGGGGTCGCCGGGAAAGCCCCGGAAACCCCGGTTTTCGCCGTTTTTTTCGCGATTCGAGATGCCCAGCCTCTGGTACTTTCCAAAATTCATGCTTTTGAGACACCAAGTCCTCTGACATCCGTCCAAAACACGGGTAAATCATCAAGAGTATCAAAGACAGTATTGATCGCCACCCGGTCAACCAAAAAAGTGTGCTTTCCACCCGACCGATCGAGAAATCGACAGGACAGATGGCACCGACCTGCTGTTGGCAACAAACACCTGAAATTACATGGTCATCTGATGTCGATCTACATGAAGATCCATCGATGATCATCAACAGAAGAATTCCAAAAGACGTGGCACGGCCCGCGACTCTTCAGCTGCTCGGCGACCACTTAATGCGATTAATTGACTAGCTTTATTACAGTCATTAATCCATTTCTTTGGACGGCCCAATCAGAAGCAAGCATTTGGGAGTTACAAGTCAAGAGATTCATGGCATTTAACCCATGAAACTCCTCCCATCATGGCGATTAAAGGCGATTAAATGCCCTCAATCTCCTCCGGCCAATCAGAGGCCAAGAAAAAGAAGTTACAAAATAAACAATTCAATTTTGTAACTCCTCCCATTATGTGGCTTAATGACATTAAAAGCCCATAAACCCACCTAAAAGGCTACCTAAAAGCCTATAAATAGGAGGGCTCTCCAAGAAGAAAAGATATCAGAAAAATCAGAGAAAAAAGCACAAGCACACAGACAGAAATCCAGAGAAAGGAAAAAGAGAGAAAACTCTGCGGAAGTTCTACACCGGCCACCGCAACAAGGTGACAAAAGTCCCTTAGGGGGTACCCCCCCCCAAGGTCCTTGCCTTCTCCTCCTGCCTCCAATGGCTTAGATATGGCTTTTCAGCCCGTCTACTCGGTTTTTTATTGGACATAGGACCTTCCTTTGGTCTTTGTCTTCTAAAAACCCGAGGTTATAGCCAAGCCAAGCGAATCCAATAGCATCCTCTGTTCTCATCTGCATGGATGATGGCGAAGCCCACATATGGCTTGCGACCGTCAATCTAAACGAGTCCCCCACAATCTCCTGAGAAGTTAGATCCTCCTTTTCTTGCTTTTCATTGTAGTTTGTATTTTTTTCAAAAGAGACAAAAATCACAATTCTTGTCTTTCATTGTTGATAAGGATTGTAAATCGGCTATAAACGCCAAAATCGGCTATAAACGCCAAAAATCGGCTATAAACGCCAAAATCGGCTATAAATGCCAAAAAAAATCGCCTTTCACGGCAAATCAAGAAAATGTCTCTTTTCTTAAATATATGTGCAATGGAAAACTTGAAAGAAGTTGATTTCCTTTTTACTTGCGAAGGTTGATCTCCGGATCACCACTTGCAATTCCAAGTAAAAATAGAAAATCTGGCACACCCACAAAAAAAGAAATGTTGATGCACGCCCTTTTGCCCCCCGGTTACGAAAGGGTCGGAACCAAACGGACTCCCACGTCCGCCGACCTCGGTAGGAACCCGGGCATCGGGAGCGCGGTCCATCAAGCTGGCATCACCCGGTGGGACTCGTTTATTTGAGAACACGATGCTAGAAATGAAATATTTGCATATCATATATTTTGCTCTATGCTTATATTTCTTTTCTCGATTCCTTGGCTACTTTATAATTGGTGGCCTATGTTGAATTCTGCAAAAAAAAAATGAGATGAGATTTTTTGTTTGGAAATTTCTAATTCTTTGAATTTATTTCCATTCTTTCTCTTTTCAAAAAAAAAAAATATAAAAAAAAAAAAAACAAAAAAATCAGATTTGTCAGTTTTGGATTCAAAATTGAGAAACCTTGATCCGTTCCTATCGTTCATCGCGCTTGCAGAAATGTTGAGCCTGTTCGACTAAGGTTTTGGGCCATGGTTTCTCTTCGATGAGTTCATTAAAAAATCAAAAAAAAAATATATATATATATATAAAAAAAAAAATTTTAGATTTCTCAATTTGGATTCAAAATTGAGAAACCTTGATCTGTTCCTATCGTTCATCGCGCTTGCAGAAATGTTGAGCCTGTTCGACTAAGGTTTTGGGCCATGGTTTCTCTTCGATGAGTTCATCAAAAATCAAAAAAAAATATATATATATATATAAAAAAAAATTTTAGATTTCTCAATTTGGATTCAAAATTGAGAAACCTTGATCCGTTCCTATCGTTCATCGCGCTTGCAGAAATGTTGAGCCTGTTCGACTAAGGTTTTGGGCCATGGTTTCTCTTCGATGAGTTCATTAAAAAATCAAAAAAAAAATATATATATATATATAAAAAAAAAAATTTTGGATTTCTCAATTTGGATTCAAAATTGAGAAACCTTGATCTGTTCCTATCGTTCATCGCGCTTGCAGAAATGTTGAGCCTGTTCGACTAAGGTTTTGGGCCATGGTTTCTCTTCGATGAATTCATAAAAATAAAAATAAAATAAAAAATATATATATAAAAAAAAAAAAAGACATAGACCACTAAGGTTAAACCAACTGTGTTCTTTGATCATGGTTGATTCAAAGAAAAGCCTTGTCCAGAGTGTGGAGACAGCTTGACTGTTCTAGGCAAGGGTCCTCCAAACGGGTTCATTAAGTAATCCTACCCTTACCTGGGGGCAATTCTATCAATCAAGATTTCATAAGACCAGGTTAGGAGGCCTATGTGTACTCTCTCGTCTTTTAAAAAAAAAAAAATAAAAAAAAAATATAAAAATTTTAAAATAAAAAATAAAAAATAAAAAAAATTTTCAAAAAAAAAATCTTAAAAAAAAAATAATAAAAAATAAAAAAAAAAGATTTTTTAAAAAAAAAAAAAAAAAAAAATCTTCAAAAAAAAAAAATCTTCAAAAACTTCAAAAAAAAAAAAAAAAAAACTTCCGTCATTTTGGGTTTAGATTGGAGAAATCTTGGTCTTCTTCTTTCTGAGCACTGGCGCTCGCGGAAATCGCTGAGCCCGTGTTCAGATTGGAGTGCCTTTTGCTCTCTTTGATGAACCCGATATTGGCCTTTCAAAAGAAAACTCGTCATTTTTAGATTCAGATCCGAGAAATCATGGTTCATTTCTTTCTGAGCACTGGCGCTCGCGGAAATCGCTGAGCCCGTGTTCAGATTGGAATACCATCTGCTCTCTTTGATGAATCCAATCTTGACCTTTCAAAACAGAGAATCTCATCTCATAGATGCGGTCTCAAAACATTTGTGTCTAGCGGTACTAGTACGCCCTTTCAGGGTCTACTGTATTGCGACCGGCACATCTGTAACTCCAGCTTTATATTCTTCTTACCTCGAGCAAGCTCTGCTTCTCGATAAGTCGAATTTAAGTTCACAATTGCTTCTAGCAGTCACTGGGATGCCCATTCCGGGCTTACCACACCTGCGATCAGAACAATTGTACCCTCTATGGCATTTTGCCTTCCTCATATTGCTTGGGTCATCTACCTCGAGCAATTTGAAAAGACGAAACCATAGAACTTCCCATTTATGATCATTATATTCTTGTGATTACTAATGGATGTGGTCTTGTTTCAGAAATTTTCGAAAAAAACTAACAATGGCAGCTTCACTAACCATTACTTTCGACGAAAGCAAGCACCAACTCATGCTTCAACAGAAGCAAACCACGCGCACCTACAAGCGCCCCATCAGCTGCCGAAGTGTCAACTCCCTCGGCAACTCTGTGAACTCCGGGTCGACCTCGACTCCCCGGACTATCGTCTTCGGGACGCTGGGACCATTCCCACTTCCTGAGGAACAAGCTGCTCCCTCCAAGAAGCAGAAACTCGCCTCTCAACGTGTCACTACCGTGACACCAAAGGCGAGTACAAGAAGGCCTGAAGCCCGTGGCAGCACCACGAAGCCTCAACCTGCAAACAACCAGGTCTACCCCAAGACTTGGTCCCCAAGACCTTCACCAAAACAAAGAAGGTCCCAGGCATCCACTAAGCCAGCATTCCTGGCCCCACTCAAGGAGAACCAGTTCTATCCTCTTGCTTACATGAAAGAGGAGAGACCCATCTCCAACCTGACTTCAAAGTCATCCCAGCATGAGCCGGCTTGTTCTTACAAGCCCAAAATCAAGTCATGCATCACAAGGCCTCCACAAGCATCTGCTAAGGCCTACAAATCTGCAGTTCGACCCTTCATATCTACAGGGGCCGAACTTCACAAGTTCAAAGCTTCGCTGCAACTGGCGAAGGATAGGGTTCGCATCCTGTCCTTGCCCAGCTACAAAGAAGATAGACTCGGCTGCTGCGCCCGAGGGAGCACATCCTTCATTGTCAAAGCCCAGTCAGAGCTGACCGAAGCTCAAATTGCTCGTCGTATACGCCGCCGCGCGTCGTACCGACAAAAGAGACTGCAGAAGCAAAGGACTCAGCCTCCCACACTTCAAGTCTCTCCTAAATGGGTCGAAAAAGAAAGACCCAACCAAGTTGCTGCCGTCCATATGGTTGGAAAAACCAGAAGGCGCCAAAAATCAGCAACAAAAATCCATGTCCGACGTCCAATGACCCGCAGCGTCTCAAGGACAAGAAGACATTCAGAAGAATCCCCTGCTCCTTCAAGCAAAGGACAGCAGAGTGATCCTTCCTCAAGCTCCTCTTCAAAAAGAATGAGCCCCAGCTCAGTCACCAGGACAGTTTCTTCGTTCGAATCACGAAGGATGAATGTCTTGGCTACAAATTCTGAGCCACCACCCCGCAATCCACCTCCAGAAGATGCGATCACCCGCATCCAGCAGTTGGAACAGGGCCAGCAGAGGATTGAAACTCTGATGGAAAACCTTCTCCTCGCCTTCCAAAATCAGGCGAACAATGAACCTCCTCCGAATCATCAAGACGACGAGGTAAATAGAGAAGAAAATGAGTCACGCGCCCTTACCAAAAAGGACGTAGACGGTATCCTCGCCAAAGCAAAAGAAGAGGATATACTCAAGGAGCATGGGATCAAGCCACCATATCCCTTATGGATGGACTCGGTCCCGTTCCCCACCAAATTCAAGCATCCTACTCTCCAAACATATACGGGGAAAGGATCAGCCAGACAGCACGTCATCCACTTCAAGATCTTGACGGGAGCTATCGCGGATCAAGATGCACTCAAGATCCGCCTCTTTGCAAGTACCCTAAAAGGTACGGCCTTCGATTGGTACTCCACTCTGCCGGAGGACTCAATCCAAAACTGGGCCATGCTAGAGACACGCTTCCTGACTCACTTCAAAGGTGAGGATCATCCCGCTACTATGGCTCAGCTGTGCAGCCTAAAACAGGGGGAGAATGAATCAACATATGACTTCATTCACAAGTGGAAAGCAATGGCATACAAATGCTCTGATGTATTGCCACAAGCGTCGCTAGTCGACATCTGCCGAAACAACATGAGAGCCAGAATCCGCTCCATGATCATCGGCAACAAATCAAAAAACCTGGGAGAACTCCTAGAAGCTTCCATGGAAGCTGAAACGGTGATTAAAGACCTCAACAGTCAGAAATCATCAAGAAAAGAGCCAACCGCCATTGCAACCTCTAAACCAAAGAAGAAAGAGGTCCTCAATGTGCAGACCAAGCCAGCTCCTCAGCCACCAAAGAAAGCTGAAAACAAAGCTGCTGGTAAGAGACCTGAACTCTCTGATGCCTTCAAAGAACGGGTAGAGAAGAAATACCCGTTTGATGAAGATGTTGATGAAATCTTCGGGGCTCTTGTGGCAAATGGCAAGCTCACCTTGCCTGAACCAAAAAGACCGGGTGATGTTGGCAAAACCAACGATCCTCGGTACTGTCCATACCACCAGATGATCTCGCATCCTCTCAATCAATGCTTCGTTGTGAGAGAGAAAATAAATGAGATGTGGAAAAACGGAGTCATCACCTTTGACAAAAACTATGGGTCTGCCTCCGTCAACATGGTGACATGTGGACAAACATCAAGATCACCGAAGAAGAAGATTACTACTTCCTTCAAGGTGATAAACTCAATCGAAGCGTCCGAGGAACTGGTTCCTTACCCGACACCAGACGGACAACCGATATGGGTACATCCCGATCTCCTGGAAGATGAAAATTGGGAGGTCGTGAAAATAAAGCCTACAGCTCGACAGCGAAGGCAGGCTAGGAAACATCTCCTCAAGCTCAAACGGCAAGAGAAGACCCAGCCAAAACTAGAGGTCAAAGAAAAGGCAGAGGCTTCCTCTACCGCTTCACTGGAGGTAACAAAAACATCCCTTCCAGAGACTTCAAAGGGGGTAAGGAAATTCACTCTCAGTGATTTCATGCCACCTCAATTCAGAGAAGCCATGCAGGAGACATCATACTCTTGCAATTCGGTAGTTGGATTCTCCATTGATGGATACGAGTCCAGCGACACCGATGATGGATTTGAATCCAACTACACAGATGAGTGGGAGGAGTCCCTTGAAACAGGAGAATATCTCTCCGATGAAGAATGGGTTCCTGAGTCTCATCTTATGCCAGTAATCTGGTATAACCCCCTACAGCCACAAGGATCCTGGTCTGATGATGAAGAAGACCAAGAGGCTGTACAAGAAAATGCTGCTGACCCAGCACCTCTCATCACTCCAGTGGAAATCAACAATGTTGAGCCACAAAGAGATGATGAAGAAGAAGATCCGGCTCCCATGCCTGATCTTGAAGAATATGCAAGGATCTTGCAGCGACTCGCTCTAGAACAAGAGCAAGAACGCGTCAACGAGCCTCCTCGCAATCCAGAGCCTGAAGTCCCTGAAGACCATCAGGTACATCCTCCCTTAACTCCTGAAAATGGAGAAAATTGCTGGATAGACGATCCTCTCACATCCGAGGATGAGTCTGACTCCGATCAGGCAACGTCTCCCGTCAGAGCTTCCTGTAATGTGATAATTCGGGATTATAGCTCTTCCGAAGCATCGTCTGATGAGAGCACTTACACTCCGGCGACGCCTAGCAATGTATCTTCTGGAGCCACCTCGTCTCACGTGACTTTCACTGAGATGACACCCTCTCAGGTTTCTTCTCCTGAGACTGTGACTTCAAAGTTCACACCCTTCCTGACTGAAGAATTCCCAGCTATTGATGCTTGGGACGATGAATTAGTCAACGAAGAAGAAAGATTGCTGGATGCTGTTCAGGACTTGTTCCCGGAAAATGCTCCATGCAACACAATCACTGAGGATGGTAACTCTGCTGCTGATGCATCCTCAGCAAATGAAAAACGACAGCCTCTTGATCCTGAAGACAATCTTCCAAACGAAGACCCTTCTCAAGAAGCTCTCGAAGTTGGTAGAGGCACCCGCTCTGGCCGGGACTATCACAAAAATTACAACCAATCTTCCTTTACATATGTAAATCCTTCGGGAAAAGATGTTGTAAGCGCCCCTAGTGGCAACAATGATGAACATGCAGGCCCTAAGGAGGCTTTCAAGTATGACTTGATTGAACACTTCAAGCACATACCTGCACGTCTGCACATCCTAGATTTGTTGCGAATGTCTCCGCACACTCGTGATAATCTCATCTCAGAATTACAAAAACTGAATGAGGATGTCGACAAACATGCCCCGCAAGTCCTCCAAATTGAAATGGATTACCGGGTCAAAAACTCAGAAGCCTCCTCAAAGGGAGAAAAGAAGAAAACTGAGGGATCATGCATTGAATGCCTCTCGGTTAAAAAAGCAGCCAGTGCAACCATCGCCTTCACAAAGGATGACCTCCTACTTGGCGAAACCAGGCATAACCGACCCCTGTACTTCACAGGGTATATCAAGGAAATGCCTATGCATAGAGTTCAGATCGACCCAGGTTCTGCACTCAACCTTATCTCCACATCGGCTCTTGAAGAGTTGGGCATCCCACCCAGCAAACTGAGCCACACATCTGTATCTATCTTTGGATACGATGGGAGTACTCAAAGGCCTATCGGCAAAATCAGGTTCAAATTGCAGATCGGTGATCTTATCTCTGAGGTCACAGTGTATGCAATAAAGACCCCTTCATGCTACAACATCCTTCTCGGACGCCCTTGGATCCATGAGAATGGTGTTGTCCCTTCAACTCTACATCAATGCATCAAGTTTGTTGGCGACGACGGCATGATACATCGAGTCTTTGCGGATAGAAAACCCTTCAAAGGTAAAGAAATCCACTTCGCAGACTCACAGATGTATGAAGGTGAAAAGGAAGAAGAGGAGAAGCATACAGCATCCTTTGCCGAAAATCTCCAGAAAGATAAAGGCAAAGCTCCTCAACAATCACCGGAAGAAAACAAACCATCCGGTAAATCTGAAGAGAGCATGCAAACTCCCTTCATCATCTCCCTCAAATCTTCAAAGCCTTTGGTCATCACAACTAAAGTGAAGAAGGCAAAACAAAAGCCTGGGGGCAAATTTGTTGTCTCTTTCGTGTCTATCATGCAAGACACGGACTCGGATTCAGAGCCAGAAGACGACACATCGTCAAGCCAAGCTGACACTCAGCAAGTTCAGCCTGCTCTTACTCCAATGGAGACAACTTCTGACATAGAAGATCCTACGTCAGCTTCCTTCGTTGTTCCAGCAACTTCAACAAAGGAAAAACCGATCTTCTTTCATAGATCGGATGCTTCTTCATCAAACTCCATGCTTGAACCTTTCCAAAATAAAGGTACGCCTCAACTATCCTTATACAGTTCTGTGGCACAAGCTATTATGAAGAAAATGGGCTATGACGCTCAAAACCCAGTCGGTTTGGGAGAAGGGCGCGGTATTCTCACACCATTGGGGCCCGTCTTGACCAAAAGCCAGCTGGAAGATTGGAGACTCTACGGCTATATAGAAAAGTCTTCACACGGGTTAGGGTATGATCCTGACACTCCCTTGAGACAGTTGACACAAAGGCTTAAAAGTCAATATGCTGACCAAGCCTCAACATCTCAAGTCCATGAAGACATCGATCTCCCTGGATATCTCTTTGATGAGTCACCTGACAAAGATCCAGGAAGCTCATCCAATTGGTACGATTTCTCCGAAAATGAAGAGGAGTTGTCCGATGGAACAGACGTGTGGACTTCTGACTCAGAAGAACCCTCATCTCCAAAAGAAGTAGCCTACTTTGACTCGGTTTCAACAGGCGATTGGGATCATCTCATAGCAAGCCTTGGGAAAATTACCGATCAAGAAGACCCGTGGAAAGGAACAAAACCTTGGTCTGGAAATGCCCTTGAAACCCCAGAAGGTTTCGTTGAGCTGGAAGCCTCCGAAAATATTGTGGAGGAACCACCTTCGAACCTTCCAACAGAAGATCCTGTTCAAAAGATAGACTTGGGAACACCAGATAACCCACGTCCTGTATTCATAAGCAAGAATATAAAGGATGATGAGTTACCCGAGTATATCGCTTTTCTTCGTGAGTTCGTTGATTGCTTTGCATGGTCTTATGCTGAAATGCCAGGCTTAGACCCCAAAATAGCAGTTCACAAACTCAATCTTCAAGAAGACATCAAGCCTGTCAAGCAAGGCCAAAGAAGATTCCGTCCAGATGTGATGGATAAAATTGAACAAGAAGTTCAAAAACTCAAAAGCGTCGGCTTCATCCGTGAGGAACAACATCCTGAATGGTTGGCCAACATTGTCCCCGTGACAAAGAAAAATGGGCAGATCAGGGTCTGTATTGACTATAGAGACCTGAATGGCGCATGCCCAAAAGATGAATTTCCGCTCCCCATACCAGAGGTAATGATTGATAATACCTGTGGATTCGAGCGAATGACATTCATGGATGGTTTTCTCTGGCTACAATCAGATAAAGATGCATCCTGAGGATGAAAAACATACATCCTTTCGAACCCCATTTGGCGTGTATTGCTACACTGTCATGCCATTCGGTTTGAAGAATGCTGGTGCCACATATCAGAGGGCTATGATGAAAATATTCCAAGATATGCAGCACAAGACGGTTGAATGTTACGTTGATGACCTCGCCGTCAAAAGCAAAAGAAAAGAAGATCATCTCGAAAACCTTCGAGAAGTCTTCCTCCGGCTTCGCAAACACAAACTGCGAATGAATCCATTGAAATGCTTCTTCGGCGTCTCGTCGGGTAAGTTCCTCGGATTCTTAGTTCGGAAAGCTGGAATAGAGCTTGACCCCATAAAAGTCAAAGCCATTCTAGAAATGCCCTCTCCAAGAACCTTGAGAGAACTTAAAGGGCTTCAAGGGAGATTGGCCTACATCAGACGGTTCATCTCCAATCTTTCGGGGAAATGCCGTCCATTCTCCCGGTTGATGAAAAAAGGTGTAAACTTTGTCTGGGATGCTGACTGTGAAGCTGCTTTCCAAGACATCAAGTCATACCTGACAAAACCTCCAGTGTTAGCTGCTCCTACCACTGGAAAACCATTCATCTTGTACACAAGAGCCCTTGATCACTCTCTGGGAGCTCTGCTTGCGCAAGAAAATGATCAAAGAAAAGAAGCTGCTCTATATTACCTCAGCCGCATGCTAGTAGGTGCAGAGCATCGCTACTCTCCAGTCGAAAAAGAATGTCTTGCAGTGATGTTCGCCGTACAAAAGCTGCGTCACTACTTGCTTTCCAACACAGTCTACCTGGTCTCGAGGGTCAACCTCTTGAAGGTCCTTGTCACAAAGGCAGGTTCTCTCAATGCTCGACTGGCAAAATGGTCCATCCTTCTGTCACAATTTGATATTAGGTATGTACCACAAAAAGCAATCAAAGGGCAAGCTCTAGCGGACTTCCTCGCAGAGCATCCATTGCCTAAAGATTCTCCACTCAGAGATGATCTCCCAGACGAACCAGTCTACAATGTGGAGACTTTCTCACAAAGTGCCTTCTGGGACATGTACTTTGACGGTGCAACCAGGACAAATGAAAAAAGACAGCTGATCTCGGGAGTTGGCATCCTCTTTGTTAGCCCCGACAAATACATGATTCCACACGCTTTCTCGCTACTGGAACCATGCACAAACAATGCAGCTGAATATCAAGCTCTGATCTTAGGATTGGAACTCGCCATCGAATCCGGTATCACTATGCTGGAAGTCTTTGGAGACTCTCAACTGATCGTCAACCAGATGAATCAGAAATTTGAAGTCAGGAAGCCAGATTTGCTGCCCTACTACAACAAGGCACAATCACTTCTGCAAAAGTTTGACATCTGTCACATCACCCACATTCGTAGAGGTGAAAACATACGTGCAGATGCCCTAGCCGGACTTGCCGCATCCATGGCAATCCAGGAAGGGGAAAACATGCAAGTCACAGTGTGCGAAAGAAGAATCCTTCCTCCTCTTAACACACACCAAGCAGTTGCTGAATGCCACCAAGTGGTCGGAAGTCGGATTTCAATCCTTCAAACTTCAATTGGCGACTGGAGGGATCCGTTCATTGATTACATTATGTTCGGAATCCTACCTGAAGATCCAAAAGAACGGGTAAGCATCCAAAGGCGAACCCCAAACTTCCATTTGGATATTCCATCAAAAATCCTTTACAGGAAATCCTTCAACGGAGTACTTCTACGCTGCTTATCACAACAAGAGGCTGAAGAAACACTCAAAGAAGTTCATGCTGGTCTTTGTGGAGCTCATCAGGCTGGACCTAAGCTCTATGATCAGGATAAAAAGGTTAGGATATTACTGGCCTACCATGGTAGCTGACGCAATGCAATTTGCTAAGCGCTGCCAACAATGCCAAGTTCATGGAGATTACATTCACATGCCTCCAGAATGGCTGCATCCTACAGCGATCTCATGGCCTTTCGAAGCCTGGGGTATGGACATCATAGGTCCTATTTCTCCCCCTTCAAGCAAAGGTCATCGCTTCATCTTCGCCGCTACGGATTATTTCTCCAAGTGGTCAGAAGCATTTGCGTTTAACGAAATGAAGACCTCATCAGTCCTTCAGTTCCTGCGCACCAACATCATTTGTCGTTTCGGCATACCCAAAAGATTCGTCCATGATAACGGACCACAGTTCCGGGATCATCGATTCTACAGGTTCTGCGACAAATACAAAATTCAAAGCTGTCCTTCGACTCCATACAATCCGGCAGCAAACGGGTTAGCAGAAGCTTTCAACAAGACACTCTGCAAAATCCTCAAAAAAATGGTCTCTAGTCACAAAAGAGACTGGAGCGACAAAATGTCTGAAGCTTTGTGGGCCTATCGAACCACCGTTCGAGGACCAACCCATAGCACACCATTCTCCTTGGTCTATGGATGCGAAGCTGTCGTGCCCTTGGAAGTACAAATTCCTTCCTTGAGGGTATCCTTGCAAAATGACATGACTCAAGAAAGCAATGTCAAATTGCGACTCCATGAGCTGGACAATCTCGATGAGAGACGGCTCGAAGCTCAACAAAGCATTGAACTTTACCAAGCACGTATGGCAGGATCTTTCGATAAAAAGGTCAGACAACGCGCCTACAAAAAGAATGACTTGGTTCTTGCGGTAAAAAGACCAATGGTCTTCGCTCACAAGTCCAAAGGCAAATTCGAGCCAAAATGGGAGGGACCCTACGTCATCGACAAAGTTTTCTCCAATGGCGCATACGCACTCCTAAACATGGAAGGTGACAGATGTATGCTGCCCATCAATGGCAAGTTCTTAAAGCGGTACTACCCTTGAAGACTTACCCAACTGGGTAAGAGCAATGCCTGTACGGCCAAAACCGGTTTCCAGGTACACGCTCGCCAAACCCACCCTTTTTTTTAGAATTTTCATATCAAATGTTGAAATTTCTAGAAATCTAAAACAATGCTTACTTTCATCGTTTCATTGTTCAAAAAATATATATCCAAGTTCAGGAACCTTTCCCTAACTTGACCAAAATTTTCAACCCTTGAACCCAAAATTCATAGTTTGAAACAAAATCCGGATTCAGGGATTTCCACCCTAGTCCACCCTGCCTTTTACCGCCAAAATGGTTTTAGGTCAAAACTTATGACCCTCGTGTCTTTTAAAAAAAAAAAAAAAAAAAAAAATGGTTTTTCAAAAACCCGCGAGGAAGCGACACTTAATCGATACTCGCACAAATCGGAAGCAAGCGAACCACGTTCGACACTTCCAAAATCGCAGGGAAGCGACATTTCGTCGATACTTGCAAAATCCAAAACTGTGGAGACGCAACATTTCAGTTGATATCCACAACCCAAATTTCAAAGGTTCAAAAAAAAGAAACCTAAAAAAAAAAAAAAAAAACTGTGGAGACGCAACATTTCAGTTGATATCCACAACCCAAATTTCAGAGGTTCGAAAAAACCTAAAAAAACTGTGGAGACGCAACATTTCAGTTGATATCCATGACCCAAAGGTTCGAGAAAACCACAAATTTCAAAAATCGTGGGGAAACGACATCAAGTCAGTACCCGCAAAACCAAAATTTTTGAAAAGCAAGGATGCGACATTCCATCGATACTTGCACCCAAATCCGCGAGGATGCGACATTCCATCGATACTCGCAACCGAATGAGCAAGGATGCGACATTCCATCGATACTTGCAAGAACATTCAGCAGGGAGGCGACTTTTAGTCGATACTTGCATTTTTTGAAAACCAAACCGGCTATAAATGCCATCAAAACAGGCTATAAATGCCACAAACCGGCTATAAATGCCACAAACCGGCTATCAATGCCACCAAAAAACCGGCTATAGATGCCACAAAACAAACCGGCTATCAATGCCACCAAAATTGGCTATAGATGCCACAAACAAAAAAAACTTGGATTTCAAAAACGGCTATCAATGCCACCAAAACAAACCGGCTATCAATGCCACCAAAACAAACCGGCTATCAATGCCACCAAAAAAACCGGCTGTAAATGCCACAAAACAAATTCGGCTATCAATGCCACCAAAATTGGCTTCCATGCCACAAACAAAAACCTGGCTTTCATGCCAAAACAATCATTTGACAAAAGATTTTCACAAAATGACAACCTTTTGATCAAATCCCATTTAGCAATTACTTTTATCACAAAAAGATTCAAGTGAGCGTAGGGATAACAAAAAAAATCAATCCCATTTAGCAATTACTTTTATCACAAAAAGATTCAAGTGAGCGTAGGGATAACAAAAAAAAATCAATCCCATTTAGCAATTACTTTTATCACAAAAAGATTCAAGTGAGCGTAGGGATAACCAAAAAAAAAAGAAAGTGTTCACAAGCACTACAAAAAAAAGAGTACCAAAAAAATACATGTGGTACCAAAAAAAAGAAAGTGTTCACAAGCACTACAAAAAAAAAGAGTACCAAAAAAAAATACATGTGGTACCAAAAAAAAAAGAAAGTGTTCACAAGCACTACAAAAAATAAGTACCAAAAAAATACAAGTGGTACCAAAAAAAGAGAAGGATGGTTTCTGTATACAGGAGCTCAATCAAAGATGGTCTCCAGCCAAGAGTTCAACTCCCCAAGCAAACTCTTAGCCTCAGCTGTCAAGGATTCCAAGGCACGCTTCTTCAGGAACTTGCCATGAGATGCTGGAGTGGGCTGTACCCCTTCTCTCACACCAGGAAGCTTACCTCGAGCAGCTTGCCATTGTTTATCCTCATCAGACTTCCTTTTGAGAACCCGTTCGGCATCTGCAACCTGGTGAATCAGGACACTCTCCCTGTCGCGAGCTTCTATTATGGCAGTCCACTTGGCAGCGACTTGTGCCTGCAGAAGCTCAAGACGTTTCCTGGCCTCATCGACCTCCCTATCAAGGATGTTAAGGTCATGTGTCAGCTCGATGATGGTTACCTCTTCTCTATTCCTCTTTCGGACTGCCACCTTCCTGCTTTCTGTAGCCTCATCTAGGTCAGACTTAGCCTTATCAGCAGGGTCCAGGAACATCTCCTTGAAGAACTGGTCATCAGCCAAACTCACGGTCTCAAACCACTTGTCACCCCAGTGCAATGATCCTATCAACGATCGCCCTGGCACCTGTGACATCCAGACCAGCCTCTTCAGCATCACTGAGAATCTCCTGCACATGCTGGATCATGCCAAATCCGACTTCCAAGTGCCCAGAAAGGAGAGTCTCAATCCAAGAGCGCACAACTCGCACCACCACCTTCTTCGCAAAAAGAAGAGATGGCCCAGCTGAGGATTCGCCCAACTCCGTTGGTCGGCTACTCATGTCATCATCTGTTGAAAGAGTAACAAAAGAACTCTTTCCAGCTGAAGCTGCTCCTGCTCGGGAAGGAATCTCAGCGCGAGGAATCTCCTCAATATTGTCAGAGCTGGTCCCAGGAATCTCTACCTCTGGATCAACCTCTGGCATCTCTTGCTCTGGAAGCAACGGATCCTCCTCTGCCACTTCAAAACCTGCAAAGGAAACACAAAAAGGTATGAATATGACCCTGTTTGAAAATCATTATCAGAGTTATAACTACAAAATACCTTCTTCTACGACTGGCGGAACACTCTCTTCCTCCATGAACTCATCGGAAGCATCATCAACATTTGCGTCCATCGATGGTTCAAAGTCATCAGAACCCTGTGGCAAGTCAGCTGACAAAAAAAATGTGTTAGCAAGCCAAGTCACAAACAAAAAAAAAAAAGAGAGCAAAAGAAGTCGTACCAATTGGAGATTCTGGATCTACTCCAGAGTCCCTCGGTTCTTCTTCAGGTGCCTCAACAGGATCCATCACCACCTCATCGGTTGGGACCTCAGGCATCACCAAGTCTTCCTCTGCTAAAAAAAAAAAAAAGAAGAAAAGCAGAAACAAGAAGCAAATCATAACATGGAAAAATCCCATGAAAAGAAATGGAAAGAGAAAAAGGAAGAATCATACCTTCACCGACGGTCTCTTCTTCTCGGCTTCTCTTCTCCGGAGGCTCGTCAGCATCCACTGGCACATCCTCATTAATAGTAAGAGGAACTTCCAAGTTAGGAGAGCCCTCATGCTGCCCCTTGCTACTATGATGACTCCTCCTCCTCTTACTTCTGCGGGCTCGCTTCTTAGAGGAACCTACCCCGCTGTCAGAGTCAGGTTTTCCCACTTGACTCATCACTGGATGGTCTGCTCTTGCCAGTAGACTCCACGGAAGCTTGCCTCTGTGCCGCCTGCATCCAAGCGCCAAGTTCGGCTTCCTCCTGTTCTAGCTGCTCCAAAGCCTCGTCAGGTATTTCTCGAACAGCTTCAGAACCGATGACGCCCTGGTCACCGAGAAAGCCTATCTTGTGCTTCTCTCCAGAAAGGAAGGCCCAAACTTCCTCTCGCCGGATGCCATCCGACTTTCCAAGGCCCTTTCCAGATACCAGCTTCACATCAAGCTCCTTCCTGGAAAGTCCCCGATATGCCGAGAAGCTCTCCGCGAACCACTTCGCAAAGCCGGCAGTCCGGGAAGTCAGCAACACAGGATAAGAAATCATGGCTGTAGTGTCTTCAGCACTATAAAAAGCCCATGCATTTCTCCCGTCCTGTAAGCCTCCAAAGCGCTTCACAATACTTGAAGGCGCTCCAACAATGCCTTGAGAAAAGCCAAGCTGCAAAGCAAAGCGAGAAGGTACATACGGCTGGATGTCGACGAAAAGATGTCTGCGGTACACCATCGTGCCGACACGTATGCTGAAAAGCCACTCTCTCTCTGCATTTGTCAAGGAATAATGCCTTCCCGACCCCGCCCTGGTAGAGTCTCGGGAGGCACCAAAATCAAAAGCCTTCTTCCGCAACTGTGGAGAAAGCTTTACTGAAGATTGCCCCATCTCGACGTCCCTGAACCGTCGGATCCTCATGCGGGCAAACAAAAGTGATTCGGACACGGCTTTGCCCTTAGCCAGTCGAATCATCAGAGGATCATCATCCTGTGCAGCACCCAGCCGATGGAAGCCAGGACAGTGGTATACATACCATGAATAAAAGATATGGGCTGAAAATACCCTATTCATGGGAAGCCCAAGCCGAACTAGAAAAGCAGCAGCCTGCAGTTCGGTACACAGGTAGGAGTAAAGAGCTGGCACCAAAGCAAGCTGCTCTCCAAACGCCATCTGACAAGCCGGAAAAATACAATGCGGCCTGATGTGCGTTCCATCTCCTCCAGCAAATACAGCCTCACCAAGCCAATAAGTGAGGTACACAGCGAGATCTCTCCTCAGTGCAATGTCAGGACATATGGCGTTTGTACTTGCACAGAAATCTCTTAACTCTTCTTGCATGGCCAAGATTTTCTTTGAACTTGGATCCTGAGCTCCAGCTTCCTGGGTCATGCTATCGGAAGGCTCCCTACTATCAAAGAAGTTGGGGAATGAAGAGCAAAAACTCTTCCAACTGCTGGATCTAACTTTCGAACCCCCCTTCTCCTTCAAAAAATCATAGAAGGCGACGAGCTGAAAGTATAGAAGCCTGAACTCCTCAGACTGCCCCTCGAGGACGCTGTCAATCGGCATAAACTCCTCATAGAGTTTGCCGAGGATGGGCAATCCGGTAATAGCGCTCAGCTCCTTCAAAGAAAAACCAATCTCACCATTCGTCACAACGAAGGTATTGGTTTGAGGGAGGAAACGACTCCAGCATAGCCATGAAGGCCTCGTCGGAAAAAATCACGGTCTCCCCAAAAGCGCGGACCGCATCAAAAATCCCGGCTTCCTTCAAAACGGCGCCACCAATCAGCAGGACGCGATCAGTCCACGACTTCCACTCGGAGTCAGCATTGAAACGACCTCGAAGTCGAAAAGGCTTGATCCAATTGCTGCCGTCACCACTGAAAATACCAAGGCCCACCGGTCTCAAATCGACCGACGGATAATCAGAGCCCTGGTAGCCGCTGGATGGCATCAACAAGTCCATGTCAACAGGCGACCTCTCCGTATATCCAGGAGAACCGCCGACAAAAAACCCCGGTCTTGATTACATTTGTCCTTCTCACCCAACTTGGAGGATCTTCCCTCTTAGGGCACGTGGGGGCAAGGCTCAGAATCGAGACGGTGCGATCAAACATCGACCGGGTAGTAACAGTCTTCTTCTCACCATTTGCTGTGAAGGAAAACTGAAAAGATCTCCTCTGGTATGTAATGTCGTCAGGGACTGCATCACCAAAGAAGAAGGTAGGCTTGGGCAAAATGCTCTGATCTTCCATCAGCCATGGACGACTGCTTACCATGATCTTATAGAATTCCTCTCCCTTGAGAGTGATCAGTCGCTGCCTCATCTCATCTCTGTTGAGGGAGTCGCACTCTTCCAGATTTCTCTCAACATACTGGACCTTCTCGAAAGCCTGCTGAACGGCCGGATTAGAAGATCTAGAAGATCGACGAGGTACGCTTGTAGCAGGCTCTTTACCCTTGTTCGCTCTGGAGGAACCGCCTGAAAAGGATGGAAAAGAAAAAGATCAAACATCAAAATGACAGAATCTCGCTAAAAAAAAAAAAAAAAATCTGGCGAAATTTTGACATGATGACGGGGCAATTCCGAAGAAAAGGAACTATCCCGAAAGAAATAATAAGCTTGAAGATGGGCTCAACATCGCTGCGAGCTCCGAAACTCCAAACTTTCGAAACCTAAAAGTCTCCGCAAAATCAGGAAGGGCTCAACATCACTGCGAGCTCCAAGTTCCCAAATTTGCGAAAACTTTCAGGTATGCTATCACATCATGCTACAAATTTAATTTACAAATTAAAGGCATGCATGAACATCTTGATTTGCGAAAAAAAATGCATTATCATGATGAGCAAAAAGAAAAAAAAAAAGAAGAAACTTTCTCAAAAAAAAAAAGGGGAGGGAAAGAAAAGAAAAAAAAAAAGATGAGGGCTGGCCCACAGGCCGTGGCCCACAGGCCACGTGGCCGTACGGCCAGATCCGTACGGATCTGTCCGTACGGCCCACACAATAAAAAAAAACATGAAAAAAAAAAGAAAGAAAAGAAAGCAAAAAAAAAAAAAAAAACACGTGTAAAAAAAAAAAAAGGGGGAAAACACGTGGAAAAGAAAAGAAAAAGAAAGAAACAAAAAAAAAAAAGAAAGAAGAACTTTTTTTTTCCTACAATGGAGTTTTCTTGAAAAAGAAGAACTTACTTGAAGCCATTGATGGAGAAGAAGAAGAAAACTCTTGAAGATCTTGAAGAAGAAAAGCTCTTGGTCTTGAAGCCCTCTTGAGATTATTGCAAAAGAAAGTAATAAGAGCAAGAGATCCAACCTTCTCCTTGCTTTTATAGAGGAGAGCAAACCAAATAAGGAAAGAAGAAAGAGGTAAGTGTTACTAATTAGTAACCTTACCAAAAGAAAGAGATTAGCAAGATTCTTTCCCAAAATAAAGGGATCTTGAGAGATTTTCTCCTAAAATCAATCTATGACGGATTCTTTCCCAAAAGAAAGATATCTTGAGATATCCTATCCCAAAATAAAGGGATCTTGAGAGATTTTCTCCTAAAATCAATCTATGACGGATTCTTTCCCAAAAGAAAGATATCTTGAGATATTCTATCCCAAAATAAAGGGATCATGAGAGATTCTCTCCAAGTAAAGATATTCTTAGATATTCTCTATCCAAATGAGATATTTTGGATATTCTTTACAAAAATGACACCATATGAGATCTAAGCCATTTCAAAAGCTTAAGGTCCCATGGGTTAGCCCATATGAGCCAGGTTTGACCACCTAGGCACTAAAAAAAAAAAAAAAAAAAAAAATGAATTTTGGGCTTTTAGTCAAAGAGAAATCCCTCTTACCAAGAGCATACAAAAATGGTTCCATGCCTCTTTTGAGTTGATTGGACCATACAAAAGAAAATTCCAAGCCCCATGAGCTTCCAAAAATCAAACCATCCAGCCTCATCTACCAAATTGAGCCAAAATCTTGAAATTGACATTTCACAAAAATCAAACCAAATCCTGGTCCCCTAACCTGCCACATACAGCCTGTTAGGTCACAAGACCAAAACCAAAAACCAAAACCTGATCCCCTAACTTGCCACATACAGCCTGTTAGGTCACAAGATCAAAATCAAAATTGATCCCCCAACATTCCACATACAGCTTGTTGGGTCACACGATCAAAACCAAACCCGACCCCCTAACCTGCCATATAGCCTGTTAGGTCACAAGGTCAAAACCCAAAATCCACATCCCAGATGTCATCTTCAAAACTTTGCCTTGAGATGGTACGTGATCCCTTTCACCACCATAAAATTCCCCTGGAAGCTCAAAAGGCTACAAATACCAAAAAGAAAGACTGCTCAAAGACTCTTGGTCAAGTCACAGGCTCTCCTTCAAAAAATCTCTTCGAGGCACATCGACTACAAAAGTTAAGCAACTCGCCGCTGTACCTCGAGGGGGCATTTGTTGACACCAAAAATGTCACTTTGCCTTTCCAAGATCCAAAGAGCTACATGAAGTCGCAACCTGCCATAAATAGGCAATGCTGCTTCCAAAAATAAAATCTTGTCAGAATCAAACAAAAACTGCAAGATTCTTCCAGACAGCCAAAAGAGGAGTACACAAGAAGTTTCAAGCCATTTCAAGATCATTTGGCCTAACTTCGCTTCTCCGACAGCCAAATCAAGCCTCTCGGCGGTAAAGCTCTCCGGAACCATGGTTTCCAAGACAGAACCTATGGATCATCTTAAAATGACTCCAATAGGTTCCCTGTCAAATTTTAAGTCAATCGGACATCGGTTGACCGCACATCAAACCGCGACATCTTCATCGCGACAAAAAGCAAGTCTACAGGTGATAGGACCCCAAACGGCTTCAAAACTCAAACAAAAGCCTATGGTTGGTCTTATTTATTGCTCAGCAGGCTTCACACCAAATTTCAGGTCATTCCGACATCGTTTGACCCAGTTTCAGCTTCTGACGGGAAATCGGCAACTCTGCGCGACAAAGTCTTCGGCTTTCTCAGGAAATTGGAAACTTTGCAAAATAAAATGCAAGGATTCTCATCAGGTTTCCTACAAAGAAATCAGGCCAATAAATGATCAAAATGTCAAAGAAAAGTACAGAAGAAAAAAGAATCAAAAAAGAGCAAAAACGGACGCAAAACGGGACCAAAAAGGGGGAAAACCCCCCCAGGGTCGCAGACCCCTGCGACCCTGGGCCAGGGTCGCAGGCCCCTGCGACCCTGGCCCAAGGTCGCAGGCCCCTGCGACCCTGGGCCAGGGTCGCCGACGACCATGGACCCCGGGGTCGCCGGGAAAGCCCCGGAAACCCCGGTTTTCGCCGTTTTTTTCGCGATTCGAGATGCCCAGCCTCTGGTACTTTCCAAAATTCATGCTTTTGAGACACCAAGTCCTCTGACATCCGTCCAAAACACGGGTAAATCATCAAGAGTATCAAAGACAGTATTGACCGCCACCCGGTCAACCAAAAAAGTGTGCTTTCCACCCGACCGATCGAGAAATCGACAGGACAGATGGCACCGACCTGCTGTTGGCAACAAACACCTGAAATTACATGGTCATCTGATGTCGATCTACATGAAGATCCATCGATGATCATCAACAGAAGAATTCCAAAAGACGTGGCACGGCCCGCGACTCTTCAGCTGCTCGGCGACCACTTAATGCGATTAATTGACTAGCTTTATTACAGTCATTAATCCATTTCTTTGGACGGCCCAATCAGAAGCAAGCATTTGGGAGTTACAAGTCAAGAGATTCATGGCATTTAACCCATGAAACTCCTCCCATCATGGCGATTAAAGGCGATTAAATGCCCTCAATCTCCTCCGGCCAATCAGAGGCCAAGAAAAAGAAGTTACAAAATAAACAATTCAATTTTGTAACTCCTCCCATTATGTGGCTTAATGACATTAAAAGCCCATAAACCCACCTAAAAGGCTACCTAAAAGCCTATAAATAGGAGGGCTCTCCAAGAAGAAAAGATATCAGAAAAATCAGAGAAAAAAGCACAAGCACACAGACAGAAATCCAGAGAAAGGAAAAAGAGAGAAAACTCTGCGGAAGTTCTACACCGGCCACCGCAACAAGGTGACAAAAGTCCCTTGGGGGGTACCCCCCCCCAAGGTCCTTGCCTTCTCCTCCTGCCTCCAATGGCTTAGATATGGCTTTTCAGCCCGTCTACTCGGTTTTTTATTGGACATAGGACCTTCCTTTGGTCTTTGTCTTCTAAAAACCTGAGGTTATAGCCAAGCCAAGCGAATCTATAGCATCCTCTGTTCTCATCTGCATGGATGATGGCGAAGCCCACATATGGCTTGCGACCGTCAATCTAAACGAGTCCCCCACAATCTCCTGAGAAGTTAGATCCTCCTTTTCTTGCTTTTCATTGTAGTTTGTATTTTTTTCAAAAGAGACAAAAATCACAATTCTTGTCTTTCATTGTTGATAAGGATTGTAAATCGGCTATAAACGCCAAAATCGGCTATAAACGCCAAAAATCGGCTATAAACGCCAAAATCGGCTATAAATGCCAAAAAAAAATCGCCTTTCACGGCAAATCAAGAAAATGTCTCTTTTCTTAAATATATGTGCAATGGAAAACTTGAAAGAAGTTGATTTCCTTTTTACTTGCGAAGGTTGATCTCCGGATCACCACTTGCAATTCCAAGTAAAAATAGAAAATCTGGCACACCCACAAAAAAAGAAATGTTTGATGCACGCCCTTTTGCCCCCCGGTTACGAAAGGGTCGGAACCAAACGGACTCCCACGTCCGCCGACCTCGGTAGGAACCCGGGCATCGGGAGCGCGGTCCATCACTTACGTTGCCCTAAAACAGCCCCAACCGCATAATCGCTAGCATCACACATGAGCTCAAAGGGCAGGTTCCAATCCGGAGGTTGCATAATTGGAGCATACGTCAGCATGCCCTTCAATTTTCCAAAAGCCACGTAGCATGCCTCGGTCCATTCGAATTGTGCATCCTTGGATAACAAATCTCAGAGAGGTCGAGATATAGAACTGAAGTCTTTAATAGACCTTCTGTAGAAACCTGCATGCCCTAAGAACGACCTTACATCTCTTACGGTTTTTGGCATGGGCAAATCGGCGATCAATTCAATTTTAGACTTATCAACTTCCAATCCTCTTTCTGACACAATATGGCCAAGGACAATTCCCTGGTGAACCATGAAATGACACTTTTCCCAGTTGAGCACTAGGTTCTTTTCTTCACATCTTGTGAGGACTTTTTCAAGGTTGCTCAAACAGTCCTCAAATGAGTCTCCAAACACAGAGAAATCGTCCATGAAGACCTCAATAATTTGCTCCACCATGTCACTGAAGATACTCAACATACATCTTTGGAAGGTGGCAGGAGCATTACATAACCCAAAAGGCATTCTCCGATAAGCGAAAGTACCGAAAGGGCATGTGAATGTGGTCATTTCTTGGTCTTCCGGGACAATTTCGATCTGGTTATACCCAGAATACCCATCTAGAAAACAGTAATATGGGTGGCCAGCTACCCTTTCCAAAATCTGGTCCATGAAGGGTAGAGGGAAGTGGTCCTTACGTGTGACTGCATTTAATTTTCTATAGTCGATGCAAACCCTCCACCCTGTGGGTACTCGGGTAGGGACAAGTTCATCATGAGTGTTCTTGACTACAGTAACGCCAGCTTTTTTAGGGACGACGTGGGTAGGGCTGACCCATTGACTATCTGAGATTAGATAGATGATACCCACATCCAGAAGTTTAAGCCTGTTGACACCAAAAATGTCACTTTGCCTCTTCAAGATCCAAAGAGCTACATGAAGTCGCAACCCGCCATAAATAGGCAATGCTGCTTCCAAAAATCAAATCTTGTCAGAATCAAACAAAAACTGCAAGATTCTTCCAGACAACCAAAAGAGGAGTACACAAGAAGTTTCGGGCCATTTCAAAATCATTTGGCCTAACTTCGCTTCTCCGACAGCTGAAAAGGAGCTCTCGGCGGCAAAAGCATCGGAGACACCTAATCTTCGATCAGGACCGATGGATAGTCTCAAAATACTTCCAAAAGGCTCCACGTCAAGTTCCGAGTCAAACTGACAACGTTTGACCCTACATCAACCCTCGAACAGCTAAATCAAGCCTCTCGGCGGTGAGAACCACCGAGGCCATTACTCATCAGATAGAGCACATGGACGGCTTCAAAATGCTTATAAAGGGCTACACGTCAAATTTCAGGTCATTTCCACAACATTTGACCATAGTTTGACGCTCGGAAGCCAAATCAGGCCTCTCGGCGGCAAAGCTCTCCGGGACCATGGTTTCCAAGACAGAGCCTATGGATCATCTTAAAATGACTCCAATAGGTTCCCTGTCAAATTTCAAGTCAGTCAGACATCGGTTGACCACACATCAAGCCGCGACATCTTCATCGCGATAAAAAACAACTTTACTGGTGATAGGACCCCAAACGGCTTCAAAACTCAAACAAAAGCCTATGGTTGGTCTTATTTATTTCTTAAGAGGCTTCACACCAAATTTCAGGTCATTCCGACATCGTTTGACCCAGTTTCAGCTTCTGACGGAAAATCGGCAGCTCTGCGCGACAAAGTCCTCGGCTTTCTCAGGAAATTGGAAACTTTGCAAAATAAAATGCAAGGATTCTCATCAGGTTTCCTACAAAGAAATTAGGCCAATAAATGGTCAGAATGTCAAGGAAAAGTACAGGAGAAAAAAGAATCGAAAAACAGCAAAAACGGACACAAAACGGGACACAAAAGGGGGAAAACCCCCCCAGGGTCGCCGGCGACCTTGGAACCCGGGGTCGCCGGGAAGGCCCCGGAAACCCCGGTTTTCGCCGTTTTTTTCGCGATTCGAAGAGCCCAGCCTCTGGTACTTTCCAAAATTCATGCTTTTGAGACACCAAGTCCTCTGACATCCGTCCAAAACACGGGTCAATCATCAAGAGTATCAAAAACAATATTGATCGCCACCCGGTCAACCAAAAAAAGTGTGCTTTCTACCCGACCGATCGAGAAATCGACAGGACAGATGGCACCGACCCGCTGTTGGCAACAAACACCTGAAATTACATGGTCATCTGATGTCGATCTACATGAAGATCCATCGATGATCATCGACAGAAGAATCCCAAAAGACGTGGCACGGCCCGCGACTCTTCAGTTGCTCGGCGACCACTTAATGCGATTAATTGACTAACTTTATTACAGTCATTAATCCATTTCTTTGGACGGCCCAATCAGAAGCAAGGATTCGGGAGTTACAAGTCAAGAGATTCATGGCATTTAACCCATGAAACTCCTCCCATCATGGCGATTAAAGGCGATTAAATGCCCTCAATCTCCTCCGGCCAATCAGAAGCCAAGAAAAATGAGTTACAAAATAAACAATTCAATTTTGTAACTCCTCCCATTATGCAGCTTTATGACAATCAAGGCTCATAAACCCTCTTAAATGGCTACCTAAAAGCCTATAAATAGGAGAGCTCTCCAAGAAGAACAGGACATCAGAAAAAAGCACAAACACACAGACAGACAGAAGCACAGAAATCCAGAGAAAGGAAAAAGAGAGAAAACTCTGCGGAAGTTCTACACCGGCCACCGCAACAAGGTGACAAAAGTCCCTTGGGGGGTACCCCCCCCAAGGTCCTTGCCTTCTCCTCCTGCCTCCAATGGCTTAGATGTGGCTTTTCAGCCCGTCTACTCGGCTTTTTATTGGACATAGGACCTCCTTTTGGTCTTTGTCCTCTAAAAACCCGAGGTTATAGCCAAGCCAAGCGAATCAATAACATCCTCTGTTCTCATCTGCATGGATGATGGCGAAGCCCACATATGCTTGCGACCGTCAATCTAAACGGGTCCCCCACAATCTCCTGAGAAGTTAGATCCTCCTTTTCTTGCTTTTCATTGTAGTTTGTATTTTTTCAAAAGAGACAAAAATCACAATTCTTGTCTTTCATTATTGATAAGGATTGTAAATCGGCTATAAACGCCAAAAATCGGCTATAAACGCCAAAATCGGCTATAAACGCCAAAATCGGCTATAAATGCCAAAAAAATCGCCTTTCACGGCAAACCAAGAAAAATGTCTATTTTCTTAAATATATGTGCAATGTAAAACTTGAAAGAAGTTGATTTCCTTTTTACTTGCGAAGGTTGATCTCCAGATCACCACTTGCAATTCCAAGTAAAACAATAGAAAATCTGGCACACCCACACAAAAAAAGAAATGTTGATGCACGCCCCTGCCCCCCGGTTACGAAAGGGTCGGACCCGACGGACTCCCACGTCCGCCGACCTCGGTAGGAACTCGAGCAGGAGCGCGGTCCATCAAGCTGGCTCCACCCGGTGGGACCCATTTATTTGAGAACACGATGCTAGAAATGAAATATTTGCATATCATATATTTTGCTCTATGCTTATATTTCTTTTCTCGATTCCTTGGCTACTTTATAATTGGTGGCCTATGTTGAATTCCGCATCTAAAAAAAATGAGATGAGATTTTTTGTTTGGAAATTTCTAATTCTTTGAATTTATTTCCACTCTTTCTCTTTTCAAAAAAAAAAAAACAAAAAAAATCAGATTTTTCATTTTGGATTCAAAATTGAGAAACTTTGATCCTCTCCCTTCTGGGCACTGGCGCTCACGGAAATCGCTGAGACCGTGTTCGGATCGGGGGTTGGGCCATTGTTTCTCTTCGATGAGTTCATTAAAGATCTAAAAAAATATATATATATATAAAATATAAAAAAAAAATTTTAGATTTCTCAATTTGGATTCAAAATTGAGAAACTTTGATCCTCTCCCTTCTGGGCACTGGCGCTCACGGAAATCGCTGAGACCGTGTTCGGATCGGGGGTTGGGCCATTGTTTCTCTTCGATGAGTTCATTAAAAAAAAAAAAAAAAAAAAAGAGACATAGACCACTAAGGTTAAACCAACTGTGTTCTTTGATCATGGTTGATTCAAAGAAAAGCCTTGTCCAGAGTGTGGAGACAGCTTGACTGTTCTAGGCAAGGGTCCTCCAAACGGGTTCATTAAGTAATCCTACCCTTACCTGGGGGCAATTCTATCAATCAAGATTTCATAAGACCGGGTTAGGAGGCCTATGTGTACTCTCTCGTCTTTTAAACAAATAAAAAAAAAATAAATTTTTTTTAAAAAAAAATAAAAAATAAAAAATAAAAATTCTTTTTTTCAAAAAAAAAATCTTAAAAATAAAAATAAAAAATGAAAAAAAAAAATAATAAAAAATAAAAAAAATAAAAAAAGATTTAAAAAAAAAATAAAATCTTCAAAATTTTCAAAAAAAAAAAACTTCTGTCATTTTGGGTTTAGATTGGAGAAATCTTGGTCTTCTCCTTTCTGAGCACTGGCGCTCACGGAAATCGCTGAGGCCGTGTTCAGACTGGAATGCCTTTTGCTCTCTTTGATGAACCCGATATTGACTTTTCAAAAAAAAAAAACTCGTCATCTTTAGATTCAGATCCGAGAAATTATGGTTCATTTCTTTCTGAGCACTGGCGCTCGCGGAAATCGCTGAGCCCGTGTTTAGATCGGAATACCATCTGCTCTCTGATGGACCGCGCCCCGGATGCTCGGGTTCCTACCGAGGTCGGCGGACGTGGGAGTCTGTTTGGTTCCGACCCTTTCGTAACCGGGGGGCAAGGGGCGTGCATCAACATTTCTTTTTTTGTGGGTGTGCCAGATTTTCTATTTTTACTTGGAATTGCAAGTGGTGATCCGGAGATCAACCTTCGCAAGTAAAAAGGAAATCAACTTCTTTCAAGTTTTCCATTGCACATATATTTAAGAAAAGAGACATTTTCTTGATTTGTCGTGAAAGGCGATTTTTTTTTGGCATTTATAGCCGATTTTGGCGTTTATAGCCGATTTTTGGCGTTTATAGCCGATTTTGGCGTTTATAGCCGATTTACAATTCTTATCAATAATGAAAGACAAGAGTTGTGATTTTTGTCTCTTTTAGAAAAATACAAACTACAATGAAAAGCAAGAAAAGGAGGATCTAACTTCTCAGGAGATTGTGGGGGACTCGTTTAGATTGACGGTCGCAAGCCATATGTGGGCTTCGCCATCATCCATGCAGATGAGAACAGAGGATGCTATTGATTCGCTTGGCTTGGCTATAACCTCAGGTTTTTAGAAGACAAAGACCAAAAGGAGGTCCTATATCCAATAAAAAGCCGAGTAGACGGGCTGAAAAGCCACATCTAAGCCATTGGAGGCAGGAGGAGAAGGCAAGGACCTTGGGGGGGGGGGGGTACCCCCCAAGGGACTTTTGTCACCTTGTTGCGGTGGCCGGTGTAGAACTTCCGCAGAGTTCTCTCTTTTTCCTTTCTCTGGATTTCTGTCTGTGTGTTTGTGCTTTTTTCTCTGATGTTTCTGATGTTCTGTGATGTCCTTTCTTCTTGGAGAGCCCTCCTATTTATAGGCTTTTAGGTAGCCTTTTAGGTGGGTTTATGGGCTTTTATTGTCATTAAGCCGCATAATGGGAGGAGTTACAAAATTGAATTGTTTATTTTGTAACTCCTTTTTCTTGGCTTCTGATTGGCCGGAGGAGATTGAGGGCATTTAATCGCCTTTAATCGCCATGATGGGAGGAGTTTCATGGGTTAAATGCCATGAATCTCTTGACTTGTAACTCCCGAATGCTTGCTTCTGATTGGGCCGTCCAAAGAAATGGATTAATGACTGTAATAAAGCTAGTCAATTAATCGCATTAAGTGGTCGCCGAGCAGCTGAAGAGTCGCGGGCCGTGCCACGTCTTTTGGGATTCTTCTGTTGATGATCATCGATGGATCTTCATGTAGATTGACATCAGATGATCATGTAATTTCAGGTGTTTGTTGCCAACAGCGGGTCGGTGCCATCTGTCCTGTCGATTTCTCGATCGGTCGGGTAGAAAGCACACTTTTTTTGGTTGACCGGGTGGCGATCAATATTGTTTTCGATACTCTTGATGATTGACCCGTGTTTTGGACGGATGTCAGAGGACTTGGTGTCTCAAAAGCATGAATTTTGGAAAGTACCAGAGGCTGGGCTCTTCGAATCGCGAAAAAACGGCGAAAACCGGGGTTTCCGGGGCTTTCCCGGCGACCCCGGGTTCCAAGGTCGCCGGCGACCCTGGCCCAGGGTCGCAGGGGTCTGCGATCCTGGGGGGGTTTTCCCCCTTTCGTGTCCCGTTTTGCGTCTGTTTTTGCTGTTTTTCGATTCTTTTTTCTTCTGTACTTTTCCTTGACATTTTGACCATTTATTGGCCTAATTTCTTTGTAGGAAACCTGATGAGAATCCTTGCATTTTATTTTGCAAAGCTTCCAATTTCCTGAGAAAGCCGAAGACTTTGTCGCGTAGAGCTGCCGATTTTCCGTCAGAAGCTGAAACTGGGTCAAACGATGTCGGAATGACCTGAAATTTGGTGTGAAGCCTCCTGAGCAATAAATAAGACCAACCATAGGCTTTTGTTTGAGTTTTGAAGCCGTTTGGGGTCCTATCACCTGTAGACTTGCTTTTTGTAGCGATGAAGATGTCGCGGTTTGATGTGCGGTCAACCGATGTCCGATTGACTTGAAATTTGACAGGGAACCTATTGGAGTCATTTTAAGATGATCCATAGGCTCTGTCTTGGAAACCATGGTCCCGGAGAGCTTTGCCGCCGAGAGCTCCTTTTCAGCTGTCGGAGAAGCGAAGTTAGGCCAAATGATTTTGAAATGGCCCGAAACTTCTTGTGTACTCCTCTTTTGGCTGTCTGGAAGAATCTTGCAGTTTTTGTTTGATTCTGACAAGATTTGATTTTTGGAAGCAGCATTGCCTATTTATGGCAGGTTGCGACTTCATGTAGCTCTTTGGATCTTGAAAAGGCAAAGTGACATTTTTGGTGTCAACAAATGCCCCCTCGAGGTACAGCGGCGAGTTGCTTAACTTTTGTAGTCGATGTGCCTCGAAGAGATTTTTTGAAGGAGAGCCTGTGACTTGACCAAGAGTCTTTGAGCAGTCTTTCTTTTTGGTATTTGTAGCCTTTTGAGCTTCCAAGGGAATTTTATGGTAGTGAAAGGGATCACGTACCATCTCGAGGCAAAGTTTTGAAGATGACATCAGGGATGTGGATTTGGGTTTTGACCTTGTGACCTAACAGGCTATATGTGGCAGGTTAGGGGGTCGGGTTTGGTTTTGATCGTGTGACCCAACAAGCTGTATGTGGAATGTTGGGGGATCAATTTTGGTTTTGATCTTGTGACCTAACAGGCTGTATGTGGCAAGTTAGGGGATCAGGTTTTGGTTTTTGGTTTTTGGTCTTGTGACCTAACAGGCTGTATGTGGCAAGTTAGGGGACCAGGATTTGGTTTGATTTTTGGAATGTCAATTTCAAGATTTTGGCTCAATTTGGTAGATGAGGCTGGATGGTTTGATTTTTGGAAGCTCATGGGGCTTCGAATTTTCTTTTGTATGGTCCAATCAACTCAAAAGAGGCATGGAACCATTTTTGTATGCTCTTGGTAAGAGGGATTTCTCTTTGACTAAAAGCCCAAAATTTTTTTTTTTTTTTTGGTGCCTAGGTGGTCAAACCTGGCTCATATGGGCTAACCCATGGGACCTTAAGCTTTTGAAATGGCTTAGATCTCATATGGTGTCATTTTTGTAAAGAATATCCAAAAATATCTCATTTGGATAGAGAATATCCAAGAATATCTTTACTTGGAGAGAATCTGTGAGACCCCACCCCTGGTGGGCCCTCATTGTGAATTTGAATACTATATATTAGCTTAAGTATTTTAATTATACTAATTATGGGACTTAGTGAGGGTAGCTATGTATTTTCCTAGGGTTAGACTAGTGGTGTAATTAGTAGAGTCAATAGGGTGTCTTTTGTTATTCTTAGAGTTAGTTAGTTTGTTAGAGGCCCTAGCTAGAGTTTTGTATTTACCATAGGGGGTTTGCACCAAAGAATCTTCTAGAAGCTCACCTAAAGACCCAAATACCCTCTACCCTAACCCTAATCCTATTCTAACCCCAAGGGCAATTTTGTCCCTAACCCAAAAACCCAACCTATATAAACAAAACCCTCCCCCTGCCCTAACAACTACTGTTCATCTCCTTTTTCCTTTCTCTCGAGTTTCAATCTCTTCTCTCTTCTTCTTCTTCTTCTTCCCCAATTCCCTCCAACGAACCCTCGTTTCTCCTCCAATCTCTCTTCTCTCTCTCCCTCGCCCCAGAAATCCTCGACAGAAGGCCAGCCGAGACCAACCTGCACCATAAGAGCTACTGTCGAGACTTTTCTCTTTTCCCCTGTGGTTCTCTCTTTTCCTTCTACCTTCAATTGATCAAGGCAAGTGCACTGTGCTGGTAGTCTAGATTGCATGTTTCCTTCCTTTGATTGCAGTAGAATTCCAATTCGTAATATATTTGTTTAGATCGATCCTTGAGCATGTTTGTTTGGTTCCTTTGGCCATTGATGGATGGGATTACCTCATTTGGATGATCAATGGCCGGTTGATGATGGGTGGATGATGTAGGAATGATTTGTTTTGTTTCTGTAATGGTCTATGGAGAATCCCAGTAGAATTGGGTCACGGGAATGAATTTCCGGAGATGGAATGACGAGAACCCACCTCGTTGTGTTGTGATCGGAATCGAAGTAGGACCACCCTTGGTAGATCAGGACCCTACGTCTATGTGAGGGGCCCTGTGCGATCATGGGGTGCTACTTGATCTGGATTCTGATCAGAGGTGGACCACCATTCCTGTGCTTAATGAAGAGAAGTTGTGTCCTGTCGCAGAACTGGGTTCTGTAACAGAACACAACACTGATAGGAGAGATAGACAGAGTCCAGCGATGGCCGAGCTCCGCACCTGCAGAGCCCAGCGGTTGCCGAGCTCAGCTTTAGCGCAGCTCAGCAACTGCCGAGCTCAGTACTGGCCGGACTCAGCGATGGCTGGATTCAACACTAGCTGAACTCAGAGTTCTGCCGAGCATAATGGTTAGGATGAGATTCGCGTTTAGCCGAGCTAAGTGTCTAGGCCGAGCTCAGTGCTCAAGGCCGAGTTCAGTGTTACGGCCGAACTCAGTGTTATGGCCGAACTCAGTGTTTTACTGAGCTCAGCGCCAGACCGGGTTCCGTGCCAGACCGGACTTCGAGCTTAGCCGAACTCAGTGCTTAACCGAGCTGAGAGCTAAACCAATCTCAATGCCTAACCGAACTCAATGCATTTTCGGAACTCAGTTGGGTGGCCGAACTGAGCTAGGCCCTTTGCCGAGCTGAGCTGGGTGGCCGAACTGAGTATCAATTGAGCTCCATTGCTTAGCCGAACTCCGAGATGGATTTCCAAAAAGGCGGGATTTCAACAAAGGAGACTAGAACCTGGGACATTCCCTTTAGCCAGAATTCTTAGTGTGCACGGCCAACTACCCAGGCCAGGGAGTTAGCCGAACTCACAGGAAGTTCTGGACAAACAGGCTTTGCCTGTAGGGTGTTTTTCCTTCTCTGGTCACAGTGTGCCGAGCTGACCGCCCAGGCCAGGAGGTCGGCTGAGCACACTGTGTATAGTGACGATCCCCAGATTCTAATTTCTATTGTTGCAATCATATGTAGGGCCCATTGACCATTCAAATAGACTTCCATCACTGTGCCAGCCACGAGTCAATGGTACGGCTCAACCTTGACTCATGGGGTCCACTAATTAAAGTCCAGGTTATGTAATCTAAGATGATTCGACCTTTATACGTTACCAAAATGATGCATATAACTTCTAAGCACCAAACACAATATTCCTTAGCATCTGTGGTTTCACTTAAAGTTCGAATTACCTGAGATGGACCTGTATCCGAAAGTGGACCATTTACCTAGGATGGACTGTTGCTATCTCCCTTTGATCCTTGTACTTGGAGATTCATCTCCCTCATACTATGACTATCACTCTATTGTCCTTATTATTGCTTATACCTGTTAATTAAATGGAAAATGGAGGACCTAAACCTAGGAATACGTAGAGGTGACCCGGTAACCTGATTTGGTGGATCATTGACCCGTGTCTGTGGCTAGGCGGGCCCTTTTTTTTATGGCCTAAGTTGGATGGGAAATTACCCTAGAATGGAGAGGTTAGATTGTATGGGCTTGTGACCCATTATGGATGTAAATGGATCATATGTTATTGAACATGGACTTGTATATTATATGGACTGTTGTAGACCAGGCCATGTATTTGGTGGGCCTTGGTATGGATCCAATGATTAGAATTGGACTTGGACTATGATCCACAATTTGTATTGAGTACTGAGACCTCTTAGGGACTTTTGTTAGGACCTTGTTCACGCAAGGCAAAGCCTAGACAGACACAGACCTTTATTGTTTCCGAGTCGGCATAGACATTCACTCAGTTGATTTAAGCTCAGCCAGTTGGACTGATCATCACTGGTAGGAGCTATTGAGATTTGTTGTGTGGCTATCATGATGAGCACTGTTGGGACGGACGGTGTGATGCCGGTTCCGGTCGTTGTGGATGATGTTGGTGATATTTTGCAGGGTTAGTAATCCCTAGCATTAGCTTAGGATCCCTACCGCGACTGTGTTCAGTATGGGAGGGCCGCGGCATAATATCCCGCGGTGACCAGCTTATGTGGATGTGCCATATTGTGTAGGTTTATTACGGTTATGCTTATTATGATTCTACATTGTTATCTTGCACGACTGCATAGCATATGTACCTTTGTTACTCTCTTAACTTTATACATGTCTCTACTCATTTTGATGCATACATTCTATATTATCTGCATATTGTGACTTGCCAGATCTTTAGATCTGACCCACTCTTGGTGCTTAGGTCTTGACCCCGAGTTCGAGGGCGATGCGTTCGCACTCGTTGAGGTGCCCGTAGTAGGCGACTACGGATGGGGGCCGGCCGACCATGAGGTCGAGCCGGAAGGTGAAGAGCCGACACTAGCTGCAGGGGTTTGAGTGTTCTTTTGTCTGGGTTTTGAGAGACCTTTGTTGTGAGTTGGGTAGTAATGAAAAATATGTAATTAAACTTTGATTTGTTATCTCTATACATTTAGGCTGGACATCAGCCCATCTACATTTGACATATATACGATGATACCTTATGCTTCCGCTATCTTTGTATGGCTTCCGCTATACTATCATGCTTCCGCAATTAACCATTGTTACTATGTTGATGAAAAATTTTTAAATTGGACCTCACTGCGGACCTACGATCTTGGAAGTTCTCGGATTTTCCGGGAAGTAGCGCGCCAATTTCGGTACTTTGACGATTTTCTCGGTATCCGGAATTGGGGCGTTACAGAATCTCTCATGATCCCTTTATTTTTGGGATAAAATATCTCAAGATATCTTTCTTTTGGGAAAGAATCCGTCATAGATCTCTTTTTGGGAGAAAATCCTTCAAGATATCTTTCTTTTGGGAAAGAATCTTTCTAATATCTTTCTTTTGGTAAGGTTACTAATTAGAAACACTTACCTCTTTCTTCTTTCCTTCTTTGGTTTGCTCTCCTCTATAAAAGCAAGGAGAATGTTGGATCTCTTGCTCTTATTACTTTCTTTTGCAATAATCTCAAGAGGGCTTCAAGACCAAGAGCTTTTCTTCTTCAAGATCTTCAAGACTTTTCTTCTTCTTCTCCATCAATGGCTTCAAGTAAGTTCCCCTTTTCAAGAAAACTCCATTGTAGGAAAATAAAAAGATCTTTCTTTCTTTCCCTTTTCTTTGTTTCTTTCTTTTTCTTTTCTTCCTTTTTTTTTTTCACGTGTTTTCCCCTTCTTTTTTTTTTCACACGTTTTTTTTTTCTTCTTTCTTTTTTTTTTCTCATGTTTTTTTGTTGTCTTTTTTTTTTTGTTTTGTTTGTGGGCCGTACGGACAGATCCGTACGGATCTGGCCGTACGGCCACGTGGCCTGTGGGCCAGCCCTCTCTTTTTTCTCTTTTTTTTTTTTTTTTTTTCCCTCCCCCTTTTTTTTTGAGAGAGTTTCTTTTCTTTCTTTTTTTGTTTTCTTTCCCCTCTCTTTTTTTTAGAGAAAGTTTCTTTTCTTTTTTTTTTTTTTGTTTTCTTTCCCCTCTCTTTTTTTAGAGAAAGTTTCTTTTCTTTTCCTTTTTGTTTTCTTTCCCCTCTTTTTTATTTTAGAGAAAGTTTCTTTTATTGTTTTTTTTTGCTCATCATGATAATGCATTTTTTCTTTTTTTTGCAAACCAAGATGTTCATGCATGCATTCAATTTGTAAATTAAATTTGTAGCATGATGTGATAGCATACCTGAAAGTTTTTGCAAATTTGGGAACTTGGAGCTCGCAGTGATGTTGAGCCCTTCCTGATTTTGCGGAGACTTTGAGGTTTCGAAAGTTTGGAGTTTTGGAGCTCGCAGCGATGTTGAGCCCATCTTCAAGCTTTCTATTTCTTTCGGGATAGTTTCTTTTCTTCGGAATTGCCCCGTCATCATGTCAAAATTTCGCCAGATTCTTTTTAGCGAGATTCTGTCATTTGATGTTTGATCTTTTTCTTTTCCATCCTTTTCAGGTGGTTCCTCCAGAGCGAACAAGGGTAAAGAGCCTGCTACAAGCGTACCTCGTCGATCTTCTAGATCTTCTAATCCGGCCGTTCAGCAGGCTTTTGAGAAGGTCCAGTATGTTGAGAGAAATCTGGAAGAGTGCGACTCCCTCAACAGAGATGAGATGAGGCAGCGACTGATTGCTCTCAAGGGAGAGGAATTCTATAAGATCATGGTAAGCAGTCGTCCATGGGTGATGGAAGATCAGAGCATTTTTGCCCAAGCCTACCTTCTTCTTTGGTGATGCAGTCCCTGATGACATGACATACCAGAGGAGATGTTTTCAGTTTTCCTTCACAGCAAATGGTGAGAAGAAGACTGTTGCTACCCGGTCGACGTTTGATCGCACCGTCTCGATTCTGAGCCTTGCCCCCCACGTGCCCTAAGAGGGAAGATCCTCCAAGCTGGGTGAGAAGGACAAATGTAATCAAGACCGGGGTTTTTGTTGGCGGTTCTCCTGGATATACGGAGAGGTCGCCTGTTGACATGGACTTGTTGATGCCATCCAGCGGCTACCAGGGCTCTGATTATCCGTCGGTCGATTTGAGACCGGTAGGCCTTGGTATTTTCAGTGGTGACGGCAGCAATTGGATCAAGCCTTTCCGACTTCGTGGCCGCTTCAATGCTGACTCCGAGTGGAAGTCGTGGACTAATCGCGTCCTGCTGATTGGTGGTTGCCGTTTTGAAGGAAGCCGGGATTTTGATGCGGTCCGTGCCTTTAGGGAGACCGTGATCTTTTCCGACGAGGCCTTCATGGCTATGCTGGAGTCATTCCTCCCACAAACCAATACCTTCGTTGTGACGAATGGTGAGATTGGTTTTTCTTTGAAGGAGCTGAGCGCCATTACCGGATTGCCCATCCTCGGCAAACTCTATGAGGAGTTTATGCCGATTGACAGCGTCCTCGAGGGGCAGTCTGAGGAGTTCAGGCTTCTATACTTTCAGCTAGTCGCCTTCTATGATTTTTTGAAGGAGAAGGGGGGTTTGAAAGTTAGATCCAGCAGTTGGAAGAGTTTTAGCTCTTCATTCCCCAACTTTTTTGATAGCAGGGAGCCTTCTGATAGCGTGACCCAAGAAGCCGGAGCTCAAGATCTAAGTTCAAAGAAGATCTTGGCCATGCAAGAAGAGTTGAGAGATTTCTGCGCAAGTACAAATGCCATATGTCCTGACATTGCACTGCGGAGAGATCTTGCTGTTTACCTCACTTATTGGCTTGGTGAGGCTGTTTTTGCTGGAGGAGATGGAACGTACATCAGGCCGCATTGTATTTTCCCGGCTTGTCAGATGGCGTTTGGAGAGCAGGTTGCTTTGGTGCCAGCTCTTTACTCCTACCTGTGTACCGAACTGCAGGCTGCTGCTTTTCTGGTTCGGCTTGGGCTTCCCATGAATAGGGTATTTTCAGCCCATATCTTTTATTCGTGGTATGTATACCACTGTCCTGGCTTCCATCGGCTGGGTGCTGCACAGGATGATGATCCTCTGATGATTCGACTGGCTAAGGGCAAAGCCGTGTCCGAATCACTTTTGTTTGCCCGCATGAGGATCCGACGGTTCATGGACGTCGAGATGGGGCAGTCTTCAGTGAAGCTTTCTCCGGAGTTGCGGAAGAAGGCTTTTGATTTTGGTGCCTCCCGAGACTCTACCAGGGCGGGGTCGGGAAGGCATTATTCCTTGACAAATGCAGAGAGAGAGTGGCTTTTCAGCATACGTGTCGGCACGATGGTGTACCGCAGACATCTTTTCGTCGACATCCAGCCGTATGTACCTTCTCGCTTTGCTTTGCAGCTGGGCTTTTCTCAAGGCGTTGTTGGAGCGCCTTCAAGCATGGTGAAGCGCTTTGGAGGCTTACAGGACGGGAGAAATGCATGGGCTTTCTATAGTGCTGAAGACACTACAACCATGATTTCTTATCCTGTGTTACTGACTTCCCGGACTGCCGGCTTTGCGAAGTGGTTCGCGGAGAGCTTTTCGGCATATCGGGGGCTTTCCAAGAAGGAGCTTGATGTGAAGCTGGCATCTGGAAAGGGCCTTGGAAAGTCGGATGGCATCCGGCGGGAGGAAGTTTGGGCCTTCCTTTCTGGAGAGAAGCACAAGATAGGCTTTCTCGGTGACCAGGGCGTCATTGGTTCTGAAGCTGTTCGAGAGATACCTGATGAGGCTTTGGAGCAGCTAGAACAGGAGGAAGCCGAACTTGGTGCTTGGATGCAAGCGGCACAGAGGCAAGCTTCCGTGGAGTCTACTGGCAAGAGCAGACCATCCAGTGAGGAGTCGAGTGGGAAACCTGACTCTGACAGCGGGGTAGGTTCTTCTAAGAAGCGAACCCGCCGGAGTAAGAGGGGGAGGAGTCATCATCGCAGCAAGGGGCAGCATGAGGACTCTCCTGACTTGGAAGTTCCTCTTACTATCAACGAGGATGTGCCAGTGGATGCTGACGAGCCTCCAGAGAAGAGAAGCCGAGAAGAAGAGACCGTCGGTGAAGGTATGATTCTTCCTTTTTCTCTTTCCATTTCTTTTCATGGGATTTTTTCCATGTTATGATTTGCTTCTTGTTTCTGCTTTTCTTCTTTTTTTTTTTTTTTTTTAAGCAGAGGAAGACTTGGTGATGCCTGAGGTCCCAACCGATGAGGTGGTGATGGATCCTGTCGAGGCACCTGAAGAAGAACCGAGGGACTTTGGAGTAGATCCAGAATCTCCAATTGGTACGACTTCTTTTTGCTCTTTTTTTTTTGAGTTTGTGACTTGGTTTGCTAACATTTTTTTTTGTCAGCTGACTTGCCACAGGGTTCTGATGACTTTGAACCATCGATGGACGCAAATGTTGATGATGCTTCCGATGAGTTCATGGAGGAAGAAAGTGTTCCGCCAGTCGTCGAAGAAGGTATTTTGTAGTTATAACTCTGATAATGATTTTCAAACAGGGTCATATTCATACCTTTTTGTGTTTCCTTTGCAGGTTTTGAAGTGGCAGAGGAGGGTCCGTCGCTTCCAGAGCAAGGGATGCCAGAGGTTAATCCAGAGGTAGAGACTCCTGGGACCAGTTCTGACAATGTTGAGGAGATTACTCGCGCTGAGATTCCTTCCCGAGCAGGAGCAGCCTCAACTGGAAAGAGTTCTTTTGTTACTCTTTCAACAGATGATGACATGAGCAGCCGACCAACGGAGTTGGGCGAATCTTCAGCTGGGCCATCTCTTCTTTTTGCGAAGAAGGTGGTGGTGCGAGTTCTGAGCTCTTGGATTGAGACTCTCTTTTCTGGGCACTTGGAAGCCAGATTTAGCATGATCCAGCATGTGCGTGAGATTCTCGGTGATGCTGAAGAAGCTGGTTTGGATGTCACATATGCCAGGGCGATCGTTAATAGGATCATTGAGCTGGGTGACAAGTGGTTTGAGACCATGGGTTTTCCTGACGATCAGTTCTTCAAGGAGATGTTCTCGGACCCTGCGGATAAGGCTCAATCTGACCTGGATGAGGCAACAGAAAGCAAGAAGCAGGCAGTCCGAGAGAGGAACTTAGAAGAAATAACCATCATTAGGCTGACACATGACCTTAACATCCTTGATAGGGAGGTCGATGAGGCCAGGAAACGTCTTGAGCATCTGCAGGCACAAGTCGCTGCCAAGTGGACTGAAATAACAGAGGCTCGTGAAAGGGAGACTGCTCTGATTCACCGAGTTGAGGATGCCCTTCGAGTTCTCAAAAGGAAGTCTGATGAGGACAAACAATGGAAAACTGCTCGAAGGAAGCTTCCCAGTGCAGAAGAAGGGTTACAGCCCACCCCAGCATCTCATGGCAGGTTCCTGAAGAAGCGTGCCTTGGAATCCTTGACGGATGAAGCCAAAAGCTTGCTTAAGGAGCTGAACTCTTGGCTGGAGACCGTTTTTGATTGAGCTCCTGTATACAGAAACCATCCTTCTTTCTTCTCTTTTTTTTTGGTACCACTTGTATTTTTTTTTGGTACTCTTTTTTTTTTGTAGTGCTTGTGAACACTTTCTTTTTTTTGGTACCACTTGTATTTTTTTTTTGGTACTCCCTTTTTTTTGTGTAGTGCTTGTGAACACTTTCTTTTTTTTTTTTTTTTTTGTTATCCCTACGCTCACTTTAATCTTTTTGTGATAAAAGTAATTGCTAAATGGGATGCTCTCTTTTTTTTTTTTTGTTATCCCTACGCTCACTTGAATCTTTTGTGATAAAAGTAATTGCTAAATGGGATTTGATCAAAAGGTTGTCATTTTGTGAAAATCTTTTGTCAAGTAATTGTTTTGGCATGAAAGCCAGGTTTTTGTTTGTGGCATGGAAGCCAATTTTGGCATGAGAGCCAGCTTTCTTTGTGGCATTGATAGCCGAGTTTTTTTTTTGTGGCATCTATAGCCAGTTTTGGTGGCATTGATAGCCGGCTTGTTTTCTTGGCATTGATAGCCGGTTTGTTTTGTTGGCATTGATAGCCGGTTTGTTTTGTTGGCATTGATAGCCGGGTTTTTTTTTGAAATCCAAGTTTTTTTTTTTTTTGTGGCATTGATAGCCGGTTTTGTTTTGGTGGCATTGATAGCCGGTTTGTGGCATTTATAGCCTGTTTTGATGGCATTTATAGCCGGTTTGTGGCATTTATAGCCTGTTTTGATGGCATTTATAGCCGGTTTGGTTTTAAAAAAAAATGCAAGTATCGACTAAAAGTCGCCTCCCTGCTGAATGTTCTTGCAAGTATCGATGGAATGTCGCATCCTTGCTCATTCGGTTGCGAGTATCGATGGAATGTCGCATCCTCGCGGATTTGGGTGCAAGTATCGATGGAATGTCGCATCCTTGCTTTTCAAAAATTTTGGTTTTGCGGGTACTGACTTGATGTCGTTTCCCCACGATTTTTGAAATTTGTGGTTTTCTCGAACCTTTGAGTTATGGATATCAACTGAAATGTTGCGTCTTCCACAGTTTTTTTAGGTTTTTTCGAACCTTTGAAATTTGGGTTGTGGATATCAACTGAAATGTTGCGTTTCCACGGTTTTGGATTTTGCAAGTATCGACGAAATGTCGCTTCCCTGCGATTTTGGAAGTGTCGAAGGTGGTTCGCTTGCTTCCGATTTGTGCGAGTATCGACTAAGCATCGCTTCCTCGCGGTTTTTGAAAAACCAATTTTTTTTTTTTTTGTTTAAAGACACGAGGGTCATAAATTTTGACTTAAAACCATTTTGGCGGTAAAAGGCAGGGTGGACTAGGGTGGAAATCCCTGAATCCGGATTTTGTTTCAAACCATGAATTTTGGGTTCAAAGGTTGAAAATTTTGGTCAAGTTAGGGAAAGGTTCCTAAACTTGGATATTTTTTTTTTGAACAATGAAACGATGAAAGTAAGCATTGTTTTAGATTTCTAGAAATTTCAACATTTGATATGAAAATTCTAAAAAAGGGTGGGTTTAGCGAGCGTGTACCTGGAAACCGGTTTTGGCCATACAGGCATTGCTCTTACCCAGTTGGGTAAGTCTTCAAGGGTAGTACCGCTTTAAGAACTTGCCGTTGATGGGCAGCATACATCTGTCACCTTCCATGTTTAGGAGTGCGTATGCGCCATTGGAGAAAACTTTGTCGATGACGTAGGGTCCCTCCCATTTCGGCTCAAATTTGCCTTTGGACTTGTGAGCGAAGACCATTGGTCTTTTTACCGCAAGAACCAAGTCACTCTTTTTGTAGGCGCGTTGCCTGACCTTTTTATCGAAAGATCCTGCCATACGTGCTTGGTAAAGTTCAATGCTTTGTTGAGCTTCGAGCCGTTTCTCATCGAGATTGTCCAGCTCATGGAGTCGCAATTTGACATTGCTTTCTTGAGTCATGTCATTTTGCAAGGATACCCTCAAGGAAGGAATTTGTACTTCCAAGGGCACGACAGCTTCGCATCCATAGACCAAGGAGAATGGTGTGCTATGGGTTGGTCCTCGAACGGTGGTTCGATAGGCCCACAAAGCTTCAGACATTTTGTCGCTCCAGTCTCTTTTGTGACCAGAGACCATTTTTTTGAGGATTTTGCAGAGTGTCTTGTTGAAAGCTTCTGCTAACCCGTTTGCTGCCGGATTGTATGGAGTCGAAGGACAGCTTTGGATTTTGTATTTGTCGCAGAACCTGTAGAATCGATGATCCCGGAACTGTGGTCCGTTATCATGGACGAATCTTTTGGGTATGCCGAAACGACAAATGATGTTGGTGCGTAGGAACTGAAGGACTGATGAGGTCTTCATTTCGTTAAACGCAAATGCTTCTGACCACTTGGAGAAGTAATCCGTAGCGGCGAAGATGAAGCGATGACCTTTGCTTGAAGGGGGAGAAATAGGACCTATAATGTCCATACCCCAGGCTTCGAAAGGCCATGAGATCGCTGTAGGATGC
Organism: Litsea cubeba; assembly: GCA_012931725.1. Lineage (NCBI taxonomy): Eukaryota > Viridiplantae > Streptophyta > Magnoliopsida > Laurales > Lauraceae > Litsea > Litsea cubeba. Next base: position 35,311,634 of record CM022954.1, read on the forward strand.
AGCCATTCTGGAGGCATGTGAATGTAATCTCCATGAACTTGGCATTGTTGGCAGCGCTTAGCAAATTGCATTGCGTCAGCTACCATGGTAGGCCAGTAATATCCTAACCTTTTTATCTGATCATAGAGCTTAGGTCCAGCCTGATGAGCTCCACAAAGACCAGCATGAACTTCTTTGAGTGTTTCTTCAGCCTCTTGTTGTGACAAGCAGCGTAGAAGTACTCCGTTGAAGGATTTCCTGTAAAGGATTTTTGAAGGAATATCCAAATGGAAGCTTGGGGTTCGCCTTTGGATGCTTACCCGTTCTTTTGGATCTTCAGGTAGGATTCCGAACATAATGTAATCAATGAACGGATCCCTCCAGTCGCCAATTGAAGTTTGAAGGATTGAAATCCGACTTCCGACCACTTGGTGGCATTCAGCAACTGCTTGGTGTGTGTTAAGAGGAGGAAGGATTCTTCTTTCGCACACTGTGATTTGCATGTTTTCCCCTTCCTGGATTGCCATGGATGCGGCAAGTCCGGCTAGGGCATCTGCACGTATGTTTTCACCTCTACGAATGTGGGTGATGTGACAGATGTCAAACTTTTGCAGAAGTGATTGTGCCTTGTTGTAGTAGGGCAACAAATCTGGCTTCCTGACTTCAAATTTCTGATTCATCTGGTTGACGATCAGTTGAGAGTCTCCAAAGACTTCCAGCATGGTGATACCGGATTCGATGGCGAGTTCCAATCCTAAGATCAGAGCTTGATATTCAGCTGCATTGTTTGTGCATGGTTCCAGTAGCGAGAAAGCGTGTGGAATCATGTATTTGTCGGGGCTAACAAAGAGGATGCCAACTCCCGAGATCAGCTGTCTTTTTTCATTTGTCCTGGTTGCACCGTCAAAGTACATGTCCCAGGAGGCACTTTGTGAGAAAGTCTCCACATTGTAGACTGGTTCGTCTGGGAGATCATCTCTGAGTGGAGAATCTTTAGGCAATGGATGCTCTGCGAGGAAGTCCGCTAGAGCTTGCCCTTTGATTGCTTTTTGTGGTACATACCTAATATCAAATTGTGACAGAAGGATGGACCATTTTGCCAGTCGAGCATTGAGAGAACCTGCCTTTGTGACAAGGACCTTCAAGAGGTTGACCCTCGAGACCAGGTAGACTGTATTGGAAAGCAAGTAGTGACGCAGCTTTTGTACGGCGAACATCACTGCAAGACATTCTTTTTCGACTGGAGAGTAGCGATGCTCTGCACCTACTAGCATGCGGCTGAGGTAATATAGAGCAGCTTCTTTTCTTTGATCATTTTCTTGCGCAAGCAGAGCTCCCAAAGAGTGATCAAGGGCTCTTGTGTACAAGATGAATGGTTTTCCAGTGGTAGGAGCAGCTAACACTGGAGGTTTTGTCAGGTATGACTTGATGTCTTGGAAAGCAGCTTCACAGTCAGCATCACAGACAAAGTTTACACCTTTTTTCATCAATCGGGAGAATGGACGGCATTTCCCCGAAAGATTGGAGATGAACCGTCTGATGTAGGCCTAATCTCCCTTGAAGCCCTTTGAGTTCTCTCAAGGTTCTTGGAGAGGGCATTTCTAGAATGGCTTTGACTTTTATGGGGTCAAGCTCTATTCCAGCTTTCCGAACTAAGAAATCCGAGGAACTTACCCGACGAGACGCCGAAGAAGCATTTCAATGGATTCATTCGCAGTTTGTGTTTGCGAAGCCGGAGGAAGACTTCTCGAAGGTTTTCGAGATGATCTTCTTTTCTTTTGCTTTTGACGGCGAGGTCATCAACGTAACATTCAACCGTCTTGTGCTGCATATCTTGGAATATTTTCATCATAGCCCTCTGATATGTGGCACCAGCATTTTTCAGACCAAATGGCATGACAGTGTAACAATACACGCCAAATGGGGTTCGAAAGGATGTATGTTTTTCATCCTCAGGATGCATCTTTATCTGATTGTAGCCAGAGAAACCATCCATGAATGTCATTCGCTCGAATCCACAGGTATTATCAATCATTACCTCTGGTATGGGGAGCGGAAATTCATCTTTTGGGCATGCGCCATTCAGGTCTCTATAATCAATACAGACCCTGATCTGCCCATTTTTCTTTGTCACGGGGACAATGTTGGCCAACCATTCAGGATGTTGTTCCTCACGGATGAAGCCGACGCTTTTGAGTTTTTGAACTTCTTGTTCAATTTTATCCATCACATCTGGACGGAATCTTCTTTGGCCTTGCTTGACAGGCTTGATGTCTTCTTGAAGATTGAGTTTGTGAACTGCTATTTTGGGGTCTAAGCCTGGCATTTCAGCGTAAGACCATGCAAAGCAATCAACGAACTCACGAAGAAAGGCGATATACTCGGGTAACTCATCATCCTTTATATTCTTGCTTATGAATACAGGACGTGGGTTATCTGGTGTTCCCAAGTCTATCTTTTGAACAGGATCTTCTGTTGGAAGGTTCGAAGGTGGTTCCTCCACAATATTTTCGGAGGCTTCCAGCTCAACGAAACCTTCTGGGGTTTCAAGGGCATTTCCAGACCAAGGTTTTGTTCCTTTCCACGGGTCTTCTTGATCGGTAATTTTCCCAAGGCTTGCTATGAGATGATCCCAATCGCCTGCTTGAAACCGAGTCGAAGTAGGCTACTTCTTTTGGAGATGAGGGTTCTTCTGGGTCAGAAGTCCACACGTCTGTGCCATCGGACAACTCCTCTTCATTTCGGAGAAATCGTGCCAATTGGATGAGCTTCCTGGATCTTTGTCAGGTGACTCATCAAAGAGATATCCAGGGAGATCGATGTCTTCATGGATTTGAGATGTTGAGGCTTGGTCAGTATATTGACTTTTAAGCCTTTGTGTCAACTGTCTCAAGGGAGTGTCAGGATCATACCCTAACCCGTGTGAAGACTTTTCTACATAGCCGTAGAGTCTCCAATCTTCCAGCTGGCTTTTGGTCAAGACGGGCCCCAATGGCGTGAGAATACCGCGTCCTTCTCCCAAACCGACTGGGTTTTGAGCGTCATAGCCCATTTTCTTCATAATAGCTTGTGCCACAGAACTGTATAAGGATAGTTGAGGCGTACCTTTATTTTGGAAAGGTTCAAGCATGGAGTTTGATGAAGAAGCATCCGATCTATGGAAGAAGATCGGTTTTTCCTTTGCTGAAGTTGCTGGAACAACGAAGGAAGCTGACGTAGGATCTTCTATGTCAGAAGTTGTCTCCATTGGAGTAAGAGCGGGCTGAACTTGCTGAGTGTCAGCTTGGCTTGACGATGTGTCGTCTTCTGGCTCTGAATCCGAGTCCGTGTCTTGCATGATAGACACGAAAGAGACAACAAATTTGCCCCCAGGCTTTTGTTTTGCCTTCTTCACTTTAGTTGTGATGACCAAAGGCTTTGAAGATTTGAGGGAGATGATGAAGGGAGTTTGCATGCTCTCCTCAGATTTACCGGATGGTTTGTTTTCTTCCGGTGATTGTTGAGGAGCTTTGCCTTTATCTTTCTGGAGATTTTCGGCAAAGGATGCTGTATGCTTTTCCTCTTCTTCTTTTTCACCTTCATACATCTGTGAGTCTGCGAAGTGGATCTCTTTACCTTTGAAGGGTTTTCTGTCCGCAAAGACTCGATGTATCATGCCGTCGTCGCCAACAAACTTGATGCATTGATGTAGAGTTGAAGGGACAACACCATTCTCATGGATCCAAGGGCGTCCGAGAAGGATGTTGTAGCATGAAGGGGTCTTTATTGCATACACTGTGACCTCAGAGATAAGATCACCTATCTGCAATTTGAACCTGATTTTGCCGATAGGCCTTTGAGTACTCCCATCGTATCCAAAGATAGATACAGATGTGTGGCTCAGTTTGCTGGGTGGGATACCCAACTCTTCAAGAGCCGATGTGGAGATGAGGTTGAGTGCAGAACCTGGGTCGATCTGAACTCTATGCATAGGCATTTCCTTGATATACCCTGTGAAGTACAGGGGTCGGTTATGCCTGGTTTCGCCAAGTAGGAGGTCAGTCCTTTGTGAAGGCGATGGTTGCACTGGCTGCTTTTTTAACCGAGAGGCATTCAATGCATGATCCCTCAGTTTTCTTCTTTTCTCCCTTTGAGGAGGCTTCTGAGTTTTTGACCCGGTAATCCATTTCAATTTGGAGGACTTGCGGGCATGTTTGTCGACATCCTCATTCAGTTTTTGTAATTCCGAAATGAGATTATCACGAGTGTGCGGAGACATTCGCAACAAATCTAGGATGTGCAGACGTGCAGGTATGTGCTTGAAGTGTTCAATCAAGTCATACTTGAAAGCCTCCTTAGGGCCTGCATGTTCATCATTGTTGCCACTAGGGGCGCTTACAACATCTTTTCCCAAAGGATTTACATATGTAAAGGAAGATTGGTTGTAATTTTTGTGGTAGTCCCGGCCAGAGCGGGTGCCTCTACCAACTTCGAGAGCTTCTTGAGAAGGGTCTTCGTTTGGAAGATTGTCTTCAGGATCAAGAGGCTGTCGTTTTTCATTTGCTGAGGATGTATGAGCAGCAGAGTTACCATCTTCAGTGATTGTGTTGCATGGAGCATTTTCCGGGAACAAGTCCTGAACAGCATCCAGCAATCTTTCTTCTTCGTTGACTAATTCATCGTCCCAAGCATCAATGGCTGGGAATTCTTCAGTCAGGAAGGGTGTGAACTTTGAAGTCACAGTCTCAGGAGAAGAAACCTGAGAGGGTGTCATCTCAGTGAAAGTCACGTGAGACGAGGTGGCTCTAGAAGATACATTGCTAGGCGTCGCCGGAGTGTAAGTGCTCTCATCAGACGATGCTTCGGAAGAGCTATAATCCCGAATTATCACATTACAGGAAGCTCTGATGGGAGACGTTGCCTGATCGGAGTCAGACTCATCCTCGGATGTAAGAGGATCGTCTATCCAGCAATTTTCTCCATTTTCAGGAGTTAAGGGAGGATGTACCTGGTGGTCTTCAGGGACTTCAGGCTCTGGATTGCGAGGAGGCTCGTTGACGCGTTCTTGCTCTTGTTCTAGAGCGAGTCGCTGCAAGATCCTTGCATATTCCTCAAGATCAGGTATGGGAGCCGGATCTTCTTCTTCATCATCTCTTTGTGGCTCAACATTGTTGATTTCCAGTGGAGTAATGAGAGGTGCTGGGTCAGCAGCATTTTCTTGTAGCTTCTTGGTCTTCTTCATCATCAGACCAGGATCCTTGTGGCTGTAGGGGGTTATACCAGATTACCGGCATAAGATGAGACTCAGAACCCATTCTTCATCGGAGAGATATCTCCTGTTTCAAGGGACTCCTCCCACTCATTGTGTAGTTGGATTCGAATCCATCATCGGTGTCGCTGGACTCGTATCCATCAATGGAGAATCCAACTACCGAATTGCAAGAGTATGATGTCTCCTGCATGGCTTCTCCAGTGAAGCGGTAGAGGAAGCCTCTGCCTTTTCTTTGACCTCTAGTTTTGGCTGGGTCTTCTCTTGCCGTTTGAGCTTGAGGAGATGTTTCCTAGCCTGCCTTCGCTGTTGAGCTGTAGGCTTTATTTTCACGACCTCCCAATTTTCATCTTCCAGGAGATCGGGATGTACCCATATCGGTTGTCCGTCTGGTGTCGGGTAAGGAACCAGTTCCTTGGACGCTTCGATTGAGTTTATCACCTTGAAGGAAGTAGTGATCTTCTTCTTCGGTGATCTTGATGTTTGTCCACATGTCACCATGTTGACGGAGGCAGACCCATAGTTTTTGTCAAAGGTGATGACTCCGTTTTTCCACATCTCATTTATTTTCTCTCTCACACGAAGCATTGATTGAGAGGATGCGAGATCATCTGGTGGATATGGACAGTACCGAGGATCGTTGGTTTTGCCAACATCACCCGGTCTTTTTGGTTCAGGCAAGGTGAGCTTGCCGTTTGCCACAAGAGCCCCGAAGATTTCATCAACATCTTCATCAAACGGGTATTTCTTCTCTACTCGTTCTTTGAAGGCATCAGAGAGTTCAGGTTTCTTACCAACAGCTTTGTTTTCAGCTTTCTTTGGTGGCTGAGGAGCTGACTTGGTCTGCACATTGAGGACCTCTTTCTTCTTTGGTTTTGAGGTCGTAATGGCGGTTGGCTCTTTTCTTGATGATTTCTGACTGTTGAGGTCTTTAATCACCGTTTCAGCTTCCATGGAAGCTTCTAGGAGTTCTTCCAGGTTTTTTGATTTGTTGCCGATGATCATGGAGCGGATTCTGGCTCTCATGTTGTTTCGGCAGATGTCGACTAGCGACGCTTGTGGCAATACATCAGAGCATTTGTATGCCATTGCTTTCCACTTGTGAATGAAGTCATATGTTGACTCATTCTCCCCCTGTTTTAGGCTCACAGCTGAGCCATAGTAGCGGGATGATCTTCACCTTTGAAGTGAGTCAGGAAGCGTGTCTCTAACATGGCCCAGTTTTGGATTGAGTCATCCGGCAGAGTCGAGTACCAATCGAAGGCCGTACCTTTTAAGGTACTTGCAAAGAGGCGGATCTTGAGTGCATCTTGATCCGCGATAGCTCCCGTCAGGATCTTGAAGTGGATGACGTGCTGTCTGGCTGATCCTTTCCCCGTATATGTTTGGAGAGTAGGATGCTTGAATTTGGTGGGGAACGGGACCGAGTCCATCCATAAGGGATATGGTGGCTTGATCCCATGCTCCTTGAGTATATCCTCTTCTTTTGCTTTGGCGAGGATACCATCTACGTCCTTTTTGGTAAGGCGCGTGACTCATTTTCTTCTCCATTTACCTCGTCGTCTTGATGATTCGGAGGAGGTTCATTGTTCGCCTGATTTTGGAAGGCGAGGAGAAGGTTTTCCATCAGAGTTTCAATCCTCTGCTGGCCCTGTTCCAACTGCCGGATGCGGGTGATCGCATCTTCTGGAGGTGGATTGCGGGGTGGTGGCTCAAAATTTGTAGCCAAGACATTCATCCTTCGTGATTCGAACGAAGAAACTGTCCTGGTGACTGAGCTGGGGCTCATTCTTTTGAAGAGGAGCTTGAGGAAGGATCACTCTGCTGTCCTTTGCTTGAAGGAGCAGGGGATTCTTCTGAATGTCTTCTTGTCCTGGAGACGCTGCGGGTCATCGGACGTCGGACATGGATTTTTGTTGCTGATTTTTGGCGCCTTCTGGTTTTTTTCCAACCATATGGACGGCAGCAACTTGGTTGGGTCTTTCTTTTTCGACCCATTTGGGAGAGACTTGAAGTGTGGGAGGACTGGGTCCTTTGCTTCTCTAGTCTCTTTTGTCGGTACGACACGCGGCGGCGTATACGACGAGCAATTTGAGCTTCGGTCAGCTCTGACTGGGCTTTGACGATGAAGGATGTGCTCCCTCGGGCGCAGCAGCCGAGCCTGTCTTCTTTGTAGCTGGGCAAGGACAGGATGCGAACCCTATCCTTCGCCAGTTGCAGCGAAGCTTTGAATTTTTGAACTTCGGCCCCTGTAGAGATGAAGGGTCGAACTGCAGGTTTGTAGGCCTTAGCAGGTGCTTGTGGAGGCCTTGTGATGCATGACTTGATTTTGGGCTTGTAGGAACAAGCCGGCTCATGCTGGGATGACTTGGAAGTCAGATTGGAGATGGGTCTCTCCTCTTTCATGTAGGCAAGAGGATAGAACTGGTTCTCCTTGAGTGGGGCCAGGAATGCTGGCTTAGTGGATGTCTGGGACCTTCTCTGTTTTGGTGAAGGTCTTGGGGACCAAGTCTTGGGGTAGACCTGGTTGTTTGCAGGTTGAGGCTTCGTGGGGCTGCCACGGGCTTCAGGCCTTCTGGTGCTCGCCTTTGGTGTCACGGTAGTGACACGTTGAGAGGCGAGTTTCTGCTTCTTGGAGGGAGCAGTTTGTTCCTCAGGAAGTGGGAATGGTCCCAGCGTCCCAAAGACGATAGTCCGGGGAGTCGAGGTCGACCTGGAGTTTAGAGAGTTGCCGAGGGAGTTGACACTTCGGCAGCTGATGGGGCGCTTGTAAGTGCGCGTGGTTTGCTTCTGTTGAAGCATGAGTTGGTGCTTGTTTTCGTCGAAAGTAATGGTTAGTGAAGCTGCCATTGTTAGTTTTCGAAAATTTCTGAAACAAGACCACATCCATTAGTAATCACAAGAATATAATGATCATAAATGGGAAGTTCTATGATTTCGTCTTTTCAAATTGCTCGAGGTAGATGACCCAAGCAATATGAGGAAGGCAAAATGCCATAGAAGGTATAATTGTTCTGATCGCAGGTATGGTAAGCCCGGAATGGGCATCCCAGTGACTGCTAGAAGCAATTGTGAACTTAAATTCGACTTATCGAGAAGCAGAGCTTGCTCGAGGTAAGAAGAATATAAAGTTGGAGTTACAGATGTGCCGGTCGCAATACAGTAGACCCTGAAAGGGCGTACTAGTACCGCTAGACACAAATGTTTTGAGACCGCATCCATGAGATGAGATTCTCTGTTTTGAAAGGTCAAGATTGGATTCATCAAAGAGAGCAGATGGTATTCCAATCTGAACACGGGCTCAGCGATTTCCGCGAGCGCCAGTGCTCAGAAAGAAATGAACCATAATTTCTCGGATCTGAATCTAAAGATGACGAGTTTTTTTTTTTTTTTGAAGATTTTGAAGATTTTTTTTTTTAAAAAAAAAATCTTTTTTTTTATTTTCTATATTTTTTTATTTTTTTTTAAGATTTTTTTTTGAAAAAAATTTTTATTTTTTATTTTTTATTTTAAAATTTTTATATATATATTTTTTAAAATTTATTTATTTTATTTATTTAAAAGACGAGAGAGTACACATAGGCCTCCTAACCCGGTCTTATGAAATCTTGATTGATAGAATTGCCCCCAGGTAAGGGTAGGATTACTTAATGAACCCGTTTGGAGGACCCTTGCCTAGAACAGTCAAGCTGTCTCCACACTCTGGACAAGGCTTTTCTTTGAATCAACCATGATCAAAGAACACAGTTGGTTTAACCTTAGTGGTCTATGTCTTTTTTTGTTTTTATATATGTATATATATATATATATTTTTTAATGAACTCATCGAAGAGAAACAATGGCCCAATCCCCGATCCGAACACGGTCTCAACGATTTCCGTGAGCGCCAGTGCCCAGAAGGGAGAGGATCAAAGTTTCTCAATTTTGAATCCAAACTGAAAATTTTGATTTTTTTTTTTGTGTTTTTTTTTTGAAAAGAGAAAGAGTGGAAATAAATTCAAAGAATTGGAAATTTCCAAACAAAAATCTCATCTAATTTTTTTTTTTTTTTTTAGATCTTTAATGAACTCATCGAAGAGAAACAATGGCCCAATCCCCGATCCGAACACGGTCTCAACGATTTCCGTGAGCGCCAGTGCCCAGAAGGGAGAGGAACAAAGTTTCTCAATTTTGAATCCAAAATGAAAAATCTGATTTTTTTTTTTGTTTTAAAATTTTTTTTTTTGAAAAGAGAAAGAGTGGAAATAAATTCAAAGAATTGGAAATTTCCAAACAAAAATCTCATCTCATTTTTTTAGATGCGGAATTCAACATAGGCCACCAATTATAAAGTAGCCAAGGAATCGAGAAAAGAAATATAAGCATAGAGCAAAATATATGATATGCAAATATTTCATTTCTAGCATCGTGTTCTCAAATAAACGTGTCGCACCGGGTGGAGCCAGCTTGATGGACCGCGCCCCGGATGCTCGGGTTCCTACCGAGGTCGGCGGACGTGGGAGTCCGTTTGGTTCCGACCCTTTCGTAACCGGGGGGCAAGGGGCGTGCATCAACATTTCTTTTTTTGTGGGTGTGCCAGATTTTCTATTTTTACTTGGAATTGCAAGTGGTGATCCGGAGATCAACCTTCGCAAGTAAAAAGGAAATCAACTTCTTTCAAGTTTTCCATTGCACATATATTTAAGAAAAGAGACATTTTCTTGATTTGCCGTGAAAGACGATTTTTTTTTGGCATTTATAGCCGATTTTGGCATTTATAGCCGATTTTTGGCGTTTATAGCCGATTTTGGCGTTTATAGCCGATTTACAATTCTTATCAATAATGAAAGACAAGAGTTGTGATTTTTGTCTCTTTTAGAAAAATACAAACTACAATGAAAAGCAAGAAAAGGAGGATCTAACTTCTCAGGAGATTGTGGGGGACTCGTTTAGATTGACGGTCGCAAGCCATATGTGGGCTTCGCCATCATCCATGCAGATGAGAACAGAGGATGCTATTGATTCGCTTGGCTTGGCTATAACCTCAGGTTTTTAGAAGACAAAGACCAAAAGGAGGTCCTATATCCAATAAAAAGCCGAGTAGACGGGCTGAAAAGCCACATCTAAGCCATTGGAGGCAGGAGGAGAAGGCAAGGACCTTGGGGGGGGGGGGGGTACCCCCCAAGGGACTTTTGTCACCTTGTTGCGGTGGCCGGTGTAGAACTTCCGCAGAGTTTTCTCTCTTTTTCCTTTCTCTGGATTTCTGTCTGTGTGTTTGTGCTTTTTTCTCTGATGTTTCTGATGTTCTGTGATGTCTTTTCTTCTTGGAGAGCCCTCCTATTTATAGGCTTTTAGGTAGCCTTTTAGGTGGGTTTATGGGCTTTTATTGTCATTAAGCCGCATAATGGGAGGAGTTACAAAATTGAATTGTTTATTTTGTAACTCCTTTTCTTGGCTTCTGATTGGCCGGAGGAGATTGAGGGCATTTAATCGCCTTTAATCGCCATGATGGGAGGAGTTTCATGGGTTAAATGCCATGAATCTCTTGACTTGTAACTCCCGAATGCTTGCTTCTGATTGGGCCGTCCAAAGAAATGGATTAATGACTGTAATAAAGCTAGTCAATTAATCGCATTAAGTGGTCGCCGAGCAGCTGAAGAGTCGCGGGCCGTGCCACGTCTTTTGGGATTCTTCTGTCGATGATCATCGATGGATCTTCATGTAGATCGACATCAGATGATCATGTAATTTCAGGTGTTTGTTGCCAACAGCGGGTCGGTGCCATCTGTCCTGTCGATTTCTCGATCGGTCGGGTAGAAAGCACACTTTTTTTGGTTGACCGGGTGGCGATCAATATTGTTTTTCGATACTCTTGATGATTGACCCGTGTTTTGGACGGATGTCAGAGGACTTGGTGTCTCAAAAGTATGAATTTTGGAAAGTACCAGAGGCTGGGCTCTTCGAATCGCGAAAAAACGGTGAAAACCGGGGTTTCCGAGGCTTTCCCGGCGACCCCGGGTTCCAAGGTCGCCGGCGGCCCTGGCCCAGGGTCGCAGGGGTCTGCGATCCTGGGGGGGTTTTCCCCCTTTCGTGTCCCATTTTGCGTCTGTTTTTACTGTTTTTTCTGTTCTTTTTTCTTCTGTACTTTTCCTTGACATTTTGACCATTTATTGGCCTAATTTCTTTGTAGGAAACCTGATGAGAATCCTTGCATTTTATTTTGCAAAGCTTCCAATTTCCTGAGAAAGCCGAAGACTTTGTCGCGTAGAGCTGCCGATTTTCCGTCAGAAGCTGAAACTGGGTCAAACGATGTCGGAATGACCTGAAATTTGGTGTGAAGCCTCCTGAGTAATAAATAAGACCAACCATAGGCTTTTGTTTGAGTTTTGAAGCCGTTTGGGGTCCTATCACCTGTAGACTTGCTTTTTGTAGCGATGAAGATGTCGCGGTTTGATGTGCGGTCAACCGATGTCCGATTGACTTGAAATTTGACAGGGAACCTATTGGAGTCATTTTAAGATGATCCATAGGCTCTGTCTTGGAAACCATGGTCCCGGAGAGCTTTGCCGCCGAGAGCTCCTTTTCAGCTGTCGGAGAAGCGAAGTTAGGCCAAATGATTTTGAAATGGCCCGAAACTTCTTGTGTACTCCTCTTTTGGCTGTCTGGAAGAATCTTGCAGTTTTTGTTTGATTCTGACAAGATTTGATTTTTGGAAGCAGCATTGCCTATTTATGGCAGGTTGCGACTTCATGTAGCTCTTTGGATCTTGAAAAGGCAAAGTGACATTTTTGGTGTCAACACTCTCTTTGATGAATCCAATCTTGACCTTTCAAAATAGAGAATCTCATCTCATGGATGCGGTCTCAAAACATTTGTGTCTAGCGGTACTAGTACGCCCTTTCAGGGTCTACTGTATTGCGACCGGCACATCTGTAACTCCAACTTTATATTCTTCTTACCTCGAGCAAGCTCTGCTTCTCGATAAGTCAAATTTAAGTTCACAATTGCTTCTAGCAGTCACTGGGATGCCCATTCCAGGCTTACCATACCTGCGATCAGAACAATTGTACCTTCTATGGCATTTTGCCTTCCTCATATTGCTTGGGTCATCTACCTCGAGCAATTTGAAAAGACGAAACCATAGAACTTCCCATTTATGATCATTATATTCTTGTGATTACTAATGGATGTGGTCTTGTTTCAGAAATTTTCGAAAACTAACAATGGCAGCTTCACTAACCATTACTTTCGATGAAACAAGCACCAACTCATGCTTCAACAGAAGCAAACCACGCGCACCTACAAGCGCCCCATCAGCTGCCGAAGTGTCAACTCCCTCGGCAACTCTCTAAACTCCGGGTCGACCTCGACTCCCCGGACTATCGTCTTTGGGACGCTGGGACCATTCCCACTTCCTGAGGAACAAACTGCTCCCTCCAAGAAGCAGAAACTCGCCTCTCAACGTGTCACTACCGTGACACCAAAGGCGAGCACCAGAAGGCCTGAAGCCCGTGGCAGCCCCACGAAACCTCAACCTGCAAACAACCAGGTCTACCCCAAGACTTGGTCCCCAAGGCCTTCACCAAAACAGAGAAGGTCCCAGACATCCACTAAGCCAGCATTCCTGGCCCCACTCAAGGAGAACCAGTTCTATCCTCTTGCCTACATGAAAGAGGAGAGACCCATCTCCGACTTGACTTCCAAGTCATCCCAGCATGAGCCGGCTTGTTCCTACAAGCCCAAAATCAAGTCATGCATCACAAGGCCTCCACAAGCACCTGCTAAGGCCTACAAACCTGCAGTTCGACCCTTCATCTCTACAGGGGCCGAACTTCAAAAATTCAAAGCTTCGCTGCAACAGGCGAAGGACAGGGTTCGCATCCTGTCCTTGCCCAGCTACAAAGAAGACAGGCTCGGCTGCTGCGCCCGAGGGAGCACATCCTTCTTCGTCAAAGCCCAGTCAGAGCTGACCGAAGCTCAAATTGCTCGTCGTATACGCCACCCGCGCGTCGTACCGACAAAAGAGACTAGAGAAGCAAAGGATCCAGCCTCCCACACTTCAAGTCTCTCCTAAATGGGTCGAAAAGGAAAGACCCAAACAAGTTGCTGCAGTCCATATGGTTGGAAAAAAGCAGAAGGCGCCAAAAATCAGCAACAAAAATCCATGTCCGACGTCCGATGAACCCGCAGCGTCTCCAGGACAAGAAGACATTCAGAAGAATCCCCTACTCCTTCAAGCAAAGGACAACAGAGTGATCCTTCCTCAAGCTCCTCTTCAAAAAGAATGAGCCTCAGCTCAGTCACCAGGACAGTTTCTTCGTTCGAATCACGAAGGATGAATGTCTTGGCTACAAATTCTGAGCCACCACCCCGCAATCCACCTCTAGAAGATGTGATCACCCGCATCCAGCAGTTGGAACAGGGCCAGCAGAGGATTGAAACTCTGATGGAAAACCTTCTCCTCGCCTTCCAAAATCAGGCGAACAATGAACCTCCTCCGAATCATCAAAACGACGAGGTAAATGGAGAAGAAAATGAGTCACGCGCCCTTACCAAAAAGGACGTAGACGGTATCCTCGCCAAAGCAAAAGAAGAGGATATACTCAAGGAGCATGGGATCAAGCCACCATATCCCTTATGGATGGACTCGGTCCCGTTCCCCACCAAATTCAAGCATCCTACTCTCCAAACATATACGGGGAAAGGATCAGCCAGATAGCACGTCATCCACTTCAAGATCCTGACGGGAGCTATCGCGGATCAAGATGCACTCAAGATCCGCCTCTTTGCAAGTACCCTAAAAGGTACGGCCTTCGATTGGTACTCCACTCTGCCGGAGGACTCAATCCAAAACTGGGCCATGCTAGAGACACGCTTCCTGACTCACTTCAAAGGTGAAGATCATCCCGCTACTATGGCTCAGCTGTGCAGCCTAAAACAGGGGGAGAATGAATCAACATATGACTTCATTCACAAGTGGAAAGCAATGGCATACAAATGCTCTGATGTATTGCCATAAGCGTCGCTAGTCGACATCTGCCGAAACAACATGAGAGCCAGAATCCGCTCCATGATCATCGGCAACAAATCAAAAAACCTGGGAGAACTCCTAGAAGCTTCCATGGAAGCTGAAACGGTGATTAAGGACCTCAACAGTCAGAAATCATCAAGAAAAGAGCCAACCGCCATCACGACCTCAAAACCAAAGAAGAAAGAGGTCCTCAATGTGCAGACCAAGTCAGCTCCTCAGCCACCAAAGAAAGCTGAAAACAAAGCTGTTGGTAAGAGACCTGAACTCTCTGATGCCTTCAAAGAACGAGTAGAGAAGAAATACCCGTTTGATGAAGATGTTGATGAAATCTTCGGAGCTCTTGTGGCAAACGGCAAGCTCACCTTGCCTGAACCAAAAAGACCGAGTGATGTTGGCAAAACCAACGATCCTCGGTACTGCCCATACCACCAGATGATCTCGCATCCTCTCAATCAATGCTTCGTTGTGAGAGAGAAAATAAATGAGATGTGGAAAAACGGAGTCATCACCTTTGACAAAAACTATGGGTCTGCCTCCGTCAATATGGTGACATGTGGACAAACATCAAAATCACCGAAGAAGAAGATCACTACTTCCTTCAAGGTGATAAACTCAATCGAAGCGTCCGAGGAACTGGTTCCTTACCCGACACCAGACGGACAACCGATATGGGTACATCCCTGTAGGTGCAAAAAATAACGACCCACAATAATGGGGGGTGCCTTAGAGGACTTACCCAAGTGAGATTAGGGACACCGATGCCTGCGCCTGGAGCCTGAGACAAGGAAGGAGAAATGCAGGTCAGAGGACCCTGGCCTGGGCGGCGCGGGGCTCTCCGATGCCTAAGTTAGTATATGAACTAAGCAGAGGGAGGAGATTTTTGGGGAAGAAGATGGCATACCAGAGTGGTAATGGCGTCCCCCTTCCTCTGGAGCTGTAGCTCCGTTTATGTAGAGGAAGAGGAGGCAAAGGAGTAGTTGGCTGTCTTGTCGTAGCCCATTTTGTCAGGTACTAGGGAGGCGCGGTCTCATCGTAGCCTGTCTGGTCCCGTCGTAGCCTGTCTTGTCCCGTTAGGCCATATCCTGGCGCCTTGGGAGCTGTGGACGGTGATCTGTCAGGAGATACGGGCTATCCCCTTGTCTTGTCGCACGGGCCATAGCGTGCTTGAGCGTCCATGGGAGGACAGCTGTCAGTGCTCACTACTTTCATCGATATGAGGCGCTTGGCCGGGGTGGAGTGTCGTGCCGGGTGAGACCTGGTGGAGATGTAGGGCCATGGCACTGTTGCCGAAGTGGAAGGGCCTGGTACTGTCGCCGAGCTGGGCAGCCGAAGTGGGATGCTTTGGCCGGAGTGGATCCTGCCGAGGTGAGGGGAGTTGAGCATAGAAAGCGTGGAGCACGAGACCACACTTGCCGGGATGGGCTTGCTGATGCGGGGGCCCGGGATGGAGCACCTTGTCCAGGATTCTCTTGGGATTTTCCCCACACAAAGCCCCCCAGCTTCTGAGCTCAATAGGCTGCTCTTTTGAGGTTAGAAGGTGAGTATCATGGACGACAACATTTGTGCCTCGGAGCTGCTCATAGTTTTGAGATGACTGGCTGGCAATGGACCGGAGCTGGAGGGTGCATTGTTGCTGAAAGCCAAGAGAGATGGCTCATTTATTTAGGAGTATCTTGCTACTGCTGCTGAGGAGGCAAGCTGAGAAGGAGGCGAGCTATAGACTGGGTGCTGCGGCTAAACCGGAGACTGGCACTGCTGCCGAGCCGGAGGAAGGATTTCTTGCCGTACTGGAGGCTGGCGCTGCTGTGGAGCTGCGAACTGGCATGAGGCCGAAACCGGAGACGCACTGCTGCCGAGCTGGAGGAAGGATTTCCTGCCGTACTGGAGGCTGGCGCTGCTGTGGAGCTGCGAACTGGCATGAGGCCGAAACCGGAGACCGGCACTGCTGCCGAGCCGGAGGAAGGATTTCCTGCCGTACTGGAGGCTGGCGCTGCTGTGGAGCTGCGAACTGGCATGAGGCCGAAACCGGAGACGCACTGCTGCCGAGTCGGAGGAAGGATTTCTTGCCGCACTGGAGGCTGGCGCTGCTGTGGAGCTGCGAACTGGCATGAGGCCGAGGTGGAACCAGAGTAACTGCCAACCTGGAATCCGGCACTGATGCCGAGCTGAGGACTGTCATGAGGACGAGGAGGTGATACGGAACGGTCTCTACGGCAGTCTTGTCGAGCTGCCATTGGCCGAAGTGGCCAGCTTTTGGCCGAGACGAACTGCCTTGCGACAGTGGATCCAGAATCCCGCTGGTTGCGGAGCTGTGAGCATGAGTTCGGCAACGGTCTTTGAGGGGTGTAAAAACCCATACTTTAGGAATCCGGCCGAGTGTCCGAACTCGAGGCCTTCTCCAGGGTCCAGGACCCGGAGCTTTAGGAAACGACCGAGTCTGGACTCGAGGCCTTTTCCAGGGCGATGGACCCGAAGTGTGTCCAAGACACGGGGGCTTTAGGAAAGGCTGAGTGTAGGAACTTCAGGCCATTTCCAGGGCCTAGAGCCTTGATTGTGTTCAAAACACGGGGCTTTAGGAAAGGCTGAGTGTAAGAACTCCAGGCCATTTCCAGGGCGTAGAGCCTTGATTGTGGGTGAAGACCCTGAGTTTAGGAATTGGCCGAGTGTCCGAACTCGAGGCCTTTTCCAGGGCTATTAACCCTTGGAGATGGGTAAAGACCCTGAGTTTAGGAATTGGCCGAGTGTCCGAACTCGAGGCCTTTTCCAGGGCTGTTAACCCTTGGAGATGGGTGAAGACCCTGAGTTTAGGAATTGGCCGAGTGTCCGAACTCGAGGCCTTTTCCAGGGCTATTAACCCTCGCGACTTGCTTTTCTGGCATTCGCCGAGATGGAGAAGCCCGGGTGTACGAACCCGAGGGCAGTCTCGATGGCACTGGCCGAAGCCAACATGAGGCCGAACCTGTGAAGCGCGTAGCTAGCACGAGGGCGATACCAACATGAGGCCGCCTGATGCGGTCGAGAGCAGCATGAGGCCGAAACCAGCGTGAGGTGGTGACCAGCACGTGGACGGACCAGCATGAGGTCGTTAAATGCTGTCGAGACCAGCATGAGGCCGAAACCAGCGTGAGGTGGAGACCAGCACGTGGACGGACCACCATGAGGTCGTTAAATGCTGTCGAGACCAGCATGAGGCCGAAACCAGCGTGAGGTGGAGACCAGCACGTGGACGGACCAGCATGAGGTCGTTAAATGCTGTCGAGACCAGCATGAGGCCGAAACCAGCGTGAGGTGGAGACCAGCACGTGGACGGACCAGCATGAGGTCGTCAGATGCGGTCAAGACCATCATGAGGCCGAAACCAGCGTGAGGTGGAAACCAGCACGTGGACGGACCAGCATGAGGTCGTCAGATGCGGTCAAGACCATCATGAGGCCGAAACCAGGGTGAGGTGGAAACCAGCACGTGGACGGACCAGCATGAGGTCGTCAGATGTGGTCGAGACCATCATGAGGCCGAAACCAGCGTGAGGTGGAAACCAGCACGTGGACGGACCAGCATGAGGTCGGAAGCTAAATGACAAAAAGTTCCGTCTAGCTGCCCCCGAGTTGGAAGAGATTCCTGCAGAGCTGGGGGCTGCTAGCGAGCTGGAGATATCCACTGAGCTGGAGACGTCCGCCGCGCTGGAAGCATCTACCGAGCTGGAAGCGATATGATCGCTGTGGCGGAGGTTGAACTGCTCCTGGGCCCGGTTGCTTCTGCTCTTCAGGGCGCGTCTTTCGGGGGGTAGAGTCGAGGTCGAATCCTTAGAGGATGAACCCGACCGAGTATCCTGCTGTTGGTCGCCTGCTTGGCTAGATCTTGCTCCTGACCTCTCTCGGCGGGGGACCGTCGGCAGCTGTGTCGACAATGCAATAGGTTCCTCTCCCTTTCTGGCTCTTCGAGGCATGGTGTTTGGAAAGACTTGGAGAAGGTTGGGAAGGCTGGGATATTGCTTTCCCACAGACGGCGCCAATTGTAGGTGCAAAAAATAACGACCCACAATAATGGGGGGTGCCTTAGAGGATTTACCCAAGTGAGATTAGGGACACCGATGCCTGCGCCTAGAGCCTGAGAAAAGGAAGGAGAAATGCAGGTCAGAGGACCCTGGCCTGGGCGGCGCAGGGCTCTCCGATGCCTAAGTTAGTATATGAACTAAGCAGAGGGAGGAGATTTTTGGGGAAGAAGATGGCATACCAGAGTGGTAATGGCGTCCCCCTTCCTCTGGAGCTATAGCTCCGTTTATGTAGAGGAAGAGGAGGCAAAGGAGTAGTTGGCTGTCTTGTCGTAGCCCATTTTGTCAGGTACTAGGGAGGCGCGGTCTCATCGTAGCCTGTCTGGTCCCGTCGTAACCTGTCTTGTCCCGTTAGGCCATATCCTGGCGCTTTGGGAGCTGTGGACGGTGATCTGTCAGGAGATACGGGCTATCCCCTTGTCTTGTCGCACGGGCCATAGCGTGCTTGAGCGTCCATGGGAGGACAGCTGTCAGTGCTCACTACTTTCATCGATATGAGGCGCTTGGCCGGGGTGGAGTGTCGTGCCGGGTGAGACCTGGCGGAGATGTAGGGCCATGGCACTGTTGCCGAAGTGGAAGGGCCTGGTACTGTCGCCGAGCTGGGCAGCCGAAGTGGGATGCTTTGGCCGGAGTGGATCCTGCCGAGGTGAGGGGAGTTGAGCATAGGAAGCGTGGAGCACGAGACCACACTTGCCGGGATGGGCTTGCTGATGCGGGGGCCCGGGATGGAGCACCTTGTCCAGGATTCTCTTGGGATTTTCCCCACACAATCCCGATCTCCTGGAAGATGAAAATTGGGAGATCGTGAAAACAAAGCCTACAGCTCAACAGCGAAGGCAGGCTAGGAAACATCTCCTCAAGCTCAAACGGCAAGAGAAGACCCAGCCAAAACTAGAGGTCAAAGAAAAGGCAGAGGCTTCCTCTACCGCTTCACTGGAGGTAACAAAAACATCCCTTCCAGAGACTTCAAAGGGGGTAAGGAAATTCGCTCTCAGTGATTTCATGCCACCTCAATTCAAAGAAGCCATACAGGAGGCATCATACTCCTGCAATTCGGTAGTTGGATTCTCCATTGATGGATACGAATCCAGCGACACCGATGATGGATTCAAATCCAACTACACAGATGAGTGGGAGGAGTCCCTTGAAACAGGAGAATATCTCTCCGATGAAGAATGGGTTCCTGAGTCTCATCTTATGCCAGTAACCTGGTATAACCCCCTACAGCCACAAGGATCCTGGTCTGATGATGAAGAAGACCAAGAAGCTGTACAAGAAAATGCTGCTGACCCAGCACCTCTCATTACTCCAGTGGAAATCAAACATGTTGAGCCACAAAGAGTTGATGAAGAAGAAGATCCGGCTCCCATGCCTGATCTTGAAGAATATGCAAGGATCTTGCAGCGTCTCGCTCTAGAACAAGAGCAGGACCGTGTCAACGAGCTTCCTCATAGAGCATCTATTACCTAAAGATTCTCCACTCAGAGATGATCTCCCAGACGAGCCAGTCTACAATGTGGAGACTTTCTCACAAAGTGCCTCCTGGGATATGTACTTTGACGGTGCAACCAGGACAAATGAAAAAAGACAGCTGATCTCGAGAGTTGGCATCCTTTTTGTTAGCCCCGACAAATACATGATTCCACACACTTTCTCGCTACTGGAACCATGCACAAACAATGCAGCTGAATATCAAGCTCTGATCTTAGGATTGGAACTCGCCATCGAATCCGGTATCACCATGCTGGAAGTCTTTGGAGACTCTCAACTGAACGTCAACCAGATGAATCAGAAATTTGAAGTCAGGAAGCCAGATTTGTTGCCCTACTACAACAAGGCACAATCACTTCTGCAAAAGTTTGACATCTGTCACATCACCCCACATTCGTAGAGGTGAAAACATACGTGCAGATGCCCTAGCCGGACTTGCCGCATCCATGGCAATCCAGGAAGGGGAAAACATGCAAATCACAGTGTGCGAAAGGAGAATCCTTCCTCCTCTTAACACACACCAAGCAGTTGCTGAATGCCACCAAGTGGTCGGAAGTCGGATTTCAATCCTTCAAACTTCAATCGGCGACTGGAGGGATCCGTTCATTGATTACATTATGTTCGGAATCCTACCTGAAGATCCAAAAGAACGGGTAAGCATCCAAAGGCGAACCCCAAGCTTTCATTTGGATATTCCTTCAAAAATCCTTTACAGGAAATCCTTCAACGGAGTACTTCTATGCTGCTTGTCACAACAAGAGGCTGAAGAAACACTCAAAGAAGTTCATGCTGGTCTTTGTGGAGCTCATCAGGCTGGACCTAAGCTCTATGATCAGATAAAAAGGTTAGGATATTACTGGCCTACCATGGTAGCTGACGCAATGCAATTTGCTAAGCGCTGCCAACAATGCCAAGTTCATGGAGATTACATTCACATGCCTCCAGAATGGCTGCATCCTACAGCGATCTCATGGCCTTTCGAAGCCTGGGGTATGGACATCATAGGTCCTATTTCTCCCCCTTCAAGCAAAGGTCATCGCTTCATCTTCGCCGCTACGGATTATTTCTCCAAGTGGTCAGAAGCATTTGCGTTTAACGAAATGAAGACCTCATCAGTCCTTCAGTTCCTACGCACCAACATCATTTGTCGTTTCGGCATACCCAAAAGATTCGTCCATGATAACGGACCACAGTTCCGGGATCATCGATTCTACAGGTTCTGCGACAAATACAAAATCCAAAGCTGTCCTTCGACTCCATACAATCCGGCATCAAATAGATTAGCAGAAGCCTTCAACAAGACACTCTGCAAAATCCTAAAAAAAATGGTCTGTAGTCACAAAAGAGACTGGAGCGACAAAATGTCCGAAGCTTTGTGGGCCTATCGAACCACCGTTCGAGGACCAACCCATAGCACACCATTCTCCTTGGTCTATGGATGCGAAGCTGTCGTGCCCTTGGAAGTACAAATTCCTTCCTTAAGGGTATCCTTGCGAAATGACATGACTCAAGAAAGCAATGTCAAATTGCGACTCCATGAGCTGGACAATCTCGATGAGAAACGGCTCGAAGCTCAACAAAGCATTGAACTTTACCAAGCACGTATGGCAGGATCTTTCGATAAAAAGGTCAGGCAACGCGCCTACAAAAAGAGTGACTTGGTTCTTGCGGTAAAAAGACCAATGGTCTTCGCTCACAAGTCTAAAGGCAAATTTGAGCCAAAATGGGAGGGACCCTACGTCGTCGACAAGGTTTTCTCTAATGGTGCATACGCACTCCTAAACATGGAAGGTGACAGATGTATGCTGCCTATCAACAGCAAGTTCTTAAAGCGGTACTACCCTTGAAGACTTACCCAACTGGGTAAGAGCAATGCCTGCATGGCCAAAGCCGGTTTCCAGGTACACGCTCGCTAAACCCACCCTTTTTTTTAGAATTTTCATATCAAATGTTGAAATTTCTAGAAATCTAAAACAATGCTTACTTTCATCGTTTCATTGTTCAAAAAAAAAATATATCCAAGTTTAGGAACCTTTCCCTAACTTGACCAAAATTTTCAACCTTTGAACCCAAAATTCATGGTTTGAAACAAAATCCGGATTCAGGGATTTCCACCCTAGTCCACCCTGCCTTTTACCGCCAAAATGGTTTTAGGTCAAAATTTATGACCCTCGTGTCTTTAAAAAAAAAAAATGGTTTTTCAAAAAACCGCGAGGAAGCGACGCTTAGTCAATACTCGCACAAATCGGAAGCAAGCGAACCACGTTCGACACTTCCAAAATCGCAGGGAAGCGACATTTCGTCGGTACTTGCAAAATCCAAAACTGTGGAGACGCAACATTTCAGTTGATATCCACAACCCAAATTTCAAAGGTTCGAAAAAACCTAAAAAACTGTGGAGACGCAACATTTCAGTTGATATCCACAACCCAAATTTCAAAGGTTCGAAAAAAACCTAAAAAACTGTGGAGACGCAACATTTCAGTTGATATCCATAACCCAAAGGTTCGAGAAAACCACAAATTTCAAAAATCGTGGGGAAACGACATCAAGTCAGTACCCGCAAAACCAAAATTTTTTGAAAAGCAAGGATGCGACATCCCATCGATACTTGCACCCAAATCCGCGAGGATGCGACATTCCATCGATACTCGCAACCGAATGAGCAAGGATGCGACATTCCATCGATACTTGCAAGAACATTCAGCAGGGAGGCGACTTTTAGTCGATACTTGCATTTTTTGAAAACCAAACCGGCTATAAATGCCATCAAAACAGGCTATAAATGCCACAAACCGGCTATCAATGCCACAAACAAAAAAAAAAAACTTGGATTTCAAAAAAAAAAAACGGCTATCAATGCCACCAAAACAAAACAGGCTATCAATGCCACCAAAAACCGGCTATAGATGCCAACAAAACAAACCGGCTATCAATGCCACCAAAACTGGCTATAGATGCCACAAAAAAAAACTCGGCTATCAATGCCACAAGAAAAGCTGGCTCTCATGCCAAAATTGGCTTCCATGCCACGAACAAAAACCTGGCTTTCATGCCAAAACAATCACTTGACAAAAGATTTTCACAAAATGACAACCTTTTGATCAAATCCCATTTAGCAATTACTTTTATCACAAAAAGATTCAAGTGGGCATAGGGATAACAAAAAAAAGTGCATCCCATTTAGCAATTACTTTTATCACAAAAAGATTCAAGTGAGCGTAGGGATAACAAAAAAAAAAAAGAAGTGTTCACAAGCACTACAAAAAAAAAGTACCAAAAAATACAAGTGGTACCAAAAAAAAAAGAAAGAAGGATGGTTTCTGTATACAGGAGCTCAATCAAAAATGGTCTCCAACCAAGAGTTCAGCTCCTTAAGCAAACTTTTGGCCTCATCCGTCAAGGATTCCAAGGCACGCTTCTTCAAGAACCTGCCATGAGATGCTGGGGTGGGCTGTAACCCTTCTTCTGCACTGGGAAGCTTCCCTCGAGCGGTTTTCCATTGTTTGTTCTCATCAGACTTCCTTTTGAGAACTCGAATGGCATCCGCAACTCGATAAATCAGAGCAGTCTCCCTTTCACGAGCCTCTGTTATTTCAGTCCACTTGGCAGCGACTTGTGCCTGCAGATGCTCAAGACGTTTCCTGGCCTCATCGACCTCCCTATGAAGGATGTTAAGGTCATGTGTCAGCCTAATGATGGTTATCTCTTCTAAGTTCCTCTCTCGGACTGCCTGCTTCTTGCTTTCTGTAGCCTCATCAAGGTCAGATTGAGCCTTATCCGCAGGGTCCAAGAACATCTCCTTGAAGAACTGATCGTCAGGAAAACCCATGGTCTCAAACCACTTGTCACCCAGCTCAATGATCCTATTAACGATCGCCCTGGCATCTGTGACATCCAGACCAGCCTCTTCAGCATCACCGAGAATCTCACACACATGCTGGATCATGCTAAATCCGGCTTCCAAGTGCCCAGAAAAGAGAGTCTCAATCCAAGAGCTCAGAACTCGCACCACCACCTTCTTCGCAAAAAGAAGAGATGGCCCAGCTGAAGATTCGCCCAACTCCGTTGGTCGGCTGCTCATGTCATCATTTGTTGAAAGAGTAACAAAAGAACTCTTTCCAGTTGAAGCTGCTCCTGCTCGGGAAGGAATCTCAGCGCGAGGAATCTCCTCAACATTGTCAGGACTGGTCCCAGGAGTCTCTACCTCTGGATTAACCTCTGGCATCCCTTGCTCTGGAAGCGACGGACCCTCCTCTGTCACTTCAAAACCTGCCAAAAGAAACACAAAAAGGTATGAATATAATCCTGTTTGAAAATCATTATCAGGGTTATAACTACAAAATACCTTCTTCGACGACTGGCGGAACACTCTCTTCCTCCATGAACTCATAGAAAGCATCATCAACATTTGCGTCCATCGATGGTTCAAAGTCATCAGAACCCTGTGGCAAGTCAGCTGACAAAAAAAAATGTGTTAGCAAACCAAGTCACAAACTCAAAAAAAAAAGAGAGCAAAAGAAGTCGTACCAATTGGAGATTCTGGATTTACTCCAGAGTCCCTCGGTTCTTCTTCAGGTGCCTCAACAGGATCCATCACCACCTCATCGGTTGGGACCTCAGGCATCACCAAGTCTTCCTCTGCTAAAAAAAAAAAAAAAAAAGAAAAGCGGAAATAAGAAGCAAATCAGAACATGGAAAAAATCCCATGGAAAGAGAAAAAGGAAGAATCATACCTTCACCAACGGTCTCTTCTTCTCGGCTTCTCTTCTCTGGAGGCTCGTCAGCAGCCACTGGCACATCCTCATCGATAGTAAGAGGAACTTCCAAGTCAGGAGAGTCCTCATGCTGCCCCTTGCTATGATGATGACTCCTCCCCCTCTTACCCCGGCGGGCTCGCTTCTTAGAGGAACCTGCCCCACTGTCAGAGTCAGGTTTCCCACTTGACTCCTCACTGGATGGTCTACTCTTGCCAGTAGACTCCACGGAAGCTTGCCTCTGTGCCGCTTGCATCCAAACGCCAAGTTCGGCTTCCTCCTGTTCTAGCTGCTCCAAAGCCTCATCAGGTATTTCTCGAACAGCTTCAGAACCAATGACGCCCTGGTCACCGAGAAAGCCTATCTTGTGCTTCTCTCCAGAAAGGAAGGCCCAAACTTCCTCTCGCCGGACGCCATCCGACTTTCCAAGGCCCTTTCCAGATGCCAGCTTCACATCAAGCTCCTTCTTGGAAAGCCCCCGATATGCCGAAAAGCTCTCCGCGAACCACTTCGCAAAGCCGGCAGTCCGGGAAGTCAGCAACATAGGATAAGAAATCATGGCTGTAGTGTCTTCAGCACTATAGAAAGCCCATGCATTTCTCCCATCCTGTAAACCTCCAAAGCGCTTCACCATGCTTGAAGGCGCTCCAACAACGCCTTGAGAAAAGCCCAGCTGCAAAGCAAAGCGAGAGGGTACATAGGCTGGAAGTCGACGAAAAGATGTCTACAGTACACCATCGTGCCGACACGTATGCTGAAAAGCCACTCTCTCTCTGCATTTGTCAAGGAATAATGCCTTGCCGACCCCGCCCTGGTAGAGTCTCGGGAGGCACCAAAATCAAAAGCCTTCTTCCGCAACTCCGGAGAAAGCTTCACTGAAGATTGCCCCATCTCGACGTCCCTGAACCGTCGGATCCTCATGCGGGCAAACAAAAGTGATTCGGACACGGCTTTGCCCTTAGCCAGTCGAATCATCAGAGGATCATCATCCTGTGCAGCACCCAGCCGATGGAAGCCAGGACAGTGGTATACATACCACGAATAAAAGATATGGGCTGAAAATACCCTATTCATGGGAAGCACAAGCCGAACCAAAAAAGCAGCAGCCTGCAGTTCGGTACACAGGTAGGAGTAAAGAGCTGGCACCAAAGCAACCTGCTCTCCAAACGCCATCTGACAAGCCGGAAAAATACAATGCGGCCTGATGTGCGTTCCATCTCCTCCAGCAAAAACAGCCTCACCAAGCCAATAAGTGAGGTAAACAGCGAGATCTCTCCGCAGTGCAATGTCAGGACATATGGCGTTTGTACTTGCACAGAAATCTCTCAACTCTTCTTGCATGGCCAAGATCTTCTTTGAACTTGGATCCTGAGCTCCGGCTTCCTGGGTCACGCTATCAGAAGACTCCCTGCTATCAAAAAAGTTGGGGAATGAAGAGCTAAAACTCTTCCAACTGCTGGATCTAACTTTCAAACCCTCCTTCTCCTTCAAAAAATCATAGAAGCGACGAGCTGAAAGTATAGAAGCCTGAACTCCTCAGACTGCCCCTCGAGGACGCTGTCAATCGGCATAAACTCCTCATAGAGTTTGCCGAGGATGGGCAATCCAATAATGGCGCTCAGCTCCTTCAAAGAAAAACCAGCCACACCATTCGTCACAACGAAGGTATTGGTTTGTGGGAGGAATGACTCCAGCATAGCCATGAAGGCCTCGTCGGAAAAGATCACGGTCTCCCTAAAGGCGCGGACCGCATCAAAAATCCCGGCTTCCTTCAAAACGGCGCCACCAATCAGCAGGACGCGATCAGTCCACGACTTCCACTCGGAGTCGGCATTGAAACGGCCTCGAAGTCGAAAAGGCTTGATCCAATTGCTGCCGTCACCACTGAAAATACCAAGGCCCACCGGTCTCAAATCGACCGACGGATAATCAGAGCCCTGGTAGCCGCTGGATGGCATCAACAGGTCCATGTCAACAGGCGACCTCTCCGTATATCCAGGAGAACCTCCAACAAAAACCCCGGTCTTGATTACATTTGTCCTTCTCACCCAACTTGGAGGATCTTCCCTCTTAGGGCACGTGGGGGCAAGGCTCAGAATCGAGACGGTGCGATCAAACGTCGACCGGGTAGCAACAGTCTTCTTCTCACCATCTGCTGTGAAAGAAAACTGAAAACATCTCCTCTGGTATGTCATGTCATCAGGGACTGCATCACCAAAGAAGAAGGTAGGCTTGGGCAAAATGCTCTGATCTTCCATCACCCATGGACGACTGCTTACCATGATCTTATAGAATTCCTCTCCCTTGAGAGCGATCAGTCGCTGCCTCATCTCATCTCTGTTGAGGGAGTCGCACTCTTCCAGATTTCTCTCAACATACTGGACCTTCTCAAAAGCCTGCTGAACAGCCGGATTAGAAGATCTAGAAGATCGACGAGGTACGCTTGTAGCAGGCTCTTTACCCTTGTTCGCTCTGGAGGAACCACCTGAAAAGGATGGAAAAGAAAAAGATCAAACATCAAAATGACAGAATCTCGCTAAAAAAAAAATCTGGCGAAATTTTGACATGATGACGGGGCAATTCCGAAGAAAAGGAACTATCCCGAAAGAAATAGAAAGCTTGAAGATGGGCTCAACATCGCTGTGAGCTCCGAAACTCCAAACTTTCGAAACCTCAAAGTCTCCGCAAAATCAGGAAGGGCTCAACATCACTGCGAGCTCCAAATTCCCAAATTTGCGAAAACTTTCAGGTATGCTATCACATCATGCTACAAATTTAATTTACAAATTAAAGGCATGCATGAACATCTAGGTTTGCCAAAAAAAAAAAGAGGGGCATTATCATGATGAGCAAAAAAAAAAAAGAAAAGAAACTTTCTCAAAAAAAAGGGAAAGAAAACAAAAAAAAAAGAAAAGAAACTTTCTCAAAAAAAAAAAGAGGAGAAAGAAAACAAAAAAAAAAGAAAAAAAAAAGGGGCTGGCCCACATGCCACGTGGCCGTACGGCCAGATCCGTACGGCCCACAAAAGAAAAAAAAATGCAAAAAAAAAAAAAAAAAAGAAGAGAAAGCAAAAAGAAAACACGTGTGAAAAAAAAAAGAGGGAAAACACGTGAAAGGAAAAAAAAAAGAAGAAAAGAAAAAGAAACAAAAAAAAAAAGAAAGAACTTTATTTTTCCTACAATGGAGTTTTCTTGAAAAAAAAGGAGAACTTACTTGAAGCCATTGATGGAGAAGAAGAAGAAAAGTCTTGAAGATCTTGAAGAAGAAGAACTCTTGGTCTTGAAGCCCTCTTGAGATTATTGCAAAAGAAAGTAATAAGAGCAAGAGATCCAACCTTCTCCTTGCTTTTATAGAGGAGAGCAAACCAAAGAAGGAAAGAAGAAAGAGGTAAGTGTTACTAATTAGTAACCTTACCAAAAGAAAGAGATTAGAAAGATTCTTTCCCAAAAGAAAGATATCTTGAAGGATTTTCTCCCAAAAAGAAATCGATGACGGATTCTTTCCCAAAAGAAAGATATCTTGAGATATCCTATCCCAAAATAAAGGGATCATGAGAGATTCTCTCCAAGTAAAGATATTCTTAGATATTCTCTATCCAAATGAGATATTTTTGGATATTCTTTACAAAAATGACACCATATGAGATCTAAGCCATTTCAAAAAGCTTAAGGTCCCATGGGTTAGCCCATATGAGCCAGGTTTGACCACCTAGGCACAAAAAAAAAAAAAAAAAAATTATTTTGGGCTTTTAGTCAGAGAGAAATCCCTCTTACCAAGAGCATACAAAAATGGTTCCATGCCTCTTTTGAGTTGATTGGACCATACAAAGAAAATTCCAAGCCCCATGAGCTTCCAAAAAACCAAATTTATCCAGCCTCATCTACCAAATTGAGCCAAAATCTTGAAATTGACATTCCACAAAAATCAAACCAAATCCTAGTCCCCTAACTTGCCACATACAGCCTGTTAGGTCACAAGATCAAAACCAAAAACCAAAACCTGATCCCCTAACTTGCCACATACAGCCTGTTAGGTCACAAGATCAAAACCAAGATTGATCCCCCAACATTCCACATACAGCTTGTTGGGTCACACGATAAAAACCAAACCCGACCCCCTAACCTGCCACATATAGCCTGTTAGGTCACAAGGTCAAAACCCAAATCCACATCCCTGATGTCATCTTCAAAACTTTGCCTCGAGATGGTACGTGATCCCTTTCACTACCATAAAATTCCCCTGGAAGCTCAAAAGGCTACAAATACCAAAAAGAAAGACTGCTCAAAGACTCTTGGTCAAGTCACAGGCTCTCCTTCGAAAATCTCTTCGAGGCACATCGACTACAAAAGTTAAGCAACTCGTCGCTGTACCTCGAGGGGGCATTTGTTGACACCAAAAATGTCACTTTGCCTCTTCAAGATCCAAAGAGCTACATGAAGTCGCAACCTGCCATAAATAGGCAATGCTGCTTCCAAAAATCAAATCTTGTCAGAATCAAACAAAAACTGCAAGATTCTTCCAGACAGCCAAAAGAGGAGTACACAAGAAGTTTCGGGCCATTTCAAAATCATTTGGCCTAACTTCGCTTCTCCGACAGCTGAAAAGGAGCTCTCGGCGGCAAAAGCATCGGAGACACCTAATCTTCGATCAGGACCGATGGATAGTCTCAAAATACTTCCAAAAGGCTCCACGTCAAGTTCCGAGTCAAACCGACAACGTTTGACCCTACATCAACCCTCGAACAGCTAAATCAAGCCTCTCGGCGGCGAGAACCACCGAGGCCATTACTCATCAGACAGAGCACGTGGACGGCTTCAAAATGCTTATAAAGGGCTACACGTCAAATTTCAGGTCATTTCCACAACATTTGACCATAGTTTGACGCTCGGAAGCCAAATCAGGCCTCTCGGCGGCAAAGCTCTCCGGGACCATGGTTTCCAAGACAGAGCCGATGGATCATCTTAAAATGACTCCAATAGGTTCCCTGTCAAATTTCAAGTCAATCGGACATCGGTTGACCGCACATCAAACCGCGACATCTTCATCGCGACAAAAAGCAAGTCTACTGGTGATAGGACCCCAAACGGCTTCAAAACTAAAAAAAAAGCCTATGGTTGGTCTTATTTATTGCTCAGGAGGCTTCACACCAAATTTCAGGTCATTCCGACATCGTTTGACCCAGTTTCAGCTTCTGACGGAAAATCGGCAGCTCTGCGCGACAAAGTCTTCGGCTTTCTCAGGAAATTGGAAACTTTGCAAAATAAAATGCAAGGATTCTCATCAGGTTTCCTACAAAGAAATTAGGCCAATAAATGGTCAGAATGTCAAGGAAAAGTATAGGAGAAAAAAGAATCGAAAAACAGCAAAAACGGACACAAAACGGGACACAAAAGGGGGAAAACCCCCTCAGGGTCGCAGGCCCCTGCGACCCTGGGCCAGGGTCGCCGGCGACCTTGGAACCCGGGGTCGCCGGGAAGGCCCCGGAAACCCCGGTTTTCGCCGTTTTTTTCGCGATTCGAAGAGCCCAGCCTCAGGTACTTTCCAAAATTCATGCTTTTGAGACACCAAGTCCTCTGACATCCGTCCAAAACACGGGTCAATCATCAAGAGTATCGAAACAATATTGATCGCCACCCGGTCAACCAAAAAAAGTGTGCTTTCTACCCGACCGATCGAGAAATCGACAGGACAGATGGCACCGACCCGCTGTTGGCAACAAACACCTGAAATTACATGGTCATCTGATGTCGATCTACATGAAGATCCATCGATGATCATCGACAGAAGAATCCCAAAAGACGTGGCACGGCCCGCAACTCTTCAGCTGCTCGGCGACCACTTAATGCGATTAATTGACTAACTTTATTACAGTCATTAATCCATTTCTTTGGACGGCCCAATCAGAAGCAAGCATTCGGGAGTTACAAGTCAAGAGATTCATGGCATTTAACCCATGAAACTCCTCCCATCATGGCGATTAAAGGCGATTAAATGCCCTCAATCTCCTCCGGCCAATCAGAAACCAAGAAAAAGGAGTTACAAAATAAACAATTGAATTTTGTAACTCCTCCCATTATGCAGCTTTATGACAATCAAGGCTCATAAACCCTCCTAAATGGCTACCTAAAAGCCTATAAATAGGAGAGCTCTCCAAGAAGAACAGGACATCAGAAAAAAGCACAAACACACAGACAGACAGAAGCACAGAAATCCAGAGAAAGGAAAAAGAGAGAAAACTCTGCGGAAGTTCTACACCGGCCACCGCAACAAGGTGACAAAAGTCCCTTGGGGGGTACCCCCCCCCCCCCCCCCAAGGTCCTTGCCTTCTCCTCCTGCCTCCAATGGCTTAGATGTGGCTTTTCAGCCCGTCTACTCGGCTTTTTATTGGACATAGGACCTCCTTTTGGTCTTTGTCCTCTAAAAACCCGAGGTTATAGCCAAGCCAAGCGAATCAATAGCATCCTCTGTTCTCATCTGCATGGATGATGGCGAAGCCCACATATGGCTTGCGACCGTCAATCTAAACGGGTCCCCCACAATCTCCTGAGAAGTTAGATCCTCCTTTTCTTGCTTTTCATTGTAGTTTGTATTTTTTCAAAAGAGACAAAAATCACAATTCTTGTCTTTCATTATTGATAAGGATTGTAAATCGGCTATAAACGCCAAAAATCGGCTATAAACGCCAAAATCGGCTATAAATGCCAAAAAAATCGCCTTTCACGGCAAACCAAGAAAAATGTCTCTTTTCTTAAATATATGTGCAATGTAAAACTTGAAAGAAGTTGATTTCCTTTTTACTTGCGAAGGTTGATCTCCGGATCACCACTTGCAATTCCAAGTAAAAAAATAGAAAATCTGGCACACCCACACAAAAAAAGAAATGTTGATGCACGCCCCTGCCCCCCGGTTACGAAAGGGTCGGACCCGACGGACTCCCACGTCCGCCGACCTCGGTAGGAACTCGAGCAGGAGCGCGGTCCATCAAAGCCCCTCAGCCCTTACCACTTCCTGCATGGTAGGATTGAGCCGGCGTTGCATCTGCCTACTTGGTTTAGCATCCTCTTCAAGGTAGATGCGATGCGTACACACTAAAGGGTCAATTCCCTTAATATCTCCACATTCCAGGCAATTGCACTTTTGTGGTGTTTGAGCACTTTCAACAGTTGGACCTCTTGGTCTCCAGTAAGAAGTGAAGAAATGACTACTGGGTATGTCTCCTCATCCCCAAGGTAAGCATATTTGAGGTTAGACAGGAGGGGCTTTATCTCAGGTTTAGGTGGTTTAACCTAAGATGGAACAGCAGGGATACCAATTGGTACAAGCTCCACAAACTGGGGTCTCCATACAGCATGGGCCTCTTCCATAGTGTCATCATCCAATTCCTCAAGATAGCCCACATTCTCTCCAGCCTCAAGCATTAGCATCATGTGGGAGTTAACGCACTCCTCTAGATCATCCTCCAGTATAGTGTCCACACAATCCACATCAGGGAGGTCAGGGTCAATATCCTCTGGATGTTTACATAAGCTGAAAATGTTCAGCTCAATGGTCATGTTCCCAAAGAAAGTTTTAACATTCCATTCCCGCAATTGATCGGTGCGTTTGATGTTACTAAGAAAGGTCTTCCCAAAATTACCAGAATTTGAGCATTGTTATTTTGTACTGGTTGAGTGTCCAGTACATAGAAGTCCGCAGGGAAATAGAACTTCTCAATCTGCACAAGTACGTCCTCTATTACCCCCTTGGTTTCTTTACAGATCGATCGGCGATTTGCAAAGTAACTTTTGTGGGTTTCAACTCGCCTAGCCCCAGTTGTTGATAAACCGAGTAGGGTAATAGATTAACACTGGCCCCCAGATCTAACAAAGCCTGACTAATCCGGTGATTTCCAATGGTGCATGATATGGTGGGGCATCCCGGATCTTTATATTTCTGGGGCGTGCTGCCATTTAGGAGCGCACTAACTTGCTCAGTGAAGAAAGCTTTCTTTTGTACACTCATCCTACGCTTCACAGTGCAAAGATCCTTAAGGAACTTGGCGTAGGCAGGAACTTGTTTGATTGCGTCCAACAGAGGAATATTGACCTTTACTTCCTTGAAAACATCCAGGATCTCCTCGTTTGGGATTTTCTTCTTGGAATGGGTCAATCTTTGTGGAAATGGGGCAACCGGTTTAGAAGTAGTGGGGTCATGACCTTTTTGCGTCTCAACAGTAGCTTCAGCATCAGTACTATCCTTATCTATTTCAATTTGGACATTTGAATCCGAGGAGTCATGTTGTTTATCTTTTTTTGGATTCTCATGAAGTTCTTTGCCACTGCGTAGAGTGACAGCTTGAACATGCTCCTGAAGGCTGGGGTCAGACATGTTGTTGACTTCAAATTGCCCTTTAGGGTTTGGGAGGGGTTGAGCTGGAAAAGTTCCTTTCCCTTGACCCTGGAGGGTACGTTTGATTTGTTCAACGGATGTTTCCAGCCGTTGGATAGCTTGCTGGTTGCTCTGAATAGCATGTTGATTACTTTGCAAATTCTGCATAAACTGCTGTTGAGACTGCATGAATAAATTTAGTGTCTCCTCCAAAGACTTATTCTGAGGTTGTGGGGCATAAGATGTACTTGGCTGTTGAGGCACGTACGCACCCACACTAGATTGTCTTTGGGAATTAAACTCTGAATTTGCACTTGGTCCATTCCTCCAACTGAAATTTGAGTGGTTTCGCCACGAAGGATTATATGTGTTCCCCATATTGTTTGCATTGAACGGCTTCTGATAAGTATTCAATACATTGGCCTGTTCTTGCAATGCTTCATGTAAAGCTGGGACTGTTGGACAATTCGCAGATCCGTGTGTATCAGAAGCACACATGCCACAAAACATGGCAGTCTCCTTATTCCGCCCAAGTTTTAAGGACTCGACTCCTCTTGTGAGTGCCGTAAGCTTGGCTTGGATGTCTATTTGATTGTTCACTTGATATATACCTCCACCCTTAGGCTGATTCAATTCCCTAGAATGATCTACCCTCTCAGAGGAGGCCCATTTTTGTGCATTTTCTGCCATTAATTCCAAAAATTCCCACGCTTCATCTGGTGTTTTTTGGTCGAATTGACCATTGCACATCATCTCAATAAATTGACGTGTCTCAGGGGTGAGGTTTTCAATGAGAATCTCAATGAGACGGTGTGTTTCATAACCATCATGTGGACATGCAAGGATTAACTCATTGAAGCGTTCCCAACACTTAAAGTAGGGCTCTTTCTGATTTTGTCTGAACATTATGATGTCCCTCTTTAAGATGTTGGTTTTGTGCTGTGGGAAGAACTTTTTAAGGAATT
The DNA here is from genome assembly GCA_012931725.1 of Litsea cubeba. NCBI lineage: Eukaryota > Viridiplantae > Streptophyta > Magnoliopsida > Laurales > Lauraceae > Litsea > Litsea cubeba. The sequence goes on from CM022954.1 coordinate 35,345,502, forward strand.
CGGTGACACAAACATTCCAGTTATTAATTGAATTAGGCGTAAGTGTGTGGAGCCAAGCCTTAGCTTTATCCTTTAAAGAAAAAGGAAATAGTTTGAGTTTGATCACATCTGGCACCACGTTTTGAAGTTGAAGTGTAGCGTAGACTTCATCGAATTCCCTTAAATGTAAGTATGTGCTTTCAGAGTCTAGCTCGTGAAACTTGGGTGAGTGTTGGATCATACCAGGTTTTAGTTCATATTGACCCGCAATGGCGGGTAACACAATGCATGATGGTGTGGTGTGTCGTGCTGGGTGCAAAAGATCACATAATTTCCTTGGTGGCTGGTTCACCTCCACCCCGTTGTGGTCCCCATTTGGATTTGTGGCAGGCCCACCATTGTTGGGGTTGCTACCGAACCCACTCGACATGTTAGATAATCTCGAAGGATTAGGTGTTACAAAAGATACTGGAGATTCCTTTCTTTCCAACCTATGCGTTGAATCTCTTTGCCAACTTGGCTGAGAGGGCTTGTCCTTTCTTTTTGGAATTTTGATTTTTTTTTTTAGTAAAACATATGAGAGAGAAGGAAAAAAATAGCCTATACAAGCAGCAACTAAGTTTGTTCCTAAGGTCGAAAAGTTTACTTAAGTTCACTAACCCGGTCCTATGAAACCAACCCGGCCAGTTCAGCCCCCAGGTAAGGGTAGGATCACGAATGGACCCGTTTGAAGGACCCTTGCCTAGAACAGTCTAGCTGTCTCCATACTCTGGACAAGGCTTTGCTTCGGCACCGAGATGATCAAGGACAACGATTAGGTCACTTTTGTTAGAGTGTTTATTCTGTTGCAATTTGATTGGATGCATTCATTGTCTCATCTTGACCTCTCTCTCATTCATGTTCTCTTTCTTAGGATCCACTTGCATATCTTTCTTTCATAAACTTTGTTTTTATTTGAAAAACCCTCAGAACTTCGGGTTTTCTGATTGTATAGTCTGTCGGTCAGACTATCGGCTCTTGTCGGTCAGCCGATACAAGAACCGAGTCCAACCGTTGGCTCCATCGGTTCCTTTTCCAGAGAGCTTCATTTTCAAATCTTCTCTGTCGGTCAGCTCCTTGGTTCCTATCGGTCAACCGACAGCACATGAATTGTAAGACCGAGAACTTGTCGGTTCCAAAAATAGACAGTGTTTTTTTCATCATATTTGTGCTATCGGTTCCTGGGTCGGTTCCGTGTGGGTCGACCGATGTTGTCGGTCAAACCGCCAAGTGTTTCTTGGTCAGCAATTTTTTCAAAATTATAGCCGTTGGCTTGTGACCGTTAGGCTATCGGTTGACCGACACCATGTTGTCGGCTAGCCGATAGCTATCCGTTGGGAACACTTTTTCTATAAAAAGTGACTTTCTCTTTGGGGAAAGGGGCTGAATTTTTGAGAACTTTAGAGCCAAAAGGAGACGAACTTTTCAAGAGCTTTTCAAAAGGGATTATGGAAGCATTTCAACTTTCCAATCTTTGATCTTTAAAATGGGTGTGCTTTCTAAATCTCTATCTCTATTTCATGCTTAGATCTTTCATCTTTGTTTTCTTTTAAGCATGATCAAATTGTTAGTCCTCTTCTAAAGATATTGGTTCTTTTCATAACATGCCTTGATCTTTGAAAACCTTTAGCATTATGAAATCAACATATGTCTTTTCATTCACATGTGTTTTTGAACATTAACTTTCAAATCTATTATTTCAAGTTTGATCTTTTGACAAACCATGTGTTGAGTAATTCAACTCCTTCTCTTACATATGATTATCATCCTTTGCATTATTTGAAGTTACATCTTTTTAAAGAAAAGGAGTGCTTTCTAGTCCATGCATTAGTTATAAACATTATCTTTCATATGCATGCTTCTGGTAGAATGTTATCATTGTCCATTCAGCCTATCTAGAGGCAAACCACAGTGTTTAATTTGTTCTCTTATCAATGCATAAATAGGCATTTCACTTAAGAGAAAAATCAATGGTGTAAGGGTTGGTGCTTAGCCTTGAAAAGCACATATTATGTTGTAAAGGTTCATGCTTAGCCTTGAAAAGCATAGTGATGAGGTTGTAAGGTTTGAGGTGATCCTAAACCTTGAATTGAATAGTGAAATCCGGTAAGGTGACCGGGAGTGGATGTAGGCAACTTGGCCGAACCACTATATTTGATTGTGTTATGGTGATTTGTGTTTACCTTCCTTGTTATGATTGTTGGTCTTATGATTGGGTATGAGCTTGAATAAAGGTTGTATTTGTCTTTTGAATTTGTATGTTTAACTTAGAAACTCTCTCTCTTATCAAGCTAGCTTACTATCATCAAAGCATAAGTCAACAAAAAATCAAAATGTTCATAAGTGGCCTAAATTTTTAATAGCATCCTATTCACCCCCCTTCTAGGATTCGATCTTGGTCTTTCAATTGGTATCAGAGCTAGGTTGCTCTGGTTTAGGCCTTACAGCCTAGAGTTGAATCCTAGTGAGTGTGTTTCTTTTGTTGCCACTATGCAATCTCATCTGGGTGAGGGCAATGCCACCAATAGACCACCTTTGTTTAATGGAACACACTATAGGTGTTGGAAAATTAGGATGCAAGTGTTCTTAGAATCCCAAAGCTTAGATGTGTGGAACATCATTGAAGAAGGCTATCATCTACCCACTGCCACAGAAAAGGATTCTGAAGGTAATATTATATCCTTAACTCTCAAACCTAAGAATGCTTGGACTCCAGGGGAAAAGGATAGAGCTAATCTGAATGCTAAAGCAAAAAACTCTCTATATTGTGCCTTATCTCAAGAGGAACTCAATAGAGTTGTCAATTGCAATACTGCTAAGGAAGTGTGGGACACCCTAGAGACCACCCACGAAGGTACATATCAGGTCAAGATAGCCAAAATACAAATGTTGACCTCTAAACTAGAAGACATTAAAATGCTGGAAGAAGAAACATTTGATGAGTTCTACACAAAAATTATGGAATTAATCAACTCTCTTATAGGACTAGGAGAAAAGATGGATGAATCTAAAACTGTGAGAAAAATTTTAAGATCTCTTCCTAAAAGATTCAAACCCAAGATTATTGCCATAACTGAGAGTAAAAATGTGGACCAAATCAAAATTGAAGAACTAAGAGGAAATCTTCTCACATATGAACTAGATTTTGAAGTTAAAGATAAAAAGAAAGGAGTAATATTTACCTCTCAATATAATGAAAATGAAAGTGAAGAAGATAGTGATGATGATAATGCTTTACTTGTCAAAAACTTTAAGAAATTCTTTAGGAATAACAAAAACATTAGAAAATCTGATGAAAGCAGCAAAAGTTCTAGATTTCAAAGAAGCTCCAAAGGTTCTTTTATCAAAAAGGATGTGCAATGTTATAATTGCAAGGGGTTTGGACATATTGCTCAAAATTGCTCCACTCCTAAAGAATTTGAAAGAGGGGATAAGAAAGCTAAGAAAGCATTAAACATAACTTGGGATGAGGAGGATGAAGATAGTGACAAAAATGAATCCCAGAATGATGAAGATGAAAATACTCCTAATTGGCTTCTTATTGCTTCCATTGAAGAGACAAATGATCATAACACATTAATAGATGACACATTAAGGGAAGAGGAAACTTATGATGAAGATGAAGAAATTGAGATCCAATAAGCTTACAATGATCTATATGAAAATCCTGAGATATTGATTAAGAAAAATAAAATGTTAAAAGAAGAATAAAAAAATCTGGTTAATGAAGTAAATGTTTTAAAAGATGAATTGAAACTAACCATAAATGACAAAATCAATTTGGAATATAAATTCATCACCCTAACTAAAGAGCTTGCTCTTGCTCAAAATCACATTCATAGCTTACAATCCAAGCTTGAATCTAATCAACTTGAAACAAACTCTTTACAGCTAAAACTCAACAAAGGAAAATTCATTGTTGAAAAATTCACCTTGGGAAATGATAAGCTTTATCAAATGTTAGGCATGCATAAAATTTATGGTGACAAGAGCGGTATAGGTTTTGAAGGCTCCCCTAGCAACATGAAGGACAGCTCTCAAATATTTACTAAGAGTGTCCGCAAACCTATAGTTGAGAGAAATTATACTACTAGATGGACTTGTCATTTTTGCAATCATAGTGGTCATTTGGTTCCTAATTGTCCATACAAAATCAGGTTATCTCTCAACAATCCCTCTAAAGTATCTTTCAAATTTGTCCCCAATACCATTCCCTATAAATCTCCTCTGTCTAGATGGGTTGTTAAACAAACAAACTTTGAGAGTCTCATAGTTCAAACCGCTTTAAAAGCAAAAGAAAACCCTACTTCGTTTTTAGATAGTGGTTGTTCAAAACACATGACAGGAGACCGATCTAGATTTAGCTCTATAGTGGAATATGATGGAGGAAATGTCTCCTTTGGAGACAATAGTAAAGCTCAAATCATTGGCAAGGGAAGTGTGAAAGGAGATCAAATACCAACTCTGAATGATGTATTTCTTGTGGAAGGATTAAAGCATAATCTCCTTAGCATTAGCCAATTGTGTGACAAGGGAAACAAAGTTGTCTTTGACAGTCATTCATGCAAAGTGGTAAATGATAGAACTAACCAAGTTATTCTTACTGGATCAAGGACAAAAGGAAATATTTATATTATAGAAGAATGCGATGACAATGAATCTAGGTGCTTGATGACTAGAGATCAAGAGAATTACTTATGGCACCAAAGGATGGGTCACATAAACTTTAAATTGATGAAAATCCTATCCAAGAATGAAATTGTGAAAGGAATTCCCAAGTTGACTGCTGAAAAATCTGAAATCTGTAAGGCATGCCAACTGGGTAAACAAATAAAGAAGAGCTTCAAAGGTTTAAAGGATATATCGTCGTCTCGTCCTCTAGAATTAATTCATATGGACTTGATTGTACCTGCACCAGTGCAAAGTATTGGAGGAAAGAAATTTATTCTGGTTATGGTAGACGATTATTCTCGTTTTGGGTGGATTGCCTTTCTTCATGCTAAATCAGATGCTGTAGACAATATCATAAGAATCTGCAACAAGATACAAGTTGAAAAAGACTGTAAAATTCAGAAGATCAGAAGTGATCATGGAGGAGAATTTGAAAATGAAAAATTTGCCAAATTTTGTGAAAATCATGGGATTAATCATCAATTTTCAGCTCCTAAAACTCCTCAACAAAATGGAGTAGCAGAAAGAAGAAATAGAGTGATTCAAGAAATGGCTAGGACCATGCTCAATGAAAAGAATCTTCCTCGTAATCTATGGGCTGAAGTTGTGAATACTGCCTGCTATATTATAAATAGAGTCTATCTCACTAAGAATACCAACAAGACCCCATATGAACTTTATTTTGAAAGAAAACCTAATTTGGGGTATTTGAAAGTATTTGGAAGCAAATGTTATATTCTAAGAGATAGGGAGCAGTTGGAGAAATTTGAGCCTAAATCTGATGAAGGAATTTTCCTAGGCTATTCTGAAAGGAGCAAAGCTTACAGAGTATTTAATCATAGAACTATGACCATAATGGAGTTAGCTCATGTTGTGATCGATGATATGAATCAAATTGGAAGAACTCTCCAAGATGATGATGAAGTTGAATCTGTTATTGATCAACCAATTCCTAAAGCTACAGTTGATATCATTCGATCCAAAGCTACAGTTCCAACCAAAATCATGAAAGATCATACATTAGAGAATAATATTGGAGATATCAGTAGCGGGGTCATGACCCGGAGACAAGTTCATAATTTATGTGCACATTACTCCTTTGTCTCTCAAGTCGAGCCCAAGAATTTCTCTGAGGCTGAATCAAAATCAGAATGGATGGAAGCTATGCAAGAAGAATTGAATCAATTTAAGAAAAATGATGTTTGGGATCTTGTTCCATTACCTACAGAGAAAAATCCCATTGGTACTAAGTGGATATACAAGAACAAATCAGATGAATATGGAAATGTTGTGAGAAACAAGGCAAGACTAGTAGCAAAAGGATATGCCCAAATAGAAGGAATCGATTTTGAAGAAACTTTTGCTCCTGTAGCCCGTTTGGAGTCCCACTACAACAAATGAGTCTTTTTGCGACGCTTAAAAGCGTAGCAATAGATAACACAACCGTTGCAAATGGTCTTCTGCAACGGTTTTGAAAGCGTCGATGTGACGTTGCAGTTGATGCCGACGCAAAAGATAAGAAACAACGCTTAAAAGCGTAGCAAAAGGTATACCCATCAGCTACGGATTTAAGCGTTGTTAATGAAATTAATAGCGTCGCTAGATATATATATATTTTTAATTTAAAATTATCACCGACGCTTTAAACGGTTGCAAAAGGTGTACTAACTGCAACGTTTTTAGTTTTTGTCGCAGATAGTCTGTTTTTGCTACGGTTTAAAAGCGTTGCTAAAGGGCTATTTGTTGCAACACTTGTAAAGGTTGTAAAAGAACCATTTTTAAATATAATACAAGACGTATTTGCAACGCTTGTAAGGGTTGTAAAAGAAAATTTTGGAAGTATAATACAACTCATTTGCAACGCTTGTAATGGTTGTAAAAGAACCATTTGCACATATAATACAACACGTATTTGCAACGCTTGTAAGGGTTGTAAAAGAGCCATTTGCAAGTATAATACAACACGTATTTGCAACGCTTGTAAGGGTTGTAAAAAAACCATTTGGAAGTATAATACAACACGTATTTGCAACGCTTTAAAAAACGTAGTAATAACTCTTTTACAGTTGCAACCTTTTGAATATGTTGCAGAAAAATTTTATTTTTCCCCATCTAAATTGGACTTTTTATACATTGATTTAGCATTATCATTGACCTAAAGAAACTTTGCACACTCAAAAACATTTAACTAACAAAAAATTAAATTTCATAGGTTCTAAATGTAAAAAAGTACAATTAATTGTCACAGTATCCAAAAAAAATTACATAGCCTTCCAAGTTGTCATCCTTTCTAATCTTACAAAACATCATTCAAAATTTAAGTGATAAGTCTATTGCGTTTATGATCATCTTCCATCCTTTTCAACCCCAAGAGTTTATCTTTGCAACGTACTCATGATGTAGAACCATTCTGCAATTCCAAAAAAAAAAAAAGTTTGTTAGAATAAATGGTTAGAGAACCAGCTGAGGAAGTGAAGGGATAGACACTTGTGTGCCATGACAGACAAATAAATCAATCAGTATAAACAGATAAGATGCAAACTGTCATGCAGGCTAAACATATAGCAGTCTTAACCTGAACTAATTTCATTAATCTGCAGATGATACTATTGATGAAGGAGAAATAAGGAAACGGATGAAACTCAGTTCACAAGATGTAACATTGAGAAAGTAATTACTCTAATTTAACAAGTAACAACACAGGACATTTCACAGGAGCACAATCAAATAAGCAAATCCTCACAACTGGAAATTCAAGACTAGGCACCAAAACATTGATTAATCTTTTAATTGTTTTTCTTTTTTTCTCCTCTTGGGGTTGACTTAAACCAAGGAATCCACACTGACGTCGTCTTCTGATACAGCTTGTATGCTTCAGCTTCTATTACTAATTCATGTTGTGAATTATGAATCCACAAGAGCCAACGAGCCTGAACTTTGGAGAAATTTTTCTGATCTACTAATTAGCATAGTGCCAGTTGGGTTAGTGATAAGTACTGCAAAGGGCCTAATACAATACTTTATCACCTGTATTAGCTTAATCTCATTTTCACTTGGAAACTATAACAATAATAGCTTGTATCAGGCTGTATGGAAGCATATAATTAACCATGTCTTAGCCGATATTACCTACACAAAAAATGCTTGTATTGGCTACTGTCTTCATATTTGACAATCAAATATGGATCAGGAATCAGGATCAAATTTCTTCTTTAAAACATCACTCACAACAACTATTAAAAAGAGGGCATGACATGATCCACTGGCTTTACCTGATTCGAAAATGCTTTATAAACCAAACACGTATCATCAGATCCAACAACTTATACAAATGACTCATCTCAAATCCTCTTTAACCATCGAATCGCCTTACACATGGCGGTTTACAATCACCAACCTTGCTTTGACTTTCTCATTACCAACCAATATGGGAGCTTTGATTTTGGTAATTGGTGACGATACCCAACTCCCCTCCCTATAATCCAAACGAAATACCAAAATCCTTAGACTTTGAACTACACGACCTATGACCATCATATTATACTTTTGATTCATCATGTTCAAATGAGAGTGAGAAGACCGCTCATCAACCCAAGCTCATAAGCAGAAAACACCAAGGAATTGAATAAGAGAATGAACAAAACCAGAATGATTCTACTAATTGTCGAGGTACATGGCAATTGGCATCTTTATCAACTGAACTATCCTTGTGGACTTCTCAACTCTGTTCTAAGTCTTCTGTTGGTATTTCTGCAGTGATTGTTCTGTTTCAGGCGGAGAGACTTTCCTCAGATGCACAGCATTATATCCGTTGGATTATGGAGCGCTATAAGGGCTCTTGTAAAATCATATTTTGCTGTTCTGATGCCTCCAAGCTTCTACTCATCAGAGCTGTTTGCACCCGCATTCCTCTTCTGCCACCATCCAAGGGCGAGGTGATTCTATGCAATTGCTAACTTTGTGGTTACCTTTATATTTCTTGCTAGATTCACAGAATAGTTAAACCTTTGGTTGTCTCATTCTCTAGATTGTCAGAGTGCTGGAGCATATTGCTGATCAAGAAGGTGTAGAATTGCCTAACCATCTGGCTGAGAGAATAGCAGAGAATTCCAAATAGAACCTCCGGCAAGCAATTCGGTCGCTTGAAGCCTCTTGGCAGTCGAGGTAAGCAGATGGAAGTGACAAGAAGTAACCCTCGTATCATTACCCAATAAAAGGATTTGGTCATGAGCTCTCCATAGGAGATGCAATGATATCTGAACCACATGATTTTTAATCCCTCATTTCAACCTGTTTCTACTAGTTATTGATGAGCACTCATAGCAGTCTCTTTACCATCTCCCACTCTATGTTCATTATCATAGAATATGGCCATGCAGCAATCCTTTGGATACCTGGGCAAGAACCTAAATGAGAACAATTAGAATAGAGTAATAACTTGTCTGCTGCTTGAATTTCAGTTTATGCGTCTACTTAAAATGAATTTTGAGTTTCTGTGAAGGATACATGTTATTTTCACAAGATTATAATGTTCTAAACTTAATACATGTTTCTAGATGGTATCCTGTAGGAGGTAATACTGACTTTGTTCCTTCTCTTCGTGGTTCCTCATTTTTAATTTGAATTGCAGTTATCCATTTAAAGAAAATCAAGTAATTTTAACTGGATGGGAAGAGGATATTGCAACAATAGCTAAAAGTATTATTGACGAACAAAGCCCAAAGCAGTAAGTAGATTTCTGATGCTACATGTTTTCAATTATGGGCATTTTAGGGGCCTATTTTCACCCCAATGTGTTGGTATCTTGAATTTTATGGTAAAATGTGTTGTATTTTTTGTGCTACAGAAATCAGAAATGACATTAATTTAGGCTACCTCGTTTCTGACTTAACCTAATGTGCCTCAATCTGTACTCTCAAATTATACTAGTTGAATGGACAGCCATCTGTTTTGCTAGAAAATTCAAAACCACTTGCTTTCTCAGGAAAGAGGGTTGACTACTTCAGGTGAAATTTTGTAGAACAGTATGATTCTACAGAGATATGCATAAAATTGTGACTCCTATTAAAAACTTAAAAACAAAAAAGGCATGAGGTATTTATGTTCTTTTGAATCAAGAAACTGAAGTGTCCTTATCTGTTAATACACCCCAACAATGCCTTGGCTATGTGGCACTGTGGTTGAAGCTGCATATTGTGCCCAGAGTGCCTTGGTCTTGATTCCAGTTTGCACACACTGAAAATGGGAAAGGAGAAATTTACAGTACTCATTTTAGAGAATCTACAGTTTCAGCTTGGACTTGTCTACTGGGTCTCAAAACTTTTGGTGATCAGACTGTTTATCTAGAGGGTCCTAGCGTGGATTTGCAATTCCGAAATGGGCTTCCCACTCAAGCCAGTAATTGCCATCTGCTAATTGGCCTGCAATTGGATAAAAAGCATGTAAGTTAGTTCACCACTTCACCTCCCTGTCCCACCGATCCAATTTAATATAATAAAAACTTCACAAGGTAAAATGCCAATCTCCATGGAGTCCATCCCTTCCCTCCTGCCCACTTATTCGCATTATTAGAATCCCCTCTATCATCATGTCCTCCGAGACCATTCCTGACAACTTATTCAAAACCTCCCACACTACCAATTTCTTCATCTTGTTAGATTTTTTCACACCTGGTGGGCCAAGTGGGCACAAAATATTCCAATCATGATTTCATAAGATGCCTTCAACGCATGGCTGGTCCTGGTTTTCCTCAGGTCAGGCCTCTATAGGGTTTAGGGTTTTTGAGTTCATTCAAGTATTTCATGAGTTAAAATTGCTGGGTCATTTTTCTAATTAATTTCATGGTTTTGTAGGCAATGGGGGGATTGTATCCAGTGATGGTGGAAAAGATGATGGATATGGCCACTCATCGTGAGGAATCAAATCATATGGTGGCAAAGAGGAGATACAGTGATGGATATGGCCACTCTTACATTTGCAACTTAATATATTCTCCTTATCTGTACTCTATAATAAAGATAAAGATAAACACATACCACAGAAAAGTTGGCCCCAATGTGCGCCATGAGAAAGTTCAATTTAGCTTCAGAAGCTGCTTTCCAATTCTGTAACTCCTGAACCTCGTCTCTCAGCTCTTGTGCTTGTCTCCCATGCTCCTCAGCTTGTCTCTCAGCTGCCTCAGCTCTCCTCCTAAGTTCCTCAACCTCTGGATAACAGTAAGAGGAGGAGGAGGATGACATTGGGTCCACGCCGTGACCTAGACCAACGATGTAACCTGGTTTTGTACCTAAGACTTTATTAGCAATGTCATCCTCAGTCATGGGGGTAGAACCTTCTTCTAGGGACTCGGCCTGCATCTTCAACATCTTATCCTGTAATTATAAACAGAGGCAGATATCAAACAAAAAAAATATTTTGGACGACAAATTCTAATTACAGCCAAGAAAAAAGATGAAAGAAAACTTGATCCTCACATAATTTTCTTCAGCAACGGAGCCACTCCAGCCTTTGCCCGGATTATAATACATCATGCGATAAAATTCAATTCTGCCGGGCTCTTGTTGAGTTTGTGCATTACGCTGTAACAGGTTCAATCCCAAAAATGTTTATTGTCGGCCATGCCAATTCTAAATTCCCATTTAAAGATATACTTATATATTTAAATAGCATTGTCAAACATAAGCTACTAATTCCTAATACAGATGAGAACAAGCTACATAGCAAAGTACCTAGAACATGACAATAGAAGCATATCTGTAAATCATTTCTCACAAAGGCATCAAAGCATCTTGCCACATTTAATGCCACATCAAAGCATCAGATACATTAGATTTGCAAGCATTCATTTCAAGTCCAAAGTATACATCAAATTCATAACCTTAGATTAAAAGCTGAATGAATTATAATTATGGGCAACTATGACACAACTTGACAATTGACTATCAAATTGACTATCAAATTGAATACGCTTGACAATTGACATAGGATCACATAACAAAGTACAGAAATATGAGATAACACACGAAAAATCCAATAATGAATATCCAAGATCATACTCAAATCTAAATATATATCGGACACGGAAATTTATAAACATTTATAATACCTTATCATATCGATGATTCAAAAACGATCTTGAACCGCCACGGTGTTGAACTTTTTTCTTGGCACGAATGGCCTTGTTTACCATGCTAAGTTTCTGCACTAGAATTTTGTTAGTTATAAGCTAGTACAATAGTACACAAATACGAAGTTTGAATAATAACATTTTTTTACCTTGAACTTGTCTGTTTCAAACCAATCACAAAGTCGTTCCCAGTCCTCTTGTGCGACGTTGACATATGGCTTCCGTCTGCATTGATCATTAGAAAGAGACTTGTAGTAAACGTGCAACCTGCACCTGAACTCTTTGAGGCGCTGCCCTAAGTATTTATTGATAGCCCTTTCGACATGCGGGAGATGCATATCAATGTCAAAGCTCTTCTGCAAATAAGTTTTGTAATGAAATGTTAAGAAGAATTCGACTCCATAAATATTAAATCAACTAAAGAAAAATTTTTTTATTACCAAAATATGTTCGTGCATCGTTTGAACTTTAGATTTGTATTCCTTCTTCACCTTTCTCCAATTATAAAGTGACAGAGGTGCATATTCGCGGCAAATTATGCCAACTTCAGAAGCAAATTGCTGACTCCAATCTCCTATAGGTTTTGACTTACCTGCTGGTATCTCAATCCTAGGTTTTTGACCTCGCCTTGCTATATGGTTAATGAGAGTGTTGTTCTTTGCCTTGCCTCTTTTTTTAACTGATGATGTCGAACCTATTTTACAATTAACAATAGCACAAATTAACAGCTGGTTAGACACTTTTACTTGATCCCTTTTTACCAACCCATTAATAATGTCATCAAACTATTGGACTTACTAGGAGTAGATGCATTAGCTGATTGTGCAGAAGAGTTGGGAACAGATGAAGGCACTGTACTAGAACTTACGGACCGTCCATCTGATGCCATGTCTATACACAAATTATTCAATTCACAACATGAATAAACAAAGACTGAGTGAGAATATACCAAAGTTGCAATTGTACACAACTGATGAAATTTATAGAGAGACTGGACTGAAATCAAAAGTTACATGTTAGATATACTATCTTACCACGAAGAAGCACAACATCTGATTGTGTGTTTGGCATAGGCAGGGGCTGCATTTGAGAAGTACTTCTAGTAGTTCGTCTACCTGGACCCATGACTGCACAAGAAAATAAACATTTGACAACATAAACTTAACAAACTCTCATTGAGCATAAATCACTTTTTGAATTGTAGTGCAGACAAAAGTTTAATCATGTAAATACAAACAAGTAAAATGAAAGTCAATACTCAGTATCATGATTAGGAAGGAATTAAATTACACAATATTTATGATGCTATCACTCATGGATAATTAAAATTACCTTTTACATGACCAATCAATCTATGTCAGTATCATCATCACTTGATACAACATTCTCTTCTTCATAACTACAATAATCTATCATTGCATCGTCTTCTTCATCAATTTCATCATCATTAATGAACGGATCCTCTGTCTGTACTCTACCCATATTAGTTAGTACCACATGTGCATCAACTTCGCTTGGGTTCAAATCTTCCCTACTCAGGTGTAGGGTTGCAAGTTCTTCATTCTGAATATTATCACCGTTAAGTTCCTCAAGTGTGTGATCATGTTCAACAATGCCATTCACAGCGACATGCTCCTCTTGTTGAAATGCCTCAACACCATGCTCTACTACAATTTCTTCCTCCTTCTCTGAAATATCATATACATTTCTTGGCTTTATATTCTGCACAACTTGCCAACTACCACGCAATTTAGTATCGCTCACATAAAAGACTTGACCTGCTTGAGCAGCAAGCACAAATCGATCATCTTTGTACCAAGTTTGGGAGATATTAACACTAGTCACATGGCCATCTGTTTGAATAACCGTCCTTCTACTACCAACATCATACCAATCACATTGAAAAAGATAAACTCGATTGGAATTTAAGTAGTTTAAGACTATGACATCGGTTTAAAACACCAAAGAAATCAATCTCTTTTGATTGGTGACACCCTTGCACAACGACACCACTATTTTGAGTACGGAGATTTACTTCCTTCTCCTTTGTGTGAAACCTAATCCCATTAACGATGCAACCATTATATCGAATGACACGGTGATCAGGCCCGCAAGCTAATGAATATAAATCATTGGTCGCTTCAGGAGATTTCTGGGATCGCAATTCTTGCATCTACGAGAAAAGTGTACAAAATCAATAGAAAATACAATATAATTAAGACTTACAAGTACCTTTACTTTTGGGTCCCTAAGAAAACTTACACGTTGTTCAAACCATTCAGCAAAATACATTTCTTGCCTCTCTTCCAAATTATTTGGACTTTGCCTTTTAAGCTCAGTCAGGTGTTGTCTACATAAAGAAAATATATATTTATTGAATCTTAGTATAAATCAGTTAGAAATATATATATATTGAATCTTAGTACATATGGTTGCACTCACTCGAGATATGGCAATACTTCTTCTGAATTATTCAGCACATAATAACGAGCCTTGTTGTGGTCTTTTAGATTCAAGCTGACAACTTTAGAAGCTCCTAATGGTCGCACATTCTGTGAAAAAACATGCAACCTAGTAGGTTGTTCCTCCTGACCACCATCAAAATTTCGCTCTTCACGATTGAAGCGTGTTTCAATTCCTTGGAGATACATGGAACAAAATGTCAGGCATTCGTTATCAATGTATGCTTCAGCAATTGAACCTTCTGGACGTGCCTTGTTACGAACATATTGTTTCAAAGTGTGCAAAAACCTGTTCAAAGGTTTATAATTATTGTAGGCAAAACAAAGTGCAACTTTAAATTTTTAAATGCATATACATGTTACCTTTCAATGGGATACATCCACCGATATTGCACAGGTCCACCAAGAATTGCCTCTTGTGGCAAATGAACAGCCAAATGAACCATTACATCAAAAAATGAAGGCGGAAATATCTGTTCAAGTTTACAAAGTATCACAGCAATGTCTTTCTCCATATTCTCTAGCACTTCCAACCTTAATGTCCTCGAACACAACTCTTGGAAGAAGAAACCCAGCTCAATCAATGCAATGGATACATCACTGGATAAGAAACCACGCATGGCAACTGGGAGAAGCCGTTGTAAAAGTACATGGCAGTCATGGCTTTTCATTCCTGATATTCTACCATCATTGACATTCACACACCGAGAAATATTAGATGCAAAGCCATCTGGAAACTTTACAGATTTCAACCATTCGCAAAATGCCTTTTTCTCGGTCGATGACAATGTATAGCATGCAGATGGTATGATAAACTTATCACCCCTTGGAATTAGATGCAAATCTTTTCTTATACCCAATTCTTCCAAATCTAATCGAGCTTGCATTGAATCTTTTGTTTTACCATCAATACCCATCATAGTTCCTAAAATGCTCTCACAAATGTTCTTTTCAATATGCATCACATCAAGGTTGTGACGTAGCTTCAGTGTTCGCCAATACGGTAATTCAAAAAATATACTCCTCTTTGACCAATTCAACTCAATCTGCGTGCGCTTCCTTTTCTTGTTATTCGGATTCTTCCCAAATTTCCGTACTTCAACCAGTTCAAGTTGTGATAACACATCATCCCCAGACAAATCCTTTGGTTTTGGCCTGTTCTCAACCTTCCCATCAAATAAGTTCTTACCACGACTCCGCCAAGAATGTCGTGAGTGCAAAAAACGACGATTGGCCATATAACATAACTTGTGGCAGTTCTTTAGATACATAGAAACTGTGTCTTTGTTACAATTTGGACATGCCATTTTGCCTTTGGTGCTCCATCCAGACAAGTTAGCAAATGCAGGAAAGTCATTAATAGTCCATAATAATGCAGTGTGCAGCTGAAATGTTTGCTTGGTAACAACATCATATGTCTCCACGCCATTCTCCCACAAATCTTTTAATTCATTTATCAATGGTCGTAAATACACATCAATGTCATTTCCTGGTGATTTAGGACCAGGAATAAGTAGTGACATGAAGATGAAAGGATCCTTCATACATTTCCATGGTGGCAAGTTATAAGGCATAAGCATTACTGGCCACATGCTGTACATGGTACTCATGTCACCAAAAGGGTTGAACCCATCGCTTGCAAGACCTAGGCGGATATTGCGAGGTTCATTTGAAAACCACTCATTCTCTTTGTCAAAGTCTTCCCAGACTTTAGAATCAGCTGGGTGCCTAAATACATTTTCCTCCCTAACTCGCTTCTCTTTGTGCCACCTCATATCTACAGCAGTCATCCTTGACATAAACAACCTTTGAAGTCTTGGTTTAAGTGGAAAGTATCGTAAAACTTTTTGTGGTATTTTCTTAAACTTGCCTTCAACAACTTTGTACCTCGGCTCTCCACATTCCGGACAACTTCGAAGATCTTCATTGTCTTTCCCCCAGAAAAGTGCACAATCATACTTGCATGCATGTATTGCAATATAACCAAGCCCTAACTCTCGCATTAATGTCTTCGCCTCATGATAGGACTTTGGTAGTGTCTCACCATCAGGCAATGCCGCTTTAATCAGTTGAAGAATCATATCAAATGATTTGTTACTCCAACGATTAATTACCTTCACATGAAACAACTTCACAAGATAATCTAATTTTGAGAATTTTTTGCAGCCTGGATACAAAGGTTGTCGCGATTCATTCATGAGTTTCTCAAACAAAGTAGCATTTCCTTCTCTCCTATTAAGACCAGTAAATGTTTCTACTTCTGTGGATGTAAAATTAGCTGCATCTCCATATTGCATGTCTGGCATTGGATTATCCATCCGAGTAGGTGCCCCTAAATCTTGAAGTAAATCATGCACCCCATCAAAAACAACCCCTTTATCAGCACCAATATCATCGTCATCATCATCATCAGACAATTCTTCATATTCTTCACCATGATGTACCCATCGAGTGTAATGCTTGTCCATCCCATTGTCAAGCAAATGATCTTTTACTTCGTTGATTTGCTTATAATACCTATTATTGCAAATCTTACATGGACAACGAATCCTACCCGCGAGGTCAATATGATTACCAGCAAGGGCAATGAAATCCTCAATACCTTCAGTATATCGAGTGCCGAAACGATCTGGCAGATTCATCCAACTCTTATCCATCTATATGTGCAATTCTATGCAATTTAAATCAAAAAATATGTCAATTGCAAAGGCAAATATTGCAATTTCACGACATTTGGAATGATAGGAAAAGGAAAAAGAAACAATTGTACAAAATCGCAAACAGACAGAAGAACAAGTTAACTTCTAATATGAAGCTATAACTAGGAAAAAAACAAATGGAATACCCAAAACTATAAGCATATAACACCAATAAACTCCCTATAATCCACAAGAAGTCCGATGAAAACTACAGACTATTTCAAAATGAGATTCAATGAGAATGGAGTACTAAAGTGTAAGGTATGTCTACAAAAAATGACTATCGAAAAACTAAAAAAAAATTAATTCAATGTGTAACTCTAATTAGAGTTAGTCTCACTTTAAAATTGATCATCTGTAAACATGGGATTTAACTTTGATTTTTATTTTAACCATTTGTTTTACACCTGCCAAATCTGATGGTGGATCCGATTTTTATTGAACTAAGATCTGGCCCAAAACTAATATATGCACTAATTTTGAGTGGCATGAATCTTATATGCAGGCCCTGCAGAGAGATTTCTAGCATTCACACAGACAAAATAGTTCAAAAAAACTGGCCAAATTCCCACCTAAATGGAAGACCAGCCACTCTCAGACATTTCAGAAAATTGGATACTATTGCTGCATCCGTGCAATTAGTTGTATGAAAAGAGACATCATTTAAAAAAAAAATTATATATATATTATTACCATTCAAACCATCACTCTCTTGTCCCAGATAAATAACGGCCATTAATGACTTGCTAACTTCACAATCCATTCAGGAAGTGAAAAATCATAGGGCTTAGGGCTTATTGAGCAGCATCACAAGTATCGATAAAAATAAATTCAGAAAATATCATCATCATCAAAGCATTGTCCCAACTATATTGCAATTTATATCAATGACTAAATATATATATATATATATATTTCAAAATTAACAAAAGGTTAATTTCTTGATAATATTATTTGTAAATGTCACAAAAATGATAAATCACAATAACAACAGAATAAACTAGTAAAAGTTATATAAACATCAAAATTTAACAAAAAACTTAGAATTAGTTTAAATTTTAATTTATCTTTATTAAAAATAATTATTTTGCACCGGAAAAATCAAAACCCTCCAAATCTGAAAAATATTTCTAAATGATAATTTCCCAAAATGATGTTTGTGATGATGTTTCTGAGTAGCTTGGTTTTTAGACTGATTGATCCATCATATATTATAAATAATACAAAGATCTCCATCATACAGAACCACTCACTTAAAATGCTGCCATCACCAGTGTAACATATTCACTTACCCACCGACATGGATACTTAAACAGCAGAAAGAGAAAAAACAAATCTCACCTGTAAAACCCATTGGAGTTGTTTGATATTTAACTTATAACAAGAGGAAATCTATAACCCCAGAAGTCTCTCACTGGGTAAGGAAGGCACAAGCAGAAGGAAGAAAATTTTAGAAGCACAAGTGCAAGCAATAACCACAAATACTACACCAATCACATTTTTTCTATGCAAATAAACAGGCCCTTACCGAGGAAACAAAATATGGAAACTGAATAAGGGGAATCCATGATGTGTTTAGGTCCTGCTGAAGCACCATCACAGATGGCCCCCAGTCACACTTGCCACCATACTTAACACCTTTAGTCATATAGTGGGCCACACTAAGTGGGTTGGATTAGCATTGTTGTCGTACCCGTTTAATTTTAATCTTTCTCTTGTACTAAGGGCCGGTTGGGATACATGCACAAAATAATATTTTCAGATTTAAATAGTAGCAAAATTAAATATTATAGAATATAATAGTGCATTAATATTATAATATTGTAACATTATCGTTGTTTGGCATTTTCTCTAGAATGGAACATATTTTAAACCAAACTGTTTGATAGCTGCTTAAGATTATAATATATGCTAAAACAAACTCATCATATATTTAGAGTCAAATAAATAATGATATGCAAATTTATAGTTTTTTATCAAAGTTCATAACAAAAGAAATCATGTGGCTATGATTTTAGGAGGATTATAATAATTCTCTGAGACACAGGATTTCGATTATCTTAACATGGGTGTTAGCAATCACTGAACAAGTGTAAAATACAACTTTGGTATAGCAGTACAACAAACATGGGAAAAGTAACAACTAACAAGTACCAATTCAAATCTGTGTACTCCTCAACCCACCTAGCTTTTGCAATACAGGGAAGCAATAAAATAACATAGAATCAACCACTCCTATATGAATCTATCACTCAATCTAGTTGAGGCAAAAGCAAGAGAAGTTGTCAAGTTGGAGCTGGAAGCAACCTGGGCTCACATGTGCACCCCACTTATTATACACTCGTTGAAAATCTTTAAGGATCATTTGATTCCAATTGGGGCCACTACTAGATATATATAATTAAGTCAGTGGAATTTTGAGTTTATGAGAGAGCATCTTTTCAAAAAGGACTGAATGAAAATATGTTTTCAGAATTTTGATACCGCTCTTTTCACAATATTATGAAAACATGAAGAATTTTGAGTTTATGATACCACACCACGCAGCAACTCACAATATCTTTTCAGAAAATTTTCAATCCAAGCTCTGTTAAAGTCTTCTACAAACATATTATGAGAGTACATCTTTTCGAAAAGGACTGAATCAAAAATTTCGTCAGCCTCTAGGAACCGGCATTGATATAGGATTCTTGGAATTGAAAAGTGGGCAAGAATAGAGTTTGGTGATGACGACCCGGGAAAAGAGTGTGTCATTTGCTTGTCCGAGCCCAAGGATACCTCTTTGTTTCCTTGTAGACATGTGTATCACAAACTTTTACTTTGCTAAGGAAGGGGTCAGTTGCATGCCTACCTTTCTTCCATGGCACCAGATTTCAAGTAAAGTAATGATTTTAAATCTACAATGGCCCATTTGTAGAAATCACAGCATGCACTTACAATGCCGCGTGGATTATAGCATAAACTTCAATCAGTAAAAGTAGCAGAAGATATCAACAGAAACCACGATTTTTTACAAGCGTGGAATAGAATCAGTGTGTACCTCCAACGGGATCTAGGGCTTCTTTCCTTCTGCTGCTGCTGGTGGCGTTAACGAGGGGGAGAGGAGGCGCAGTCGTCGTCGGCGCGCGGAAGGGCACAGTGCAGAGCGAGGGGGAGAGGGAGAGGGAGAGGGAGGGAAGGAGGGAGGGGGAGGGAGAAATAGAGAGGGAAATGGGGAAAGAGATGGAGAGGGAGAGGGAGAGGGAGAAATAGACAGGGAAATGGGGAGGCAGAGCGCGGGAGAGGAAATGGGGAAATGAAAAGGCACCACTGTGTTTTTATCCCCCGCCCAAACCTAAATCGCTGAATCCATATGTTTTGCAAATAGAAGGACAGGACTTGGTCCATATGTTTTGCAAATAGAAGGAGCCATGGACTTCATGTTTTTTGGTCCATAGGATCAATAAAGTCTTGGATTTTGAAGCCAGCAAAAAGAATGGGCTTGGACAAGCTTTGGTACTGACCTAATCACCTTGAAGTGGCACTTATCCTAATTTGTTATTAATACTGACATTAGCTGCCATTAGATTTTATCATGATAAACATTCACCTTATCTAGAACTAAGGATTAAATTATTTAATCAGCTTGATATTTAGACCATGGCCCTGTACACATGAAAACTTTTACATTTTTCTACTTTCCTCACTTGTTATGCATTCTGGTAGGCTCCTTTCGCAGTGCTAGTTCTTCAAATTAAGGTATTGCTAAACTATGGTATATGGATTAAAAATATGCATCAAGAAACATTCTTCTTCTTTTTTTAATAATCTTTACAAAACAGAGATTTTTTTTAATAATTCTATGGATGTAGTGTCCAGTGATAGGTCCCAGTGTTGTACCATAAAACCACAAATGGCATTCAATATTGTCTAAAAATCTCTTCATGCTCCTATCCAATCCATCATCAATTTTGGATTCCACTCCCACTCCCACTCCTGGATTCTTAAAAGGATTGCTACATAACTTCAAAAAACTTATAAATGATTTTCTTAAAAAAAAAAAAAAAAAACAAATGTTGTTGCTACGCTTTAAAGCGTAGCTAAACAAGGTTACCAATGTCGACGCTTAAAAGCGTTGCTACAGAACTTAAAAAAACATATAAATGATTCTTTTAAAAATAAAACGAGCTGTTACTACGCTTTAAAGCGTTGCTGAAAAAGGTTATCATTTTCGACGCTTAAAAGCGTTGCTACAGAACTTAAAAAAACTTATAAATTATTTTCTTTTAAAAATAAAACTTGAAAAATCTTAAACGACCCTTAAAAGCGTAGCAATTACTATCGCAAAGTACACATTCCCAAAATTGATTTGCTACCCTTGAAAGCGTTGCTGCTGCTCTATGTTTGCAACCATTTGAAAGCGTTGCAAATAAAAACGTCGCAAAAAGACTCATTTGTTGTAGTGTCCATAAGAGTCCTATTGAGTTATGCGAGTAGCATGAGAATCAAACTATTTCAGATGGATGTCAAAAGTGCCTTCCTGAATGGAGAAATTGAAGAGGATGTTTATGTTACCCAACCAGAAGGCTTTGAGGACCCTCATCATCCTGAGTATGTCTACAAACTCAAGAAAGCTTTTTATGGATTAAAACAAGCACCAAGGGCTTGGTATGAAAAGCTTACAACTCATCTGGTTGAAAATGATTTTGATTGTGGGAAAGTTGATAAGACTCTGTTTATCAAGAAAATTGATCAAGACATTCTTGTAGCTCAAATCTATGTTGATGACATAGTGTTTGGATCCACATCAGACAAATTGGCTCAAGGATTTTCAGAATTAATGAGCTCCACCTTTGAGATGAGTCTAGTCGGTCCCCTGCAGTTCTTCTTAGGTCTCCAAGTTAACCAAACCGAGCGAGGAATTTTTCTTAGCCAGACCAAATTTGCCTTAGAAATCATTAAGAAGTTTGGTCTAGAAACCTCCAAGCCTAATAGCAACCCCATGGGATCTACTTCAAAACTGTCTAGTGACCTCAAAGGTACCAAAGTAGACCAAAAACTCTATCGTAGTATGATGGGAAGTCTTCTCTATCTTACTGCTAGTAGACCTGATCTCTCTTTCAGTGTTGGAATCTGTGCCAGATATCAATCGGATCCTCGTGAGTCCCATCTCAAAGCTGTTAAACGGATTTTTAAATATATCAATGGGACATCACATTATGGCATCTGGTATCCTTGTGACTCATCTTTACAATTAATTGGATACAGTGATGCTGACTGGGCAGGATCAATAGATGATAGGAAAAGCACAAGTGGATGTTGCTACTTCATAGGAAACTGCTTAGTAGCTTGGCATAGCAAAAAGCAAAATTCAGTATCCTTGTCTACTGCAGAAGCTGAGTACATAGCTGCAGGTAGCTGTTGTGCTCAATTGTTGTGGATGAAACAATCCTTGTTAGATTATAATGTCCCACAACATTGTATGCCTATCATGTGTGATAACTCAAGTGCCATTAGCATCTCAAAAAATCCTGTTCAGCATTCTCGCACTAAACACATTGACATTCGCTATCATTTTTTGCGTGATCATGCTGATCAAGGCTCTATTGAGTTAATTTTTGTTCCAACTGATTCTCAATTGGCTGACCTATTTACTAAACCCCTTGGAAATGAAAGATTTATTAAACTAAGACATCATTTGGGCGTTGGCCCTTGCCCTGAAATCTGAAATCTTGTTGTCTAATCACCTGTTATTGCATTTTCTTTGTATTACAACTCTTATAAACAGGTGCTACTGACAAGGTTTGTGTCTTATTGTAGATGGGCGAGATCCTTTGCAATTAGATGTCAAAGGGGGAGAGAATGATATTTAAGTGGTCTCAATTTGAAGGGGAGTAGAATCAAGGTCTATCAAATTGAGGGGGAGAAGCTTTGTCTAGTTGCTCTCGCGAGGAAAATCCAAAGCTCCAGAATATCCAAAATCCCAAAGCATCCAAAGCTCCTTAAATGTCCAAAGAAGTTGGTGTTTTAGTTCGTGGCGTATGAGAGTGTGTCAAGCTTAGAAGTTGCCATCAAATTGCAAAGGGGGAGATTGTTAGAGTGTTTATTCTGTTGCAATTTGACTGGATGCATTCATTGTCTCATCTTGACCTCTCTCTCATTCATGTTCTCCTTCTTAGGATCCTCTTGCATATCTTTCTATCATAAGCTTTGTTTTTACTTGGAAAATCTTCAGATCTTTGCGTTTTCTGCTTGCACATTCTGTCGGTCCATCTGTCGGCTCTCATCGGTCAGCCGACACAAGAACCGAGCCCAGCCGATAGATCGTCGGTTCCAGTTCCAGAGAGCTTCAACTTTCAGATCTTCTCTGTCGGTCAGATCTTCGGCTCCTATCGGTCAACCGATAGTGCTTAAATCTCTAGACCGAGAGTTCATCGGTCCCAATATCAGAAAGCTTCATTTTTAGCCTTTTTGCTCTATCGGTTCCTAGGTCGGTTCCTAGGTCGTCGACCGATGCTGTCGGTCAAACCGACAGGTGTTTCTTGGTCAGCAATTTTTTTAAAAATATAGCCGTTGCGTATGACCGTTAGGCTATCGGTTGACCGACACCAAGTTGTCGGCTAGCCGATAGCTATCCGTTGGGAACACTTTTTCTATAAAAAGTGACTTTCTCTTTAGGGAAAGTTGCTGATCTTTTTGAGAACTTTTGAGCCAAAAGGAGAGGAGCTTTTCAAGAACTTTTCAAAAGGGATTATGTAAGCATGTCATCTTTTCAAATCTTTGATCTTGAAAATGGGTGTGCTTTCTAAATCTCTACCTCTATTTCATGCTTAGACTTTTAATCTTTGTTTTCTTTTAAGCATGATCAAAGTGTTAGTCCTCTTCTAAAGATGTTGTTTCTTTTCATAACATGCCTTGATCTTTGAAAAGTATTTGCATTATGAAATCAACATATGTCTTCTCATGCACATGTGTTTTTGAACATTAACTTTCAAAACTATTGTTTTAAGTTTGATCTTTTGACAAACCATGTGTTGAGTAATACAACTCTTTCTCTTACATTTGATCATCATCCTTTGCATTAATTGAAGTTACATCCTTTTAAAAGAGAAAGTGAGCTTTCTAGTTCATGCATTAGTCATAAACATTATCATTCATATGCATGCTTCTAGTAGTATGTTATCATTGTCCATTCAGCCTATCTAGAGGCAAACCACTGTGTTTAATTTGTTCTCTTACCAATGCACAAATAGGCATTTCACTTAAGAGAAAAATCAATGTTGTAAAGGTTTATGCTTAGCCTTGAAAAGCACATAATGTGTTGTAAAGGTTCATGCTTTGCCTTGAAAAGCATAATGATGAGGTTGTAAGGTTTGAGGTGATCCTAAACCTTGAATTGACTAGTGAAATCTGGTAAGGTTACCGGGAGTGGATGTAGGCAACTTGGCCGAACCACTATATTTGATTGTGTTATGGTGATTTGTGTTTACCTTCCTTTTTATGATTGTTGACCTTTTAATTGGGTATGAGCTTGATTAAAGGATGTATTTGTCTTTTGAATTTGTATGTTTAACTTAGAAACTCTCTCTCTTATGAAGCTAGCTTACTATCATCAAAGCATAAGTCACCTAATAATCAAAATGTTCAGAAGTGGCCTAAATTTTTAATAGCATCCTATTCACCCCCCCCTCTAGGATTCGATCTTGGTCTTTCAGTTTGCAATAAATTAGTAGCTTGTCAATCAAAAAGAAATTATCTTGCCAATGACACTTTCTAACTTTGGAATCCAAACAAATCAATCCTTGATTGAGGGGCACACATTAGTTTTGAAAAATCCAAATCTGAAAAATCAGATTTATTTCCTTTACTTGGAACAATTGTGGGTCTTCTTGTGCATTTTTCCATACTTGAGCCATCAAATATATAATTCAAATCTTTTCTTGCAAATTTGGAGTCTTGATGTGGGCCCACATGAGGTGGGTACAACTTGAATGGCTTGGACGTCCATGTGAAAGTTTTGAGAAAAATCCTCATTTGCTTCACTTTCTTCTTTTAATTTCTTTGCAAAGAAGGGTCCTTGCATTCTTTCTTTCTTTGTTTCTCTTGCTCCACAATTATCTTGATCTTCCTTCTTTTCTTACTTTTGAATTTTGAATCTTTGAAAAAAATATCTTCAACAATTTGAAAGAAATTCTGAAATCTTTTTAGCCATGAATGGACCCCACCTTGGCCGCCCCACATGTGTGACCTACACATGTGTATGTGTGGACCCTTTTTTTTCATTTCCTGAAAGCAAAAAAAAAATGAATTTCATGTGAAAAGACAAATTTACCCTTAATTCACAACTGCATGACTGCGAGCCCTATCTCTCATAAGTGCACCTGATGATTAATTAATTTCATGAGAAAAACACATTTGAAAATCTTTCCAAAAATAAAATTAAAAATGGCAGGTTTCATGATTTGATGCAAAAATGATGGTTTTTGAGCAAGTTATGTATGAAAGTACTACAACGTATAAAAATGCATAAAATCATGATATGACACTAAATGAGGCTCTCTTGTCTTGATAAGTCCTTAAACTTACAAAAAATAGTAATGAAAATGTGTATTTTTAAGGACTTATCACAGGGTCACTCAGATGTGCCCACTCTTCACTTAGACTACACTTCATGTGGCTAAATGTGCAAGAATTTTACCAAGACTTGATTTTGTGACACTCTTTTTAGGATTTGGATAGTATACTAAACTAAGATATCGAAACTTATTAACAAGCTAAAATCCCATGGAAATTCTTAGATTTTTTTTTGAGAAAGAAAAAAAAAATAATTTTTTTTAAATCTAAATATTTACAGGCAAATACATGTGTGCAATGCAGTGCAACACCCCCAAACCTAAACCGAACATTGTCCTCAATGATATGCAATGTAAAATGTGAAATGATAAATGGACAATGGAAAAAAAATTGGAATGCCTTACCATGGGTTGATGCAAAAAATGATTATTGAGTTGTACCAACCAGCTCTAAATTTCACGCTGTCAGCCTGAAGTGACCCTGAAAATTACTCATGCAATATACACAGGGTCCTGAAGAAGGGTTTCTTCGACATCCTTTTCCTTAAGCTCCAGAAAAGGTTTCAACCTCTTGCCATTGACTTTAAAAACATCCCCATTCTTGGGGTTCTCAATCTCAACTGTCCCATGAAAATAGACAGTGCGCACGATGAAGGGTCCAGTCCAACGGGATCTCAGTTTTCCTAGAAAGAGATTGAGGTGAGAATTATACAGAAGAACTTTCATGCCTGGTTCAAAGGATTTCCTCAAAATAGATTGATCGTGGTTTTTCTTCATCCGATCCTTATAAATCTTGGCATTCTCATAGGCGTCATTTCTAAGTTCCTCTAGCTCATTGAGATGTAACTTGCGCAGGTTACCGGCTTTAGCTAAATCAAAATTGAACATTTTGATGGCCCAGTAAGCACTATGCTCCAATTCTACTGGCAGATGACATGCTTTCCCAAAGACCATTCGATATGGAGACATTCCATCGGGGTCTTATAGGCAGTTCGATAAGCCCATAAAGCATCTGTCAATCTTGAAGACCAGTCTTTTCAGGTAGGACTGACTGTCTTTTCCAAGATTTGCTTTATTTGCCTATTTGACACTTCCACCTGTCCGCTAGTCTGTGGGTGATACAGAGTAGCAACCTTATGAGTGATATAATATTTTTTCATCAGATTATCGAAGGTGCTATTACAAAAATGACTCCCACCATCACTGATAATCGCCCTGGGGGTACCAAATCTAGAAAAGATGTTTTCTTTAATAAATTTGATAACCACGTGACGATCATTCTTTCTAGTTGGAATCGCCTTTATCCATTTGGAGACATAATCTACTGCAAGAAGAATGTATAAGTTGCCGAAGGAACTCGGAAATGGACCCATGAAGTCTATGCCCCAAACATAAAAAATTTCCACAATAAGCATCGGACTTAAAGGCATCATGTTCCTCCGCGTAATTCTGCCTAATTTCTGGCAACGCACAGTGCAAACAAAACGTGTGACAATCCATGAAAAGAGTGGGCCAGTAAAATCCGCATTGCAACACCTTTGCAGTGGTCTTCCTAGAACTAAAATGCCCACCGCAGGCGTGGTCATGGCAGAAGGATATCACACTTAAAAAGTCCTATTCTGGAATACATCTCCTAATGATCTGGTCCGGACAATACTTGAACAGATATGGGTCATCAAAAAAGAAATGCTTAACCTCAGACAAAAACTTAGACCTATCTTGTTTGGACCAGTGATCGGGCATCTGTCCAATGACCAGGTAGTTAGTGATATCCGCAAACCAAGGGAAATGGGAGACACTCAGCAACTGTTCATCCGAGAAACTCTCACTCAATGGGATGCTCTCTGAGTTCACAAAAGATATACTTTCATAGCATTATTTTATGAGTTTTCAAAGATAAAAGAACTCAAAATACTATTTTTAGCATAAAAATCATAAATTTCCTCCCCATCATGCTTTACTCATATCTTTCAATTATAGATGGCCATCTGTATGCATTTATATGAGTTCCAATGGCTTCCATACAAAATATGCTAAAAAATACTCTAAATTATGTTAATTTCTCTTTTTAGGTGTTAATTGAAGATTAAAGTTGAGATTCAAGAGTTAAAGAGAGTAAGGATAAGTTTGGAAGACAATTGGATGAAGAGATGACAAAGTTAGGCCAACAATAAGAAGAAAAATGAAAGACCTGGGTTGGTATTTTGACCATATCTTTTTACTCGGGTGTCCGATTAATGTGATCTCAGAAGCATTGGAAAGCTTGTTCTAGGATCTACAAATCATATTTCATGACATTTTTCCCAATTCGGACGTTTCAGGGGTCAAAATAGTACATTAATCTGGAAACTGTTTTCTAGCTCGAGAATGACATTCATATGTTCATATTTCCATTTTTGTCTAGTCCCACATCAGAAAGAAATCAAAAGAGAGCAAGGCAAATGTTTCTATATAAGGAAGGGAGCTCTAGGCATCAAACACACAAGCAAGGAGAGCCCTCTCCTCTTTACTTAAGCTTTTCATGTAATTGAGAGCAATTGTAGAGAGAAAGTGAGGAAAGCCTTGTAAAAATTAAAGATTTGGAATGGAATTGAAAGCTTTATCTTCTCCAATGGGTGGCTAATCCATTTGATTGGATCTTCTAGGTGAAGCTAAGTTGATCCTATTCCTTTTGCTTATACTTTTTGTTTTAATTTCCTTATTATGTTCTTAATATGTTAGAGTAGATTTTTCTTCATTGCATTGTGCAACCTTCCATGCTTAGTTTCTATATTAGCATTCTTTTTACTATCTATGCTTAGGTTTGATAAATCATTCTTAGGAGTTAATATCTTTTGATGGTTTATGCTTACTTTTGATAGATAGTCATTAGGAATCTTTTCTTTTATGAAGGGAAGAAAATCTTAGCTATTTAGATTGTTAATTTCTATCTTAGAGCTTTAAAGTTATATTTTCCAAATCTAAGCATTGATTTGTAAATAGATTTGAGTATTCTTTTTTGGGAAAAAAGAAGAGCATTAGTGTTGGATTAGTGTCACTTAGTGGATTCTGGATGATTCAATCATCCATAGTATTGCTTGTTTCTTGTTTTACTTAATTTAGTTTGATTCTATTCACTTTCTCACACACTTATTCACTTGTTTTGATTCTCACACTCCATTTCTCTATTCACACCATCAATTCCACATTTGATTTTACACTACTTTAGCATATTTCTTTATCTCTATCCACTCATTTTCTATCTTTCACTTGTTATTTTCACACACTTATTCATTTGTTCTATCTAACATTTCTTCATTGTTCTTGTATTGACCTTGTTATTTTTTTATTTTTTTATTTTTTTTTTGTCATTAACTTTGTTACTAACTTGTTACTTAGCTTGTTCTCACTTGATTTTTTCTATTTTTACTAACATCTATTTGTTATCTAGTTCTTGTTTTCTTTTAGTTTGCATTTTTTTTATTTTTCTTGTTATTTTTTTTTGTTTCCATTGTTTTTGTTATTTTCATTTGCATTTGTTAGCTATATTTGAGTTGATACTCCTTTTCATTGATCATTGTTAGTTTCCTTGTAACAATCCTTGTGGGAACGATATTCGGACTTCCATAGTCTATATTACTTGAGACAACCGTACACTTGCGGAAATCGCAACCAAGTTTTTGGCGCCGTTGCCAGGGATTGAAGTACATAGGATTCCTTCATTTTAAGGATTTTCAACTCTCATATAGGTTAGTTGCATTTTTATTCTTTCTTTTAGTTTTCATTGCGGATTCTACACATTT
This sequence comes from Litsea cubeba, assembly GCA_012931725.1. Taxonomy (NCBI): domain Eukaryota; kingdom Viridiplantae; phylum Streptophyta; class Magnoliopsida; order Laurales; family Lauraceae; genus Litsea; species Litsea cubeba. The sequence goes on from CM022954.1 coordinate 35,374,812, forward strand.
TACTTGTTTGTATTTTCAGTGATTTCGCGGTTGGAGCAAGGAAAGAGGAAAAGAGCAACCAAAGAACTCTAACTTAGGAATTTAATTTGCTTTCTTAGAAAATTTTGTATTAGGACTCATTTCAAGTTTGTAATAATTTTTAAAGTTAATTTAATTTTTCAAAGCATTGTAATAATTAAGGAAGGAGGACGGTTGGACGATACCGTCACGGCCCCCCAAGTTCGTACACCGAAATTGGTGTCGGTGGCCTGGGTCGACTTCAACCGAACTTCCCCCAATTTAGTTTGGGAGGTGCGTATTTCGATACACCCACGCATCCCCCGTTAGTGGGTCAATTTTGTTGGTTGTTTGATTTTTTAATTGCTTTGTAGTGCTTAATCATTTTCAAACACACAAAGTAATTGGGAAAGCACACACTTAGTAAGGGCAATCACACCCCTAACAAGATAAGGATTGGATTTCATCACCATTTCCTTGCCCATAGGAACTCATTTTCCTCACTACTTAGGAATCCTTAGCCTTTAATAAAATTTGAGTAGAAACGTGACCATAGGACACGAGCTCATTAGGAGAAGACCATCAAAGGTTGTACCATTTGCACTCCTTGACGGAAATCGGTGCCTAGAATAGCCTTGTCCCTTAAGGGAGACAATTCATCTGTTCTAAGAGTTTGGTATTTAAGCGGAACCTTTGCCACGCGCATCGTGATCCCACCAATCCCATGGGGGCTTGCCTGGCCGACTACGTTTCATAGGACCGGATTGGAGGCCTAGGTGTACTCTTCACAGTTAGGAGCTGTCTAGTTTAAACTTAGGTAGCCTTAGTTAAGCATAGTTTGGTTTGTTTTTCAAAATCATTTTGTTTTGCTTGTTTGTGTTTAAGCATTAATCCTCATTGGGAGTTGAGCGGTAGTTTATGCACAATTGGTCACGTGTGTAGGGTTGTTTAGAGAGCTTCAATTTATTCGATATCCCTATTGAGAATTTTACGGACCCCATTGCCATTGAGGAAATGGCTGACGGAATCCCACACCCCCAACCCATGACTCTTAGGGAGTACATGTACCCAACCCGATCTACCCAGCCCTCATGGATCGTCAAACCCACCGCGAATGCCTCATTTCAGCTAAAATCCGGCTTAATCCAAATGTTACCAATTTTCCGAGGGGTGGAAAATGAGAACCCATATCAGCATGTGAGAGAGTTTGAGGAAATTTGTGGGACCATGAAGTATAACCATGTTTGAAGAAGCCCTTAAGCTTAGGTTGTTCTCATTCTCGCTGAAGGAGAAGGCGAAAGCATGGCTTTACGACCTACGAGCTAATTCCATAAACACATGGGAGGGACTAGTCGAGGCCTTTTATAAAAAGTTTTATTCAAAACAAAAAACGGCCTTCATTAGACATACCCTGAACAGCTTCCACCAACTGGAGGGAGAAACCATGTATGAGTACATGGAAGGGTTCAAAGACTTACCGTTACAATGCCCGCATCACGGATTCGAAAAGATCCGGCTAGTCCAAATCCTTTATGAAGGACTGGACTATCCCGCCAAGACCATGGTGGAGTCTTTCTGCAATGGAGTTTTCACTCAAAAGATAGCTGACCAAGCTTGGACATACCTTGAGGAGATCGCTGAGAACACTCTCCAATGGGAACCTATCATAGAGGATCCCAAAAGACCCATTAATGCAGAAAAAAGGGCATGCATAGATTGGAACCCAAATTCGAGGCCGAGGCCAAATTGGCCACGCTGACAAGGAGACTAGAAGCCCTTGAAATGAACCAGACCTGTCAGCAGACCACCCCAAAGACCCTGGAATCATTAAAAATTAGCTTTTTTCCTCTTTCCTTGCTCCAACCGCGGAATCCCTGAAAATGCAAACAAGTAAAATGTGTAGAATCCGCAATGAAAGCTAAAAGAAAGAATAAAAATGCAACTAAGCTATATGAGAGTTGAAAATCCTTAAAATGAAAGATTCCTATGTACTTCAATCCCCGGCAGCGGCGCCAAAAACTTGGTGGCGATTTCTGCAAGTATAAGGTTGTCTCAAGTAATATAGACTATGGAAGTCCGAATATCGTTCCCATATGGATTGTTACAAGGAAACTAACAATGATCAATGAAAAGGAGTATCAACTCAAATATAGCTAACAAATGCAAATGAAAATAACAAAAACAATGGAAACAAAAAAAACAATAACAAGGAAAATAAAAAAAATGCAAACTAAAAGAAAACAAGAACTAGATAACAAATAGATGTTAGTAAAAATAGAAAAAATCAAGTGAGAACAAGCTAAGTAACAAGTTAGTAACAAAGTTAATGACAAAAAAAATTAACAAGGTTAATACAAGAACAATGAAGAAATGTTAGATAGATCAAATGAATAAGTGTGTGAAAATAACAAGTGAAAGATAGAAAATGAGTGGATAGAGATAAAGAAATATGCTAAAGTAGTGTAAAATCAAATGTGGAATTGATCGTGTGAATAGAGAAATGGAGTGTGAGAATCAAAACAAGTGAATAAGTGTGTGAGAAAGTGAATAGAATCAAACTAAAGTAAGTAAAACAAGAAAAAAGCAATACTAATGGATGATTGAATCATCTAGAATCCACTATGTAACACTAATCCAACACTAATGCTCTTCTTTTTTTTTTCAAAAAAAGAATACTCAAATCTAATTACAAATCAATGCTTAGATTTGGAAAATATAACTTTAAAGCTCTAAGATAGAAATTAACAATCTAATAGCTAAGATTTTCTTCCCTTCATAAAAGAAAAGATTCCTAATGACTATCTATCAAAAGTAAGCATAAACCATCAAAAGATATTAACTCCTAAGTATGATTTATCAAACCTAAGCATAGATAGTAAAAAGAATGCTAATATAGAAACTAAGCATGGAAGGTTGCACAATGCCATGAAGAAAAATCTACTCTAACATATTAAGAACATAACAAGGGAATTAAAATAAAGAGCATAAGCAAAAGGAATAGGATCTACTTAGCTTCACCTAGAAGATCCAATCAAATGGATTAGCCACCCATTGGAGAAGATAAAGCTTTCAATTCCATTCCAAATCTTTAATTTTTACAAGGCTTTCCTCACTTTCTCTCTACAATTGCTCTCAATTACATGAAAAGCTTAAGTAAAGAGGAGGGGGCTCTCCTTGCTTGTGTGTTTGATGCCTAGAGCTCCCTTCCTTATATAGAAACATTTGCCTTGCTCTCTTTTGATTTCTTTCCGATGTGGGACTAGACAAGAATGGAAATATGAACATATGAATGTCATTCTCGAGCCAGAAAACAGTTCCCAGATTAATGTGTGATTTTAACCCCTGAAACGTCCGAATTGGGAAAAACGTCGTGAAATATGATTTGTAGATCTTAGAACAAGCTTTCCAATGCTTCTAAGATCACCTTAATTGGATACCCGAGTAAAAAGATATGGTCAAAATACCAACCTAGGTCTTTCATTTTTCTTCTTATTGTTGGCCTAACTTTGTCATCTCTTCATCCAATTGTCTTCCAAACTTATCGTTACTCTCTTTATCTCTTGAATCTCAACTTTAATCTTCAAATTAATCTTCAATTAACACCTACAAAGAGAAATTAATATAATTGAGAGTATTTTTTAACATATTTTGTATGGAAGCCATTGGAACTCATATAAATGCATACAAATGGCCATCTATAATGGAAAGATATGAGCAAAGCATGATGGGGAGAAAATTTATGATTTTTATGCTAAAAATAGTATTTTGAGTTCTTTTATCTTTGAAAACTCATAAAATAATGCTATGAAAGTGTATCTTTTGTGAACTCATCATATATAATATTCGTAATAAGAAATGCATTCAAGTTTTTGTTACCCATTGATAATTTCAAAGCCCAATAAAACAAAGCCACCCCATTTGAACTTGTTTGTGCAACAAGAAGATTATAGTTTATGCACATTTTTATTTCTTCATGAGAATGGGATTTTGTATTTTGATAGAAAATCAAAGTTCTCTCTATTAAGGAAAAATGATTCATTTTTTTCTTCTATGCAAGGAAAATACATCACACCAAACAACATATTCAACCAAAAAAACTCCAACCTCAAAACATTTTTATTACAAGCCCATCCATGAGGTGGTCTACCAGAAGGTCGGGTCTGATTTTCGTTCACATGTGACAATCTGTGAATAGAGTAGAGCTCTATTTGGAAACTAAAATAAAATGATATTTTTATTGAAAATTTTATCAGTGTGAATTGTTGAAAGGCGGGCCCCAAATATTAAAATAAAAAAATGACAATCTTGAGAAGATGGAAGATAGATGGTGTTGAGAGAGAGATAGCAAAATAGAGAGATTTTAGGAGATATTGATTGAGTGACTTTAGGAGATAAAAGGATATGGATAAAGATTTTTTTTTTGGAGAAGAAATTGTGGCATGTGATGACATGGCACCTTAAAGTACTCTATGTTTTTTCTCCATATTTATTTGAAAGGAGAATTATTGGGTTGTTGAGGTGGCACCCCTCACAGCATACCTCCCGTTTGCTTTAATATATACAACTAACAACAAAGGCATGTGCTTAGCCCGGGCCCAAAAATGAGAATATATTTAAAATTAAAGTAAGAGAAAAGATATTATTTAAAAAAGAAATAAGTAATTAGATTGAAAAGTGAGCTCCTCCTTATGTACATATATAACTTAGACTAAAATACTGTTCTCATGTGGCTTTGCAAAACTCAAAACATCGAATTTCCACTCTTAAGTCCAAACAATATTTATTTGAAAACTTGCATCTTTTTGTATGTGCTATTCAATTTTTTTTTTATGTGTTGTCCAATGATTCATTAATATCACTGAACCCTTACCCCGTCTACTTAAGGTCCGCTGGCAATCTCGTAGCAGTGGGGTTGATAAGATAGTTGATGGCCTGGCCATTATAAGGTAAGTAAATAAATAAATAAATTATAAATGAGGTGTACAAAATTAACAGTGACCCGACCCGACCTGTGGGTCAATAGGTGGGTCATGGTAGCATATTTCTGGTGCTTGACTCGACCCGTGACCATTGGTACCGGTTAACGGGTTTCACGGGTCGGGTTACCAGGTGACCCGTGAACCCGGTAACATTTATTCTTTTTTTTTAATTCATTCTAGAAAACCAAATGTTCTACCCTATTTGTGAAAGATTAGTTTGTTGAGATTCATGTCATGGGAGTGGAGATTTGTGGGGTCAATGTATGTTTTTATTAATGAGACAGGGACTATTGATATCTTATATTTTCATGATGTTGTTCTATTTCATGTGTATTCATATTTATTAATTTTTTCAAATAAGACATCTAATCCATGTTTTGGTGAATTAGGAGATTTGGATGGTACCCAACTAAAAGTAAAAATCAGGTAGTGGCTGTTTGGATCGGTATCAGGCTTGGACTTGGGTTTTTAATCTACATGAAATTCAATTCAGGTTTGGGTTTGGTCTTGACCCAGGTGGCTGATTCTATATATGATAGTGTATAATGCTTACCAAACTCAGTATATTATGCCTACGTTGGTGATACCATCCTTTGTAGTGGATGGAGAGATTTTAGGGATGAGATGATAAATAAGATTAGAGGGGATGGAGAGATTTTAGGGAAGATTGGAGGGAATGGATAGATTTTAGGAGATATAACTTTTTAAGGGTCCCTCGTTTTTTTTATCTTTTGTATTTAGAGAATTTTCAGGGGCGAGGTGGCACCATCCACAGCCCACCTCCCCTTTTGTTTTTTTTTTTGTTTTTTCTCTTTCGTATTTCTCTGAAAGAAGAGACTTTTTAGGGATGAGGTGGCACCCCCACAACCCACCTCTCCCTTTGCTTTAATAAGAGGCCCATGTAGTGATGTCAAATGGGCCGTGCCGTCTCCAAACCTGGCCCACCAAAGAAAAACCCTGGCACGGCACGGCCCAGTGGCACGGCCCGCAATGGGGCGGGCTGGAGCAGGCCGTGCCGGACCGGCCCAGCGGCCCAGGCGTGCCTCCATTTTTTTTCCTTATCAGTATTAAAAATAAAGTACTATAATTTCATTACTAATATTCAATTGTACTACATGGTAATCAGTTTCCTAACATTCCATTTGGCATCTCTTGCCCTATTTAAGTTGCGCAGATAGGGTGGATGAATGGGAATTGGACTTTTGTTGGAGAGGGTTTTTCTTTTTAATTTTTTTTTCCGTTTTGTTTCACTCCAGTTAATAAGCATCTATGGAGAGGCACTAAAAGCTACAGAAGAAACGGTGAAGGAACTCAAGTCTCAGCGAAAGTAGTAGTAAATACTGCAGATAGTTGTTGATAATGTCGAAAATGTCATCCTGTAATTTAGAGCTCCTTGTGAATATCAACTTGTAATAGATACTAATGAGTTGCCTTATCTGTTTCAATACTAAATTTAAGTAATGACCATGGTGTGCTAGTTCAAGATTCTGCGATTTGACTCATATGAGTTTCTTCATTTATCCCTTTAAAACAAATAAACTATTTTCATTTATTCTTTTTTTTTTGTTAGTAATGATTAGAGATCATTACCAGTGATTTATCTAATTATCTAATTACCTAATTTGGTAGGCCCCCTTTCAATCCCAGCTCTCGAACTCCAGCAAAATTTGGTAGAACACAAAGATGAGGATGTCTCTGCTGATGGATTTTTTCAGTTTTTTTATTTTCCTAGTTTTCTTGATCATGCTGCGATGAGTGCCATCTCTGTTGGTGGGTATTATTAGTGTCTGATTTTCCTAAGGATAATGACGTCTTAGTCGATGGTTTTTTTTATAACTTTTTTTATTTTCCTGATTTTCTTTAAGGTAAGGAAGTCTCCATAATGTTTTTTTTTTCTAGTTATAAGTTTTTTCTAGATTTCATGAAGATGAGAACCTCTCTGGTGAATGGTGATAGGTTTCTAGTTTATTCATGGGTGGAAAGGGTGAAGAAATAAATCCAAAGCATTTTGAGGATTGAAGACCTTTTCTTGGGCATTTTATGAGGTCTTTGAAATGGGATTTGACAGAGGAGATAAAGAGAGGACAGAGGAGAGAGGAGAGGCTTAACCTAAAATTCTAATGCAAAATGTAAGGAAAGAAATCCAAAGCATTACACAAATGTGGTCTTTGTGGTTTTTGCAACCTACTTTATTCATTATTATCTTCTTTTCCTACCTATACATAGTACATACACAAATGGGTTGGCGGGCTGACGGGCTAGGCGTGCCGCAGGGGTCAACCTGTTTGCCAGGCGGGCCTGGCGAGCCGTGCCAAACGGGCCAGCAAGGATCGGCCCAGCACGGCCCACTTGACATCTCTAGGCCCATGCCATGGGCCACAAAAAGAAAAATATATATAACATGGACACATGATTGGACCATGTTATTTAGTGAATTAATCTAAATTTAGCGGTGGCAAAAGTTGACCCGGCTGCATGCTAATATAACCATGTTGAGGTGCGAAATTTTTAAATGTTATATTCATTTTAGGTACTCTACCTTTAATAATGGAAGCAAGTTATTTAGACCATCATCAACATGAGAATCATCATCAAAGCCTACAAATGTAAATATAAAAACTATGATTAGTGGAGCATACTCCAGCTTTGGAAATGGATGCAAGTTATTTGGACCATCATCATCGTCTTGACCATCATCATCAAATTGTATCTATAGAAATATAAAAACTATGATCATCCTAGGTTGACATATTTTTGATACACCCCACTTTGTTTTAGAGGAATGGGGCCTACCTATGATCGATCCTTATCTTCACAAACACCTAACCTCTCATAATTTTTTAGAGACACTCCAAATTGATACTAAACTTGACCATTTGTCCTTAGTATGTAATTTGAGGATCCAGACTCAAACAAATTGTTGGTTTACCTTTATTTGGCCTTAATATGATTTAGATCATTGAATCATGTGACAAACATCCAACGTTTGTCAGACAAAGGTACCCCCTCATGGGACCCACAAAACATATAGTGTATTTGGGATTAAGATGCCAACACTACTAAAAAGGGTGTATTAATTGGCTTACATTGGGCCGTAAACCTCTCAATGTGTTCGAAAGAAACGTAATATGTCATTATCTCTTGAGATCAAAAGCATCTCCTAATTAAAAGGAGCTCTAACCGCATGAGTTATCTATAAAGATTGGCTGTGCCACATGTCATTCAGGGACCCCAAAATATAAAGGCAATATCTGTATGTATCAAAAAAACTCAATTGAAAGAGAAAAGCATACCTTTATAAGATTTGTGAGGTCTCAAGGTCTCATTCAGATATTTTCCATGGCCCCAGGTGGGCCCCATTATATATATCTATATTTATATTGCATTGCAAATGGATAGTTCAAAACAAATGGACAGTTAGGATCCATAACTGTTGATTTAGGACTTCAATAGAGAGTTTTCATTGCACTGCTATCCACAGTGGATCCTGCTCCTAAGTAAGGCAACAACTGGACTAATGTAGATCGTGGTTAATGCGTTGTGAAAGGGCCCTTGTTTTCTGTCCATTGTGCACACTGTATTTTGGGTCTCAAGACTCAACACTGTTGATCATGGATTGATGATCCATACCATAGATCTCATGGCCTTCAGATTGTACATGTGGGCATATTGGAATTGTGCTATACAGATTATCCACACCTTTCTTATCCATTCGATTGGAGGGTTTGGATTGCTCCATAAGATAGATCAGTGGCTAGATCTAGGCCTAGCGTCACATGCCCATTGGAGTATTATATGCCCAATTGCATTTACATTTATATTTATTGTGTAATACCATAAATATACCCAAAAAATAATATCAATATATAACTATATGTACAATATATAATAAAGAATTGATATGATTTTCTAATTTTTTTTTAAAAACTCATACTTGGTCGTAGAGCCTAGATTCAGGTTTGAATGCACTAATAGATTTTAGAAAAATGGAATCCGAGCTTTTGGGATGAAATCTGAAGAGATTATGTTGTAGTTAGTGAGAAATTGGAGAGGGATTTCCAATCTGAGATTAGATATTTGAGAGATTTTATAGACTAGATAGTGGAGAGATTTTAGAAAAGATTTCTTTTGGGATAGAATCTTAAAGAGATTATGTTGCAATTAGAGAGAAGTTAGAGGAATTTTAATTGAGAGATTTTAGGGAAGATTAAAAGGGCAATTCTAGAATGTAGTGTTGCAAAAAAGTTTTAGGATGCATCACGCCCAAAAGCTAAACTAATTTATTCATAAAAATTAAATTGAAATACTAATGTAATGAAGCTTGGAAGTGGAATAAAAGAAAATTTTTTATAAAAAAATGAGAATAATAATGATAATTATTGAAGACTTTATTAAATGAAATGAAAAATAATATTTAAGAAAAATCTAAGTGTACGTGAATGCATGAGTTTGAGCCTAATATAAAGAAAAAAAAAAAAAAAAAAAACAAATCCCTGGTAAACAAAAAAAAGAAAAAGAAAAAGAAAGAAGAATAACATCAATTATATATATAGATATGGGAGATGCTCCTATGAGAGCTAGGTGGGGGCCGTCACATGCATTAGTATTTAATATCAACAACTTAAATGTGAGGGGCCCCACCCTAGTTCTCATAGTAAGGTGAGAGCATCTCTCATAGGAGCATCTCCATATAGATATATTGATGCATATGTATATCAAAAGGAAAAAAAAGAAAGAAAGATACAAAGCTTGAAATCGATTCAACAACGCAACAAAAAGAATAATAACTGAATCAAATATAGAAAAGTAATGTTATACCAACTTCATCCCTGATGACGCTTGATTTGAAGTACATCCAAACAATGCTTCAAGAAAAAAAAAAAAACATTGTGAGAGGATCTTTAGTGTGAGAGGAAAAAAAAAAACAGTGGCTCTAGCTCGTGCTAATAAGTAGCCCCGTGGTGGCTAGCAACAAAGGCCCATTATGTATTACTTGAGCAACTGAGAGGTGGGCTACATTATTTTTGAGGGGTTTGGCTTCAATCAGACACTCAGGAAATAGTGTGAAATAATACTGTGTGGGGATGTTTCCCAAAGTGCTGGGATTATATTAGTCTCGGCATTAGTGTCCGCTAATCATGTCTCGACCCTGGCAATGCGCATCACGGTAATGCTACCAAGGCGCTACCCGAGATCGATCCATGATCGAGATCGTTCCCGGTCTCAGACATTCCTGACCCCGGCACCGGGTCCCCACTCCAGTCACTCCTGATCTCGGCATAGCACTTTCACCTCGGTCACTCCCAACCTCGGCATAGTGCCTTCACCTCGATCGCGCAGCTTGGCAACAGAGCCGGACTACTAGCCCAGATTATTACTGACAGCTGTACTCTCGCGGATTTCCAGCTAAGTCTGACAAAGCCATCACTGCCGCCCGTCACCCCTGGCAGAACGACATCCAGCGGCTACGTCCCATCAGGGTATGGCTCCAAGCCAGGCCAGATGGGACTAGGCCCAAAAGTCAAGCAGGGTAAGGCCCGATTAGACCAGCATTTAATGCATAATGGGCTGATCGGACTACCATTTAATGCATAGTGGGCTGACATGACAGCATTCCTGGGAGTGCTAAGACGTCATCATGAGCCCCACCATGCAACACAGCTTCCTCCTCTATAAATAGAGGAGTCAATTCCATCCCAGGTACGCACAATCACAACGAGAGAGCTGTTACTCTGTCTCTCTCCCTCCTCATCTCCATCCTACTGTTTAAGTTTTCATACTGACTTATGTTGGGATTGGTGTATGCCCTAAAGCCCACTAGTTGCATTCTCATCTTTTGTTACTGGATATTTAACTGGTTATTTAATGAAAAGACTCTTTTATGCTTAAACATGTATATATGTATGGTTGTGTAAGGCCCATTGTTTCTAGTAAATGAATTAGGTGTGTAGTGTCTACACACAGATAGGTCTAATTCATGGACAACTGGAAACATCATATTTGTTCATAACTGAAAGATGGAGCTGGGCACTTCATCTTGGTAGATGTTATAATGAGATACTCTCCTATATAGGGTGACATACCTAAGTCACGGGAGGGCTTTCCCGGATCTATCTCATTAGTGCATGTGTCATGCATTGAACAGGACCGTTGTAGGTGTGATCTCTAAAATAGTACTATCACAGAAAAGAGATCAAGTCACCTCATGCTACTAAGTAACCGGTGCTCTTAATCTTGAGCATTTGTGGATGAACTGACGAAGTCAAGTTCTTGTGCTTTAATTCACTATGGGTGAGATTCTATTCATGGGTCAACAGCTCTGTGTTTTGGGTACCTCGGACTTGATCAGTTGGGACGTGCAAGATGCAATATAGAATCTATGCCATCTGATGGTGGAATAATCGTCCCCTTAGAATTATCCGATTAATCATCAAAATCTAAGATCTTAGTATATGGATGTTCCATATGGATATTGAACTTGTGGGTCGCTCCCTAGATCAAGAGAATGATATTCGAATGATGATTATGTTAAGGATATGAAGTTTCTAAGGTTTAGATGTAATCGGGAAGGTTGATAGTACATATGATAACCTGACTCGATTATGGATGTTACATAGAGGGGCATTCAGGTCATTACACTTAGTAGGGTCGAAGACAACCGTCATCTTATGACGAGCTTATTATTATATATATTGTCCTTGGAGTTCAACCATAACTCTCTAGTGGAATGAGTTAAGGTTAAAATGGTCTTAATGTTGCTATGGGTTTAGCATGGACATTTTGGTCATTTTGGGAGCCAATGGCAAATATGTCTTTTGGTCCCTTCTCTAGTCACTTACCAAGATTGGCATGGTTTCCTAAGATGTTTAGATAACATAAGGATGAACTATTTTAGTGGAAAAATAATTTTGAGTTTGAATTCAAATAGGCCTTTGATGGCATACATGAATTTAACTCTAGATAAATTATATGTGGGCCATGGTGTGCATTGATATGTGGGACGTCCATAATAGGATTTCCATGGGTAAGGTTCCAACTTTGAGTAGGACTCTACTTGGAAAGTTGGACTCCTCTTTGGATTAGTATTCCTATGAGTTAGTTTCCTTTTTGGATTAGGAACTTAAAATTAGTAAGTGTTCTACAACTAGTATTACTAATTGTATGGAAAGTTCCTTTTGGTTTCCTTTTCTAATTAGAGTGTTTCTTAAAGGAAATAAGTCTTTCCTTTTTGGACATAAATTAGAATAAGGAGAGATAACTAAATAGGAAAGGCTTCCCATAGTTTCTATAAAAGGAGAATCATCCCCTTTGGACGTCCATAACAAGGAAGCTAAGAAGAATGCCTTTGCAAGTTTCACAACACACTTTGTGAAACAATTTGTGAGCACAAGGAGAGCCCCACACGTCCAGCCTTGGAAAGGTCTCTTCTTGAGAGAAGAAAGCTTGAGGTCTGAGATTTTCCCTTAGAGAAATAGTTCTTAATACCTAGATTAAGATCCCACCATCTTAGCCAATCAGATTTGGAAGTGAGATAGAGGAGAAGATCAAAGGCAATACTAGTGCAAGAAAATTCCAGCAACTTGTTTGCAAATTGCAAGTCTGAGTTCGCGCCTTTGGATCTATTTTTTCAGAGATTTGAAGTCTACAAATCTTTGAGGTATGAGTCTTCTTCATTCTCCTTTAATTATACACTTGTTGGTCATGATTTAATGGAGTTTCTATGCGATTCTTTATGGCTGATTTCCGCTGCATAGTGCAGAAATCAGATTTTTTAAAATCTGTCATGCTTTGCATCAACCATAGTAGTCTCTTTATGAGAAGTTTCATATCTGAATCGCGATTTCTTTCAGTGGTATCAGAGCCACTCCATGTGAAATCATGATCCCATGTTGTGTGTAATTAATCCTAGATTGATTATGGGTATGGTGGCACCCTATTAAAGTTATGTTGTGATGCATGTTGTGTGCAAGTTTCATTAACATTGCTGGAATTTATTTTCCAGATTTGTTTAATGATGCACATAGTGAGTTTGCATGCACTAACCTCTTTGTTTGCAGCCATAATTAGCATCCTTGATGGTTCGCATGTATGTTATGTGGATTTGGATGTTTTTTTAATTAGTTGGAAAGTGTACGATTGCGCGGTTAGCAATCATAGGAAGTTGTAAAGTTTCCTTAATTTTATTCCAACTAGTCTTGATGTAAGCTTTCTTGGAAAGCATAGGAATCTCCAATGTAATTTTGGTTTTGTTTCAAGACAAGAAGGTTACAAGAAATTGGAGTCCTTGGAGATGAAGGAGTCAACACTTCTAGATGCATGAGGAGTCCTAATTCGATTAGGATTTGAAATCCTAAGAGCAAGGAGCCATCAAGGAATGCATACTTTTATTTGCTTTTATATATGGAATGCATGGTTGAATGCTTTATATAATTGCTATAATTGTCACCTAGAAACATGGCCACCATTAGGTTCTAAAATTGGCATCTTTATTGTATTAGATTGTTTTTAGTTTGGCAAATTGTTTTAAACGGAACTTAGACCAGCACCTTCTATTTGTCTAAGGTTTAAAATTGGATAGGGTTTAGTTTATCTTGGTACCCTTGGCTTCCAAAGGAGGCTAAACTAAAATCTAATTAGATGCTACCTATGGGTTTTCATAACCCAAGATAGGTTTTTGACTCTTTGAAGGGATTTGCTCAAATGTTTTAAAGCAAAGGTTATTTAATTTTAAGATGACTTATGTCATGAATTTAATTGACCAAGTTTGCTAGATTTAAAAAGAGCTTTTGAGTAAGACAATGTAAAGGTCAAAAAGTATAAACCCTAGCGATAAATAATCAAGTGGGAGAGGGGTTTTAGGAAAGACCCTACGGCCTTCCATTTTCGGTTCATGTTACCTCATTAAAGTGTTAGTGGGAACGGCCATCCCTTCGATGGAGTTCTTTAACTAAAGAACGCTTTGATGGGTTAATGGGTGAACTAATGTGAATATTCATAATGAGGTGTTAGTAGGAGCGGCCATCCCTTCGGTGGAGTTCTTTACTAAAGATCACTTCTATAGAATGTCAATGAAGTGTTGGTGGGAGCGGCCATCCCTTCGGTGGAGCTCTTTTCTAAAGTTCACTTCTAGGAAGGATAAAAGTCTCTTCCCTTCGGAAGACTTAATCATAGACATTCTGGGAATTTCATAAGAGATGGTTATACGCTTGACATAAGACGGTGATGACCTCTCCTTAGGAGTTAAGGGTTATTTGTCATATGAGGCCAAACCAATCAGTGATTGGACTACCACTGGATGTGTATCCAGATAGTGATAATCCAAATAAGTCTGCCTTAATTCAACGTGACTGTAGGCTCGGCCATCCCTTCGATGGAGGGTCTATGAGGAGGTTGAAACACTGATACATTATGATTGGGGTTGAATAATGTAAAAAGTTTTGTGCTTTGTTTTTCCTTTTATAACAAGCACCATATGCATATTACATATATACTGCATGTCTAATTATAAACCGTTTTATATCCAGAAAGAGATGGGAAAAGACTCTTTTAGTCCGTTGATGTGCATTCTTCGTGATAATAAACTGACTGGCCCTAACTACGTAGACTGGAAAAGAAATCTTGACATAGTACTCACAGCTGAGGAGTACAAGTATGTCTTGCTGGAAAACTGTCCCGAAATTGATGCTAATTCTACTGATGACCAGCGAGAGGCTGAGAAGAAATGGAAGAAAGCGAATAGCATGGCTAAATGCTACATGCTCGCTTCCATGTCCAACGTGTTGCAAACACAGCACGAGCAAATGGACACAGCCTATGAAATCATGATGTCCTTGTCTGAGATGTTCGCAGACAAGAGCAGGCCAGCTAGGCAAGCTGCTATGAGGACCATCATGAATGCTAGGATGGCTGAGGGAACACCTGTCAGAGAGCATATGCTCAAGATGATAGATTGTTTCAATGAAGCTGAGATTCTAGGGGCTGAGATTGATGCAGGGAGTCAGACTGACATGATTCTCGAAACTCTGCCGGAATCTTTCAATCAGTTCAAGCTCAATTTCAATATGAGCAAGATGGACATGACTCTACCTGAGTTAATGAAAGAACTCCAGGCGGCAGAGGCTATCATGAAGCCCAAAGCCCAAGCTCATTTTTTCCAGTCTTCCTCTAAACTGAACCCGAAAGGGAAGAAGTCCAAGAAGAAGCAGAACAAGGGAAAAGGGCAGAAAAAGAACAATGCTGGAAATCAGAAGGACAAGGGTACAGATGGAAAGCCCAAAGGGAAATGCTTCAAGTGTGGCCTGAAAGGTCATTGGAAGAAAGATTGTCCCAAGTTCCTAGCCTCAGTTAAGAAAGGTACATCTTTTTCATACTACATTGAAACTTGTCTAGTGGTTGATTCTACTGACTCATGGATAGTAGACTCAGGAGCCACTAATCATATCTGCAATTCATTGCAGGGGTTTCAGATAATGCAGAGAATTGAGAAAGGAGAATTTGCCTTTAGAGTCGGAACTGGAGCTAAAGTTTGGGCAATTGCAGTAGGAGTAGTTACCTTACATTTTCCATGTAATAGGATATTAGTTTTAAATAATGTTTTCTATGTTCCGGACATGAGGAAGAATTTAATTTCAGTTTCCAGATTGATTGAATTTAATTATTCAGTTTCTTTCCATTCTGGTATTGATATCAGTAGAGATGGAAATATTATATGTTCCGGTAGAATACATGACAACTTATTTTATATATATCCTGTTGCTCCTACACTGCATAATGTACAACAAGAAAGCTCAACTTCCCTTAAGAGGAAGGTATCTTCAATCAATGACACATATCTTTAGCACTTACGTTTGGGTCACATTAACCCAAAACGGATTCAGAGGTTGGTAGAAGATGGGCCCTTGAGCTCATTAGCTTTCGAACCTTTTCCTCAGTGCGAATCTTGTCTCAAGGGAAAGATGACCAAACGGTCATTCTCTGGAAAGGGACTAAGGTCAAAGGAGTTGTTAGAATTGATTCACACTGATGTGTGTGGTCCTATGAACAAACCGGCTCGAGGAGGGTATGAGTATTACATCACCTTCACCGATGATTACTCTAGGTATGGATATGTATACCTAATGCGACGCAAGTCTGAGGCGTTTGATAAGTTCAAACAATTCAAGGCTGAGGCGGAGCTACAACTAGGAAAACATATCAAAGCCCTTCGATCCGATCGAGGTGGCGAGTACCTCCTGGGTGAGTTCAAGGAGTACCTCACACAACATGGGATTGTGTCTCAGTTGTCTGCACCGGGTACACCCCAGCAAAATGGTGTAGCGGAGAGAAGAAACCGTACCCTTCTTGATATGGTAAGGTCCATGATGAGTCATGCAACCCTACCTATATCTTTTTGGGGATATGCCTTAGAAGCAGCAGCATACATTTTAAATTTGGTACCATCTAAGTCAGTACCTAGGACACCACAAGAAATATGGACAGGTCGAAAACCTAGTTTAAATCATATCCACATTTGGGGTTGTCCAGCCTATGTACTGAATGATAAAGCTACCAAGCTAGAACCCAGATCGGAAATGTGCTACTTCATTGGGTATCCTAAGGGAACGAGAGGTGGCATGTTTTATCATCCAAAGGAGCAAAAAGTGCTCATCAGCACTCATGCTAGGTACTTGGAGGATGATTGTATGATGCACCAAGAGCTTAGTTGTAAAGAAACCCTTGAGGAGATTCTTCCGGAATCTCCTATAACATCTGTACCAGATCCTGAAACAGTAGATGAACAAGATATTCCTTTAAACACTCCGGAGCCTCGTCGTAGTGGGAGAATTTCTAGAGAGCCAGAAAGATATCTAGGAGTGTCTTTTAAGACAGACTCTGGAGATCTGGTTGAGGATCCTACTAGTTATGATGAAGCAGTAACGGATATAGATGCTGACATGTGGCAGCAAGCGATGAAATCTGAAATGGATTCTTTGTATTCCAATCAAGTCTGGGAACTTGTAGATGCACCTGAAGGGATCAAACCCATAGGGTGCAAGTGGATCTACAAGAGAAAGAGAGGAGTGGATGGGAAGGTGGAAACCTTCAAAGCAAGACTGGTGGCGAAAGGATATACTCAGAAAGAAGGTATCGATTATGAGGAAACCTTTTCACCAGTGGCTATGCTTAAGTCCATAAGGATTCTCTTGGCCATCGCATGTCATTATGACTACGAGATATGGCAGATGGATGTCAAGACAGCTTTTCTTAATGGAAGTCTTGACGAATGCATCTATATGATGCAACCAGAGGGCTTCATTGCTAGTGGCCAAGATAACATGGTTTGTAAACTTAAGAAGTCCATCTATGGACTTAAGCAAGCATCTAGAGCATGGAACATCAAGTTTAATCAAGCAGTCAAATCCTTTGGCTTCGATCAAAACATTGATGAACCATGTGTGTATAAGAAAGGAAATGGGAAAGCAGTTGCATTTTTGGTTCTATATGTAGATGACATATTACTCATAGGAAATGATGTAGGTTTATTGTCATCCACAAAGGTTTGGTTATCCTCTCAATTTCAGATGAAGGATTTGGGTGAGGCCAGCTATATCTTAGGGATCAAACTTTTGCGTGATCGCAAGAATAAGATGTTAGCCCTATCCCAATCTTCTTATATTGAGAAGATATTGGTCAAGTTTAACATGCATGACTCCAAGAAGGGCCTCCTACCTTCTAGACATGGAGTACCACTGTCCCGAGATCAATGTCCAAAGACATCTGAAGAGATAGAGACCATGAGGAGAGTTCCATATGCATCCGCTGTTGGAAGCCTCATGTATGCTATGTTATGTACTAGACCAGATATTTGCTTTGCCGTTGGCATGGTTAGCAGATATCAGTCAAACCCTGGACCTATGCATTGGACAGCTGTTAAGCATATATTCAAGTATCTTCGGAGAACGAAAGATTATATGCTAACCTTTCGAGCAGATGATCTAACGCCATTGGTGTATACAGACTCTGATTTCCAATCTGATAGTGACGCCAGAAAGTCTACCTCAGGGTACGTCTTTACTTTGTCAGGAGGGGCTATATCATGGAGAAGTGTCAAGCAATCCTGTATAGCTGATTCTACCATGGAAGCAGAGTATGTGGCGGCATCGGAAGCTGCGAAGGAAGCGGTATGGCTCAGAAAATTCCTGTTGGAATTAGGAGTTGTTCCTGCAGTGCATAAACCGATTGTCATGTACTGCGATAACACTGGTGCTGTAGCACAGTGCAAAGAGCCCAGGAATCATAAGAAAGGAAAGCACATTCAGAGAAAGTACCACTTGATCCGGGAATTCATTCAGGATGGAGAGATAGTGGTGGAGCATATTGCTTCAGCAAATAACTTAGCTGACCCATTCACTAAGACTCTTACTGAGAAAGTCTTCACTTCTCATGTTGAGTCTATGGGTGTTAGGTTAGGAAGCAGTGATCTTTAGTGCAAGTGGGAGTTTGTTGGGATTGGTGTATGCCCTAAAGCCCACTAGTTGCATTCTCATCTTTTGTTACTGGATATTTAACTGGTTATTTAATGAAAAGACTCTTTTATGCTTAAACATGTATATATGTATGGTTGTGTAAGGCCCATTGTTTCTAGTAAATGAATTAGGTGTGTAGTGTCTACACACAGATAGGTCTAATTCATGGACAACTGGAAACATCATATTTGTTCATAACTGAAAGATGGAGCTGGGCACTTCATCTTGGTAGATGTTATAATGAGATACTCTCCTATATAGGGTGACATACCTAAGTCACGGGAGGGCTTTCCCGGATCTATCTCATTAGTGCATGTGTCATGCATTGAACAGGACCGTTGTAGGTGTGATCTCTAAAATAGTACTATCACAGAAAAGAGATCAAGTCACCTCATGCTACTAAGTAACCGGTGCTCTTAATCTTGAGCATTTGTGGATGAACTGACGAAGTCAAGTTCTTGTGCTTTAATTCACTATGGGTGAGATTCTATTCATGGGTCAACAGCTCTGTGTTTTGGGTACTCGGACTTGATCAGTTGGGACGTGCAGATGCAATATAGAATCTATGCCATCTGATGGTGGAATAATCGTCCCCTTAGAATTATCCGATTAATCATCAAAATCTAAGATCTTAGTATATGGATGTTCCATATGGATATTGAACTTGTGGGTCGCTCCCTAGATCAAGAGAATGATATTCGAATGATGATTATGTTTAAGGATATGAAGTTCTAAGGTTTAGATGTAATCGGGAAGGTTGATAGTACATATGATAACCTGACTCGATTATGGATGTTACATAGAGGGGCATTCAGGTCATTACACTTAGTAGGTCGAAGACAACCGTCATCTTATGACGAGCTTATTATTATATATATTTGTCCTTGGAGTTCAACCATAACTCTCTAGTGGAATGAGTTAAGGTTAAAATGGTCTTAATGTTGCTATGGGTTTAGCATGGACATTTTGGTCATTTTGGGAGCCAATGGCAAATATGTCTTTTGGTCCCTTCTCTAGTCACTTACCAAGATTGGCATGGTTTCCTAAGATGTTTAGATAACATAAGGATGAACTATTTTAGTGGAAAAATAATTTTGAGTTTGAATTCAAATAGGCCTTTGATGGCATACATGAATTTAACTCTAGATAAATTATATGTGGGCCATGGTGTGCATTGATATGTGGGACGTCCATAATAGGATTTCCATGGGTAAGGTTTCCAACTTTGAGTAGGACTCTACTTGGAAAGTTGGACTCCTCTTTGGATTAGTATTCCTATGAGTTAGTTTCCTTTTTGGATTAGGAACTTAAAATTAGTAAGTGTTCTACAACTAGTATTACTAATTGTATGGAAAGTTCCTTTTGGTTTCCTTTTCTAATTAGAGTGTTTCTTAAAGGAAATAAGTCTTTCCTTTTTGGACATAAATTAGAATGAGGAGAGATAACTAAATAGGAAAGGCTTCCCATAGTTTCTATAAAAGGAGAATCATCCCCTTTGGACGTCCATAACAAGGAAGCTAAGAAGAATGCCTTTGCAAGTTTCACAACACACTTTGTGAAACAATTTGTGAGCACAAGGAGAGCCCCACACGTCCAGCCTTGGAAAGGTTCTCTTCTTGAGAGAAGAAAGCTTGAGGTCTGAGATTTTCCCTTAGAGAAATAGTTCTTAATACCTAGATTAAGATCCCACCATCTTAGCCAATCAGATTTGGAAGTGAGATAGAGGAGAAGATCAAAGGCAATACTAGTGCAAGAAAATTCCAGCAACTTGTTTGCAAATTGCAAGTCTGAGTTCGCGCCTTTGGATCTATTTTTTCAGAGATTTGAAGTCTACAAATCTTTGAGGTATGAGTCTTCTTCATTCTCCTTTAATTATACACTTGTTGGTCATGATTTAATGGAGTTTCTATGCGATTCTTTATGGCTGATTTCCGCTGCATAGTGCAGAAATCAGATTTTTTAAAATCTGTCATGCTTTGCATCAACCATAGTAGTCTCTTTATGAGAAGTTTCATATCTGAATCGCGATTTCTTTCAGTAGGCATCAGAGAGCCTTGTGCTGCCCATAGTCAGGGTCCTCTAACTGCTTCATCTTCTCCCCTTTCAGGTTTCCAGGCTACTCTCCATCATTAAAGGAGCATCAAGCTCACCCTAATCCTCATTACAAAGTTCGTAATATTTAGGCACTTACAATTGGCGCCGTCTGTGGGGAGCATTAACCCAATCTTCCCAAACACAACCCAGACACCATGCCTCCCAAAGCTAAGAAAGGCGGAGAATCCTCAAAGGTGAAAGGCAGAGAATCCTCAAGGGCGATAATCCAGCTGCCGCCACCCCCAGGCCCGTCGCCAGTCGACCCTCCTCAGAGACGATCCGAGGCAAGGTCTGGCGCAGTTGCAGTCAATGAATACCCTGACGCACACCTCTTTGTCCAGGTCCCATTCCCGGAGCAAGTCGAGGATTCATTCCCGAAGGAGGTTATGCCTCCCCGGTGAGATGAACAGCGACAAGAGCGTCCTCAAAAGGACAAATCAGTAGCATTCAGTAAGTCCCACCATTCCCGTCACAAGGCTGGTGATGGGGATGTCGCGGCCCAGAACATCCTTATCTAGGAGCAAAAGAAGTTGATTCGGCAGCTCCAACAGCGACCTGGGCACAAGGCAAAAGCTGGCCCCCAACCTTCCAAAAGTAGGCCGACCCATCGATCTAAGATCAACCCTATGCATCGATCCGAGATCGACCTTAGGCAACGCCTCGAGCACAAGAGGCAGCGCCGAACTCAGAACGAGGGCTCCAGCAACAGTCACTCCAAGAGAAGGTCAGAGCCCATCTTGGAGGACAGAGAAGACGAAGTAGCGTGGTTTGACAAGCTTGTCAGGCAGGCTATCCGGTGCAATATGGAGTTCTCTCCCGTAATCCTCTAGATTCGTACGACTCCGGCGACGCCGGCTTGTCTCCCTTCTCTCGGGAGATCAAGGACTTCCCCCTGCCCAAGAGATTCAGCATCCTGAGGTTCGTCCATTACAACGGCACCTCAGATCCAGCAGCACATCTCCGACATTTCACCCAGAAGATGTCAGTGTGGGGCGATGTCGGCCATTTGAACTGTAGAGTTTTTTCGTCGAGTCTGGGAGACCTCCCCCTCAAATGGTTTTGCAGTCTCCCGGAGGGATCGATCTCGAGTTGGCACCAATTGCGGAACTCTTTCCTGGGAAAGTTCCAAGCCTACAGAGTCATCCCGAAGACGGATGGAGACATCATGGCCCTCAAGATGAGGTGGAACGAGAGTATCACTCAGTTCGCTTAGAGATTCTGGACTGTCTATAGCCGGATCGAGAACTCCAACGACGAAGTGGCGATCATGTCCTTCCATCACGCCCTACTGCCTAGCAATGACCTTCGCAAAGAGCTGGTCAGGAACCTCGTGACCTCGGTGGAAGCGCTAATGGCCAGGGTGAATAAGTATATTGTCCAAGAGCAAGACGAGGTCAGGGCCAATGAGAGCTTCGGCGTCTCTAAACCTATCTCCAAAGGCCAGTCTAAGCCCGAAGACCGAGCCACCCAGTATGACAGCCACCCCTCCAAGAAAACCTTCTCCAGAAAGGAAAAGAGAACGTTTCAGAAGGAAGAAAGGAATCGATATCGAGCATCCACCAGTTCGGCAGCAACCTCGGCTCCTAACACGGGTGATGGCTAGAAGTTCAAGCCAAATGTCGACGCAGTATTCGTGGAGCCTATCCATACTTGGTTGAACAAGATCAAAGAGCAACCCTACTTCAGCTGGCTGCAGCCTATGCAAGGCAACCCCGCCAGCCGCAACCAAAGTAAGTTCTGCGCCTACCACAAGCAGAATGGGCACAACACCGAAGACTGTTTCTCCCTCAAGTCACACCTCTAGAAGCTCGTCAAGGACGGGCACTTAAACGAGTATGTGAAGGGAGGAGGAGTAAACACCAACCGAGCTCAACACCAGGATGACGGAGGTCACTCTAGCAATGAGTCGGAGAAAATCATAAGCGTCATCCACCTGGCTCCCGCCCCTAGGGGGAGTAACCAGGCCCGTGCCGAGGCCAGGAGGGCCGCACACGGCAAACAGGTGATGACTGCCGAGCTCGAACCAGCATTCAAGAAAGCTTGGAAGGAGAAGCCCGGGATCTATTTCTCTAAGGAAGACTTGGAAGGAGTCCAGCTCTCCCATAATGATCCGCTGATCGTCACCCTCAAGCTCAAAAATCGCATAGTCCAAAGGATCCTCGTCGACCCCGGAAGCTCTTCCGAGATCCTTTATTTTGATTGCTTTAGGAGGATGGGCCTCAGAGAAGAAAACCTGGAGGAAGCACGGACTCCCCTGATAGGCTTCAGTGCCAAACCAGTATATCCCAAGGGAAAAATCTCCCTCTTAGTCCAAGTCGAAGGCGCCTCCATAATTGCCGACTTCCTTGTGGTAGACGCGCCGTCTCCCTATAATGCCATAATGGGGAGACCATGGCTGCACAACATGCAAGCAATACCTTCAACCCACCACCAGAAACTCAAATTCCCCTTAGAGGATAAGAACGGCGGAATGAAGGTGGTTACTGTCAGAGGCGACCAGCAGGCGGCCAAGCAATGTCTAATGGCCATCGTGCCCGGAGAGAAGGAGCCGTAGCAAGTAAATATGGCCGAGCTGGAAGACAGCTTGATAAGGTCGGTCGCAATCCCGAGAAGAAAAGCATCGAGGATTTGACCGAGGTCAGGCTCGATCCCGACAACCCCGAGCGTTACTTCTTAATCGGCAGTCAGCTTGTCGAGACGGATCGGGCCGAACTCATCAGTTTCCTGTTCAGGAACAAGGAGGTCTTCGCTTGGACCCCTACGAGATACCCGGCATTGACCCCGAGGTCATTTGCCACAAGCTTAGCGTGGACCCCCAGCACAAACCAGTGATATAGAAGGCACGCAGGATAGGGGTACCACAGGCAGAAGCAGTGGCCGAGGAGGTCGGGAAGCTGCTAGAGGCAGAGGCAATCAGAGAGGTCAAGTATCCGAGGTGGTTGGCGAACATAGTGGTCGTCAAAAAGAAAACTGGGAAGTGGAGAGTCTGCGTCGATTTCATTGACCTGACCGGTCCCAAAGACAGCTTCCCACTCCCTAAAATCGATCAATTGATTGACGCCACTGCCGGCCATGACAGGATGAGCTTCCTTGATGCCTACCGAGGTTATTACCAAATACCGACGTTCGGACTTGACGAAGAGAAGACCGCATTCATAACGCCCAGAGGCATTTACTGTTACAAGGTACTGCCCTTCGGGCTAAAAAACGCAGGGGCTACCTATCAAAGGTTAGTCACGAAGATGTTCCAGGTCCAGCTCAGTAAGACGGTGTAGGTCTACAGTGACGACATGGTCGTCAAGTCCAAGCAATCCCAAGACCACCTGACCGACCTGAGTCAGGTGTTCAACATCCTCAGGAGGTTCAAGCTCAAGCTTAATGCCTCCAAATGTGCATTTGGCGTCGGCTCCAGCAAATTCCTTGGAAGCCAGGTCACTAGAAGAGGGATCGAAGCCAGTCCCGATTAGATCACGGCAATCCTTGGAGTACAAAGTACAACAACGGCGAGGCAGGTTCAGAAGCTCACCGGCATGGCTGCCGCACTCAATCGCTTCGTCAGCATGTCTTCAAATAAATGTAGGCTATTCTTTCAACTCCTCAAGAAAAATCTGAAGTTCCACTGGACCCCGGAGTGCAACGAAGTGCTGCAGAGGCTCAAAGCTTATCTCTCCTCACCTCCCCTGCTCTCGACTCCGAAACAGGGAGAGGTGCTCTATCTCTACCTCGCGGTCTCGGATCATGCGGTCAGCTCGGTCCTCCTCAGAGAGGATGACAAGTAACAAATGTCGATTTACTACACGAGCAAATCATGCTTGACACCGAGACCAGCTACCTACCGATGGAGAAGCTCGCGTTGGTGCTCGTCAGCGCTTCTTGCAAGCTCTCCCACTATTTCCAAGCCATCTCCATCGTGGTTGTGACAGAACATCCACTCGGAGCGGTCTTCAAAAAGGACGACTTCTCCGGCCGAATCTCGAAGTGGGCCGTCGAGGTAGGGCGATACGATATCAAATATCAACCTAGAACGACGGTCAGAGCTTAAGTTCTGGCGGATTTCATCATGGAGTTTGTCTCTCCGAGTTCGGCACCGACCCCACTCGGCACCGAACTGGGGGGCAGGAGGCATGAGGACGGAGTCACTGAGACAGAAGAAGAACGGACTTGGAACCAATTCCTTGCTTCCGTTTGGAAGGTCTTCGTTGACGGATCCTCTACCTCCAAGAGGGCGGGCGCTGGCATAGTTCTTCAATCTCCAGAAGGATTGGTCATCGAGCAAGCCCTCATTCTTGACCTCAAAGTATCCAATAATGAAGCAGAGTACGAGGCTCTAATAGCTGGGATGAATAGCGCTAAAATCCATGGAGCTCAACTGCTGGCGGTTTTCAGTGATTCACAGTTGGTAACAAGCCAGCTGACTGGAGACTACCAAGCTTGCGACGACAGGATGGCAGCCTACTTAGCGTACGCGAAAAAGTTTCTCTCATAATTCCAAAAAGCCGAAGTCAAGCGGATCGGTAGACATTCCAACTCTCAAGCCGACGCCCTCGCCAGCTTAGCTTCAGCAGTTGAGGCCGGGACGAAAAGGATTGTCGAAGTAGGGTCGCTGGAAAGACCGAGCACAGAGCTTCCCCCACCTCGGCAAATTCTATACGTTGATCTCGGCCCAAGCTGGATGGACGCGATCGTCACCTTCCTTAAAGATGACCACCTCCCCGAAGACAAGAACGAAGCTCACCGAATCAGGCTCAAAGTAGCTCGATTTTGGTTGAGCCCAGGAGGCAAACTCTATAGGAAGTCCTTCACCGGCCCCTACCTTCAGTGCGTCCACCCGGACAAGGTCGGAGACTTCCTATACGAGATACATGAAGGAATCTGCGGAAGTCACATCGGTGGACGGTCGCTGGCATACCGAGATATCAGCTAGGGGTACTGGTGGCCGTAGACGCTAAAAAATATGCCCATAAGTGCGAGAAATGCCAGAAATTCTTACACTCCCTCCATCAGCCAACACAAGATCTAAGTCCACTCTCCAACCCATTGCCCTTCGCCCAATGGGGACTGGACATCGTAGGACCTCTCCATCGAGCTCCAGGGAATAAGAGGTGGCTAATAGTAGCCACTGACTAGTTCACCAAGTGGATAGAGGCAGAAGCACTATCCTCCATCACCGAGCACGTTTCAAAGAACTTCATCTGGAGGAACATCGTCACCAGGTTTGGAATTCCACGAACCTTGATCTCAGACAATGAGAGTCAGTTCGATTCCAACCACTTCAAAACCTTCTGTCAGGGGCTCTGCATCAAAAATCATTACTCCACCCCAGCTTACCCCCAAAGCAATGGTCAAGCCGAGATCTCCAACAAGGTGGTGCTCGACGGACTCAAGAAGAGGCTCGATCGAGCCAAAGGAAGATGGGTGGAAGAACTACCAAGCATCTTGTGGGCATACAAGACGACACCAAGGCGCTCCACCTTGGCAACGGCTTTCTCTCTTGCCTATGGCATGGAAGCCGTGATCCCACTTGAGGTCGGCCTCCCGACCTTGAGATCGGAGCTCTTCGACCAAGGCCATAACGACGTGAATTTGACTCGCGAGTTAGACCTAGCCGAAGAACGTAGAGAAGCAGCGGCCGTCCACCTGGCTGCCTATTAGTAGCAGTTGGCCAGGGGCTACAACCAAAGAGTCAGGGAGAGAAAATTCTCAGTCAGAGAGCTCGTCTTAAAGAAGCTTCTCCCGCAGGACAAAGATCCGAACCATGGCAAATTGGCGCCGAATTGGCATGGACCATTCAAGGTCACCTTGGTCTGCGATCGATCAGCATACAAACTTGAGGACATGGATGGTAAACAGTTACCACGACCGTGGAACGCGACGCACCTCAAGAAGTTCTATTTCTGAATTGTAATTGATTTTTGAAGAGCAATAAAAGCATTATGTTCCTTGTCTCTCTCAATTCTCTCCAAGATATAGAACTTACCGACAGCGCCCAAGGGACTATACGTCTCGAATCTCCATTTCGTGCTGTGTGAGCATCTCGGCTCTCATGCCAATTGCCAGCGCGCCCCTGGCGACGAGCCAGTGGGTCTTCTCCATTTCGTACTGTGTGAGCATCTCGGCTCTCATGTCAGATTGCCGGCACACCCCTGGCGACGAGCCAGTGGGTCTTCTCCATTTCGTGCTTTGTGAGCATCTCGGCTCTCATGCTAGATTGCCGGCGCGCCCCTGGCGACAAGCCAGTGGGTCTTCTCCATTTCGTGCTTTGTGAGCATCTCGGCTCTCATGCCAAATTGCCGGTGCGCCCCTTGGCGACGAGCCAGTGGGTCTTCTCCATTTCGTGCTTTATGAGCATCTCGTCTCTCATGCTAGATTGCCGGCACACCCCTGGCGACGAGCCAGTGGGTTTTCTCCATTTCGTGCTTTGTGAGCATCTCGGCTCTTATGCCAGATTGCCTACGCGCCCCTGGCGACGAGCCAGTGGGTCTTCTCCATCTCGTGCTATATGAGCATCTCGGCACTCATGCCAGATTGCCGACACGCCTACTACACCTTTGGCGATAAGATAGTGATTCATGTTGTGACCCGAGATCAGCCTAAGGGCAGCTCGACACCCATCACTACCAAGTTCTAATACATCTCACTTGCTTCTGTCCAAGCATGGTCAGGGAGCTAAGCAACAACGTGGGCTCGCGTGTTTGGGGCATGTAAATCAGACTGTCTAGCCGGGCTCGCATACTAGGACAAAATGTTTTAAAAGCAAAAACATGCATGGCAAGAAGGTAGTCCCAATGTGAACCAAAGAAAACTTCAATTGTATTAAGTCACCATTCGTTACATTGGAGCGACCAAGGGATACAATTGAAAAGCAAAAAAATACAACAGCAAGAGTCAATCAAAGATCTATTTCAAGACGACGCATGATCGGGGATGGGAAGATCGGCAGTGGCACTGATGTCGATCCCGGCCTGATCAGCGTTGGATGCTTCGGCAGGAGCCTCACCAGCAGGAACGACGGGAGGGGCAGAGCTCGGTACCGAAGTCGGGAATGGGGGAGGATCCTTGAAGGACGGATGGCCCTCTGAGACCCCCGCCTCCTTCAGAGCAGCACGCCATCCCTTCACCCAAGCCTTGTCTCTCACCACGATGAGTTTGGCCTTGTAATGGGTCATTGCCTGCTTGATCGCATCATCAAAAGCAGCGTTGCACTCCGACTCAAGTCTGGTTTCAGCCTCGTCTGCCCGAGCGGCTTCGGCCCGAAGTTTAACCTCGAAGTCGCTTTTTAGCTCCTCCAAGGAGGCTTCGAGTGCGGCGACTTTCTTCTTCTCGGCCGCTGCCTCTTCCTTGGCCTGCTGAAGCTTCGCCTTATATCAGTCCCTTGTTACCTCCAATTGACTCTCCCTCTGAATGCTAGCGTCCAGAACCTCCTGGAGGTCCTTCTTCTCTGCCTCCAACTCGGTGACCAGGGGACTGTGCTTTTTGAGCCTGTCCACGATGACCATGGACTTCTGCACCGTCTGCAAAACGAGTAAAACACTAAGAGAACAATGGCTAAAATAAACATTTTGCAAAAAGAAAGGAGGAACAGGACTTAAGTAAACTTACCGCGAAGCATGACTGTAACAACGACAGTACCAGCTTCGAGTCACTGTACCCCTCCAGTTGAGCCATATCTTGCGGCAGGGCGTAGGCACGCCCGAGCACCTCGAGGACGCGGGAATCCACCTTTCGGAGGACATGATCCTCGACTGTCATCCGCCTCCCCGGCTTTAGCAAAAGATCCGGCCTCCAAAGGTCTGGCCTGGTAGAGGGCGACGCAGCAGCCAAACTGGACCCCCCCTTCGGACCTAGGCCTTTTCTTCGGCCGACCTTTACTCTGTCCGACCTCAGCCACAGGCGGACAAGCCTCCTGGTTGGTAGGTTGGACCTGGACAGGTTCGGGAATAGGAATCTCGGTGACAGTGGCAGGCGAAACCACAGGAGACTCAGGGGCAGGGACCTCAACGACATCTGTGGTCGACGGCACTGGAGAAGTTCGGGGAATCTCATCCCCAAATGCAACGGTCTCTAAGTCTTCGAACACTGGAAGCCTGTTGGATGGCATCTCCCCCTCCTCTGATGGGCTTAGGGAAGGAGACCTAACGATTCGGTGCGTCCTTTTCCTCCCCAGAAGGACCTCACACGGTTCCGCCCCGGAAGTGGAAGCCTTAGCACCGGATGTTGTCCTACGATTGGCGTCGGCCAAGACCCGTAAAGGCCCTTCGCTTTCAGCCCTGGCTCTGGAAGCAGCCTGTTCTCTTCCGGCCCCGAGCTTGGCTTTTTCCGGACTCCCTTCTCCGACCGGCTCGATCGTCCCCCTGATGTAACCACGGTACTTCGGCTTGTATCCCAGCAGCGACCAAGACGCTCTACCTTTGTGCTGTTGTACCCTTTGACCTTTCGGAGCCAAACTTCGTTCCTCGCCCAAACATACCGGGCAGCCTGTCTCCTCTCCTTAGCAGCTACGCAGCAAGCAGAAACATCAGTCCGGCAAGACAGAATGGAAAAAATGCATATGAAATACATACAAGAAACAAACAGACGGTATTTACTTGAAGCGGTCCCGAAGTGGCGGGGAACCCTGTAAGCTCTGTCGGTTTCGGTCATGCCGAACTCCCAGTTACTTGAGACGTACAGGAGATCGTCCCCAGCGTACTTACTCGATCCTCCAGGAACCGGATAAAGCCTTCTCGGTACGGCTTGGCTCGGAGATAATAGGAATCTTCGGATTTGCATATATCATAGACATCCTCGATGTCAAAGACGCCGAGGTTAATGCCTAGGACCTCATTTAGCTTGGTCGTGCCCATTATGATCTTGAAGACATTGGGCAACAGCTGGCAGGGGCAAAGGGACCACTGGCTAAGACACCTCCTCAGGAGAGGGTGAAGGGGGAAACGAACCCCACCTTCGATCACAGCCACCAATGGGAAAGGCATCTAGCCTTCTGAAAAGTCACGAGGGTTGTAGCTGGCGGGATCAGCCGGCCTGAGATGGACGTCGGCAGGGATTTTATACACTCTCCTAAATCCCTCAATCACTGCTGCATTCTCAAGCCAGTGGCTGTAGATGCCCATTTCTACTGGACAGCGATTAAAAGAAGAAGAAGCCCTATGAAAAAACCCTAAACCCGTAAAAAGAAGCGAAATGGGGAGGACTTACACAGACAAAAATGAGGTTCGAACCGGCAAAGGCTCAATCTCGGCAGCACTTCTCTTCTCAGACGGATTCTCTCCTGCAAAACTCTTTTTTTCTCCGGCGCAAGGTAGCAATGGGGAAGAAGTGAACCCTAACCTCCCGTGTTTATAAAGGGAGGAGGAAGGGCGCACTTTTCAAAAACCCTAGGGACGCATGTGCCGGACACCTCTTGGGGCCCCGCACGCGTCACTTCAATCACAGGACGCGTCCCCGATAAGCGGCGTACGTCTCCTCGATGTGATTGGACGACCAATCGGATGGTGACACGTGGTGCCATGTATGTCTTCTACATTATTAGAGAGCATCATTTATTACCTCGGGCAGGCGCAACAACTACAGATAGAAACCAAATGTCAGCGGCCAAAACCGAGATGAACACCACTCCAGAAGGTTATCCCATTCCATAGCTCCCGACCTCACGGAGTTGGCGAACTCCAAGAAGTCAGAAGCTAGGGGCAATTGTGTGGGGATGTTTCCCAAAGCACTGGGATTATATTACTCTCGGCATTAGTGTCGGCTAATCATGTCTCGACCCCGACCATGTGCATCACGGTAATGCTACCAAGGCGCTACTCGAGATCGATCCGAGATCGAGATCGTTCCCGGTCTCAGACATTCCCGATCCTGGCACCGGGTCCCCACTCCGGACACTCCTGACCTCATCATAGTACTTTCACTCAGTCACTCCCGACCTCGGCACAGTGCCTTCACCTCGATCACGGAGCTCGGCAACAGAGCCGGACTGCTAGCCCAGATGGATACTGACAGCTGTACTCTCGCAGATTTCCAGCTAGACAAAGCCATCTTGGCCGCCCATCATCCCTGGCAAAACGGTGTCCAGCGGCTACGTCCCATCAGGGTATGGCTCTAGGCCAGGCCCGATGGGACTAGGCCCAAAAGTCAAGCAGGGTAAGGCCTGATTAGACCAGCATTTAATGCATAATGGGCTGATCGGATTGCCATTTAATGCATAGTGGGCTGACGTGACAGCATCCCTGGGAGTACTAAGACGTCATCATGAGCCCCACCATGCAACACAACTTCCTCCTCTACAAATAGAGGAGCCATTTCCATCCCAGGTACGCACAATCACAACGAGAGAGCTGCTACTCTGTCTCTCTCCCTCCTCATCTCCATCCTACTGTTTAAGTTTTCATACTGATTTAGGCATCGGAGAGCCTTGTGGTGCCCACAGCCAGGGTCCTCTGATTGCTTCATCTTCTCCCCTTTCAGGTTTCCAGGCTACTCTCCATCATTAAAGGAGTATTAAGCTCACCCTAATCCTCATTACAAAGTCCGTAATATTTTGGCACTTACAAATACCAATTCACAAAGCAGTGAGACAACTCCACCGAAACAAAGCAACATAGCGATAAGAGGAATGTGGAATTAATTGAATCTCAAATTCGAGATTTCAAATTGAATGCACAAAACTCACACAAGTACAATGGCCAGCATATGGCCTGAAAAAAGTAATCTCAAGAAGTGGAAGAAGATGGAGAATTTTCAACTTATAAAGATTTGTATGCAACCTATAATATATCTTTTCGTTTCTCTGCACACAAACACAAAAGCTTATCTGTCACTAAAACTTATACATGCAGAAGCCTACCATACTGGATATGCATCCAAATACAGCCTCACCAATGATTCTCAATAATATCCAACCATAATTTTTCTAATTACAGTTTCACTTGGTTTGGAGATCGAGATAGGATACTACTCATATCTTGTGGACACCCATTCTAGTATTACTCTCACCAAAGCACCCATATCGGTGCTGTTTAGATAACAATATTACAAAATTGAAGTTTACAAAACTGAAGTTTACCGATGCAGTCAACGCGTCTGTAAGCTTAAAAAGGCATCGGTAAATAAATTTACCGACGCTACCTCTGGCGTAGGGAAAAAAACTTAGTTAAATATCCTTGCCGACGTGTCGACTGCATCGGCAAGTCTAAATTAAAATTACCGACGCCACTGGCGTCGGTAACCTTCTGAAAAAAAACACTATTTTTGTTTAAAGTTACCGACGCCAATAGTGTCGGTAACTTCATATTTATTTATTTTTAAAAAAACCCACATATTTATTTTAAAAAAAAAAAACCACGGTTCCAATAACTGTTTGGAACCATTTTATTATTATATTAAATTAAATTTTAATTTAGTTCTAGAACACCAAAGTAAGCAGGTTGTGTATCATCATCAGAACCGGGCACAGATACTCCACTATTTTGTGTTGTTCTTATAGAGTCACTCTCTTTGACTAAAAACTTAACACCGTTAACGTTGCATCGGTTGTAAGATCTAATAGTAAGATCTGGACCACAAGATAAGTATTACAACTCATCTGTTGCCTCCGAAGAGTTAAGCACCTACATAAAAAAAAAGACAATTTTATTTAAACTCATCACATGTAACTGATAAATTTAATCTTAACCATTACTACATACCCGTTGCTTAAACCAGGCAGGAAATTCTTGTTTCTATTTTTTTTCCAAGTCTCGAGAATATTTTTTTCTCTAACTCCTTCATGTGTTCACTACACAGAATTATGGCAAATAAACATTAGTGTACATCAAGATATTTCTCAATGGTAGTAGATAGATTAACTTACTCAAGATATTTTCTTATCTATGGACAGTTGTTCAAAATGAACCAATGGGCATCCTTATAAAAAGAAGCCGAGACATAAAATCATATTTAAAACACATAACAAAAATTTTATAAATTATCCATATAAATTATCAAACTACATTCAGATAATAATAATTTTATAATCATATCTATTCTAAAATTTATAAAACAAAACCTATAAAAACATATTATTAAACTAATTATCATATCAATAATAAAAAAAAAACTACATACTGATTATAAGATCATATAACAAGAGCTGGTATGGGTGGGGAATGGCAGCAGCAATGGACGCCGACAATAGCGGTGGTCGCCGGTAGTGAGTGGATGCTGACAAACATTTAAACAAAAAAGAGAAAAATTATCTGAAGAAAAACAAAAAAAATAAAACTGATAATATAAATATTTCATATATACCTTATAAAGAGGGGAAGAAGGCTAGGATAAAATTGGTTAGATGTGAGAAGGTTAGAGAGATGGGAGGAAGATAGAAAAAATACAAAGAGAAGATGGGGAGGCGGAGTTGCAGAGAGTGGCGAGGAGGGGGGAAATGGGGAAGGTTGAGGGGGATATATAATTAACTTGCCGATGCCGTAAGGCGTTGGTAAATTTCTTCCCAGAAAAAGCTGCAGAGGGGTAGCAGTTTCACAAACTTCCCGATGCTCACGACGTCGGGAATTTTTTGGGCCAAACGCGCGAACCGAAATTACAACGGGAAAGATTTGGTGCCTAGAACTTCCCGACGTCATGTGCATCGGGAAATTAAATATCAAAACTTACCGACGCCATTAGCGTCGGGAAGTTGTACAACACACTTCCTTTTTTTCGTACCAAGCTGCGCTACAAATTTACCGACGCTGTCTTTTGGTGATAGTGTCGGTAAAATAAAAAGTTACCGACATTTCTGTGGTGTCGGTAAGTGTTGTGTAGTCTATCTCAACATTTCTTGTAGTGCAGGATCCATGACCTAATTCCATAAAATCATCGAACCCCCCTTATTTCTTGATTGGAATAACCACAATAGACAACGGATTTTAAAGATGATTTTATGATGATGTTGAGGAATATTTGAATCTCGAAAGATCTTGAATATTAAAGAGCCCTTATCAAAAGTTGATTGAAGTGGATTTACAAAAAATCATGTAAATATATTTCAAAGATGATTTTATGGTAATGTTTGAGAATATTTAAAGAGCTTTTTGTAAATACCACCCTAAGGTTTGTATGATTTACAAATAGGCCGCTGGGGTTTTAGTATTTACAAATAGGCCCTTGTATTTTCATTTTAATACCTTCAGTGTCTCCAAAATCAATAATCTTTCAACCACCATAGGTTCTCAGAGTGAAATGACACTTTTCTCCATCTCTTTTATCCTTATATGCATATTTTCAAAAGCTTAGACTCAAATTTTTTTATAAAGCATGTAACATTAACAATTGCACTTAGTGGGAGAGAGCAACCATACATAAATTTTTTTTATTTTTATCAATATAGTGCTTATTTCATTAAGTGTAAACTGATCATGACGGTAATCAACACTTGTACTTATAATTGGTTATCATTCATCTACCGTTGGATTGATGAAAGTCTCAAAATACATGTTAAAGAAATATTAGGGGAACGGAAAAATGTAAAAAAAATATTAATTTTTAGAATTTGTGATGGGGGGTGGTGTTTGGCTCTATAATAATGGAATATTGGGAGAAAGGGCAAATGTAAAATAAAATATATTAATTTTTAGAATTTGCAGGGAGGGGGGATTTTAAACTTTTCTTATATATGGGTGGGGCCTTCAGGCCCTTGTCTTAGGTCCACCCAGCTTGTTGTGTGCCTAAGTAGGGATGGAAAAAATCCCCACAGGTTTGGGCCCCACGGGGACCAGACCCGAAATTTCATGTCGGGTGACCTGAAATTCGGGTATGGGGCTCGAATCCCCCAGCCCGGGGGCGGGTAGGGTATGGTAGTGCCATACCCGGCACCGAACCCGACCCGAAAATATTATGTTTCAAACTTTTGATAGTTAATTCTTAATAACTTAATACAATAATACTATACTGCCCTCAACCCTCAGGACTCCTTCGACAATTTCAGAATTTCTTCTCCAGTGCCCGCTACTTCTTATTTTGAATGATATTTGATTTTTCTCCAAAAAAAAAAAATTTTTTTTTTTGGTGTAATGTGCGGGGACGAGGTCGGGTATGGGTGTTACCCATCCCCGTCGGGGTTTGGGTCGGGGATTCCCCGAACCCCAAATAGCGGGGATGGGGTTCGGGGTCAGGGATGGGAAGGGCATACCCGCTCCTGCCCCCGCCCCGCCCCGTTGCCATCCCTATGCATGAGAGAGTTATTGAAAGAAACCATTTGGACTTGAGATAAAATAATGGTATTTTCGTAAATAATAATATACTCATTTTTGTTTAATGGATGTTAGAGTAAGGTTGTCATTTATATAAAACTCCCACACAAATCTCATGGTGGCTGCTCATTCTTGTTTGGAATATTGATTTTTGGGACATAAAGGTATTAAAAAGAAAAGGCTGGGGCTTATTTACAAATACTAAAACCTCAGGGGCCTATTTACAAATCCTACAAACCTTAGGGGGTTTTATACAAAAAGCTCATATTTAAACAGGAAAAGATTTTGAATTTTAAAGAGCCCTTATTAAAAGTTATCCAACAACATATAGGGAGAAAATTTAGGTGAGGTTGAACAACCTATGGCCAGAAAATGACGTGGCTTTACAAAGAGAATTTTTTTTTCATAAAACAGGGTGCTGACATGGCGCTGCAAGGATACATCATGCGTACGTGGCAACACAAATTCTATTGCTTTAATATATCTATATAATATGAGAGAGCAGACTTTGAATCCTAGGACATTTTGAACACTTGGATCTATGTACATAAATCCAAGGGATATTTTGGACCCTTGGATTTAAGAGGGGAATGCAAAAGGGGGCAACAAGTTAGAGTTATTTATAGGTATTTCCATCCCCTTTTCATTTTAAAGAAAATGGGCTAAAAGTTGGAGAAATTTATAAGTTTTTGCCATCCCCATCAAAAGCAAAAAGGTCAGTAAGTTTGAGTTATTTATAGGTATTGCCATCCCTTCTACATTAAAAAAAAAAGCACTACTTCATTGATGATAAGATGGGGCCAAGATAAGAAGATGAGATGAGTAAATTGGGTGAAAGATTTCATGATTCAGTTTTGTTAAGAATAAATGAATGAATGGAATTATATCATTTGGCAATCAATTTGATTTTTTTTGGTGGAATCCATTTTATGGTTGGACTTGCTTTTGAGACGCATAGAACCTAGGTTTGGTCGGTCTGAGGTATATCCAGGTCCGGTGGTGCGTCGTGCCTTCAGGCACGGGAAATTTCTAGTATATATATAATATATTAGCACTTCAGGACGCGAGCCTTTAATTAATGGAAGAAAAACCCAATTTAAAGTGAAAGTGGACACCGAGTAAACAAACAAATTCTACATTTAATACAATTACATAGAAAATTCAAGATTGGTCACCATCTTTTGGAGACCCCTATTTACGTTTATGCCTTTCAATTCATGTGGCGTGGATATTTGACACACAGAGAGAGAGGTTAGTTGGAAGTAAATTTAAATATAAATAGGAAGTAATAGTGAATATTCTACCATAGGGCGGGCCCGTGCACATCAGACAGAAGAGCAAATGATTTTCTTTTTCTGATTTGAGAGGTTTTGACTAATGGAATTGATTTAATAATGACAATAAAATATAAGAAAAAAAAAACTTTTGGGTCCCATATAATATGTAGGATTGAAATTAATTGATATATTCTTATTCTTACTTTCTGATCGAGTATAATATAATCTGATATCTTCCTATTCTCACTTTCGTCTTCATGTTAATTGTCTTCACGTAAAGATCACAAATTATTTTGTATGATATCATATCATATGTAGTGAGAAGAACTCACAAACACACTTTATCTAAAACAGCTTATGTGTATTGACGACTAAGAGGATACAATTATATCCTATAAAAAGCATGAAGTATAGATTATTTGAAACACAAATGCATCATTCATGTTAATCAATTTCAATTGGATATCTTATGTGAATATATAATATATAATATATATTACAGACTTCTGGGTGGAACCTAAGAATATAATGAAGTTCTTACTAATGGGTTTTTACTAATCTTTCAAGTATCTATCTGCATGCCCAAAAAAAAAAAGTTTAGTTTGAGACGTCAGTTCGAATCCTCGGCATGCCACCTTTTCTCATCCTTTGTTTTCCATCCCTCAACTAAGGGCTAGGATCCCAGCTTGCCTATGTTGTGAAAATTGAGACTCGATATTCATTTTCTGATTTGAGAGGTTTTGACTAATGGAATTGATTTTATAATGACAATAAAATATAATAAAAAGGAAAAAAAACTTTTGGGTCCCAGATACTATGTAGGATTGAAATTAATTGATATCTTTTTATTCTTACTTTCAATTAATTGATCGAGTATAATATAATCATCTTCTCTTATTCTCACTTTCATCTTCATGAAATTAATTCTCTTCACGTAAAGATTACAAATTATTTTGTACGATATCATATCATATGTAGTGAGAAAAACTCACAAACGCACTTTATCTAAAACAACATGTGTATTGACGACTAAGAGGATAATGATATTCTATAAAAAGCATGAAGTATAGATTATTTGAAACCCAAATGCATAATTCATATTAATCAATTTCCATTGGATATCTCTGTATGTGAATATATAATACATTTAACAGACTTCTGGGTGGAACCTAAGAATATAACGATGTTCTCACCAATGGGGTTTTACTAATATTTCAAGTATCTAACTGCATGCCCAAAAAAAAGAAAAGAAGTTTGGTACTATTCAAAGTAGAAGCTCTCTTACCTCAGTAGTTTGGGATGTCAGTTCGAATCCTGGGCATGCCACCATTTCTCATCCGTGTTCTCCGTCCCTCAACTAAGGGCTAGGATCCTAGCTTGCCTATGTTGTGAAAATTGAGACTCTCATAAATTCAAGTAAGAATTGAATGAGGTGAATAAAGCTGTAAAAATATTATTAACAGTAAGAAAAAAAATTAGAGGGCTTGTAATTGATATATATATATATTTAATCCAATGAGCAAGAGGTGTTTTGGAATCTATAATCAACGGGTTGCCAGTCTAGATTCTTGGAGTATCCCCTCGGAGTGAAAACACATTGATGTGGTGCTTGGAATGACAAATAAAAAAAAAGGATTGTCTTGAGAATTCAAATTTTGAATTTGAACTTTTTAATTGGATTGATTGGGCTCCATTGCAATGAGAGAACCAATGAAGTTAACCTTTGGTAATTGGATCTTAAAGATAAGATTATGATGAAGCTATTTGTTTAGTAACCAATCCAAATTTAATCTTCTAATGGAACTATTTAATCAATTGAAGAAAATAGCAAAATAATTTAGGGAGGTTAGTGGGCCCTACAAATAGATACAAGGAGAATCTTTATTGGACTGATCGAGGTTGCCTACCATATGAGGATGGCCAAAATATGAACTCTTGCATTAATTCAAGACTTGCCCATTCCATACCTTTCACTTTAGATGTCAGACAAGATTATTGCACTCGTTGGGGACATAGTGGGGTCAATTTTTTTGAACGGTTGTGATTGTCTGTGCATGAGATAACAGAAGTATGAAACTTGTGTGTTCCAGCCTTGTAGGTTTATTACAGGAGTATCATGCCTGCCATGTTGCGCAAAACAAATTAATTCATTCGAATCTTCAACTCCATTTTTATGAGTCCGATTGACGTGTGTGTAGAGGGAGAGATGGAAAGATTTTAGACGGAGAATGAGAGATTTTATGAAGAATGAGAGATTTTAGGGATTGGATAGGGATAGGGATTTAAAGGAAAATAAAAGGAGGGAAGGGCAATTCCGAAACGTGGAAGTGCAAAAAGCTTTAGGTTCCGCCATGTGTCCTTCTCCCAGAAAGCCCCTCCCCACGTGTCGCTCCCCCACGAAAAGGGTGCTGCTTTACTATATATAATATACTAGCAACAAACGCCCGTGCTAAGCCCGGACAAAAAATAAAAATATGTTAAAATTTAAGAATTCTTTTAAAAAATTGTTAAGATAAAATAGATATAAAATAAGTTTTCTTATTATTTTTGAATATTAAAATTTTTTCTATGTATGAAAAAAATATTAAATAAAGTAAATTTACATAACAAGACGACCCCTTGAATTTAAAGGCATTGACCATTACGACCATCTCATTTACGGATATATTATACCATTGATGATTGAAAATATAAGAAAACGAAAACAAATTGGATGGATCTATGTAAGACCCCGACCCGAGAGACCTCGTTTAGAGTTGATTAAGTTGGGTTTTAGTTTAGTGTGTTAGTGGTTTTTGGATTAGTTGGGGAGTAGAATAGCTTTTATAATAGCTTTGGGGAATTTGGAGAGCCTTTTTATTTGTGGGACCCTTTGGGGGTTCTTGTTACGAATTGTGCGAGATTGGGGGTTTACCGATGATTTCCAAAAATTGTGTTTTTACCCCATTGGACTTATCTTGTTAATCCCTATAACTTTCATTTTAGCATCGTTTTCATTCGAGGACCTTAAACCCGATTTTTCGTAATTGAGGGCAAAATGGTCTTTTTACCCAAAATCTGGGCACCGATTTCAATATCACCAAAATGTGCAAAATATATACTTTTTGGAAACTAGAAATTTTGCCGATCAACTTTGTCTTCTTCGTCGAATTCGTTTGAAGTCCCAAAAACCATGTTTTGAGCCCGAGAAATCTTTTAAGTTGTGGGCCCCATCCCCACTTACTATATATAGAAAGTTTCTTCTTATTTTTCCCATTTCTGGGAAAAACCCTAGAGGAGAAGAGAAATCCCAGCCCTAAGGGTTTTCCCTTACCTTTTTCTTGCTTCTTCATCTTCAATCCCCCCCCCCCCCACTAAGCCAGTGCTAATGGAAAATTAGAGACTATAATCTTCTTCCTCATCTCAAGGGCTTCGTCTTGACACCATTTTTGAAGAAAACCGCACACTCCAAGACTTCCTTTGGACAACACCTTGCTTTTTGAAGAACTTCTTTGTAAGTGATCTTCCTAAAAGTTTTATAATCTTGTTTGTTTAGCCCTAGGGTAACTCCATTTCACTTATTGGAAGATTCCGTTTTGTTTTAATTGGGTTTTTGATAATTTAGGGTTTGGATTTGGGGTTTTGTGCATAGGTGTTTGATTGTGGACTTAAGAGGTTTCTAGAGCTCAATTTGATTTGCATTGGACCCCAGGCAAGTGGATGAATGGATTGATTTCTTGTTTTCTTGCTATTAAAGATTTGAACTCTCATTTATTGCTTTTACCCAAGTCATCTTTGTGAGTTTTCATGATTTTGGAAACATGCATAATGTTAGGCTACTTATAGTCCTATTGGAGAACATATGTTTTATTGTCTTGCTTTTAGATCATTATGATCATTTATGGATTTGCATTTATGGAGATGTCTTGCATTGAATGAGGTGGAAGTGATGGAGAAATGAATGATTTATGGGAGTGGTTGTTAGAGGAGTTGATGATGAATTGAATGGGGTTGAAAGGAAGGTTTGAGACCCTTAATTGTAGGTATAAAAGGATGCCCAAAGGATAATGAAAGGGGGAGAAAAGGAAGGAACGGACTGTACTCAGAAATGAGTTTCTGGACAGTTCGCTCGAGCGACCGTGACACATCGCTCGAGCGAACCCGTCACAGAACCTTGTTGGCTCGAGCCAACCCCTCTGATCGCTCGAGCCAACCTGATCCAACATAATCTGAACAGGTCCGCTCGAGCGAACCCCAAACAGAGAGCTGTTCGCCCGAGCGAACCTCCCAGTTCGCTCGAGCGAACTGCCTGTCTGTCATGGGTCAATGCCTAAGGGTTTGAAACTTATTTTTAGGCTTGGGGAGGTATCATATGGAGCCCCAATGCCATGTAAGGCGTTATATGAAATCCGGAAGAAGGAGGAACCTCATCATGGAGATTCCATGAGGTTTTCTAGATTGACCAATGTGTATAAGGACCCGGAATGTCCCTAACTCTTAAAGAGTACCAAAATTTCATCATAACCGACATACGGGACCCTATTCGCACTGATTCAATTCTAGAAATCCATTGTTAGCCTGTAAAGGTATTGGAAACTATTCGTATTCGATTTTCAATCAATTCCCTATTTTGAGATTTCAATCGTGAATTGTGAGTACTCTTGAACCGAGAACATTGTGTTACCATGTTGTTAATTTGTTTAGACCCGTCCCGACTTTTATACGTTTTGTACCTATGAGTTCCCGCCCCGTTATGTGTATTTATTTGTTTTGATTTTTGCATGTTACCTATGAGTCGGCACCACTAAGCTTGGATAACCTTATCAGTTTGATCCACCGGTTTGGATATTCCCCCTTCAGTTATACCCGCTGCAGCATGGTTCCCGCTTCGCCCCGATATACCCGGTTCGCTACCGTGGTCCCGCAGAGAATTATATGTATTTATTATATAAAAATCGTTGATTCTCCTCACCTCGTGTGACTGAGGTCAACGTCGTTGATTCTCCTCACCTCGTGTGACTGAGGTCAATGTCCCGATGTGCTCTTATCACTTTTGTGAGAGAGGATTTAGCTTTGTGTGGTTGCCATCTTGTTAGTCCCCGAATCATTGGTACCTTTACATGATTTCATCGTATACGAATCTCTTTTACATGAAGCATCATTCTTTATGAAAATTCATTGTTTATCTAGATTTTTCTATGTTTCTAAAGGCATCATTGTTTTGAATTGATGTTATATCTTTTCACCCACCTGCCAGACCGTCGTGTCTGATCCATTTATTTTGGTACTCAGGTCCCGAGCTTATTGCCTTTGAGGAGGAGCCGGAGGAGGCGGTCGGTGAATCGCAGCGAGTGATTGAGTGGCAAGCCGATGATGTCATGTAGACATTCGGCCTTGCCTTGAGAACGATACACTTTGGGAACTTATGATAACTTTACTTTAGGTTTCATTTGGTTGTACGGTCTTCGTTGACCGTTATTTTGGGGGCATTAATCAACTGATATTTTGTAAATATACTTAACTTTACTTTTGGGGAAATATGCTTATGATCATTGCTCATTCTGATATCTTGTCATGTTAACCATAAATCAGTCTTGTTTATAGATTTGAATGGTATTAGTATGGTTTGCTACACGCTTCCGCAATCTTGAGAATGTGTTTGATATGGTTACATGTGAGATGATGTGTAAAGATAATCCTCACCGCGGAACCCTGTGGGAAATCACGCGCACGGATAAATGTTCTTTTAATTCCGTGTGCGGTTTAGCCAAAGAGATGCACGTGGCGCGGCATCACCCCACCACTGTCCCGATCCCGGACTCGGATCCTCCTTTTCCCCTAGTTCCCGGTCCGGGGTCGCGACAGGACTGGTATCAGAGCGGGACATGTTTCAGGCAATTAAAAGAAACTAGAAATCTTAAGTACGTGGCGAGGATTCGTTAGATAGAATCGTGTGAGCAATGTGTGACCACCCTGTACTTGATTTATATGTGCTAACAATTTGTTTTGCGGCGTTATGCCACCTCGCAAAAGAACAGCAAACAGTAATCACATTGCCAGTAACAGTGAGAATACAGAGCCTATTGCAGAGGAACCACAAGACAACAATATGCAGAACCAATTCCAACAGATGATGCAGGCTATGATTGACCAACAACGCCAGGCAAATGAGAATCAGGCTAGGCTCCAAGCACAAGCATATGAGACACAGACCAGATTGCAAGAACAGATGCTTAAGAAAGACGAGGATCATGCTAGGGAGATAGCTCAAATGCAGGCACATTTGTTGGGGATATTAGAGAGGAGACCAGAACCAATCCCAGTTGCACCACCTGGTCCGATGAATATTAGAGGGAATGATCCTAATGTGTTATATGAGCGGTTCAGGAAAAGAGGACCGAAAGAATTTTTGGGGACTGAGGATCCAATGGCAGCAGATGATTGGCTTGAGCACACCGAAAACATATTTGAGATATTCATATGTACCGGTGTAGAACGTGTACAGCTTGCAGCCTCTATGTTTGTGGGTTTAGCAGATATTTGGTGGAAGACCGTCAAGGCAGAATACAGGACAATGGCTTATGCAGAAGCTTGGGTTAACTTCAAGAGACAGTTTGGAGAGAAATATGTACCTGCACATGTCAAGAGACAAAAGGCAGCAGAATTTCAACAACTTGTGCAAGGGAACATGACGGTCCTCGAATACCTTACCAAATTCGAGAGATTGTCAAGGTATGCTCCAGAGCTGATAGACACGGTTGAGAAGAAGATAACCAAGTTCCTTGAGGGACTTCACCCGATTATTGAGAGGGATGCTACCGGGGTTGTACCACCCGTTACCTTTGAAGAAGCTGTCAAGAGAGCATACAAATTTGAGAACTTCCATAACAAGATCATCAAGAACCAAGGAAAAGGTCAAGGCCAACAGCAGAACTATCAGCAAAGAAACAATCAGAACAAAAGGCCAAGGCAGGAGCAGAATGTGCAGAATCCAGTGGTTTGTATCCACTGTGGGAAAAACCACGAGAGTGCCAATTGCCGTTTTATTACAGGAGCATGCTTTAGATGTGGCTCCATGAACCACCAAATGAAGGATTGTCCAAGGCCTGATAGACATAATAGGCAGCAGCAAGGAGCACAGCGTCAGGCACCACCTCAGAATGCATTAGTGGTCCAGAATCAAGCAAGACCACTACAACAACAGGCACCTCAACAACAGTTTAGGCCACAGCAACAACAGCAACAACAGGCCCGTCAGCAGGGGTAGAATCAAAATCAGAATCAGCGTCCTCAGAATCAGAACAGAAATGCACAACAAGGCAGGCAACAGCAAGGACAAAACAGGCCACCACAGAGGGTACAACTCTATGCTGTCAATAGAGCTGATGCAGAGGCTCAAGGCAATGTAGTGGAAGGTACACTTCTCGTCTGTGGTTTTGATGCTAAGGTTTTGTTTGACCCTGGCT
Organism: Litsea cubeba; assembly: GCA_012931725.1. Lineage (NCBI taxonomy): Eukaryota > Viridiplantae > Streptophyta > Magnoliopsida > Laurales > Lauraceae > Litsea > Litsea cubeba. Next base: position 35,418,334 of record CM022954.1, read on the forward strand.
CTACTCACTCATTCCTATCTCCAAAATTTGCTAAGTTGATTGATATGCATGCTAGAGAGTTGAGTTTCATTTTGACTGTGACTACCCCTTTAGGTAAGGAAGTTGTTTGTAGAACTTTTTACCCTAGTTGTCTAGTCATGATAGGAGAAGTAGTATTACCGGCAGATCTCATTTTGTTGGAGATGCAGGATTTTGATGTCATCCTAGGGATGGATTGGTTAGCAGGATACCATGCTACTATGGATTGTTTCCATAAGACCTTAACTTTTAAGTTAGAGGAGACCCAAGCAGGGGTGTTGTTTCAGGGAGAGAGGAGTAATTCTGGTGCAGGGTTTATCTCAGCGTTGAAGGCCGATATACTTCTAAAAAGTGGTTGTGAGGGTTATTTGGCGTTTATCACGGAGGATAAACGGTCCCAAGGGGTGGAGGAGATCCCAATTGTTTGTGAGTTTCCGGATGTTTTCCCGGAGGAGATACCAGGATTGCCACCCATTAGAGAGATAGACTTCACTATTGAGTTGTTACCGGGGACCGCTCCGATATCTATCGCACCTTACAGAATGGCCCCGGCAGAATTGGGAGAGTTGAAGATGCAATTGCAAGAACTTTTGGACAAAGGTTTTGTGAGACCTAGTGTGTCACCATGGGGAGCACCAGTTTTATTTGTGAAGAAGAAGGATGGTTCCATGAGAATGTGTATTGACTATAGAAGATTGAACCAAGTGACCATCAAAAACAAATATCCATTGCCAAGGATAGATGAATTGTTTGATCAGTTGCAAGGAACGGCTTACTTTTCAAAGATTGATTTGAGGTCAGGCTACCATCAGTTGAGAGTTAGAGACTCAGATGTACCAAAAACAGCCTTTCGTACAAGATATGGACACTATGAATTTTTAGTGATGCCATTTGGTTTGACTAATGCAACGGCAGTTTTCATGCATTGATGAACAAAATATTCGCGGAGTATTTGGATCAGTTTACAGTGGTGTTTATTGATGATATTTTGGTGTATTCCAAGACCAAAGAAGAGCATGAGGAACATTTGAGGATAGCACTCCAGCTGTTGAGGGAGAATCAATTGTTTGCAAAACTTAGTAAGTGTGAATTTTGGTTGGACCAAGTCACATTTTTGGGTCATATCATCTCTAAGGAAGGATTATCAGTGGACCCGTCCAAGGTTGAGGCAGTCATGAATTGGGATAGACCGAAGAATGCATCAGAAATCAGGAGTTTTCTGGGCTTGGCAGGATATTATCGGAGGTTTGTGCAAGGATTTTCGTCGATTGCGTCACATTTGACGAAGTTGACAAGGAAGAATGCACCATATGTTTGGACAGACAAGTGTGAAGCTAGTTTCCAAGAGCTGAAGAAGAGATTGACTACAGCTCCAGTCCTTACTTTGCCATCTGGGAGCGGCGGTTTTACCATTTTTACCGATGCTTCCAATGTTGGACTGGGATGCGTGTTAATGTAAGATGGGAAGGTAGTTGCATATGGATCCCGGCAGTTGAAAGATCATGAGAAGAACTATGCAACACATGACCTCGAGTTGGCAGCAGTCGTGTTACCTTTGAAGATGTGGAGACACTACCTCTATGGAGAGAAATTTGAGGTTCCCTCCGATCACCGTAGTCTACAGTACTTGTTTTCTCAGAAGGAGTTGAACATGAGGCAGAGAAGATGGATGGAATATATCAAGGACTATGATTTTCCAATTAAGTATCACCCGGGGAAGGCGAATGTAGTTGCAGATGCCTTGAGTAGAAAGTCGGTTAGCATGGCCAGTCTTCGTGGAACTTATGTGGTACAGCAGTTAGAAGAGTTGGGTGTAGATTTTCAGCCACTAAGAGAGGGTGTCATGTTAGCAAACATGTCAGTGTCAGAGCCTTCTTTCATTCAGAAGATCAAAGAGAATCAGTTGCAAGACCCAGAGTTGGCTAAGATCTTTGAGCACTTAGCAGATCGTCCGGATTTTCGGGTTGTGGATGGAGTTTTGTACTATCGAGACCGTTTATGTGTGCCTAACTTGGAGGACTTGAGGAATGATATCATGTCTGAGGCTCACAATACCAAGTATTCCATACACCCGGGCAGTACGAAGATGTACCAGAATTTGAAGGGCAGATTTTGGTGGAATAACATGAAGAAAGAGATAGCAGCTTTCGTCTCTCGTTGTATGACATGTCAGTTGATCAAGGTAGAACATCAGAAGCCTCCAGGGTTACTACGGCCATTAGAGATTCCGGAATGGAAATGGGAGCACATTACCATGGACTTCATATCGGGTTTACCAAAGACTAGTAAGGGCAATGATGCTATTTGGATCATAGTGGACCGTCTCACCAAGTCAGCTCATTTCCTACCGATGAAGACTGGGAAGAAAATGCATATGTTACCTTTGGTACAGTTGTTTGTCACAGAGATTGTCAGTCGTCATGGACAGCCAGTTTCCATCACATCCGATAGAGAGAGTAGATTTGTCTCAAGATTTTGGAAGACATTGCATGAGTCTATGGGTACGAGGTTACAGTTCAGCACAGCCTATCACCCACAGACCGATGGTCAGTCGGAGAGGACAATTCAGACACTTGAGGATATGCTACGAGCTTGTGTGCTAGATTTCAAGACTCAGTGGGATGAAGCCTTACCGTTGTGTGAGTTCGCTTACAACAACAGTTTCCACTCGAGTATCGGTATGGCACCTTTTGAGGCCTTGTATGGCAGAAGGTGTAGAACACCTGTTTGTTGGGAAGAAGTCGGTACTCGCAGTTTCCATGGACCGACCATTGTCAGTGAGACGAGTGACAAAGTCAAGTTGATCCAAGAACGTCTGAAAGTGGCTCAGAGTAGACAGAAGAGTTATGCAGACTCTCATAGAAGGGATTTACAATTTAAAGAAGGAGATAAGGTTTTCATTGAAAGTGTCACCTACTCGTGGAACTTTAAGGTTTGGACAGAAGGGCAAATTGTCTAGGAGGTACATTGGACCGTATGACATTGTGAGTAGGATTGGTGATATGGCTTACAGGTTAGCCTTACCACCTGAACTTTCCGGCGTACATAATGTTTTCCATGTATCTATGTTGAAGAAGTACGTTCCCGACAGACTACACATACTCCGTTATGAGCCGTTGGAAATTCGAGAAGATGCGACATATGTTGAGAAGCCTAAGCAGATCATTGACACCAAGGAACAAGAATTGAGAACTCGGACTATTCAGTGGGTCAAGGTACTTTGGGAGAATCATGGACCGGAAGAAGCAACTTGGGAATTACGGGATCAAGTTCAGAAGAAGTACCCACATCTCTTGCCGGAGGTGAGTTTTAATTTCCATTTGGAGGACCAAATGTCCTAAGGGGTGGAGGATGTAAGACCCCGATCCGAGGGACCTCGTTTAGAGTTGATTAAGTTGGGTTTTAGTTTAGTGTGTTAGTGGTTTTTGGATTAGTTGGGGAGTAGAATAGCTTTTATAATAGCTTTGGGGAATTTGGAGAGCCTTTTTATTTGTGGGACCCTTTGGGGGTTCTTGTTACGAATTGTGCGAGATTGGGGGTTTACCGATGATTTCCAAAATTTGTGTTTTTACCCCATTGGACTTATCTTGTTAATCCGTACAACTTTCATTTTAGCATCGTTTTCATTCGAGGACCTTAAACCCGATTTTTCGCAATTGAGGGCAAAATGGTCTTTTTACCCAAAATCTGGGCACCAATTTCAATGTCACCAAAATGTGCAAAATATATACTTTTTGGAAACTAGAAATTTTGCTGATCAACTTTGTCTTCTTCGTCAAATTCGTTTGAAGTCCCAAAAACCATGTTTTGAGCCCAAGAAATCTTTTAAGTTGTGGGCCCCATCCCCACTTACTATATATAGAAAGTTTCTTCTTCTTTTTCCCATTTCTGGCAAAAACCCTAGAGGAGAAGAGAAATCCCAGCCCTAAGGGTTTTCCCTTACCCTTTTCTTGCTTCTTCATCTTCAATCCCCCCCCCCCCCCCCCACTAAGCCAGTGCTAATGGAAAATTAGAGACTATAATCTTCTTCCTCATCTCAAGGGCTTCGTCTTGACACCATTTTTGAAGAAAACCGCCCACTCCAAGACTTCCTTTGGACAACACCTTGCTTTTTGAAGAACTTCTTTGTAAGTGATCTTCCTAAAAGTTTTATAATCTTGTTTGTTTAGCCCTAGGGTAACTCCATTTCACTTATTGGAAGATTCCGTTTTGTTTTAATTGGGTTTTTGATAATTTAGGGTTTGGATTTGGGGTTTTGTGCATAGGTGTTTGATTGTGGACTTAAGAGGTTTCTAGAGCTCAATTTGATTTGCATTGGACCCCAGGCAAGTGGATGAATGGATTGATTTCTTGTTTTCTTGCTATTAAAGATTTGAACTCTCATTTATTGCTTTTACCCAAGTCATCTTTGTGAGTTTTCATGATTTTGGAAACATGCATAATGTTAGGCTACTTATAGTCCTATTGGAGAACATATGTTTTATTGTCTTGCTTTTAGATCATTATGATCATTTATGGATTTGCATTTATGGAGATGTCTTGCATTGAATGAGGTGGAAGTGATGGAGAAATGAATGATTTATGGGAGTGGTTGTTAGAGGAGTTGATGATGAATTGAATGGGGTTGAAAGGAAGGTTTGAGACCCTTAATTGTAGGTATAAAAGGATGCCTAAAGGATAATGAAAGGGGGAGAAAAGGAAGGAACGGACTGTACTCAGAAATGCATTTCTGGACAGTTCGCTCGAGCGACCGTGACACATCGCTCGAGCGAACCCGTCACAGAACCTTGTTGGCTCGAGCCAACCCCTCTGATCGCTCGAGCCAACCTGATCCAACATAATCTGAACAGGTCCGCTCGAGCGAACCTTAAAGTCCGCTCGAGCGAACCCCAAACAGAGAGCTGTTCGCCCGAGCGAACCTCCCAGTTCGCTCGAGCGAACTGCCTGTCTGTCATGGGTCAATGCCTAAGGGTTTGAAACTTATTTTTAGGCTTGGGGAGGTATCATATGGAGCCCCAATGCCATGTAAGGCGTTATATGAAGTCCGAAAGAAGGAGAAACCTCATCATGGAGATTCCATGAGGTTTTCTAGATTGACCAATGTGTATAAGGACCCAGAATGTCCCTAACTCTTAAAGAGTACCAAAATTTCATCATAACCGACATACGGGACCCTATTCGCACTGATTCAATTCTAGAAACCCATTGTTAGCCTGTAAAGGTATTGGAAACTATTCGTATTCGATTTTCAATCAATTCCCTATTTTGAGATTTCAATCGTGAATTGTGAGTACTCTTGAACCGAGAACATTGTGTTACCATGTTGTTAATTTGTTTAGACCCGTCCCGACTTTTATACGTTTTGTACCTATGAGTTCCCGCCCCGTTATGTGTATTTATTTGTTTTGATTTTGCATGTTACCTATGAGTCGGCACCACTAAGCTTGGATAACCTTATCGGTTTGATCCACCGGTTTGGATATTCCCCCTTCAGTTATACCCGCTGCAGCATGGTTCCCGCCTCGCCCCGATATACCCGGTTCGCTACCGTGGTCCCGCAGAGTATTATATGTATTTATTATATAAAAATCGTTGATTCTCCTCACCTCGTGTGACTGAGGTCAACGTCGTTGATTCTCCTCACCTCGTGTGACTGAGGTCAATGTCCCGATGTGCTCTTATCACTTTTGTGAGAGAGGATTTAGCTTTGTGTGGTTGCCATCTTGTTAGTCCCCGAATCATTGGTACCTTTACATGATTTCATCGTATACGAATCTCTTTTACATGAAGCATCATTCTTTATGAAAATTCATTGTTTATCTAGATTTTTCTATGTTTCTAAAGGCATCATTGTTTTGAATTGATGTTATATCTTTTCACCCACCTGCCAGACCGTCGTGTCTGATCCATTTATTTTGGTACTCAGGTCCCGAGTTTATTGCCGTTGAGGAGGAGCCGGAGGAGGCCGTCGGTGAATCGCAGCGAGTGATTGAGTGGCAAGCCGATGATGTCATGTAGACATTCGGCCTTGCCTTGAGAACGACACACTTTGGGAACTTATGATAACTTTACTTTAGGTTTCATTTGGTTGTACGGTCTTCGTTGACCGTTATTTTGGGGGCATTAATCAACTGATATTTTGTAAATATACTTAACTTTACTTTTGGGGAAATATGCTTATGATCATTGCTCATTCTGATATCTTGTCATGTTAACCATAAATCAGTCTTGTTTATAGATTTGAATGGTATTAGTATGGTTTGCTACACGCTTCCGCAATCTTGAGAATGTGTTTGATATGGTTACATGTGAGATGATGTGTAAAGATAATCCTCACCGCGGAACCCTGTGGGAAATCACGCGCACGGATAAATGTTCTTTTAATTCCGTGTGCGGTTTAGCCAAAGAGATGCACGTGGCGCGGCATCACCCCACCACTGTCCCGATCCCGGACTCGGATCCTCCTTTTCCCCTAGTTCCCGGTCCGGGGTCGCGACAGGACTGGTATCAGAGCGGGACATGTTTCAGGCAATTAAAAGAAACTAGAAATCTTAAGTACGTGGCGAGGATTCGTTAGATAGAATCGTGTGAGCAATGTGTGACCACCATGTACTTGATTTATATGTGCTAACAATTTGTTTTGCAGCGTTATGCCACCTCGCAAAAGAACAGCAAAAAGTAATCACATTGCCAGTAACAGTGAGAATACAGAGCCTATTGCAGAGGAACCACAAGACAACAATATGCAGAACCAATTCCAACAGATGATGCAGGCTATGATTGACCAACAATGCCAGGCAAATGAGAATCAGGCTAGGCTCCAAGCACAAGCATATGAGACACAGACCAGATTGCAAGAACAGATGCTTAAGAAAGACGAGGATCATGCTAGGGAGATAGCTCAAATGCAGGCACATTTGTTGGGGATATTAGAGAGGAGACCAGAACCAATCCCAGTTGCACCACCTGGTCCGATGAATATTAGAGGGAATGATCCTAATGTGTTATATGAGCGGTTCAGGAAAAGAGGACCGAAAGAATTTTTGGGGACTGAGGATCCAATGGCAGCAGATGATTGGCTTGAGCACACCGAAAACATATTTGAGATATTCATATGTACCGGTGTAGAACGTGTACAGCTTGCAGCCTCTATGTTTGTGGGTTTAGCAGATATTTGGTGGAAGACCGTCAAGGCAGAATACAGGACAATGGCTGATGCAGAAGCTTGGGTTAACTTCAAGAGACAGTTTGGAGAGAAATATGTACCTGCACATGTCAAGAGACAAAAGGCAGCAGAATTTCAACAACTTGTGCAAGGGAACATGACGGTCCTCGAATACCTTACCAAATTCGAGAGATTGTCAAGGTATGCTCCAGAGCTGATTAACACGGTTGAGAAGAAGATAACCAAGTTCCTTGAGGGACTTCACCCGATTATTGAGAGGGATGCTACCGGGGTTGTACCACCCGTTACCTTTGAAGAAGCTGTCAAGAGAGCATACAAATTTGAGAACTTCCATAACAAGATCATCAAGAACCAAGGAAAACGTCAAAGCCAACAGCAGAACCATCAGCAAAGAAACAATCAGAACAAAAGGCCAAGGCAGGAGCAGAATGTGCAGAATCCAGTGGTTTGTATCCACTGTGGGAAAAACCACGAGAGTGCCAATTGCCATTTTATTACAGGAGCATGCTTTAGATGTGGCTCCATGAACCACCAAATGAAGGATTGTCCAAGGCCTGATAGACATAATAGGCAGCAGCAAGGAGCACAGCGTCAGGCACCACCTCAGAATGCATTAGTGGTCCAGAATCAAGCAAGACCACTACAACAACAGGCACCTCAACAACAGTTTAGGCCACAGCAACAACAGGCCCGTCAGCAGGGGCAGAATCAAAATCAGAATCAGCGTCCTCAGAATCAGAACAGGAATGCACAACAAGGCAGGCAACAGCAAGGACAAAACAGGCCACCACAGAGGATACAACTCTATGCTGTCAATAGAGCTGATGCAGAGGCTGAAGGCAATGTAGTGGAAGGTACACTTCTCGTCTGTGGTTTTGATGCTAAGGTTTTGTTTGACCCTGGCTCTACTCACTCATTCCTATCTCCAAAGTTTGCTAAGTTGATTGATATGCATGCTAGAGAGTTGAGTTTCATTTTGACTGTGACTACCCCTTTAGGTAAGGAAGTTGTTTGTAGAACTTTTTACCCTAGTTGTCCAGTCATGATAGGAGAAGTAGTATTACCGACAGATCGCATTTTGTTGGAGATGCAGGATTTTGATGTCATCCTAGGGATGGATTGGTTAGCAGGATACCATGCTACTATGGATTGTTTCCATAAGACCTTAACTTTTAAGTTAGAGGAGACCCAAGCAGGGGTGTTATTTCAGGGAGAGAGGAGTAATTCTGGTGCAGGGTTTATCTCAGCGTTGAAGGCCGATATACTTCTAAAAAGTGGTTGTGAGGGTTATTTGGCGTTTATCACGGAGGATAAACGGTCCCAAGGGGTGGAGGAGATCCCAATTGTTTGTGAGTTTCCAGATGTTTTCCCGGAGGAGATACCAGGATTGCCACCCATTAGAGAGATAGACTTCACTATGAGTTGTTACCGGGGACCGCTCCGATATCTATCGCACCTTACAGAATGGCCCCGGCAGAATTGGGAGAGTTGAAGATGCAATTGCAAGAACTTTTGGACAAAGGTTTTGTGAGACCTAGTGTGTCACCATGGGGAGCACCAGTTTTATTTGTGAAGAAGAAGGATGGTTCCATGAGAATGTGTATTGACTATAGAAGATTGAACCAAGTGACCATCAAAAACAAATATCCATTGCCAAGGATAGATGAATTGTTTGATCAGTTGCAAGGAGCTGCTTACTTTTCGAAGATTGATTTGAGGTCAGGCTACCATCAGTTGAGAGTTAGAGACTCAGATGTACCAAAAACAGCCTTTCGTACAAGATATGGACACTATGAATTTTTAGTGATGCCATTTGGTTTGACTAATGCACTGGCAGTTTTCATGGCATTGATGAACAAAATATTCGCGGAGTATTTGGATCAGTTTATAGTGGTGTTTATTGATGATATTTTGGTGTATTCCAAGACCAAAGAAGAGCATGAGGAACATTTGAGGATAGCACTCCAGCTGTTGAGGGATAATCAATTGTTTGCAAAACTTAGTAAGTGTGAATTTTGGTTGGACCAAGTCACATTTTTGGGTCATATCATCTCTAAGGAAGGATTATCAGTGGACCCGTCCAAGGTTGAGGCAGTCATGAATTGGGATAGACCGAAGAATGCATCAGAAATCAGGAGTTTTCTGGGCTTGGCAGGATATTATCGGAGGTTTGTGCAAGGATTTTCGTCGATTGCGTCACATTTGACGAAGTTGACAAGGAAGAATGCACCATATGTTTGGACAGACAAGTGTGAAGCTAGTTTCCAAGAGCTGAAGAAGAGATTGACTACAGCTCCAGTCCTTACTTTGCCATCTGGGAGCGGCGGTTTTACCATTTTTACCGATGCTTCCAATGTTGGACTGGGATGGGTGTTAATGCAAGATGGGAAGGTAGTTGCATATGGATCCCGGCAGTTGAAAGATCATGAGAAGAACTATGCAACACATGACCTCGAGTTGGCAGCAGTCGTGTTACCTTTGAAGATGTGGAGACACTACCTCTATGGAGAGAAATTTGAGGTTCCCTCCGATCACCGTAGTCTACAGTACTTGTTTTCTCAGAAGGAGTTGAACATGAGGCAGAGAAGATGGATGGAATATATCAAGGACTATGATTTTCCAATTAAGTATCACCCGGGGAAGGCGAATGTAATTGCAGATGCCTTGAGTAGAAAGTCGGTTAGCATGGCCAGTCTTCGTGGAACTTATGTGGTACAGCAGTTAGAAGAGTTAGGTGTAGATTTTCAGCCACTAAGAGAGGGTGTCATGTTAGCAAACATGTCAGTGTCAGAGCCTTCTTTCATTCAGAAGATCAAAGAGAATCAGTTGCAAGACCCAGAGTTGGCTAAGATCTTTGAGCACTTAGCAGATCGTCCGGATTTTCGGGTTGTGGATGGAGTTTTGTACTATCGAGACCGTTTATGTGTGCCTAACTTGGAGGACTTGAGGAATGATATCATGTCTGAGGCTCACAATACCAAGTATTCCATACACCCGGGCAGTACGAAGATGTACCAGAATTTGAAGGGCAGATTTTGGTGGAATAACATGAAGAAAGAGATAGCAGCTTTCGTCTCTCGTTGTATGACATGTCAGTTGATCAAGGTAGAACATCAGAAGCCTCCAGGGTTACTACGGCCATTAGAGATTCCGGAATGGAAATGGGAGCACATTACCATGGACTTCATATTGGGTTTACCAAAGACTAGTAAGGGCAATGATGCTATTTGGGTCATAGTGGACCGTCTCACCAAGTCAGCTCATTTCCTACCGATGAAGACTGGGAAGAAAATGCATATGTTACCTTTGGCACAGTTGTTTGTCACAGAGATTGTCAGTCGTCATGGACAGCCAGTTTCCATCACATCCGATAGAGAGAGTAGATTTGTCTCAAGATTTTGGAAGACATTGCATGAGTCTATGGGTACGAGGTTACAGTTCAGCACAGCCTATCACCCACAGACCGATGGTCAGTCGGAGAGGACAATTCAGACACTTGAGGATATGCTACGAGCTTGTGTGCTAGATTTCAAGACTCAGTGGGATGAAGCCTTACCGTTGTGTGAGTTCGCTTACAACAACAGTTTCCACTCGAGTATCGGTATGGCACCTTTTGAGGCCTTGTATGGCAGAAGGTGTAGAACACCTGTTTGTTGGGAAGAAGTCGGTACTCGCAGTTTCCATGGACCGACCATTGTCAGTGAGACGAGTGACAAAGTCAAGTTGATCCAAGAACGTCTGAAAGTGGCTCAGAGTAGACAGAAGAGTTATGCAGACTCTCACAGAAGGGATTTACAATTTAAAGAAGGAGATAAGGTTTTCTTGAAAGTGTCACCTACTCGTGGAACTTTAAGGTTTGGACAGAAGGGCAAATTGTCTAGGAGGTACATTGGACCGTATGACATTGTGAGTAGGATTGGTGATATGGCTTACAGGTTAGCCTTACCACCTGAACTTTCCGGCGTACATAATGTTTTCCATGTATCTATGTTGAAGAAGTACGTTCCCGACAGACTACACATACTCCGTTATGAGCCGTTGGAAATTCGAGAAGATGCGACATATGTTGAGAAGCCTAAGCAGATCATTGACACCAAGGAACAAGAATTGAGAACTCGGACTATTCAGTGGGTCAAGGTACTTTGGGAGAATCATGGACCGGAAGAAGCAACTTGGGAATTACGGGATCAAGTTCAGAAGAAGTACCCACATCTCTTGCCGGAGGTGAGTTTTAATTTCCATTTGGAGGACCAAATGTCCTAAGGGGTGGAGGATGTAAGACCCCGATCCGAGGGACCTCGTTTAGAGTTGATTAAGTTGGGTTTTAGTTTAGTGTGTTAGTGGTTTTTGGATTAGTTGGGGAGTAGAATAGCTTTTATAATAGCTTTGGGGAATTTGGAGAGCCTTTTTATTTGTGGGGCCCTTTGGGGGTTCTTGTTACGAATTGTGCGAGATTGGGGGTTTACCGATGATTTCCAAAATTTGTGTTTTTACCCCATTGGACTTATCTTGTTAATCCGTACAACTTTCATTTTAGCATCGTTTTCATTCGAGGACCTTAAACCCGATTTTTCGCAATTGAGGGCAAAATGATCTTTGTACCCAAAATCTGGGCACCGATTTCAATGTCACCAAAATGTGCAAAATATATACTTTTTGGAAACTAGAAATTTTGCTGATCAACTTTGTCTTCTTCGTCGAATTCGTTTGAAGTCCCAAAAACCATGTTTTGAGCCCGAGAAATCTTTTAAGTTGTGGGCCCCATCCCCACTTACTATATATAGAAAGTTTCTTCTTCTTTTTCCCATTTCTGGCAAAAACCCTAGAGGAGAAGAGAAATCCCAGCCCTAAGGGTTTTCCCTTACCCTTTTCTTGCTTCTTCATCTTCAATCCCCCCCCCCCCCCACTAAGCCAGTGCTAATGGAAAATTAGAGACTATAATCTTCTTCCTCATCTCAAGGGCTTCGTCTTGACACCATTTTTGAAGAAAACCGCCCACTCCAAGACTTCCTTTGGACAACACCTTGCTTTTTGAAGAATCTTTGTAAGTGATCTTCCTAAAAGTTTTATAATCTTGTTTGTTTAGCCCTAGGGTAACTCCATTTCACTTATTGGAAGATTCCGTTTTGTTTTAATTGGGTTTTTGATAATTTAGGGTTTGGATTTGGGGTTTTGTGCATAGGTGTTTGATTGTGGACTTAAGAGGTTTCTAGAGCTCAATTTGATTTGCATTGGACCCCAGGCAAGTGGATGAATGGATTGATTTCTTGTTTTCTTGCTATTAAAGATTTGAACTCTCATTTATTGCTTTTACCCAAGTCATCTTTGTGAGTTTTCATGATTTTGGAAACATGCATAATGTTAGGCTACTTATAGTCCTATTGGAGAACATATGTTTTATTGTCTTGCTTTTAGATCATTATGATCATTTATGGATTTGCATTTATGGAGATGTCTTGCATTGAATGAGGTGGAAGTGATGGAGAAATGAATGATTTATGGGAGTGGTTGTTAGAGGAGTTGATGATGAATTGAATGGGGTTGAAAGGAAGGTTTGAGACCCTTAATTGTAGGTATAAAAGGATGCCCAAAGGATAATGAAAGGGGGAGAAAAGGAAGGAACGGACTGTACTCAGAAATGAGTTTCTGGACAGTTCGCTCGAGCGACCGTGACACATCGCTCGAGCGAACCCGTCACAGAACCTTGTTGGCTCGAGCCAACCCCTCTGATCGCTCGAGCCAACCTGATCCAACATAATCTGAACAGGTCCGCTCGAGCGAACCTTAAAGTCCGCTCGAGCGAACCCCAAACAGAGAGCTGTTCGCTCGAGCGAACCTCCCAGTTCGCTCGAGCGAACTGCCTGTCTGTCATGGGTCAATGCCTAAGGGTTTGAAACTTATTTTTAGGCTTGGGGAGGTATCATATGGAGCCCCAATGCCATGTAAGGCGTTATATGAAATCCGGAAGAAGGAGGAACCTCATCATGGAGATTCCATGAGGTTTTCTAGATTGACCAATGTGTATAAGGACCCGGAATGTCCCTAACTCTTAAAGAGTACCAAAATTTCATCATAACCGACATACGGGACCCTATTCGCACTGATTCAATTCTAGAAATCCATTGTTAGCCTGTAAAGGTATTGGAAACTATTCGTATTCGATTTTCAATCAATTCCCTATTTTGAGATTTCAATCGTGAATTGTGAGTACTCTTGAACCGAGAACATTGTGTTACCATGTTGTTAATTTGTTTAGACCCGTCCCGACTTTTATACGTTTTGTACCTATGAGTTCCCGCCCCTTTATGTGTATTTATTTGTTTTGATTTTTGCATGTTACCTATGAGTCGGCACCACTAAGCTTGGATAACCTTATCGGTTTGATCCACCGGTTTGGATATTCCCCCTTCAGTTATACCCGCTGCAGCATGGTTCCCGCCTCGCCCCGATATACCCGGTTCGCTACCGTGGTCCCGCAGAGAATTATATGTATTTATTATATAAAAATCGTTGATTCTCCTCACCTCGTGTGACTGAGGTCAACGTCGTTGATTCTCCTCACCTCGTGTGACTGAGGTCAATGTCCCGATGTGCTCTTATCACTTTTGTGAGAGAGGATTTAGCTTTGTGTGGTTGCCATCTTGTTAGTCCCCGAATCATTGGTACCTTTACATGATTTCATCGTATACGAATCTCTTTTACATGAAGCATCATTCTTTATGAAAATTCATTGTTTATCTAGATTTTTCTATGTTTCTAAAGGCATCATTGTTTTGAATTGATGTTATATCTTTTCACCCACCTGCCAGACCGTCGTGTCTGATCCATTTATTTTGGTACTCAGGTCCCGAGCTTATTGCCTTTGAGGAGGAGCCGGAGGAGGCGGTCGGTGAACCGCAGCGAGTGATTGAGTGGCAAGCCGATGATGTCATGTAGACATTCGGCCTTGCCTTGAGAACGATACACTTTGGGAACTTATGATAACTTTACTTTAGGTTTCATTTGGTTGTACGGTCTTCGTTGACCGTTATTTTGGGGGCATTAATCAACTGATATTTTGTAAATATACTTAACTTTACTTTTGGGGAAATATGCTTATGATCATTGCTCATTCTGATATCTTGTCATGTTAACCATAAATCAGTCTTGTTTATAGATTTGAATGGTATTAGTATGGTTTGCTACACGCTTCCGCAATCTTGAGAATGTGTTTGATACTGGTTACATGTGAGATGATGTGTAAAGATAATCCTCACCGCAGGAACCCTGTGGGAAATCACGCGCACAGATAAATGTTCTTTTATTTCCGTGTGCGGTTTAGCCAAAGAGATGCACGTGGCGCGGCATCACCCCACCACTGTCCCGATCCCGGACTCGGATCCTCCTTTTCTCTAGTTCCCGGTCCGGGGTCGCGACAATCTACATCTATTAAAAAAAAACCAAAAGAAAGGGGTAAAAAAATTAACATGTTTGATCTATCAGTGGGGGCCACCTTGAAATGTTTTTAACATGTGGGACCTACTAATGGCTCTGCATCCAAAGAAGAAAAAAGGGAAGATAAGAAGAAAGGAAATGGAAATCAAATGATTTCATCCTCAATGGGCCACACACCACATCCGGATTTATGGTTATAATGGAACAGTTGGCCCCCACAGATGATTGATAGTATGAGAAAAAAAATTTGAAAGAGAGGGGGCCGAATAAGTGTTAGAGAAGAAAATGAAATAAAAGATGTACATTGCTTGGGATGAGCAGCAAATTTTATATGTGGGACAAATTGTATGTGGGTTTGTGGGACAAATAACAAGTTGACACTTGTCAAAAACTAGTTAGACCAATTTTAACTATGGTTAGTTGAACCAATTTGTCCCATATATAAAATTTCAATGAATTTTATATGTGGTACAAATTGTACGTGGGTTTATGGGACAAATAACAAGTTGATACTTGTCAAAATTAATTAGACCAATTTTAACTATGGTTGGTTAGACCAATTTCAACTATGGTTAATTAGACCAATTCCATCCCAAACAGCCAACTTTCCATTAGTCGATTATGGAAAGACTTTTTATTTACTGCAAATCCAACGGACGGGATGTGTGGGGCCCACCTGAACTGCATGGGGTTTTTTTTGCTCTTTCTACTTGTTTCTTTCTTTAGCAGGAGCAAAAAATGATAGGGACATATTCTTAGTTGGATTTTCCATCCACCTATAATGCATTATTCTTTGGATATTTTATTGTTGGGTATTTTTTTTATTATTTTAATAACATATCAAAGATCTGCTATCTTTTTTTTTACTATTTTTTAAAAGTGCATGCATGAATGATTAAACATAGAGTTTTAAAACAAGGCATTGGATCATGTAACAGACTAGGCCAATACTATAATGTAAACACCAAAGCATGGGTACACATCATTGTAGTGGGCCATCATGTCTTCATCTTTGAAGTTAATTTTCAATGACTATAAAAAGTTAAATACATGGATCTTTGGGTGAGGTCCATCATCATCATCTATGGGCCATGACCCATTTGCTTGATCATGATAGGATGGCAGGTTTTCTTTTTTAATTTTTTTCTTCCCCTCCGTTGGAATTCTCTATCCAACCTAAATTCTGGTCCACTAGATGAATGATCCAGATATTCTTAACTTGTCTTCCTACCAGGGGTAATACTTATGGATACTTTAAGTTATAATCAACAAATGAGGAATTACTTGTAAAGCGTTATCAATTACAGTTTGAGTGGTTAGTGGTTGAGACCTTCCATTTGTTTGATCTGAATCATGACCATAAACTCTCCCCATTAAGAAAACCCAACAACCAGCAAATGGTTAAGAACGGAAGCCGAAAATGGATTAAGACAATGAATTTTATATATGGGACAAATTGGTCTAACTAACCATAGTTAAAATTGGTCTAACTAGTTTTGACAAGTGTCAACTTGTTATTTGTCCCACAAATCCACATACAATTTGTGGGACAAATTGGTCTAACTAACCATAGTTAAAATTGGTCTAACTAGTTTTGACAAGTGTCAACTTGTTATTTGTCCCACAAACCCACATACAATTTGTCCCACATATAAAATTCATTGTTGGGATGAGTGTACGTGGATATAGATATGAGTCATCATAGTATGTTTCTAATAGTTGTAACTCATATGCACACAAATCACATCCTAACAATTATCAAATAAACTAAGCTTGTGTATTATACCAACCCAGTCTGATTGCCCACTACGGATAGATATTGACTTAGAAAATTAATATCTATGCATAATCCATGAGTGGGTCCCACATCAGAAATAATTTAAATGTGCGGGGCCCACTAATTGATTTGCATCCATTAAGAAACCAGACAACGGCCAACAGGCTTGCCTCCCTCCATTAGTGGGTCCCACTCCTAAAAAAAAAACGGTTAAGAGATGGCCATTGAGAGTTCATCCAATACTGGAGTCCAATCTTGAAATATATTTAATCGATCCATTTAGAGAATAAATCTTAAATGAGAGTAAAGGAGCAACGGTTTTGATTTCATTCATCGGTAGGGTCCACAAAATATATTTAACATGTGACCCATTGATAATTGAAGATCTAAGGAAAAGAAAACAAACCGACTGTAAAGATTTGCTTATAATTTGGATAATGGTAAGAATTTGGGTTTTTTGTGCATATTTTTTTGAAATGAGAGACTTTTTAGGGATGAGGTGGCACACCTCACAGCCCACCTCCCCCTTTGCTTTAATATATATAATATATATATATATATATATAATGAGGGAGCAGAAGTCGCCGATGATAAGGGATTTTGGCTGGAGGGGATTCAATTGAAAAGATGCAGAAAAGCTAAGACAGTAAGACCCCATTATGAAATAAGAGGTTCTTAGTGTCCTTTATGAAAAAAAGGTGGAAAACTTAGGTGCCATTTTGAAAATTTTCCCCGTATATATATAAACCTACTCTAGGCCTTCTCTTCTTGAATTAGTACGATTAAATTATTACTTTGATTCTCATGTAAAATGCCATTAAAGTCACTTTATAAACATCTCTCTCTCCAGCACACATATGATAGTATCAGATGAGGGTTTTAATTGAATGGCCCATGGGAACATTATAGTATCAGAGGAAGGTTTGAATTGAATGGCTGTGTTGTTCCCATGCAAGGAGCATCAGGGGACCGAGTGTTGAAAAATCGACAATTACGGATTTTGTCACTTTCTATGATATGATGGAGCTTGTAGCATAGGAAGGAGACAATACCCTGTTCATCTCCCATTTCAAGTCAGAGAAATCGTGAGAATCCAACTACATTAATAAAAGTACATCCGATGCAAGCGACAAATAGGTGAAAATGGAAAAACTTTCCATAGTATACTCCAGCTATTTTGTGTACATAATGGAGAGTTCAATAGAAATGGCATTGCATAGATCGTGCACTGCTCTAATATAACCTTGCTTTTATGCATAGTCATATTATCAGAGAACCCCCCACCACGCACACAAAAACAAAAAAAAAAGGAAATGATGGGAACAACTTTTTTCATAATATCATACATTCATACTAGAAACTATCAGACATTATAGCTGGTTTATAGAGGCCAATTGAATCACGCCATTAATCGACATCGATATCTTTTTTATTCCAATTGAAGGTCCACTCATCATTGGATTTATTGTGTAAATATATATAGGAATTAATCACATATTTTGTTATTGATAAATCAATAGTGGCTCCCGCTTTGATTGCTTTGAAATTTTGCGAGTGCCAATATGCATAGAAGTAGGTGTTTTGAGCAGTTTACAGTTTAAGGTGTTAGCCGCTAACAGTAATTTACAAAGAAAAGTTATAATTTAATGCAAACCTATGAACTCCAGATATATGAGTTAATGGTTTGATTATATTGTTACCTGAAGCTATTGAAGGCAATGTTGTGGAAGCATGGTTCTTATTAGAGTTGGTCACTACAAATGCAATCAGGATTGCGTCGGCTTGGATCACGTAAAGATCCAAGGGTAATGATAAGGGATGGTTGGAATCTAGTGCAAGGAAGAGAGAAAACATTTTCAGGAAGGGTCTTTCTCTCTTTCTTTTCACTATTAATTGATTGTTATTGAATATGAGTGTTGAGATAATATGTTGATATTAATTGCAGCCACTGTATCCCATATTTATATATACTTACTGGGTGATAAGCTCTCAATGCAAATTTGAAGGAAGAGATAATAAGGATAGATAGTTGGATTAAATTCAAAGGAATTCTTATCCCCATCACCATCAAGACTCCTTGTGATTGGGGCCCACCTACATGTAAACACAAGTTGGCTCCATCACAAATGCCAACACTGATGAGATCCATAGTGGATATTATTTGATACTTTTTAAAGTCAATTTCTTATTTATTTATTTATTTTAATTATAGTTTTATTTGGTGGAAGTTTCTAATAACAACTCTAGAAAACCCTATAATTAGAAAAGATCTTTATATTATGTTTGAGACGAAACAAGTCTAAGAGGAAACATTGTGATAAAGATATAGTCCATATATTTATTTCATGTTTTTTTAAAATAATATTACTTTATTATTTATTTATTTATTATTATTATTATAAAAATAATAATTATTATTGTTGTTAATGTTGTTGTTATTGCTGCTACTGCTATTATTAATAATAATGAAATTTGAGATCTATTGCTCGAATATTGCGTTTAATATCCTATGACTGTGATGCATCCAGATGAGTCAAACAAGAAGTGTGTTTCTAATATATAATTTTATGGGGGCCACATGTTGTACCTTCTCCTCGAAGTTGACCAAAAGCAAAGGTTCCATCAGAAGCTTTATAAACAAAATTAGTATAAATGTCAACAGTGTCCTCCTAGCTTTCATTAGTTGAAGTTAAGTAATAGCTGCCGACTTCAAATTCTCCTAGCTTTTCAGGCTTTTCATAATCATACATTCAGATTTCCTAATAATTCCCATTGGGTCAATTGTCTTTTTCCTAAAAATATAATAATTCCTTGTTGACCAAATTGATCACCACATGGCAATTATCATAGCCGCTTGGGAATAATCCATCTTAATGGCTTGATTCAATTGGGTAGAATTGCACCATTCATTCCACGGCCATTTCGTTACAGATGCCCCTTCAAAGCTTTTGAGTTCTCAAACCTAATCTTGAGCGGAACCAAAATGTCGTAGCATAGCTACAGTGGAATAAACAATATTGCATCAATTCTTTATCTTACATGTAAATACGGCACATATCATCAATGTTAGAAGATTATGAGTAAAGCTTAGAGCTTATTCGTAAAGCAATTGTAAGTGCCTAAAAACCACGTACTTGATTAGAAGGGGTTAGGATCTCCTGGAGACTCATTGATGTAGATTGATTGCCTGTCTGAAACCTGAAAAATGGGAGAACAGGAAGAAGGCAGTCGTCAGAGACCCTGGCTGTAGGCAGCGCAAGGCCCTCCGATGCTAAGTCAGTTCAGGAACTCAACAGTAGGATGAAGGAGGAAGAGAGACAGAGTAAGGGTTCAAGAGTGGCCTATTCGTTACCTTGGTTGGGGGAGAGCTTCTGTATTTATAGAAGAAGTCTCTGTGATAGAGGACAATGGGGTCCACCGACTTGACCTGTACTTTCAGAAGTACAGTCTTATAAGTCCACATTCCCTTAAATGAAAGTTTAGTCCGCTCGCCATTCAATAAATGACAGTCAGATTGGGCACATCTTTCATTAAATGAGGGTCCAATCGGCCCACAATTCATTAAATGAGGGTTTAATCGGGCCTTACCCTGTTTGGGCCTTTCGGCGGTAGTCCCATCGGACCTTGCCTGGAACCATGCCCTGATGGAGATGTGGCCGTTGGATCCTGATCAGTCTGATCTTGTCTGGGATTCTGGGCGGCTAAGATGTCTTCTCAGCTTCATCCGCGCATGCCCTGGTCATGTCATATGTCTCATGACGTGGTTGAATCTCCAAGGGAGTTCGGCTAATAGTACTTGTTTCGGTTAGCTTCCTGGCATTCCCTTAAAGCTCCATAGCAGTTAAGTATGTGGATACCGAGGTGCGTGACCGAAGCCAGGATACAATGCCGGGATCAGGGACAACTGAGGTCGGGGATGATCTTGATCTCGGCTGACGCCCTGCTATCACTTCCGAGGTGCGTGTGGCCGAGATAGAGACATAATTAGCTGGCATTACCTCCGTAGCTAATGTAATCTTGGCTTCTTAGGTGATGCCCCCACACAGGAATATTCTTAAGATACTTCCATCCAAAATAAGGATCCTTTGCAGACAGGGCGCACTCTCCATAATTTACTCCATCTTATTGAGGGTGAAACACACGTGATCTTTCATACAATAAATAAAGGTGGTGCGGAAGAAAGGCTACACAAGTATTCAGGTGTTCTTTGTTATTCTAAGGACGTTTTGGAGACTCTAAATCATAGAGCATTATATGGGGGGATTAGGCATTATCATCCCTAGTTTTTGATATATATATATATATATTTGCTTGCTATTTTTCTTATGTACCTTTTGACCTCATTGTTCAGTCATATAACCTTTTGCTCTTCGTATGGCTAAAAAGGCATGGGTATGTTTTTGGGGCAAGGTTTGTTTTGATAATTTCCCAAGTTGGCTGTTAAATGTGTTTGAGTTGAGATTTTATTTTTTATTTTTTATAATAAAAAAAACCAACTTTACGGCGGCACACCAGGGTTAATCACAATTTCTTGAAAATGAACCAGGTGGATCCCACAAGAGTTCAGTTCATTTCTAAGAGATATATATATATATATATATATAGAGAAGGCTCTCCTAAGCTTAAGCTTATGATAAGATTTCGTAAGCTAACGCTTCTGGGGCCCATCCTTGGTCCATCCAAATGGATCAAACACACGACCCCTCTAAATTGCACATGTCCACCAACTTTTGGTCAGATCCAAATTTACTAGATTGTTGGATTGACTGTGTACCGATTCGAATGAACCGTTGACCATTAAACTTTTTGTGCCCAGATGGAGATGATAGAAACCATGGTTGGGGCTGATTTTTTGCAGAAAGGAAGGTCCCAGGGAGTCCTTGAAATCCCCCCACCTCCATCCCCATTTGGGTCCCTAGGTGGGCCCCACCACACAATTGAACTTACTTCAACTTACCTTATCCTAAGCTTCAGCTTAGGAGAGCTGGCCCATATATATATATATATATATATATGTTTGAGGGCCACCTAGACACATCATAGTGAAGGGAAACATGAGAAGAATGGGTGGTTTATGGGTTTTTACAAATGATCCTAGCCCTAAATTAGTGGAGTAAATCCTAATATTATCTTGAGACCACAAAAAATTACAAACCAATGATGATATCACATTATTTTCACCTTAGATCTTTATGAATTTTAAGATATATTTATATATACAGTGGTGGACCTAAGTGCAACCACGCGGGTGCAACCGCACCCTCGAGGTTCGGAAAAATCCTTAAATAATTCCTTAAAATTTTTATTTTATTATTTTCTTTCTTAACATGAGCATTGCCCGCACCACCCAAATGAAAATCTTGGGTCCAGCCATTGTATTATATATATATATATATATAAGAGATGTTCCTATTAGAGTAATTCTCATGGTGCAATGAGAGTAAAGGTGAGAGCCCTCACATTCATATATATCCAATTCTAAATGTGAGAGCCCCTTATTCTCGTAGTACCGTGAGAGTAACTCTCACAAGAACATCTCCGTATATATATATATATATATAACCAATTCTTGTTTAATATTTAATCAACCCTTTTGTGGACCGATCTCATAATTAATAAATCAAACGAGGAAAGAAGAAAATATAAGCAATGGATTCCTACATGCTATATAACGTGATAAAGCCCCTAATTTAAAATTAGCACAAGTTTTATAAAGGGATTAAAAAACAATCACAGCTCATGTGGTGGATTCCCTTCCATTGGAACTTTTGTGAAGTCCACGGGCTTTAGGACTAAAATGGGGACAGAGATAGTTGAAAAAGTGGCTTAAAAAAGTGACGTCTCTTGCTTTAGACTATGATTAAAGTTTGTAAAATATGATTTCATAATAAAGGACACCGCACTCGATGCGCCGAGTGGTTGGAAGTGGCCTAGGTCTATTCTACAAGAAAAAAAGGTTCTACACCAAAATGCCTTTAACAATTTTTATTTTTATTTTTTTATATATGAATCTGTTGATGTTGGCACTGTTTGATCAAGATAGGATCATGATACATGTCAATCGCGGGGTTAGGGTGGGATTGGAAGCTCTTTTTATGATATGAAAGTATGTTATAAATCAGTACAAATCTAATTTTAATGACTCTAAATATCCTATTCAGAGAGCCTCAATATTAATTTTTGGTGTACTGAAGTATTTGAACTCCATTAAAAATTTATCCTCTTTAATAGACGGCTATGGTCACTAATCATAATCGATTTTGTATATGACCCTAATCTGCCTTATGATCTTCCAATCCCACTCTACTGTGATTGTCATGCATTAAGGTACAAATTAGAAAAGGATTTGCAAGTGTTCTGAACAGTTTAATACTTCGAGAAAAACATGTGGCGTTTGTGTGACTTTACAGGTTTTGTAGGTAAGGCATACGTGGGGTGTGGGTTCCATCTATTATGACATTTTATATATAACGATTATAGGTTGATAGAGAAATATGATTATGGAGAATAGTTATTCATATAATGGGTTCTCTCTCAAATGATTCATATAATGGCTACTCTCTTTCTCTCATTGAGATTTTTGGTTGCTAATTAAGTAGGAGAAATATTGAAAAAAAAAAAAAAAACCATTGACATTGCCTGCAGATTCCTATTAACATGGACTGAAACTAGAGTTGAAAGTGAGTGATTTCATGGAAATGACAGTTGGTTGAACTTAATTTTCAATAGAAAAAAGGGCATTTGTGATAACAATTTCTTTCTGTGAATTTCAGACAAGCCCAAGTTGGCATTTCTGTGGACTGAGAATGAATTCCCCTCCAATATTCAACTCGATCTTCCACCCAAATGTTTCACAACAACCTGCCCCCGGAAGAGCCTGAGAAATTGAATTTGGTCGCCAAAAAAAAAATTCAAAGATATATAAAAGATAATCAGATAACTTTATAACTAATTATTTGGTCTCAAGGGGAAGAAAAGAAACTACAATTGCATGAAATATATATATAAGTGAAAATAAAAAGAAGAAAGAAACTGCAATTGCATAAAATATAAAGGAATCATATAAACCAAGGCAAGAAAATTGCATGAAATATAAAGGAATCATATGAACCAAGGCAAGAAAATGTTTTAAGGCAAAGCAAATGTGAGCTAATGGGCAAACACATACTTTTTTGTGGAAAAGGTATTTTGATAATCCATGTGAATGCTTGGTAAGTGTGAGTTCATGAAAAGAGAAGCTGCAAGAGGAGAATTCCAAAAGGATAGCATGATCCTAATACCGGTGACTTCCATATGAAAGTGGATCAATGCGATCCCTTTGGAAGCCTCCTCCTGTAGCAGCCACACAAGCCCAGCCCTCTCTCTCTCTCTCTCTTCTCTCCAATAGGGATTTTAGTACAGAACTTGGGATCCATTCCAGAATGCAAGGTGTCTTGAAGAGTAGAACAGCCTGGATATAAAAGACAGGAAACAGTCTCCAACTACCACTAATATTTCCTCTTTGGAAAAGAATTCCTCTTTGAAAAAGAATCTGGGGCTGAGCTTTTTTATTTTTATTTTCTTTATCTCGTTTCTATAAACGTGGTGCACATTTGAAAGGTAGGGGATGGTAAAAGTTGATTTGACCTCATCCTAAAGCCAGATGGTTGCGTGGATAAAATAGAAAACACAGAAGTAACTCCTATCTATCTCCCAGATTAGCAATATTTAATTTTTTTCCTAAAAATATGGTGGATTTACAAAAAAGATCCCCTTAAAAGTGGAATCCACAACTAAGGACCCAAAAAATCTCTAATATCAGTGAAGGACCTCTCACCCAAATTCCAACTTTCATTTTCCATTTTGCCCCTAAATTTGTTGATGTCAACAAAATACTAACAACAGAAACCCTTTGCACAAAACGGCTGAAAAAAGAGAAGAAATGAAGAAAGAGAAGAAATATAAGAGAATCAATTGACCAAGGAACCTTCTCCTTCGTTGTCGGTCCGGTCTGTCGCCTCCTCATACCTGCTTCGTCTCCATCTCCGGTTCCACAGAAAAGCCTCTACTTTATTTGTAGCTACTGCCCAGATCGATCGCCCAAATCCACTACAAGAAATGTAAAGATAGACTACGCAACACTTACCTACGCCACATAAACATCGGTAACTTCTAATTTGACCGACACTATAACCAAAAGATAGCATCGGTAAATTTGTAGCGCATATTGGTATGTGTGCTGTACAACTTCCCGATGCTAATGGCATCGGTAAGTTTTGATATTTAATTTCTGGACGCACACGGCGTCGGGAAGTTCTAGGCGCCAAATCTTTCCCACTGCAATTTTAGTTCGCACGTTTGACCCAAAAACTTCCCTACGTCATGAGCGTCGGGAAGTTTGTGAAACTGTTACCCCTCTGCAGCTTTTTCTATGAAGAAATTGATCGACGTCATACAGCGTCGGCAAGTTAATTATATACCCTCAACCTTCCCCATCTCCCCCCTTCTCGCCACTCTCTGCAACTCCGCCTCCCCCTCTTCTCTCTACATCTTTTCTCTCTTCCTCTCATCTCTCTAACTTTCGCACATCTAACCAATTTTATCCTAGCCTTCTTCCCCTCTTTATAAGGTATGAAATATTTATATTATCAGCAGCTTTATTTTTTTATATTTCTTCAAATAATATTTCTCTTTTTTTGTTTAAATGTTTGTCAGCATCCACTCACTACCAGCGACCCACTATTGCCGGCGTCCACTACTTCGGGCGTCCACTGCTGCTGCCATTCCCCACCCATACCAGCTCTTGTTATATCTTATAATCAGTATGTAGTTTTTATTTTTTTATTATTGATATGATAATTAGTTTAATAATATATTTTTATAGGTTTTGTTTTATAAATTTAAGAATAGATATGATTATAAAATTATTATTATTTGAATGTAGTTTGATAATTTATATGGATAATTTATAAAATTTTTGTTATATGTTTTAAATATGATTTTATGTCTAGGCTTTTTTTTATATGGATGTGATATGAGATTGTTAATCTATGTTGTTTATTTTTTGAAAGTATGAATTAATGAAAATGTTAATATCTTCTTGAGATATATGTAGTATGTGTAGTATTGTTAGTAGAAATAGTTTGGATTTTATTTATGATTAGAAAGTTATGTAAATTGATTTATATAGAATTTTTTTAAGTGTTAGTAATATGATATGATTTTGGTATACGTAGATGACAAATAGTAAAATAAGTAATTATTAAAAATAAGTAGTGAAATATTTTTTTAAAATAAACAATTAATTAAAAATAATTTAATAAATGTTTTGTTATTTCAGTTGGTTAGAGATGACTATACATAAGAGTTGGACATCGTTGTCTAATCGATTATGTCCCGAGTACATTGCAGGGGTTCGAGAATTTATCCAGAGAGCTCAGAATTTTGTCAATTCTTCAGGGGATATTAGATGTCCATGTCGTGATTGTGGTGATGTATACACACGACCATTGAGAATAGTTTATGCTCATTTAATAGATAGAGGAATGCAAGAAATATATAAAAGAGAGACTTGGGTTTTCCATGGTGAAACTGTTGTTGATCCTCCAATTATTGAAGATGTTGTGCCTAATGATGAGGTGAATGATGATTGTTACGATACGTTGCACGATATTGCTGGGTCTAGATATGTTCAGTTAGAAAATGACGATGATGAAGATTTCATGGAAGCATCGGCCGAAGTTCCAAGAGAATCAAATGAAGCTGGAAAGTTTGATCAAATGTTTGATGATCTGAAGAGACCTTTATATCCTCCTTGTGAAAAGTTTTCCGCGCTGACATTCTTGGTGAAATTGATGCATGCCAAGGTCATGAATAAGTGGAGAAACAAATCGTTTGACATGTTACTCAAGTTGTTGATTGAGGCATTTCCAGAGGGGACAAAGTTACCGGGTTCGAATTACGAGGCAAAATCATATTTGCGTGTTTTGGGATTGGGCTATGAGTCTATTCATGCTTACAAATATGACTGCGTCTTATTTTGGAAGGAGAATGCAAAGTTGGAACAGTGTCCGATATGCAAGATGAGTCGTTGGATCGATAAAGAAACCAAGGGGAAAAAGGTACCTCATAAGGTATTGCGTTACTTCCCGTTGGAGCCTCATCTAAAATGGTTGTATAAATCGAGTTATACTGCAAAAAATATGACGTGGCATGATGTTGGTCGGACCAAAACGGACGGGGTTTTAAGACACCCGGCAGATGTAGCAGCGTGGAAGAATTTTGACAAGATGTATCCTGATTTTGCGAAGGAGCCAAGAAACGTGAGATTAGGGTTATCATCTGATGGTTTTAATCCTTTTGGGAACATGAGCAACGCATATAGTATGTGGCCTGTGATTTTGGTCCCATATAACATGCCATTGTGGAGATGTATGAAGGAGTCATCATTCATCATGACATTACTAATTCCAGGACCCACAGCTCCTGGAAAAGATATAGATGTCTATTTACGCCCATTAGTAGATGAGCTTAAGGAGTTGCGGGAGAAAGGAGTTTGGACATATGATAGTGAGGAAGATGCACATTTTCAGATGCATGTTGCATTAATATGGATGATAAATGACGTCCCTACTTATGGAAATTTGTCCGGCTGGAGTACAAAAGGATATATGGCTTATCCGGTATGTAATGAAGATACTTGTTCATGTCGTCTTACGTACAAGTAAAGTTGGCTACATGGGGCATAGATGCTTTCTAGACACTGCACATCCATTTTGTCGAAACAAGCAGTTTAATGGATTTGTAGAAACTAGGACGGCTATGAGGGTGAGAAATGGTGAGGACATCTTGAAGCAGCTAGAACATATTAATGTTGTTCCCGGAAAGCATCCCAATTTTGGTGGAAAGAAACGTAAGCGTGATGTGAAAGAGCTCAATTGGATGAAAAAGAGTATATTTTTTTAGCGTCCTTATTGGTCAAAACTTGACTTGAGACACAATCTTGATGTTATGCATATTGAGAAGAACATATGTGATAGGCACTTTACTTAGCATTGAAGGGAAGTCAAAAGACACTGACAAATCGAGAATAGAACTTTTAAACATGAATATAAGGAGAGAGTTGCATTTGCAAAAGTCGAGAGACAGGTGGATTAAGCCTCATGCTGCTTACACATTGACTAAAGATGAACACAAATGGTTTTGTGCATTTCTTAAGTCTGTCAAATTTCCAGATGGTTTTGCAGCAAATATTGGAAGGACCGTTAATGTATTTGATGGCAAAATCTTTGGTTTGAGGTCTCATGATTGTCATGTGCTTTTACAACGGTTGTTAGAAGTTGGAATTAGGCCATTTATGACACCACAGATCCGAGACACACTTTCTGAGTTAACAAACTTTTGCAAACGGTTATGCTCGAGGACTTTACATGTCAAAGACTTAGAAGATATGGAAAAAGGGATTGCTGTTGTTCTTTCCAAACTCGAGAGGATATATCCCCCAGTATTCTTTGATATTATGGTTCACTTAGCCATACACTTGTCTCGAGAAGCCATTCTTGGTGGTCCAGTTCATGCTAGGTGGATGTATCCTTTTGAACGATATATGAGAACACTTACACAGTATGTCAGAAATAAAGCTCGTCTAGAAGGCTCAATTGCAGAGGCATATATAGTGAACGAAGCTTTGACGTTCTGTTCGATGTATTTTCATGGGATAGAGACAAGATTCAATCGGCGTGAACGGAATTATGAATGGCCAAACAACACTTCTCAAGCACAGTTGTCAATTTTTCGACATCTAGGTCGTCCTTTGGGGAAAGCAGACTTAATTCGACTTGACATCAATCTTTGGAAGGATGCCCATTGGTTCATTTTGAACAACTGTCCAGAGATAAGGAAATATCTTGAGTAAGTTAATCTATCTACCACATTTGCTTTCTACCATTGAGAAATATCTTGATGTACACTAATGTTTATTTGCCATAATTTTGTGTAGTGAACACATGAAGGAGTTAGAGAAGAAATATTCTCGAGGCTTGAAAAAAAAAACAGAAACAAGAATTTCCTGCATGGTTTAAGCAATTGGCATGTAGTAATGGTTAAGATTAAATTTATCAGTTACATGTGATGAGTTTAAATAAAATTGTCTTTTTTTTTATGTAGGTGCTTAACTCTTCGGAGGCAACAGATGAGTTGTATTACTTATCTTGTGGTCCAGATCTTACTATTAGATCTTACAACGGATGCAACGTTAACGGTGTTAAGTTTTTAGTCAAAGAACGTGACTCTAGAAGAACAACACAAAATAGTGGAGTATCTGTGCCCGGTTCTGATGATGATACACAACCTGCTTACTTTGGTGTTCAAGAACAAGTACTTGAGTTTACATATGTCAAACAAGATTATTATATCTTATTATTCAAGTGTAAGTGGTTTGACACATCGCCGCATAGAAAACACGTCATCTATGAGTCAAAACTCACAACTTTACGTGCCGATAAAGAATGTTTAAAGAGGATCCTTTTATCTTTGCATCCCAAGCTTGAAAAGTATTTTACGTGATTGATCCTCTCTAAGGTGCACCATGGCAAGTCGTACAAACGTTTAGCCATAGACATCTTTGGGATATTCCTGTGGAAGAGAGTGTTGGAAATGATGACATTGTGCAAGAAGATGATTCAATATCAGATGGAAACTTCACTTTTATGGAGCCTGAGATGGAAGCACTATCAGTCCACCGTATAGATGTAGAACAAAAAATTTGCACTAGTGATATAGATAATGTGGTTAGACATGCTAATGTTGCCGTTGATAAATCTAACGATGAGGATGATAGTGATGAGCTAGTACAATTACAAAATTGATGGACCGCACGTTCCTGGCTCGGTTCTACCGAGGTCGGTGGACGTGGGAGTCCGTGGGGTATGACCTTTTCGTAACCGGGGGGTAGAAGCGGGTATCAACATTTTTTGTGTGGGTGTGCCAGATTTTCTATTTTACTTGGAATTACAAGTGGTGATCCGGAGATCGACCTTCGCAAGTAAAAAGGAAATCGACTTCTTTCAATTTTTTCATTGGACATTTTCTTGATTTGCCATGAAAGGCGATTGTTTTGGCATTTATAGCTGATTTTGGTGTTTATAGTAGATTTTTGGCGTTTATAGCCGATTTTGGCGTTTATAGCCGATTTACAATTCTTATCAATAATGAAAGACAAGTTGTGACTTTTGTCTCTTTTGGAAAAATACAAACTACAATGAAAAGCAAGAAAATG
The DNA here is from genome assembly GCA_012931725.1 of Litsea cubeba. Classification (NCBI taxonomy): domain Eukaryota; kingdom Viridiplantae; phylum Streptophyta; class Magnoliopsida; order Laurales; family Lauraceae; genus Litsea; species Litsea cubeba. Next base: position 35,448,004 of record CM022954.1, read on the forward strand.
AGGATCTAACTTTTCAGGAGATTGTGGGGGACTCGTTCAGATTGACGGTCGCAGGCCATATGTGGACTTCGCCATCATCCATAAGATGAGAACAGAGGATGCTCTTGATTCGCTTGGCTTGGCTATAACCTCAGGTTTTTAGATGACAAAGACCAAAATGAGGTCCTATGTCCAATAAAAAGCTAAGTAGACGGGCTGAAAAGCCACGTCTAAGCCATTGGAGGCATAAGGAGAAGGCAAGGACCTTGGGGGGTACCCCCCAAGGGACTTTTGTCACCTTATAGTAGTGGCTGGTGCATAACTTTCGCAGAGTTCTCTCTCTTTCTTTCTCTGGATTTTTTGTGCTTGGAAGGTGATCTGATTCTGATCTCTGGGAGTTGTTTGATTTTTTCTGATCTGGATTTCTTTGGAGTGCTGTCCTATTTATAGGCTCTTGGTAGCCATTTAGGAGAGTTTATGGGCTTTTATTGTCATGAAGCCACATAATGGGAGGAGTTACAAGGTTTAATTCCTTTATTTTGTAACTCCTTTTTCTTGGCTTCTGATTGGCCGGAGGAGATTGAGGGCATTTAATCTCCTTTAATCGCCATGATGCGAGGAGTTTCATGGTTGAAATGCCATGAATCTCTTGACTTATAATTCCCGGATGCTTACTTCTGATTGGGAGTCCAAAGAAATGAATTAATGACTGCAATAAAGCTAGTCATTGAATCGCATTAAGTGGTTGCTGAGCAGTTGAAGAGTAGCGGGTCGTGCCGTGTCTTTCGGGATTCTTCTGGCGATGATCATCGATGGATCTTTATGTAGATCGACATTGGATGGCCATGTAACTTCAGGTATTGGTTGCCAACAGCGGGGCGGTGCCATCTGTCCTGTCGATTTCTCGATCGGTCGGGTAGAAAGCATACTTTTTTTGGTTGACTGGTTGGCGATCAATGTTCCTTTTTGATACTCTTGATGATTGACCCGTGATTTTGACGGATGTCAAAGGATTTGGCTGTCCTAAAGTATGAATTTTGGAAAATCCCAAGAGCCAGAAGCTTCGAATCACGAAAAACAACGAAAAAATGGGCTTTCCGGGGCGTACCCGGCGATTCTGGGCTCCATGGTCATCGGAGACCATGGGCTAGGGTCGCAGGGGTCTGCGACCCTGAGGGGGATTTCCCCTTTTTTGTCCCGTTTTGCGGACGTTTTTTATGTTTTTCGATTCCTTTTTATTCTTTATTTTTTATTGGCATTTTTTATCATTTATTGGCCTGATTCCCCTGTAGAAAACTTGACAAGAGTCCTTACATTTTGGAGTGCAAAGTTTCCAATTTTCTGGGAAAGCCGAAGACTTTGTCGCGTAGAGCTGTCGATTTTCCGTCAGAAGCTGAAACTGGGTCAGAGGATGTCGGAATGACCTGAAACTTGGGATGTAGCTTCCTGAGCAATAAATAAGACCAACCAAAGGTTTTTTCTTGAGTTTTGAAGCCGTTTGGGGTCCTATTGCCAATAGACTTGTTTTTGTCACGATGAAGATGTCGCAGCTTGATGTGCGGTCAACCGATGTCCGATTGACTTGAAATTTGACAGGGAACCTATTTTAGTCATTTTAAGATGATCCATAGGCTCTGCCTTGGAAACCATGATCTCAGGGACCTTCACCACCGAGAGGCCTGATTTGGCTTCCGAGCATCAAAATCTGGTCAAATTTTGTCGAAATGACCTGAAACTTGACGTGTAAACCTTTGTAAGCATTTTGAAGCCGTCCATGTGCTCTTTTTGATAAGTGATGGCCTCGGTGGTTGTCGCCGCCGAGAGGCTTGATTTAGCTGTTCGAGGGTTGATGGAGTGTCAAACGCTGTCGGTTTGACTTGGAACTTGACGTGGAGCTTTTTGGATGTATTTTGAGACCATACGTAGGCTCTGATCGAAGATTTGGTGTCTTCAATGCTGTCGCCACCGGGAGCTCCTGTTCAGTTGTTGGAGAAGTGAAGTTAGGCCAAATGATTTTGAAATGGCCCGAAACTTCTTGTGTACTCCTCTTTCGGCTGTTTTGAAGGTTCTTGCAGTTTTTGTTTGATTTTAACAAGATTTGATTTTTTGGAAGTAGCATTGTCTATTTATGGCAGGTTGCGACTTCATGTAGCTTTTTGGATCTTGAAGAAGCAAAGTGACATTTTTGGTGTCAACAAATGCCCCCTCGAGGTGCAGCGACGAGTTGCTTAACTTTTGTAGTCGATGTGCCTCGAAGAGATTTTTGAAGGAGAGCTTGTGACTTGACCAAGAGTCTTTGAGCAGTCTTTCTTTTGGTATTTGTAGCCTTTTGAGCTTCTAGGGGAATTTTATGGTAGTGAAAAGGATCACGTACCATCTCGAAGCAAAGTTTTGAAGATGACATCAGGGATGTGGATTTGGGTTTTTATTTTTGACCTTGTGACCTAACAAGCTGTATGTGGCAGGTTAGGAGGTCGGGTTTGGTTTTGACTGTGTGACCCAACAAGCTATATGTGGATTGTTGGGGTGTCGATTTTGGTTTTGATCTTGTGACCTAACAGGCTGTATGTGGCAAGTTAGGGGATCAGTTTTTGGTTTTTGGTTTCGGTCTTGTGACCTAACAAGCTGTATGTGGCAAGTTAGGGGACCAAGATTTGGTTTGGATTTTTGAGGAATGTCAATTTCAAGATTTTGGCTCAATTTGGTAGATGAGGCTGGATGGTTTGATTTTTGGAAGCTCATGGGGCTTGGAATCTCTTTTTTTTTTGTATGGTCCAATTAACTCAAAAGAGGCATGGAACCATTTTTGTATGCTCTTGGTAAGAGGGATTTCTCTTTGACTAAAAGCCCAATTTTTTTTTAAGTGCCTAGGTGGTCAAACCTTGCTCATATGGGCTAACCAATGGGACCTTAAGCTTTTTGGAATGGCTTAGATCTCAAATGGTGTCATTTTTATAAAGAATATCTAAAAATATCTCATTTGGATAGAGAATATCTAAGAATATCTTTGTTGGATACCGCGATCACTGAGAGGGGGGGTGAATCAGTGATTTCTAAAAACAGGTCCAATTCAACAATAAAACAAGTCAAACCACACAATGACACCAGATTTAACGTGGTTCACCGAAAGGCTACGTCCACGGTTCAAAGACTGTCCGAACACCAATCCGGGACAGATCTGAATCTTATTTAGTCGCACCAACGACAAAGAGCACCAACCCTTAGTTTCAGATAGCACCAACTATCTAGGAAGCACCGACTCCCTTTACAATTTATCTGCACCCACAGATAGGATCACCAAACCCCAAACACCAAGCACCAACTTGATGTAAGAACAGAATAGAAGATTAATTCTGTCTACAGCCCTTCCCCTCTACAATTCTCTCTCTCTCAATCCCTTACAAATTGAAATCTAAAGCATAAAAGAGAGACACTTAACTCATGGACGAATCACCATCTTCTAGAGCATAATCTCGTCCACAATTGCTGTAGAAAACGTCTGATAATGCAGCAACACAGCAACACAGCACCAGCACTCTTCTTCTCTCCAAAACTCTCTCTATTACTCTCTAAAACTCTTCTCTTCTGGTGTATCTTTAAAAACGACCCTTACATGCCTTTTTATAGGTTTTGATAACCCTTAATTGTATTTAAAACGGGCTACAATTCGTTTAGAAAGAGTCCCAAACAAATTAGATAAGAGTGCTGAATTTTCGTGCAAAACTTCTAATTCTGCGCAACTCTGGTTCCCGTGCTCGGTCGACATCCTTGCTTGCTCGGTCGACCGAAGACACTGACTGGAAAACAGACAATTTCGAGCTCGGTCGACATCCTGGGGTCCCGGTCGACCGAAGACACACTGTGTCACGAAAATAACTGAGAGGTGCCTGAAACTGTTTTCTGCAGGTTTCTTCTTGCTCGGTCGACCGCATGAAGAGCTCGGTCGACCGGTCACTCTGTTTCAGGAAATCTGAATTCCTGACAGTTTCAATTCTGATTCTTCTCTTCAGCTCTATCAATACCAGCTTATTAACATCATGTTTGTGACAATGTGTTGACAATAATTCCAACTCAAATCAATACTTGAGATACTGATTCTTCAAATTCTTCAAAAAACTTTCAAGTCATCTCAAATTCCAACAATCTCCCCCTTTGGAATTGTTGGCAACACTATTGGAACTTCAACACTTTCAACTCCAGCTTGCAGCTCTTCCAAGTTCTTTTCAAAACTTACTTGGAACCAATTCTGAAATTCTGAAATAACAACCATGCACTGTCAACAATCTCCCCCTAGCTTTCATAGCATAACATCTCTCCTTGCTATCGTAACATCTCTCCCCCTTTGACAACAAGTCCAAAGGGACCAAACCGAGGAGCGAATAGGATATTCAATGAATGCATAGCTCCCCCTTTCAAGCACAACTCCTACGGTTTAGGAGAGTGAGTAACTCCTAACTTTTTCCGGAGATACTCGAAGACTTCCTTTGGCAGAGGTTTCGTGAAAATATCAGCCACTTGCTCAGTTGTTGGAACATATTCCAACTTGACCTCTCCATCAGCAACTTTATCTTTAAGAAAATGATAACGAATTGCTACATGCTTCGTTCGAGAGTGCTGAACAGGATTCTTAGATATATGAATTGCACTCGTGTTGTCACATAGGATCGGCGTAGGATCCGTTGTAGGGACTCCTAGATCAGAGAGCATTTGCCGCATCCATAACACTTGTGTACAACAAGTTGCCGCTGCAATATATTCCGCTTCCGTTGTCGAAAGGGATACTGAGTCTTGCTTCTTACTATGCCAAGCAACTAATCTTTCTCCAAGATAAAATGCGCCGCCGCTAGTACTCTTGCGATCATCTACGCATCCAGCCCAATCGGCATCAGAATATGCAACAAGAGTGAAGGATTTGCCTTTGGGATACCAGATACCAAGCTCCATAGTACCTTTTAGATATCGAAAGATTCTTTTCACTGCTGTAAGGTGCGTTTCAGTTGGTGCTGCTTGAAAACGTACAACCATACATACTGCTTGTAGAAGATCTGGTCTTGTAGCAGTCAAGTAGAGCAAGCTTCCTATCATAGAGCGATAGATGGTATGATCAACGGACGAGGCCTTATCATCTTTGCTAAGCTTCGTGTTCGTTGACATTGGTGTGCTCACTGGCTTGCTGTCTTCCATATTGAACCGTTTCAGCATTTCCTTAATGTACTTCATTTGTGATATGAAGATACCATGTTTCAGCTGCTGAACTTGTAAACCAAGAAAGAACTTTAGTTCTCCAAGCATCGACATCTCAAATTCTTTCTTCATCTCTTCAGCGAAATTCCTGCACATCTCCTCATCATTGCCACCAAAGATTATGTCATCAACATAAACAATGACAACCAGCTGTTTGCTTAACTCAGTTTTGACATACAGATTGCTATCAACCATTCCTTTTCCAAAACCGATCTTGCGGAGATAGAGATCCAGCCTTGCATACCATGCCCTTGGCGCTTGTTTCAGTCCATAAAGAGCCTTTTTCAATTTGCACACTAGATCTGAATTTTTGCTGATGAGAAAACCATCAGGTTGCTCAATGTAGACTTCTTCTTCAAGTAAACCATTCAAGAAAGCTGACTTTACGTCCATCTGAAATACCTTGAAGGTTTTGTATGCTGCCAATGCAAGAAACATACGAATAGCTTCCAGACGAGCCACCGGTGCAAAGGTTTCTTCAAAATCTATGCCTTCAACTTGAGCATAGCCTTTACAAACCAACCTTGCTTTGTTTCTAATGACCTGACCATCTTCATTCAGCTTATTCCGAAAGACCCATTTAGTACCAATAACATTCTTATCAGTAGGTCTAGGAACAAGTTCCCATGTGGAGTTCTTCTCAATTTGCTCCAACTCCTCATGCATAGATTTCAACCAACTTTCATCGAGACTGGCTTCAGCCACAGTCTTGGGTTCAATGGTGGACACAAGTGAGTAATTGCTAACTACACTTTGTCTAGTTTAAACGCCTGCCTTAGGATCTCCAATGATTTGATCCTTAGGGTGTTGCTCTACCCAAGTGCTGTGCTTCTTAGGTGTAGTGTCTTCTGAGTCATCCTTTGATTTCTCAGAATCATTAGATTCAGCCATCTCATCATCAATCTCACTCGAGTCCTCATAAACTGGACTGTCATTATGAGTTGCATTCTTTGGTTCAATATTCTCATCTATTCTCACATCAGCACTTTCTATGATTTTTCTGGTTCTTTTGTTAAGACACCTATATGCCTTGCTAGTAGAGGAGTAACCCAGAAATATACCTTCGTCAGCTCTTTCTTCAAATTTGCCCGGATTTTGTTCGAGCCGCTTGATGTAACACTTGCTGCCGAAGACTTTGAAGTGCTTGACTGTTGCTTTTCTTCCAAACCATAGCTCATAGGGAGTTTTGTCTTCATGTGGCCTGATCAAGCATCGGTTTTGAATGTATACAGCCGTATGAATTGCCTCTTTCCAATACTTGTCAGCCATCTTGCTTTCACTTAGCATCGTACGAGCCATCTCTTGTACGGTGCGATTCTTCCGTTCCACAACTCCATTTTGCTGTGGAGTTCTAGGGGCTGAGTACTGTCTTTGAATGCCATGATGTTCACAATATTTAGTGAACTCTTCAGATGTGAACTCGCCTCCACGATCAGACCTTAAAATCTTGATACGTTTTTCCAATTGATTTTCAACCTGTGCTTTAAACACTTTAAAACGATCAAGTGCTTGATGCTTATGCTTAAGAAACAATACCCATGTCATACGAGTATAATCATCAATGCATAACATGAAATACTTATCTCCATTGGTGCTTTGAGTTCGCATCGGTCCACAGAGATCAGTGTGCACTAGCTCAAGAGGTTTCTTGGAATGATGCTCCTTTGACTTGAACATAACCCTCGTTTGCTTTCCCTTTTGGCAAGAGTCGCAAATGGGATTGGAAGGCTTTTCAACTTTAGACATGCCTCTTACAGCCTTTGAATTGCAAATCTTTGACATGTTATCAAAGCTTAGATGCCCAAGGCGTTTGTGCCACAACCAACTTTCCTCTGTCCGACTCATCAAGCAGGTCTTTTCAGCTCCATCTGACAATGTATAGAGATTTCCAGCAGTTCTTGATCCAGTTGCCACTGTTTTGCCGTTGCTACTCTTCTTGATGGCAAACCCATTCTTTGTGAAGATAACTTCGTGACCCTTGTCACAGATCTGGCTCACACTAAGCAGGTTGTGTCTCAATCCAGACACATATAAGACTTCTTCCGATCTGATCTTGTTTGCCATAAGCTGAATAACACCTTTTCCGCAGATTTTGGCACCATCATTGTTGCCAAACTTCACTGAACCACCTTCATAGTGCTGTAATTTGATGAATTTCTCTTTATCACCAGTCATATGGCTTGAACAACCACTATCAAGGACCATGGTGCTGCCTTCTTTTGTGCATTGAATGCCATTTGCACAATGAGAGATTCTTTGGGACTTTCTGCACTTTGCTTTGCTCTCCAAGCCTTGACTAACTTGGGTTTCTTTTCAACCTGAAATTTGTTAGCAATATGCAACCTACAATCCCTAGCCAAGTGTCCATAATTATGACATATATAGCACTCAATTTTGTGGCTACTTAGGATTGAAAAAGGATTCCTAGTCACAAATGGGCTGTTTCTTACATAGAATTTGCAATCAGCTCTTTTATGTCCAAACATATTACAATGAAAGCAATAACCATAGAATTTGTATCTTCTTTGTGGCTGGTTAGTCTTCATTACCTTTCTAACAGGAATGGACTCCTTTCTAGGTTGAGTGGGCTTCATAGAGTTAGAAGGTGCAGTGACTTGCTTCACAAGCTCTTTCTTTTCAGGAGGTGCAATCTTAGAGGATTCACCTTTCTCAAATCCTAGACCAAATCTGAAGTGGGCAGGTCTTTGAACTTTCAGTAGTTCATTGAGTTTCATAGTCCCTTCAATCGCTTGGAGCGCTTTGAGTTTTTTGCTATTTTCCAAATTTTCAGCCTTTGCTCTAGCGATCTCAGTTTCAAGTTTCATAGCCTCTTCCTTTTTGATACTTATTTGGTTTTCAAGGACTTCTACCATTCTTTTATATTCTTCTACTTGAGTTTTCAAAGCAATAATAGAACTTTCAGATTCATGGAGAAGTTTCAGATTTTTCTTACTTGTTTTGCGTTCCATGCTAAGCTCCTCAAGTGCGGCTATGAGTTCCTCTTCAAGATTGACTTCAGCCTCCTCATCCTCTTCCGGATCTAGCTCTTCTTCTTCTTCAACAGTGACCATGAAAAGAGCTTCGGTTGATTCATCATCGTCTGAAGTTTCAGACGTGCTGTCATCTTGTTGACATAGAAAGTTTTTAGCTTTGCCCCTTTTTCTGAAATTTCTCTTTCCTTTACTCTTTTCAGCATAAGAGTCATTATCATTGTCTTCTTTTAGGGGACACTTCGCAGCAAAGTGACCAATACCTCCACAATTGAAGCATTTAAAGGGTAGCTTCCCTTTGTACTTGCCATTGCTTCCTTTTTTCAACTTTCTAACAAATTGAGCCTCAAGCTCATCATCATCAGAATCAACATCATGACCAGCAGTCTCTTTTGCCTTTTTCTGAACTTTAAAGGCCGCTTCTTTATCAGATGAAGACGTCTTTCCTATGCGCATCTCATAGGCAGTTAGAGAACCATGTAATTCATCCATGGAAAATGCATTCAGATCTTTGGCTTCTTCAATGGCCTGAGACTTTTGAATCAAACCGGGGAAGAAGAGATCTTAGAACCTTTTTGACGATGACCGGCTCTTTAATCTCCTCCCCTAGTCCACGAATGTCATTCGTGACTTCATTCACTCGTTGCATATACGAGTCAACATTCTCGCTTTCCTCCATGCGAAGAGTTTCAAATTGAGAGCGATGGGTTTGTAATTTGGCTTCTTTAATCTTCTCATCACCTTCATGTATGCTTTGTAACTTGTCCCAAATTTCCTTGGCTGTTTTGCATGCAATTACTTTGACAAGCTCGCTGTCCATAAGGCCACTAAAGAGTGCATTCTGCGCCTTGGAGTCGTTGTCTGCCAACTTCTTCGATGCTGTATCATTGGGTACTGGTGGCAGCATTGTAACCGGCTCTGACAGCCTCCCAAACATCATAGCCAAGAGATTTGATGAAGGCTTGCATCCTAATCTTCCAAAAGGAGTAATTAGAACCATCAAACAGAGGTGCTTTCATATTCCCTGTATTGACTGCCATGTGATTTGACAAGAGATCACCCTTAGCGTATTAAACTGATCAAGGGAACCTTGGCTCTGATACCAATTGTTGGATACCGCGATCACTGAGAGGGGGGGGGGGGTGAATCAGTGATTTCTAAAAACAGGTCCAATTCAACAACAAAACAAGTCAAACCACACAATGACACCAGATTTAACGTGGTTCACCGAAAGGCTACGTCCACGGTTCAAAGACTGTCCGAACACCAATCCGGGACAGATCTGAATCTTATTTAGTCGCACCAACGACAAAGAGCACCAACCCTTAGTTTCAGATAGCACCAACTATCTAGGAAGCACCGACTCCCTTTACAATTTATCTGCACCCACAGATAGGATCACCAAACCCCAAACACCAAGCACCAACTTGATGTAAGAACAGAATAGAAGATTAATTCTGTCTACAGCCCTTCCCCTCTACAATTCTCTCTCTCTCAATCCCTTACAAATTGAAATCTAAAGCATAAAAGAGAGACACTTAACTCATGGACGAATCACCATCTTCTAGAGCATAATCTCGTCCACAATTGCTGTAGAAAACGTCTGATAATGCAGCAACACAGCAACACAGCACCAGCACTCTTCTTCTCTCCAAAACTCTCTCTATTACTCTCTAAAACTCTTCTCTTCTGGTGTATCTTTAAAAACGACCCTTACATGCCTTTTTATAGGTTTTGATAACCCTTAATTGTATTTAAAACGGGCTACAATTCGTTTAGAAAGAGTCCCAAACAAATTAGATAAGAGTGCTGAATTTTCGTGCAAAACTTCTAATTCTGCGCAACTCTGGTTCCCGTGCTCGGTCGACATCCTTGCTTGCTCGGTCGACCGAAGACACTGACTGGAAAACAGACAATTTCGAGCTCGGTCGACATCCTGGGGTCCCGGTCAACCGAAGACACACTGTGTCACGAAAATAACTGAGAGGTGCCTGAAACTGTTTTCTGCAGGTTTCTTCTTGCTCGGTCGACCGCATGAAGAGCTCGGTCGACCGGTCACTCTGTTTCAGGAAATCTGAATTCCTGACAGTTTCAATTCTGATTCTTCTCTTCAGCTCTATCAATACCAGCTTATTAACATCATGTTTGTGACAATGTGTTGACAATAATTCCAACTCAAATCAATACTTGAGATACTGATTCTTCAAATTCTTCAAAAAACTTTCAAGTCATCTCAAATTCCAACAATCTCCCCCTTTGGAATTGTTGGCAACACTATTGGAACTTCAACACTTTCAACTCCAGCTTGCAGCTCTTCCAAGTTCTTTTCAAAACTTACTTGGAACCAATTCTGAAATTCTGAAATAACAACCATGCACTGTCAACAATCTCCCCCTAGCTTTCATAGCATAACATCTCTCCTTGCTATCATAACATCTCTCCCCCTTTGACAACAAGTCCAAAAGGACCAACCGAGGAGCGAATAGGATATTCAATGAATGCATAGCTCCCCCTTTCAAGCACAACTCCTACGGTTTAGGAGAGTGAGTAACTCCTAACTTTTTCCGGAGATACTCGAAGACTTCCTTTGGCAGAGGTTTCGTGAAAATAATCAGCCACTTGCTCAGTTGTTGGAACATATTCCAACTTGACCTCTCCATCAGCAACTTTATCTTTAAGAAAATGATAACGAATTGCTACATGCTTCGTTCGAGAGTGCTGAACAGGATTCTTAGATATATGAATTGCACTCGTGTTGTCACATAGGATCGGCGTAGGATCCGTTGTAGGGACTCCTAGATCAGAGAGCATTTGCCGCATCCATAACACTTGTGATACAACAAGTTGCCGTTTGATCGCACCGTCTCGATCATGAGCCTTGCCCCCACGTGTTCTAAGAGGGAAGATCCTTCAAGCTGGGTGAGAAGGACAAATGTAACCAAGACCGGGGTTTTTGTTGGCAGTTCTCCTTGATATGCGGAGAAGTAGCCTGCTGACATGGACATTTTGATGCCGGCCAGTGGCTACCAAGGCTCTGATTATCTGTCGGTCGATTTGGGACCGGTGGGCCTTGTCATTTTTAGCGGTGACGGCAGCAGTTGGGTGAAGCCTTTTCGACTTCGTGGCCGTTTCTCCGAGTGGAAGTCGAGGATTGATCGCATTCTGCTGATTGGTGGCGCCGTTTTGAAGGAAGTCGGGATTTTTGATGCGGTCCCCGCCTTTAGGGAGACTGTGATATTTTCCAATGAGGCCTTCATGGCTATGTTAGAGTCATTCCTTCCATAAACCAATACCTTCGTTGTGACGAATGGTGAGATTGGTTTCTCTTTGAAGGAGCTGAGCGCCATTCCTGGATTGACCATCCTTGGCAGACTCTATGAGGAGTTTATGCCGATCGACAGCGTCCTTGAGGAGCAGTCTGAGGAGTTTAGGCTTTTGTACATTCAGCTCGTCGCCTTCTATGATTTCTTGAAGGAGAAGGAGGGCTCAAAAGTAAGATCCAACAGATGGAAGAGTTTTAGCTCTTCGTCTCCCAACTTCTTTGAAAGTGGGGAGCCTTCTGATAACATGACCCGGGAAGATAGGGCTAAGGATCCGGGTTCGAAGAAGATTTTGGCTATGCAAGAAGAGTTGAGAAATTTCTTTGCGAGTACAAACGGCATATGTCCTGACATTGCACTGCGGAGAGATCTTGCTGTTTACCTCACTTTTTGGCTAGGTGAGGCTATTTTTGCTGGAGGAGATGGAATGCACATTAGGCCGCATTGTATTTTTTCGGCTTGTCAGATGGCGTTTGGAGAGCGACTTGCTTTGGTGCCAGCTCTTTACTCCCACTTGTGTACCGAACTGCAGGCTGCTGCTTTTTTGGTTCGGCTTGAGCTCCCTATGAATAGGGTATTTTCGGCCCATATCTTTTATTCGTGGTTTGTATACCACTGTCCTAGCTTCCACCGGCTGGGTGCTGCACAGGATGATGATCCTCTCATGATTCAACTGGCTAAGGGCAAAGCCGTGTCCGAGTCACTTTTATTTGCTCGCATGAGGATCCGACGGTTCAGGGACATCGAGATGGGGCAGTCTTCAGTGAAGCATTCTCCGGAGTTGCGGAAGAAAGCTTTTGACTTTGGTGCCTCCCGAGACTGTACCGGGGTTGGGTCGGGAAGGCATTACTCCTTGACAAATGCAGAGAAGGAGTGGCTTTTCAGCATACGTGTCGGCACGATGGTGTACCGCAGATATCATTTTGTCGACATCCAGTCATATATACCTTTCACTTTGCTCTGTAGTTAGGCTTTTCTCAAGGCGTTGTTGGAGCGCCTTCAAGCATGGTGAAGCGCTTTGGAGGTTTACAGGACGGGAGAAAGGCATGGGCTTTCTATAGTGCTGAAGACACTACTGCCATGGTTTCTTATCCTGTGTTGTCGACTTCCCGGACTGCCGGCTTCACGAAGTGGTTCGTGGAGAGCTTTTCGGCATATCGAGGGCTTTCTAAGAAGGAGCTTGATGTGAAGCTATTGTCTGGAAAAGGCCTTGGAAAGTCGGATGATATTCGGCGAGAGGAAGTTTGGGCTTCCTTTCTGGAGAGAAGCACAAGATAGGCTTTCTCGGTGACCAGGGAGTCATTGGTTCTGAAGCTGTTCGAGAAATACCTGATGAGGCTTTAGAGCAGCTAGAATAGGAGGAAGCTGAGCTTGATGCTTGGATGCAAGCGGCACAGAGGCGAGCTTTCGTGGAGTCTACTAGTAAGAGTAGACCATCCAGTGAGGAGTCAAGTGGGAAACCTGACTCTGATAGTGGGGTAGGTTCTTCTAAGAGGCGAGCCTGCAGGAGTAAAAGGAAGAGGAGTCATCATCGCAGCAAGGGGCAACATGAAGGTTCTCCTGATTTGGAAGTTCCTCTTACTATCAATAAGGAGGTGCTAGAGGATGTTGACGAGCCTCCAAAAAAGAGAAGCCGAGAAGAAGAGACTGTCGGTGAAGGTATGATTCTTCCTCTTTCTCTTTCCATTTCTTTTCATGGGATTTTTTCATGTTCTTACTTGCTTCCCTCCTGCTGTTTTTTTTAACAGAGGACGAAGACTTGACGATGCCTGAGGTTCCTGCCGATGAGGCGGTGACGGATCCGGTTGCGGCACTAGAAGAAGAACCTATGGATTCTGGAGTGGTTCTAGAATCTCCAATTGGTATAACTTCTTTTGCTTTCTTTTTTTTTGTCTGTGACTTGGTTTGCTAACATTTTTCTTGTCAGCTGGCTTGCCACAGGATTCCGATGACTTTAAACCATCGATGGACGCAAATGTTGATGATGCTTCCGATGAGTTCATGGAGGAAGAGAGTGCTCCACCAGTCGTCGAAGAAGGCATTTTGTAGTAATAACCCTGATAATGATTTTCAAACAGGATCATATTCATACCTTTTTGTGTTTCTTTGGCAGGTTTTGAAGTGACAGAGGAGAGTCCATCGCTTCTTTCAGAACCAGAGTAAGAGATGCCAGAGGTTGATCCAGAGGTAGAGACTCTTGCAACCAATTCCGACACGGTGGAGGAGGTACCTCGTGCTGAGATTCCTTCCCCAGCAGCTCCAACTGGAAAGAGTTCTTTTGTTACTCTTTCAATGAGGCATGACACGAGCAGCCAACCGACGGAGCGGGGCGAATCTTCAGCTGGGCCATCTCTTCTTTTTGCGAAGAAGGTGGTGGTGCGGGTTCTGAGCCCTTGGATTGAGATTCTCCTTGCTGGACACTTGGATGCCGGATTTGGCATGATGCAGCATGTGCAGGAGATTCTTGGTGATGCCGAAGAGGCTGGTCTGGATGTCACAGGTGCCAGGGTGATCGTTGATAGGATCATTGCACTGGGTGATAAGTGGTTTGAGACCATTGGTTTTGCTGATGACCAGTTCTTCAAGGAGATGTTTCTGGACCCTGCTGATAAGGCTAAGTCTGACCTGAATGAGGCTACACAAAGCAGGAAGCAGCTAGTCCAAGAGAAGAATTTAGAAGAGCTAGCCATCATTGGGCTGACACATGACCTTAACATCCTTGATAGGGAGGTCGATGAGGCCAGGAAACATCTTGAGCATTTGAAGGCATAAGTTGCTGCCAAATGGGCTGCTATAACAGAGGCTCGTGACAGGGAGAGTACTCTCACTCGCCGGGTTGCAGATGCTGATCGAGTTCTTGAAAGAAAGTTTCAAGAGGACAAACAATGGAAAACTACTCGGGATAAGCTTTCCAGTGTGAAAGAAGGGTTACGGCCTTCTCCAGCCTCTCATGGCAAGTTCCTGAAGAAGCGTGCCTTGGAAACTCTGACGGCTGAGGCCAAGAGTTTGCTTGAGAAGCTGAAATTTTGGCTGGAGACCATTTTTGGTTGAGCTCCTGATTTTTGTAGTAGAAACTATCCTTCTTCTTCTTTTTTTTTTGGTACCACATATATTTTTTTGGTACTCTTTTTTTTTTTTGTAGTACTTGTGAACACCTCTTTTTTTTTTGGTACTGCATGTATTTTTTGGTACTCTTTTTTTTTCCCTACGCTCACTTAAATCTTTTTGTGATGAAAGTAATTGCTAAATGGGATGCTTTTTTTGTTTGTTTTCCCTACGCTCACTTAAATCTTTTTGTGATGAAAGCAATTGCTAAATGGGATTTGATCAAAAGCTTGTCATTTTGTGAAAATATTTTGTCAAATGATTTATTTGGCATTGGAGCCAGATTTTGTTTGTGGCATGAGAGCCGGTTTTTTTGTGGCATTGATAGCCAATTTTTTTTGTGGCATTGATAGCCGGTTTGTGACATTGATAGCCGGGTTTTTTGAAAGCCAAGTTTTTGGTTTGTGGCATTGATAGCCGGTTTTGTTTTGTGGCATTGATAGCCGATTTGGTGGCATTTATAGCCGGTTTCTGGCATTTATAGCCTATTTTGGTGGCATTTATAGCCGATTTTGGTTTTCAAAAAACGCAAGTATCGACTAAAGTCGCCTCCCTGATGAATGGTCTTGCAAGTATCGATGGAATGTCGTATCCTTGCTCATTCGGTTGCGAGTATCGATGGAATGTCGCATCCTCGCGGATTTGCATGCAAGTATTGATGGAATGCCACTTCCTTGCTTTTTTCAAAAATTTTGGTTTTGCGGGTACTAACTTGATGTCGTTTCCCCACGATTTTTGAAATTTGCGGTTTCTCGAACCTTTGGGTTGTGGATATCAACTGCAATGTTGCATCTCCACTATTTCTTGGTTTTTTCGAACCTTTGAAATTTGGGTTGTGGATATCAACTGAAATGTTGCGTCTCCACGGTTTTTTTTGTTTAATTTTGTAAATATCGACGAAATGTCGTTTCCCTGTGATTTTAGAAGTGTCGAACATGGTTCGCATGCTTTCGATTTGTGCGAGTATCGACTAAGCATCGCTTCCTCGCGGTTTTTTGAAAAAAAAAATTTTTTGTTTAAAGACACGAGGGTCATAAGTTTTGACGTAAACCATTTAGGCGGTAAAAGGTAGGGTGGACTTGGGTGGAAATCCCTGTATCCGGATTTTGTTTCAATCCATGAATTTTGGTTTCAAGGGTTGAAAATTTTGGTCAAGTTAGGGAAAGGTTCCTAAACTTGGAGTTTTTTTTTTGAACAATGAAACGATGAAAGTAAGCATTGTTTAAATTTCTAGAAATTTCATCATTTGATATGAAAATTCTAAAAAGAGTGGATTTGGCGAGCGAGTACCTGGAAACCAGTTTTGGCCGTACAGGCATTGCTCTTACCCAGTTGGGTAAGTCTTCAAGGGTAGTTTCACTTTAAGAACTTGCCACTGATGGGTAGCATACATCTGTCACCCTCCATGTTTAGGAGTGCGTATGCGCCATCGGAGAAAACCTTGTCAATGACGTAGGGTCCCTCCCATTTTGGCTCAAGTTTTCCTTTGGACATGTGAGCGAAGACCATTAGTCTTTTTACCGCAAGAACCAAGTCACCCTTCTTGAAGGCGCGTTGCCTGACCTTTTTGTCGAAAGATCCTGCCATGCGTGCTTGGTAAAGTTCAATGCTTTGTCGAGCTTCGAGCCGTCTCTCATCGAGATTGTCCAGCTCATGGAGTCGCATTTTGACATTGCTTTCATGAGTCATGTCATTTTGTAATGATACCCTCAAGGAAGGAGTTTGTACTTCCAAGTGTACGACAGCTTCGCATCCATAGACCAAGGAGAATGGTGTGTTATGGGTTGGTCCTCGAACGGTGGTTCAATAGGCCCACAAAGCTTCAGACAGTTTATCGCTCCAGTCTCTTTTGTGACTAGAGACCATTTTCTTGAGGATTTTGCATAGTGTCTTGTTGAAAGCTTATGCTAATCCATTTGCTGTCGGATTGTATGGAGTCGAAGGACAGCTTTGGATTTTGTATTTGTCACAGAACCTGTAGAATCGATGATCCCAGAATTATGGTCCGTTATCATGGATGAATCTTTTGGGTATGCCGAAACGACAAATGATGTTGGTGCGCAGGAACTGAAGGACTGATGAGGTCTTCATTTCGTTAAGCACAAATGCTTCTTACGACTTGGAGAAATAATCTGTAGCGGCAAAGATGAATCGATGACCTTTGCTCGAAGGGTGAGAAATAGGACCTATGATGTCCATACCCCAGGCTTCGAAAGGCCATGAAATCGCTGTAGGATGTAGCCATTCTGGAGGCATGTGAATGTAATCTCCATGAACTTGGCAGTGTTGGCAGCGCTTAGCAAATTGCATTGCGTCAGCTACCATGGTAGGTCAGTAATAACCTAACCTTTTTATCTGATTATAGAGCTTGGGACCAGCCTGATGAGCTCCACAAAGACCAACATGAACTTCTTTAAGTGTTTCTTCAGCCTCTTGTTCTGACAAGTAGCGTAGAAGTACTCCGTTAAAGGATTTCCTGTAAAGGATTTTTGAAGGAATATCCAAATGAAAGCTTGGGGTTCGCCTTTGGATGCTTACCCGTTCTTTTGGATCTTCAGGTAGGATTCCGAACATAGTGTAATCAATGAACGGATCCCTCCAGTCGCGGATTGAAGTTTGAAGGATTGAAATCTGACTTCCAACCACTCGGTGGCATTCAGCAACTGCTTGGTGTGTGTTAAGAGGAGGAAGGATTCTTTTTTCGCACACTGTGATTTGCATGTTTTCCCCTTCCTGGATTGCCATAGATGTGGCAAGTCCAGCCAGGGCATCTGCACGTATGTTTTCACCTCTACGAATGTGGGTGATGTGACAGATGTCAAACTTTTGTAGAAGCTATTATGCCTTGTTGTAGTAAGGCAGCAAATCGGGCTTCTTGACTTCAAACTTCTGATTCATCTGGTTGACGATCAGTTGAGAGTCTCCAAAGATTTCCAGCATGGTGATACCGGATTTGATGGCGAGTTCCAATCCTAGGATCAGAGCTTGATATTTAGCTGCATTGTTTGTGCATGGTTCCAGTAGCGAGAATGCATGTGGAATCATGTATTTGTCAGGGCTAACAAAGAGGATGCCAGCTCCCGAGATCAACTGTCTTTTTTCATTTATCCTGGTTGCACCTTCAAAGTACATGTCCCAGGAGGCATTTTATGAGAAAGTCTCCACATTGTAGATTGGTTCATCTGGGAGATCTTCTCTGAGTGGAGAATCTTTAGGCAATGGATGC
This sequence comes from Litsea cubeba, assembly GCA_012931725.1. Taxonomy (NCBI): domain Eukaryota; kingdom Viridiplantae; phylum Streptophyta; class Magnoliopsida; order Laurales; family Lauraceae; genus Litsea; species Litsea cubeba. The sequence goes on from CM022954.1 coordinate 35,465,868, forward strand.
TCTGCGAGAAAGTCCGCTAGAGCTTGCCCTTTGATTGCCTTTTGTGGTACATACCTAATATCAAATTGTGACAGAAGGATGGACCATTTTGCCAGCCGGGCATTGACAGAACCTGCTTTTGTGACAAGGACCTTCAAGAGGTTGATCCTCGAGACCAGGCAGACTGTGTTGGAAAGCAAGTAGTGACGTAGCTTTTGTACGGCGAACATCACTGCAAGGCATTCTTTTTTGACTGGAGAGTAGCGATGCTCTGCACCTATTAGCATGCGGCTGGGGTAGTATAGAGCAGCTTCTTTTCGTTCATAATTTTCTTATGCAAGTAGAGCGCCGAGAGAGTGTTCAAGGGCTCTTGTGTACAAGATGAATGATTTTCTAGCGGTAGGAGCAACTAACACTGTAGGTTTGGTCAGGTATGACTTGATATCTTGGAATGCAGCTTCACAGTCAACATCCCAGATAAAGTTTACACCTTTTTTCATCAACCGAGAGAATGGACAGCATTTCCCCAAAAGATTGGAGATGAACCATCTGATGTAGGCCAATCTCCCTTGAAGCCCTTTGAGTTCTCTCAAGGTTCTTGGAGAGGGCATTTCTAGAATGGCTTTGACTTTTATAGGGTCAAGCTCTATTCCAGCTTTCCGAACTAAGAATCCGAGGAACTTACCCGACGAGAGGCCGAAGCACTTTAGAGGATTCATTCGTAGTTTGTGTTTGTGAAGCCGGAGGAAGACTTCTCGAAGGTCTTCGAGATGATCTTCTTTTCTTTTGCTTTTGACGGCGAGGTCATCAACGTAACATTCGACCGTTTTGTGCTGCATATCTTGGAATATTTTCATCATAGCCCTCTGATATGTAGCACCAGCATTTTTCAGACCAAATAGTATGACAGTGTAGCAATGCATGCCAAATGGGGTCCGAAATGATGTATGTTTTTCATCTTCATGATGCATCTTTATCTGATTGTAGCCAGAGAAACCATCCATGAATGTCATTCGCTTGAATCCACAGGTATTATCGATCATTACCTCTGGTATGGGGAGCGGAAATTCATCTTTAGGGCATGCGCCGTTCAGGTCTCTATAGTCAATACAGACCCTGATCTGCCCGTTTTTTCTTTGTCACGGGGACAATGTTGGCCAACCATTCAGGATGTTGTTCCTCACGGATGAAGCCGACGCTTTTGAGTTTTTGAACTTCTTGTTCAATTTTATCCAACACATCTGGACAGAATCTTCTTTGGCCTTGCTTGACAGGCTTGATGTCTTCTTGAAGATTGAGTTTGTGAACCGCTATTTTGGGGTCTAAGCCTGGCATTTCAGCGTAAGACCATGCAAAGCAATCAACGAACTCACGAAGAAAGACGATATACTCAGGTAACTCATCATCCTTTATATTCTTGCTTATGAATACAGGACGTGGGTTATCTGGTGTTCCCAAGTCTTTCTTTTGAACAAGACCTTCTGTTGAAAGGTTCGAACGTGGTTCCTCCATAATATTTTCGGAGGCTTCCAACTCTACGAAACCTCCTGGGGTTTCAAGGGCATTTCCAGACCATGGTTTTGTTTCTTTCCACGGGTCTTCTTGATCGGCAATTTTCTCAAGGTTTGCTATGAGATGGTCCCAATCGCCGGTTGAAACCGTGTCGAAGTAAGGTACTTCTTTTGGAGACGAGGATTCTTCTGGGTTAGAAGTCCATATGTCTGTGCCATCGGACAATTCCTCTTCATTGTCAGAGAAATCGTACCAATTGGATGAGCTTCCTTGATCTTTGTCAGGTGACTCATCGAGGAGATATCCAGGGATATCGATGTCTTCATGGACTTGAGATGTTGAAGCTTGGTCAGTAAATTGACTTTTAAGCCTTTGTGTCAACTGTCTCAGGGGAGTGTCGGGATCATACCCTAGCCCGTGTGAAGACTTTTCTACATGGCCGTAGAGTCTCCAATCTTCCAGTTGACTTTTGGTCAAGGCGGGCCCCAATGGTGTGAGAATACTGCGTCCTTCTCCCAAACCGACTGGGTTTTGAGCGTCATAGCCCATTTTCTTCATAATAGCTTGTGCCACAGGACTATATAAGGATAGTTAAGGCATACCTTCATTTTGGAAGGGCTCAAGCATGGAGTTTGATGAAGAAGCATTCGATCTATGGAAGAGGATCGACTTTTCCTTTGCTGAATTTGCTGGGAAGGAAGCTGACATAGGATCTTCTATGTCAGAAGTTGTCTCCATTGGAGTAAGAGCAGGTTGAACTTGCTGAGTGTCAGCTTGGCTTGACGATGGTCGTCTTCTGGCTCGGAATCCGAATCCGTGTCTTGCATGATAGATACGAAAGAGACAATAAATTTGCCCCAAGACTTTTGCTTTGCCTTCTTCACTTTGGTCGTGATGACTAAAGGCTTCGAAGGTTTGAGGGAGATGATGAAGGGAGTTTGAATGCTCTCTTCAGATTTACCAGATGGTTTGTTTTCTTTCGGTGATTGCTGATGAGCCTTGCCTTTATCTTTCTGGAGATTTTCGGCAAAGGGTGTTGTGTGCTTCTCATCTTCTTCTTTTTCACCTTCATTCATCTATGAGTCTGCAAAGTGGACTTCTTTACCTTTGAAGGGTTTTCTATCCGCAAAGACTCAATGTATCATGCCGTCGTCGCCAACAAACTTGATGCATCGATGTAGAGTTGAAGGGACAACACCATTCTCATGGATCCAGGGGCATCCAAGAAGGATGTTGTAGCATGAAGGGGTTTTTATTACATACACAGTGACCTCAGAGAAAAGATCACCGATCTGCAACTTGAACCTGATTTTGCCCATAGGCCTTTGAGTACTCCCATCATATCCAAAGATAGATACAGATGTGTGGCTCAGCTTGCTAGGTGGGATCCCAACTCTTCGAGAGCCGAAGTAGAGATGAGGTTGAGTGCAGAACCTGAGTCGATCTGAACTCTGTGCATAGGCATTTCCTTGATGTACCCTGTGAAATACAGGGGTCGGTTGTGCCTTGTTTCGCCAAGTAGGAGGTCGTCCTTAGTGAAGGCAATGGTTGCACTGGCTACTTTTTGAACCGAGAGGCATTCGAAGCATGATCCCTCATTTTTATTCTTTTCTTCCTTTGAGGAAGCTTCTGTGTCTTTGACCCGATAGTCCATTTCAATTTAGAGGACTTGCGGGGCATGTTTGTTGACATCCTCATTCAGTTTTTGTAATTCTGAAATGATATTATAATGAGTGCACGGAGACATTCGTAATAAATCTTGGATGTGCAAACGTGCAGGTATGTGCTTGAAATGTTCGATCAAGTCATACTCGAAAGCCTCCTTGGGGCCTGCATGTTCATCATTGTTGCCACGGGGCGCTTACAACATCTTTCCCCGAAGGATTTACATATGTAAATGAAGATTGGTTGTAATTCTTGTGGTAGTTCCGGCTAGAGCGGGTGCCTCTACCAACTTCGAGAGCTTCTTGAGAAGGGTCTTCATTTGGAAGATTGTCTTCAAGATCAAGAGGCTGTTGTTTTTCATTTGACGAGGATGTATCTGCAGCAGAGTTTCCATCCTCAGTGATTGTGTTGCACGGAGCATTTTTCGGGAACAAGTCCTGAACAGCATCCAGTAACCTTTCTTCTTCGTTGACCAATTCATCGTCCTAAGCATCAATAGCTGGGGATTCTTCAGTCAAGAAGGGTGTGAGCTTTGAAGTCATAGTCTCAGGAGAAGAAACCTGAGAGGGTGCCGTCTCAGTGAAAGTCACGTGAGATGAGGTGGCTCCAGAGGATATATTGCTAGGCGTCGTCGGAGTGTAAGTGATATCATCAGACGATGCTTCGGAAGAGCTATAATCCCGAATTATCACATTACAAGAAGCTCTAACAGGAGACGTTGTCTGATCAGAGTCAGACTCATCCTTGGATGTAAGAGGATCGTCTATCCAGCAATTTTCTCCATTTTCAGGAGTTAAGGGAGGATGTACCTGATGGTCTTCAGGGACTTCAGGCTCGCGATTGCGAGGAAGCTCGTTGACGCGGTCCTGCTCTTGTTCTAGAGTGAAATGCTACAAGATCCTTGCATATTCTTCAAGATCAGGCATGGGAACCAAATCTTCTTCTTCATCAACTCTTTGTGGCTCAACATAGTTGATTTCCACTGGAGCAATGACGGGTGCTGGTTCAACAACATTTTCTTGTACAACCTCTTGGTCTTCTTCATCATCAAACCAGGATCCTTGTAGCTGTAGGGGGTTATACCAGATTACTGGCATAAGATGAGTCTCAGGAACCCATTCTTCATCGGAGAGATATTCTCCTATTTCAAGGGGCTCCTCCCACTCGTCGGTGTAATTGGATTCGAATCCATGCTGTAAATTACTTCCTTGAAGGAAGTAGTGATATGATATTCAAGCCATCAAGCCATCATATCCAATTGATCCATGGATATTGATAGAGGGGTCTACTTGTGTTAATGTGGAAGTTTAGGGTCTTCTATGTAATATTCCTAAGACTGGAGTTCAATTGCATTTATATAGTGGAGTTATTTGCAATTAACTGTGGGCCCGGATTACACATGAGATGTGGGGTCGCGTGTCCCAGTTGGAGCCAGCTTTCTAAGAAATCCCTAGTGGTCCTCACGCAAGCCCAATTATTAGAAAGTATCTAATTCTAGTTGAACTCTGAAAGGAAAGTTACTATTTCTATTTGAAGTGAGACTTCTAATAGTGGTAATAGTTGACTTACTAATTTTAGTAGAAGTGAGACTTCTATTTTAATTAGAAAGGAATTGGAAAGTTACTAATCATATTTGAAGTGAGACTTCTAATTATGATATGGTAAGTTACTAATTAATTAATGGAAGTAAGACTTCTATTTTAATTAAGAAGAGATAGTTACTAATTTTTGGAAGTAAGACTTCTAATAGGAATTAGTAAGCGGGGCTTGCAAAAGCTATAAATAGAGGAGAGGAGGGCTAGACGTCCATGTATGCTCCATACATAGGGATTCACGTCCAGCCCTCTCTAGTGCAAAAGTTGCACGAGTTATTTCTCTCTTCCCTTTTCTAGTTCTCTTTCTAGTTCCTCCCTAGAGTTCCTAGTAGTTTTCTCTTGGGGATCCCACCATCTTCTTGAGAAAAGGAGAATCTGATACGGGTCATAGCGTGGAAGATCAAGAGGTCTTGCAGATCCCTATTTGATTAGTGAAAGCATTTCATCATCAAAGAAAGACGCAATTTCTCCATTAGAGCACAACCGAGCTCCAAAGGTATTATCTACTTCCTTGCATGTTGCAGATTTATTAATTGTTGTTTCTATATTCTAGATAGATTGTTTTACTGATCATGATGGCTGAGATTGAGGACATGGATCTTGGATTGGGTTTTATAGCCTTCTGGATAGTTGATCCCTACATCAAGTGGGTCAAAAGTTTTTGAAACCTATCCTAGAGGCCCACCCTATTTCAAATAGTGGGAATGGTCCCAGCGTCCCAAAGACGATAGTTCGGGGAGTCGAGGTCGACCCGGAGTTCAGAGAGTTGCCGAGGGAGTTGCTTCGACAGCTGATGGGGTGCTTGTAGGTGCGCGTGGTTTGCTTCTGTTGAAGCATGAGCTGGTGCTTGTTCTCATCGAAAGTAATGGTCAGCGACGCTGCCATTGTTAGTTTTTAGAAAAATTTCTGAAACAAGACCACATCCATTAGAATCACAAGAATATAATGATCATTAATGGGAAGTTCGATGGTTTTGTCTTTCAAATCGCTCGAGGGATATGACCCAAGCAATATGAAGAAGGCAAAAAGCCATAGAAGGTACAATTGTTCTGATCACAGGTACGGTAAACCCAGAATGAGCATCCCAGTGACTACTAGAAGCAATTGTGAACCTAAATTCGACTTATCGAGAAGCAAAGCTTGCTCGATGTAAGAAGAATAGAAGGTTGGAGCTACAAATGTGCTGGTCACGAATACAGTAGACCCTCAAAGGGCGTACTAGTACCGCTAGACACAAATCTTTGGAGACCGTATCCATGAGATGAGATTCTTTGTTTTGAAAGGTCAAGATTGGATTCATCAAAGAGAGCGGATGATATTCCGATCCATATACGGTCTCAGCGATTTCCACGAGCGCCGGTACTCAGAAGGAAATGAACCATAATTTCTCGGATCTGAATCCAAAAATGACGAGTTTTTTTTTTTTGAAAGGCCAAGATTGGGTTCATCAAAGAGAGCAAAAGGCATTCCAATCTGAACACGGGCTCAACGATTTCCGCGCGCGCCAGTACTCCGAAAGGAGGAGACCAAAATTTCTCCGATCTGAACCCAAAAATGACGGAAGTTTTTTTTTTAAGTTTTTTTTAAAATTTATTTATTTATTTATTTTTTAAAATTTTCTTTTTTAAAAATCCTTTTTTATATTTTTATATTTATTATTTTAAAATTTTTTATTTTAAATTTTTTTTATTTAAAAGACGAGAGAGTACAAGTAGGTCTCCTAACCCGGTCTTATGAAATCTCGATTGATAGAATTGCTCCGGGTAAGGGTACGATTACTTAATGAACCCGTTTGGAGGACCCTTGCCTAGAACAGTCAAGCTGTCTCCACACTCTAGACAAGGCTTTTCTTAAATCAACCGTGATCAAAGAATGCAATTGGTTTAACCTTAGTGGTCTATGTCTTTTTTTATTTTTTTATTTTTAGTTCTCTAATGACCTCATCGAAGAGAAACGATAGCCCAAATCCTTAGTCGAATAGGCTCAACATTTCTGTAAGCACGATGAATGATAGGAGGGGATCAAGGTTTCTCAATTTTGAATCCAAACTGAGAAATCTGATTTTTTATTTTTTATTTTTTTATTTTTAGATCTCTAATGAACTCATCGAAGAGAATTGATGGCCCAAATCCTTAGTCGAACAGGCTCAACATTTCTGCAAGCACGATGAACGATAGGAGAGGATCAAGGTTTCTCAATTTTGAATCCAAACTGAGAAATCTGATTTTTTTTTAGATCTCTAATGAACTCATTGAAGAGAAACGATCGCCCAAAACCTTAGTCGAACAGGCTCAACATTTCTGCAAAGCACGATGAATGATAGGAGAGGATCAAGGTTTCTCAATTTTGAATCCAAACTAAAAAATCTGATTTTTTTTTCGATCTCTAATGAACTCATCGAAGAGAAACGATGGCCCAAATCCTTAGTCGAACAGGCTTAACATTTCTGCAAGCACGATGAACGATGGGAGAGGATCAATGTTTCTCAATTTTGAATCCAAACTGAAAAATCTGATTTTTTTATTTATTTTTTAGATCTCTAATGAACTCATCGAAGAGAAACGATGGCCCAAAACCTTAGTCGAACAGGCTCAACATTTCTGCAAGCACGATGAATGTTAGGAAAGGATCAAGGTTTCTCAATTTTGAATCCAAACTGAAAGCTCTGATTTTTTATTTTTTTTGTTTTTGAAAAGAGAAAGAGTGGAAATAAATTCGAAGAATTAGAAATTCCCAAAAAATCTCATCTCATTTTTTTAGATGCGGAATCCAACATAGGTCACCAATTGGAAAGTAACCAATGAATCCAAAAAAGAAGTATAAGCATGGAGCAAAAGATATGATATGCAAATATTTTATTTCTAGCATCGTGTTCTCAAATGAACGAGTCCCACCGGGTGTGCCAACTTGATGGATCGCGCGTTCCTGGCTCGGTTCTACCGAGGTCGGCGAACGTGGGAGTCCGTGGAGTACGACCTTTTCGTAACCGGGGGGCAGAAGCGGGTATTAACATTTTTTGTGTTGGTGTGCCAGATTTTCTATTTTACTTGGAATTGCAAGTGGTGATCCGGAGATCGACCTTCGCAAGTAAAAAGGAAATCAACTTCTTTCAAGTTTTTCATTGCACATATATTTAAGAAAAGAGACATTTTCTTGATTTGCCGTGAAAGGCAATTGTTTTGGCGTTTATAGTCGATTTACAATTCTTATCAATAATGAAAGACAAGAGTTGTGATTTTTGTCTCTTTTGCTAAAATACAAACTATAATGAAAAGTAAGAAAAGGAGGATCTAACTTCTCAGGAGATTGTGGGGGACTCGTTCAGATTGACGGTCGCAAGTCATATGTGGACTTCGCCATCATCCATGTAGATGAGAACAGAGGATGTTCTTGATTCACTTGGCTTGGCTATGACCTTTGGTTTTTAGAGGACAAAGACCAAAAGGAAGTCCTATGTCCAATAAAAAGCTAAGTAGACGGGCTAAAAAGCCACGTCTAAGCCATTGGAGGCAGAAGGAGAAGGCAAGGACCTTGGGGGTACCCCCCAAGGGACTTTTGTCACCTTGTAGTAGTGGTTGGTGCAGAAATTTCATAGAGTTCTCTCTCTTTCTTTCTCTAGATTTTCTGTGCTTAGAAGCTGATCTGATTCTGATCTCTGGAGTTGTTTGATTTTTTCTGATCTGGATTTCTTTAGAGTGCTCTCCTATTTATAGGCTCTTGGTAGCCATTTAGTTGAGTTTATGGGCTTTTATTATCATTAAGCCACATAATGGGAGGAGTTTCAAGGTTTAATTCCTTTATTTTGTAACTCCTTTTCCTTGGCTTCTGATTGGCCAGAGGAGATTGAGGGCATTTAATCACCATGATGGGAGGAGTTTCATGGTTTAAATGTCATGAATCTCTTGATTTGTAACTCTCGGATGCTTACTTCTGATTGGGCAGTCCAAATAAATGAATTAATGACTGCAATAAAGCTAGTCATTTAATCGCATTAAGTGGTTGCCGAGCAGTTGAAGAGTCGCGGGTCGTGCCGCGTCTTTTGGGATTCTTCTGGCGATGATCATCTATGGATCTTTATGTAGATCGACAATGGATGACCATGTAACTTCAGGTATTGGTTGCCAACAGTGGGTTGGTGCCACCTGTCCTGTCGATTTCTCGATTGGTCGGGTAGAAAGCACACTTTTTTTGGTTGACCAGTTGGCGATCAATGTTGGTTTTTGATACTCTTGATGATTGACTCGTGATTTTGACGGATGTCAAAGGATTTGGCGGTCCAAAGGTATGAATTTTGGAAAATCCCAAGAGTCGAAAGCTTCGAATCACGAAAAATGGGCTTTCCGGGGCGTACCTGGCGATTCCGGGCTCCATGGTCGCCGGCGACCATGGGCCATTTGCGACCCTGGGGGGATTTCCCCCTTTTTGTCCCGTTTTGCGGCCGTTTTTGATGTTTTTTTTATTCTTTTTTCTTCTGTATTTTTTATTGACATTTTTTTATCATTTATTGGCCGATTTTCCTATAGAAAACTTGACAAGAATCCTTGCATCTTGGAGTGCAAAGTTTCCAATTTTCCGGGAAAGCCGAAGACTTTGTTGCGTAGAGCTGTCGATTTTCCGTCAGAAGTTGAAACTGGAATAAACGATGTCGGAATGACTTGAAAATTAGGGTGAAGCTTCCTAAGCAATAAATAAGACCAACCATAGGCTTTTTCTTGCATTTTGAAGCCGTTTGGGGTTCTATTGCTAGTAGACTTGTTTTTATCGCGAAGAAGATGTCGCAGCTTGATGTGCGGTCAACCGATGTCCGATTGACTTGAAATTTGACAGGGAACCTATTGGAGTCATTTTAAGATGATCCATAGGCTCTGTCTTGGAAACCATAGTCTCAGGGAGCTTCACCGCCGAGAGGCCTGATTTATTTTCCGAGCGTCAAAGTCTGGTCAAATGTTTTGTAAGCATTTTGAAGCCGTCCGCCCATGTGCTCTTTTTGATGAGTGATGGCCTCGGTGGTTCTCGCCGCCGAGAGGCTTGATTTAGTTGTTTGAGGGTTGATGGAGGGCCAAACGTTATCGGTTTGACTTGGAACTTGACGTGGAGCCTTTTGGATGAATTCTGAGACCATCCATAGGCTCTGATCGAAGATTTGGTGTCTTTGATGCTGTCACCGCCGGGAGCTCCTGTTCAGCTGCTGGAGAAGCAGGTTAGGCCAAATGATTTTGAAATGGCCCGAAATGTTCATAATCAGCTCATCTTTTTGCTTCAACTTCCCTTAAGTTCTTCAACTCCCCCTTATTTCATAATCAGCTCTTTCACTGTTCTCCCCCATTGTTCTTGCTCTCCCCCATTGTTCTAGCAGTAGTGTTTTCAGATTTTTTTCTTTTCATTTTTCTTCTCTTCACCCTTAGTCTTCTTCTCCTAATTAGTCTTTATGTTTCTTCTTCTCCCCCATTGACATCAAATTGTTAAATAGTCTGCAAATAAAACTCATGCAAACACATACCTTTCTCATAGCATAATTTTGATATCGTTAATGTAAGGGAAAGAGAAAGCAATCATATAGATGGAAAATGGATCAAAAGATGTCATTTAATATATAAAGAGATTAAAAGTCTTACAATTTTGACAAATGACATAGACATAAACATGACCATCCATAAACTGAATATAGAAGTTCAAATGACAAAGTCTAAACTGATTATCCATCCTTTTTCCCAACACAAAAGACACCACCAATATTACACCAATTAAACACAAAATGTGTTGACAAGAAAAGTCCTAATCAGAATCTGGAGATGGAGGTGATGGAGATGGTGGTCCAGCAATGTCATCCCTCCTGCAACTCTTTGAGATATTGGAGAGATACTTGAACATTTTGCTTATTGTTTTTGACTGTTTCTTCTATTTTCTCTTCAAGTAGGCTATGTCTCACTCCACAGCTGCTTGCCAATCAGTAGATGTGCCAGAGGTAGAAGGACCAGCAGCTTGCCTTGAAGATGAGGCACGAGAAGGAGGAGGTGGAGTCCTAGGCAGCTCTTGTCCCAAGGGAGGCTCTTGTGCCAATGGAGGATCATCTGCTATGGGAATTTGAGGATTCGGAATGAGATTCATTTGATTCAGATTGGTCAAAGAAAATGGAGCTTTGAAAGTGGGGCTTTCTCCAGTGGGTATAGGAATACCAAACTGGAGGGCAATCTGAGTCATTAAGTACCCATATGGAATTGCATTCTTTTGTGCAAGTGAATTTCGAAACTTGATAATTGTATGGCATATGAGAGAGGGTAGACAAATGAGAGTGCCAGTTACAACCTTGGACAAGACACTAACCATGAAAGCAGTAAGCTTAGTTCTATTTCCACCTCTTGGATATACATTATAGGTAAAGAGGTTGTGGATACCCCTATTGATGGGAACTAGGGAACTGATAGTTAAGTGATGTTTCTTGTTGTCCCAAGGACAATTGAAACCACATATGTCCATAGTGGCTTGGATTCTTTCATCTTCCGAAGGAGTGTCAGACATAAATGTCACTCCCGTAGGAGTGCAAGGAATCCCCATGATTAAGCCTATTCTCTGGGGTGTAAACACTTCTTCTCTATCCATGAAAGAGATGGTAAATGAACAAGCATTAATTGAGTCATTAGTGCTTGTGATAGATGCATACAAGAATTTTACTAGTGAAGGATATGCATTATCACCCCAATGAAGAATCCTATCCCATCCTACTTGACCAACTACATTACTCATATTAAAGCCCATGGAACTAATCTTCTCCACTATAGTTCTTCTTTCCACTATATAGGCCTTCTTTAAAGACTTTGTAAAATGTTGGAGTCAAGTCTTAAATTGGTTGAAGGAGGAGAAGGTGAAGGAGATGAACTTTCATTTCCACTATACTCTATTGGTCTGCTAGAGGAGGCTGTGGCTTTTCCCTTCTTAATAGGACGCCTAGGGGTAGCCTTCTTTGTCCTAGGAGGCATTTCCACAGACACTTAGTGTGGACAGTGAGTTTATGGTAGAGAGATTTGAAAAATAGAGAGTAATTGTGCACGAAAATGAGGGAAGGAGGTTGAACTCACTTTTGCCTGAATCTAACTTGGAAAACAAACAAGAACAGATGCTGAAATTACAAGGAACCTTGGTTCAGACACACTGTCAAGCATCTGGCAGGCACAAATTGAGGTTGGGATAAACATTGAACACTGTTGCTCACTCTTGAAAAAGAATGTCTACAAATGATCACTGATCCTTAACAAATCCATACATGATGTGAAAACAAACACAAATGGTCAGATCAGAATGTGACCCTTGAAGTTGGGTTTCTCAAAATAGCACACAGTAGTCGACAGTGAACGTAGTGTAGCTTGGAAATCTTGACTTGTTGATGGCTTACGAGCTTTTGGAGAATCACTCTTGATTTTTTTTAAAACACACGATCAATGCAGAGAGTCTTCAAACCACTGAACCAACGCTGCCAAACGAACTGCTGCCGTCCGAATCACAAATGAGCAAAGAACAGCTGAGACGATGCCTATGGAGATTCGCTTTGAGAGAGATTTTTCGAAAATCTATACTAAGAATGGTTTTGATCTTCAGCCTTGAAGGAGTGTTGCTAGCAGAGAGAAGTAGAAAGAGCCCTAGGTTTGTTGATGAAGGGAAGAACAGAACAGAAGAAAGGGATTCTGCACGTAGGGTTTTTAACGAACCATTGCTTCGTCGGTCAACCGATGACTTAAGTATCGGTCAACCGATACTTGTAGAAAAGTGGACTAATCCACTGAATCTACATTCTTAGCTGATGATCATTACTTAGGGTGTTTTATGATTGATTTAACTTATGAAGGACAATTAACAGATCATAAGAAAAGTAATCAGTAATTTTTTTAATTTAAATTGATTAAACACATGCATTTTAATATCAAGTACCTTTTGAGTTCAAAAATGCATTTTCAACAACTAATTTTCAAACAATTGGGAATTCTAAACATATAGAGAATACTAAGAAAGTTTGAACCATTTAGACTTAGGACCAACAAGACATATAACTTATGAGAATGGGTTGGTCTATTCTAATTACTAGGCCTTAGTATTTGTCTAATAGCCTAACCTTAGGTATCCATCTAAGGTCTTGATCCCTTGAGCCTATGTTTGAGATTTCACCAACTATAGGAGATAAATATAGATTTCTTTTAGACTTGACATCATATCTTTGAGGTTTGACAAATTTATAATTAGAATATTGTTCATTAGTTTTTGGTAGTTGGTGTTCAACTTTCTTTTTATCCTTCTCATTTCTTTTAGCTTCTCCTTCCTCTTTTTGTCTTTCGAATTTTAATTTTAATCTTTCAACATTTTTCAAAAGTTCTTTCATTTCCAAGGTTAAAGGAGGTAAAGTGAGAGGTTTCTTATTGATGGATTTGTTTTGACCATTCTTTACTTGTTTAGTCTTTTTAAAATCTTTCTTAGAAGACTCTTGTTGAGATATTTTAATTTGTTGAAACTTTCTAGAGTCTTCCTTTGATTTAAATGCCTTAACCTTCATAGAATTAGATTTTCCATTTTTAGGTTCATAGATAGGTTTAGACAAATGACTTTTTCTTAATTTGTACTCAAATTTGAAATGCCCTTCATTACCACAATAATGACATTTTATTTTAGGCAATGGAGAGTGAGTGCATGAGAATGAGGACTCACCTTTCACAAATGTGTTGGTGAAATTTGGGTCATGTGTAACATGCTTATTGAATCCAAGACCAGTCCTATCTCCTTGTGATTTACCCATTTTAAATAATTTTTCTAATTTCTCTTCACTTTGGGTAAATTTGCACTCATACTTGTGTTTGTGTGTCTCAAGTTGAGTGACTTTTAATTCAACTTGGGATTCATTAATTTCAATGTTTGGATCTCCAATAGATGGAAGAAGGAGTGGTCTAGAAGAATCTACAAGGGAATGTACTACATCCAACTGAGTGGAAACCATTCTAATGATTTTCATGCAATGCACAACTAGGGTTATGACTCTAGGTTTTTACACCTAATCAAGAGTTCCAAACACTTGATCCTAAATATAGAGCAACCTTGCTCAGATACCAATTGAAAGTCTAAGGGATCCTAACCCGAGGGGGGGGGGGGTGTGAATAGGGTGATCTTCAAATTAATGGTCAATTTTAATTTCTTGCCAATTTACTTTTAACAAGTGATGATTATGTGAGTAAGTGCGGAAGATAAACAAATCAATCACCACAAGCCATTCACCATTACACAATGATTTATAGTGGTTCAGCTACATCCGCTACCGGCTTGTGCTCAATACCCCACCGGATTTTCACTATTTTTGCTTTTGCAATAGGCTAAGCAATAACCTTTACAAAGTTGTTTTTCTAGGCTAAACAACAACCTATACACTATGCTTTTCTTAGGCTAAGCAATAACCTCTACAATATATTTCTTTCTCAAGAAAGTGTCTACACACTAGAAGAGAAATAGATTAAGCTCTTAAAAGATGCCTCTTAATTAGGCAAATATGAAAGTGAAAATAAACTTATACAATACACTAAGAAATGTAAAGATGAATGCTCATGGGGTGTGTGTGTGTAGAACTTCAATCAAGTTAAAAATTAAGTCCAATGAATTTTATGCTTAAAGCATTTCAAAATTTAAAGCACATAAAATTTATGATTGAAGTTAAATGCAAATCACCTGAACAATTACCAACTTGTTAATGATATGAAAATCTAAAGATCACAGGTTGTATGAAAATGATTAAGACTAATCAAGTGATGCATGTGTAAAGTTGTTTTCAAAAATAAAGGTTTAACTAAAGTTCTAAACAAATTGAAAACAACAAAGAAAGACTCAAACAAGTTAATATATCATGCTATAAAGAAATCAAAGATTTAGGCTAAGCATGATTAACAAGTTTTATACTAAACTTGGTTTGAAATCAAGAGGTGGAATCCAAAACATGTGAATCAAAGATTAAATAAGATATGAATTCCACACAACATAGTTAGCATGCTAAAAAAATATTTTCCAAAGGTTTAAAACAAAGCATGAAACATATGAACTAGGAAATTAAAGCTTACTAGAATTTAACTTCTTGTAAACAAGCTTTAGCTTTCCATTTGGACCAATTACGCTCAATTAATTCATTTCCTTTGCTTGGGCACTAGCAACACCAAAAATGGCCTCTTTTTCGTCACACATTTCCTAGGAATGAACTTGCTTTTTATAGAAAAAGTGGTCCAATGGATGCCTGTCGGTCAGCCGACAACTAGGTGTCGGTTGACCGATAGCTCAACGGTCACATGCAATCATATTTTTGAAAGTTTTTCTGACCCATATGCATTTGTCGGTTGACCGTCATTTATCGGTTGACCAACAAGGAACCGATAGATGAACCGATAGCACAAAGATGATGAAAAAGTCGCTGTCTGTTTTTGGAACCGACAAGCTCTCGGTCTTACAATTCATGCACTATCGATTGACCGATGGGAGCCGACGAGCAGACCGATGGAGAAGGTCTGAAATGTAGCTCTCTGGAAATGGAGCCGATGAAGCCATCGGTTGACCTTGGTTCATGTGTGGGTTAGCCGATGCGAACCGACAACTTGACCGACAGAGTGGTCAGGTTGTTTTTCTGAGGATCTGAAGTTTTAGAAGAGTGAAACTTCAAAACCATTTTGAAAACTCAGATTTGAAAGGTGTTTTTATAAATTGTTTCATCAAGAAAAATATGATTAAAATCAATATTCAAATCAACTAAAAAGAGTTTAACTTAAAACATGAGTAGTTTAATTCAAAAGATGATTTTCAAGAATATTATGCAAATGCAAGACATCAAGTTGCAAACAACTTAGGGTCTAACAATCCAGAGATGCCAAGAAACCCTCATTAGACTACTATATTTCAGACTTTTAACTTGATGTTTATGGCTTTATCTTTTAGACTTCTATTTTTATATTTTAGTGTTTGATCGATATATTTAGTTTGTAATATGTTTGATAATATTTGATCTGATATATTTGGTTTGTAATATTAATTCTATATTTAAAATAATAATAACTAGATATTTAAAACCAAATTAAAATGAATAAAAAACTAAATTAAGATTGAATTTAATATAATAATAAAACTATTCCAATCAGTTATTGGAGACATGGTTTAAAAAAAAAATATGAAGTTACCGACGCCATTGGCGTTGGTAACTTTAAACAAAAACACCCTGACACTAGCAGCGAGTGTGTTATTTTCAGAAGGTTACCGACGCCAATGGCGTCGGTAATTTTAATTTAGACTTTCCGACGCAGTCAACGCGTCGGCAAGTATATTTACCTACGTTTTTTTTCCTACGCCTTTTTAAGTTTACCGACGCATTGACTGCGTCGGTAAACTTCAGTTTTGTAGTAGTGATCCTTTTCTCTTCATGACCCTTCCACTTTTTCCCTTTTTGTGACCATCGTAGCTATCTATTGCAACCCTCTCAGTTCTCATTACTTCTTCTATTTTTGCCATCTTTTTTAGGTGTCATTACTTCTTCCATTCGTCATTTGCACCACTTGTGCACCCATTGCAACCTGAAGCTCATCAGAACAGTAGATTTTCTCCATATTTTTTTTATAGATTCCACTTAGTATATATTTTTCTTTATAAATTCTTCATCACTCATCTAGTTGCAACGTTGACGTATGAGTCTCTCTCCCACTGTTAGTTGTTTTAATATGGGTTTTCTTATTTTTATAAAAATAAGAAAGGTGAAAAAGATAGAGGTAATGTCTTTGAGATGATGGAAAGTGAAGGTGTGTTTCCTTCCATGTGCTTGGTGAAATGCTTAAGCGGTATTTTCTTTAATCTTTTTCTGTAGAGAGTACCTTTTTTCATTAACATTTAAAGTTGAAGTGGGTGAGATGAATTGAGTTTTCTTTTAAAGTTGATCCTCATCATTATGATAGATAAAATGAGAGTGCATAATTTGTAGATTATTAATTAGACAAAGAAGGATCTAAAGATGAATAATAAAAAAAAAAGAACACTAATGAGAGCCACATGAACATGGCTAGTCTAGCCAGTGGATATTTTCTAATTATGTATTGTTTATTTTGTGACCTAATTTTAATGTTTATTTATAAACTTAAACATGTCGATTTGTACTCTTGAAATGGATAATTTGTAAACTTATAAAAGTAATGTGATTTATTTGTTAATGGATGATTTGTGGTTATATATGTGGTTTTTTTATTGCATCTTTAAATTTAAATTGTATTTTGAATACTTGATAGTTTGTTAATGTGGAACACTCTCTCATGGTTTAGTTTTAATAATTTTCTTGTGGGTAGTTGTTGACTTTAGTGAGAAGTAAGTTTTGATGTAGATGGTTGTTGTTTGTTAATATCCATTTTCATATTGTGGATGGATGTTGATTTGAGTAAATAAGAAGTTGTTAATGTGGATGGATATTATTTGAATGAGGAAGATGATATTATGTAGATGATGTTAAGTTTTTAATGAGGAAGAGGTTTTAAATTTTGAAAGTGAAACATGCCCTTGATGTGAAGCTCCACCCCTTATGGACCCTCACTTTGATTTGAATATTAATAATTATAGTATGTGTTATCTAATTATACTATTTAATAGGGATTAGTAAGGGTAGAGTAGTGCTTTAGCCTATTTTCGAGGAATTAGTCTCTTTTTGTGTTTCATAGGTTCTATAGGGTGTCAATTGTAATTGTTAGAGTTTGTTAGTTAGTTGGAAGCCCTAACTAGTAATTAGAACTAATAGGAGAGGTTTCCACTTGAGAATATTCCAACTCTTCTAAAACGGACCCAAATGCCCTTGTACTTATCTTCATTTTCTACTAAACTAGGTAGGACATTTAGTCATTAGCTACCCAACTCAACCTATATAACAAACCTCTCCCATGCCGAATGAACCTTCATCTCTCACTCTCATTTCTGTTGACACCAAAAAATGTCACTTTGCCTCTTCAAGATCCAAAGAGCTACATGAAGTCGCAACCTGCCATAAATAGGCAATGCCACTTCCAAAAATCAAATCTTGTCAGAATCAAACAAAAACTGCAAGATCCTTCAAGACAGCCAAAAGAGGAGTACACAAGAAGTTTCGGGCCATTTCAAAATCATTTGGCCTAACTTCGCTTCTCCGACAGCCGAAAAGGAGCTCTCGGCGGCAAAAGCATCGGAGACGCCAAATCTTCGATCAGAGCCGATGGATGGTCTCAAAATACATCCAAAAGGCTCCACGTCAAGTTCCGAGTCAAACCGACAACGTTTGACCCTACATCAACCCTTGAACAGCTAAATCAAGCCTCTCGGTGGCGAGAACCACCGAGGCCATTACTCATCAGATAGAGCACATGGACGGCTTCAAAATGCTTATAAAGGGCTACACGTCAAATTTCAGGTCATTTCAACAACATTTGACCATAGTTTGATGCTCGGAAGTCAAATCAGGCCTCTCGGCGGCAAAGCTCTCTGGGACCATGATTTCCAAGACAGATCCTATGGATCATCTTAAAATGACTCCAATAGGTTCCCTGTCAAATTTTAGGTCAATCGGACATCGGTTGACCGCACATCAAACCGCGACATCTTCATCGCGACAAAAGCAAGTCTACTGGCAATAGGACCCCAAACGGCTTCAAAACTCAAACAAAAGCCTATGGTTGGTCTTATTTACTGCTCAGGAGGCTTCACACCAAATTTCAGGTCATTCCGACATCGTTTGACCCAGTTTCAGCTTCTGACGGAAAATCGGCAGCTCTGCGCGACAAAGTCTTCGGCTTTCTCAGGAAATTGGAAACTTTGCAAAATAAAATGCAAGGATTCTCATCAGGTTTCCTACAAAGAAATCAGGCCAATAAATGGTCAAAATGTCAAGGAAAAGTACAGGAGAAAAAAGAATCGAAAAACAGCAAAAACGGACACAAAACGGGACACAAAAGGGGGAAAAACCCCCCAGGGTCGCAGACGACCTTGGAGCCCGGGGTCGCCGGGAAGGCCCTGGAAACCCCGGTTTTCGCCGTTTTTTCTCGATTCGAAGCGCCCAGCCTCTGGTACTTTCAAAATTCATACTTTTGAGACACCAAATACTCTGACATCCAGTCCAAAATACGGGTCAATCATCAAGAGTATCGAAAACAATATTGATCGCCACCCGGTCAACCAAAAAAAGTGTCCTTTCAACCCGACCGATCGAGAAAATCGACAGGACAGATGGCACCGACCCGCTGTTGGCAACAAACACCTGAAATTACATGGTCATCTGATGTCGATCTACATGAAGATCCATCGATGATCATCACCAAAAGAATCCCAAAAGACGCGGCACGGCCCGCGACTCTTTAAGCTGCTCGGCGACCACTTAATGTGATTAATTGACTAGCTTTATTACAGTCATTAATACATTTCTTTGGACGGACCAATCAGAAGCAAGCATCCGGGAGTTACAAGTCAAGAGATTCATGGCATTTAACCCATGAAACTCCTCCCATCATGGCGATTAAAGGCGATTAAATGCCCTCAATCTCCTCCGGCCAATCAGAAGCCAAGAAAAAGGAGTTACAAAATAAATAATTCAATCTTGTAACTCCTCCCTTTATGTAGCTTTATGACAATTAAAGCTCATAAACCCTCCTAAAATGGCCACCTAAAAGCCTATAAATAGGAGAGCTCTCCAAGAAGAAAGAGAGAATCAGAAAAAAGCCCAAACACACAGACAGACAGAAACACAGAAATTCAGAGAAGGAAAAGAGAGAAAAATCGCCTTTCACGGCAAACTAAGAAAAATGTCTCTTTTCTTAAATATATGTGCAATGGAAGACTTGAAAGAAGTTGATTTCCTTTTTACTTGCGAAGGTTGATCTCCGGATCACCACTTGCAATTCCAAGTAAAATAGAAAATCTGGCACACCCAAACAAAAAAAGAAATATTGATGCACGCCCCTGCCCCCTGGTTACGAAAGGGTCGGAACCAAACGGACTCCCACGTCCGCCGACCCTCGGTAGGAACCGAGCAGGAGCGCGGTCCATCAAGCTGGCACACCCGGTGGGACTCGTTTATTTGAGAACACGATGCTAGAAATGAAATATTTGCATATCATATATTTTGCTCTATGCTTATATTTCTTTTCTCGATTCCTTGGCTACTTTATAATTGGTGGCCTATGTTGGATTCCGCATCTAAAAAAAAATGAGATGAGATTTTTGTTTGGAAATTTCTAATTCTTTGAATTTATTTCCACTCTTTCTCTTTTCAAAAAAAAAAAAACAAAAAAAAACTTAGATTTCTCAGTTTGGATTCAAAATTGAGAAACTTTGATCCTCTCCCTTCTGGGCACTGGCGCTCACGAAAATCGCTGAGACCGTGTTCGGATCGGGGATTGGGCCATCGTTTCTCTTCGATGAGTTCATTAAAGATCTAAAAAAAAAATATAAATAAAAAAAATTAGATTTCTCATTTTGGATTCAAAATTGAGAAACCTTGATCCGTTCCTATCGTTCATCGCGCTTGCAGAAATGTTGAGCCTGTTCGACTAAGGTTTTGGGCCATCGTTTCTCTTCGATGAGTTCATTAAAAAAAATATAATAAAATAAAAATAAAAATAAAAATAAAAGACATAGACCACTAAGGTTAAACCAACTGTGTTCTTTGATCATGGTTGATTCAAAGAAAAGCCTTGTCCAGAGTGTGGAGACAGCTTGACTGTTCTAGGCAAGGGTCCTCCAAACGGGTTCATTAAGTAATCCTACCCTTACCTGGGGGCGATTCTATCAATCAAGATTTCATAAGACCGGGTTAGGAGGCCTATGTGTACTCTCTCGTCTTTTAAACAAATTTTTTTATAAAAAAAATAATAATTTTTTTTAAAAATAAAAATTTTAAAATAAAAAATAAAAAATAAAAAAATTTTTTTAAAAAAAAAATCTTAAAAATAAAAATAAAAAATAAAAAAATAAAAGTAATTTTTTTAAAAAAAAAAAAATCATCAAAATCTTCAAAAAAAAAAAAAATTCCGTCATTTTGGGTTTAGATTGGAGAAATCTTGGTCTTCTCCTTTCTGAGCACTGGCGCCGCGGAAATCGCTGAGCCCGTGTTCAGATTGGAGTGCCTTTTGCTCTCTTTGATGAACCCGATATTGGCCTTTCAAAAAAAAACTCGTCATTTTTAGATTCAGATCCGAGAAATTATGGTTCATTTCTTTCTGAGCACTGGCGCTCGCGGAAATCGCTGAGCCCGTGTTTAGATTGGAATACCATCTGCTCTTTGATGAATCCAATCTTGACCTTTCAAAACAGAGAATCTCATCTCATAGATGCGGTCTCAAAACATTTGTGTCTAGCGGTACTAGTACGCCCTTTCAGGGTCTACTGTATTGCGACCGGCACATCTGTAACTCCAACTTTATATTCTTCTTACCTCGAGCAAGCTCTGCTTCTCGATAAGTCGAATTTAAGTTCACAATTGCTTATAGCAGTCACTGGGACCGTTCCCACTTCCTGAGGAACAAACTGCTCCCTCTAAGAAGCAGAACCTCGCCTCTCAACGTGTCACTACCGTGACACCAAAGGCGAGCACCAGAAGGCCTGAAGCCCGTGGCAACCCCACGAAGCCTCGACCTGTAAACGATCAGGTCTATCCCAAGACTTGGTCCCCAAGACCTTCACCAAAACAAAAAAGGTCCTAAACATCTACCAAGCCAGCATTCCTGGCCCCACTCAAGGAGAACCAGTTCTACCCTCTTGCTTACATGAAAGAGGAGAGACCCATCTCCAACCTGACTCTCAAGTCATCCCAGCATGAGCCTGGCTTGTTCCTACAAGCCCAAAATCAAGTCATGCATCACAAGGCCTCTACAAGCACCTGCTAAGGCCTACAAACCTGCAGTTCGACCCTTCATCTCTACAGGGGCCGAACTTCAAAAATTCAAAGCTTCGCTGCAACAGGCGAAGGACAGGGTTCGCATCCTGTCCTTGCCCAGCTACAAAGAAGACAGGCTCGGCTGCTGCGCCCGAGGGAGCACATCCTTCATCATCAAAGCCCAGCCAGAGCTGACCGAAGCTCAAATTGCTCGTCGTATACGCCGCCGCGCGTCGTATCGACAAAAGAGACTAGAGAAGCAAAGGACCCAGCCTCCTACACTTCAACTCTCTCCCAAATGGGTCGAAAAAGAAAGACCCAACCAAGTTGCTGCCGTCCATATGGTTGGAAAAACCAGAAGGCGCCAAAAATCAGCAACAAAAATCCATGTCCGACGTCCGATGACCCGCAGCGTCTCAAGGACAAGAAGACATTCAGAAGAATCCCCTGCTCCTTCAAGCAAAGGACAGCAGAGTGATCCTTCCTCAAGCTCTTCTTCAAAAAGAATGAGCCCTAGCTCAGTCACTAGGACAGTTTCTTCGTTCGAATCACGAAGGATGAATGTCTTGGCTACAAATTCTGAGCCACCACC
This sequence comes from Litsea cubeba, assembly GCA_012931725.1. Lineage (NCBI taxonomy): Eukaryota > Viridiplantae > Streptophyta > Magnoliopsida > Laurales > Lauraceae > Litsea > Litsea cubeba. The sequence goes on from CM022954.1 coordinate 35,488,084, forward strand.
CCGCAATCCACCTCCAGAAGATGCGATCACTCGCATCCAGCAGTTGGAACAGGGCCTGCAGAGGATTGAAACTCTGATGGAAAACCTTCTCCTCGCCTTCCAAAATCAGGCGAACAATGAACCTCCTCCGAATCATCAAAACGACGAGGTAAATGGAGAAGAAAATGAGTCACGCGCCCTTACCTAAAAGGACGTAGACAGTATCCTCGCCAAAGCAAAAGAAGAGGATATACTCAAGGAGCATGGGATCAAGCGACCATATCCCTTATGGATGGACTCGGTCCCGTTCCCCACCAAATTCAAGCATCCTACTCTCCAAACATATACGGGGAAAGGATCAGCCATACAGCACGTCATCCACTTCAAGATCCTGACGGGAGCTATCGCGGATCAAGATGCACTCAAGATCCGCCTCTTCGCAAGTACCCTAAAAGGTACGGCCTTCGATTGGTACTCCACTCTGCCGGAGGACTCAATCCAAAACTGGGCCATGCTAGAGACACGCTTCCTGACTCACTTCAAAGGTGAAGATCATCCTGCTACTATGGCTCAGCTGTGCAGCCTAAAACGGGGGGAGAATGAATCAACATATGACTTCATTCACAAGTGGAAAGCAATGGCATACAAATGCTCTGATGTATTGCCACAAGCGTCGCTAGTCGACATCTGCCGAAACAACATGAGAGCCAGAATCCGCTCCATGATCATCGGCAACAAATCAAAAAACCTGGGAGAACTCCTAGAAGCTTCCATGGAAGCGGAAATGGTGATTAAAGACCTCAACAGTCAGAAATCATCAAGAAAAGAGCCGACCTCCATTGCAACCTCTAAACCAAAGAAAAAAGAGGTCCTCAATGTGCAAACCAAGTCAGCTCCTCAGCCACCAAAGAAAGCTGAAAATAAAGTTGCTGGTAAGAGACCTGAACTCTCAGATGCCTTCAAAGAACGAGTAGAGAAGAAATACTCGTTTGATGAAGACGTTGATGAAATCTTCGGGGCTCTTGTGGAAAACGGCAAGCTCACCTTACCTGAACCAAAAAGACCGGGTGATGTTGGCAAAACCAACGATCCTCGGTACTGTCCATACCAGTAGATCTCGCATCCTCTCAATCAATGCTTCGTTGTGAGAGAGAAAATAAACGAGATGTGGAAAAGCGGAGTCATCACCTTTGACAAAAACTATGGGTCTGCCTCCGTCAACATGGTGACATGTGGACAAACATCAAAATCACCGAAGAAGAAGATCACTACTTCCTTCAAGGTGATAAACTCAATCCAAGCGTCCAAGGAACTGGTTCCTTACCCGACACCAGACGGACAATCGATATGGGTACATCCTGATCTCCTGGAAGATGAAAATTGGGAGGTCGTGAAAACAAAGCCTACAGCTCAACAGCGAAGGCAGGCTAGGAAACATCTCCTCAAGCTCAAACGGCAAGAGAAGACCCAGCCAAAACTAGAGGTCAAAGAAAAGGCAGAGGCTTCCTCTACCGCTTCACTGGAGGCAACAAAAATATCCCTTCCAGAGACTTCAAAGGGGGTAAGGAAATTCACTCTCAGTGATTTCATGCCACCTCAATTCAAAGAAGCCATGCAGGAGGCATCATACTCTTGCAATTCGGTAGTTGGATTCTCCATTGATGGATACGAGTCCAGCGACACCGATGATGGATTCGAATCCAACTACACAGATGAGTGGGAGGAGTCCCTTGAAACAGGAGAATATCTCTCCGATGAAGAATGGGTTCCTGAGTCTCATCTTATGCCAGTAATCTGGTATAACCCCCTACAACCACAAGGATCCTGGTCTGATGATGAAGAAGACCAATAGGCTGTACAAGAAAATGCTGCTGACTCAGCACCTCTCATTACTCCAGTGGAAATCAACCATGTTGAACCACAAAGAGTTGATGAAGAAGAAGATCCGGCTCCCATGCCTGATCTTGAAGAATATGCAAGGATCTTGCAGCGACTCGCTCTAGAACAAGAGCAAGACCGCGTCAACGAGCCTCCTAGCAACCCAGAGCCTGAAGTCGCTGAAGACCACCAGGTACATCCTCCCTTAACTCCTGAAAATGGAGAAAATTGCTGGATAGACGATCCTCTTACATCCGAGGATGAGTCTGACTCCGATCAGGCAACGTCTCCCGTCAGAGCTTCTGTAATGTGATAATTCGGGATAATAGCTCTTCCGAAGCATCGTCTGATGAGAGCACTTACACTCTGGCGACGCCTAGCAATGTATCTTCTGAAGCCACCTCGTCTCACGTGACTTTCACTGAGATGACACCCTCTCAGGTTTCTTCTCCTGAGACTGTGACTTCAAAGTTCACACCCTTCCTGACTGAAGAATTCCCAGCCATTGATGCTTGGGATGATGAATTAGTCAACGAAGAAGAAAGGTTGCTGGATGCTGTTCAGGACTTGTTCCCGGAAAATGCTCCGTGCAACATGATCACTGAGGATGGCAACTCTGCTGCTGATTCATCCTCAGCAAATGAAAAACGACAGCCTCTTGATCCTGAAGATAATCTTCCAAACGAAGACCCTTCTCAAGAAGCTCTCGAAGTTGGTAGAGGCACCCGCTCTGGCCGGGACTACCACAAAAATTACAACCAATCTTCCTTTACATATGTAAATCCTTCGGGAAAAGATGTTGTAAGCACCCCTAGTGGAAACAATGATGAACATGCAGGCCCTAAGGAGGCTTTCAATTATGACTTGATCGAACACTTCAAGCACATACCTGCATGTCTGCACATCCTAGATTTGTTGCGAATGTCTCCGCACACTCGTGATAATCTCATTTCGGAATTACAAAAGCTGAATGAGGATGTCGACAAATATGCCCCGCAAGTCCTCCAAATTGAAATGGATTACCGGGTCAAAAACTCAGAAGCCTCCTCAAAGGGAGAAAAGAAGAAAACTGAGGGATCATGCATTGAATGCCTCTCGGTTAAAAAAGCAGCCAGTGCAACCATCGCCTTCACAAAGGACGACCTCCTACTTGGCGAAACCAGGCATAACCGACCCCTGTACTTCACAGGGTATATCAAGGAAATGGCTATGCACAGAGTTCAGATCGACCCAGGTTCTGCACTCAACCTCATCTCCACATCGGCTCTTGAAGAGTTGGGCATCCCACCCAGCAAGCTGAGCCACACATCTATATCTATCTTTGGATACGATGGGAGTACTCAAACGCCTATCGGCAAAATCAGGTTCAAGTTGCAGATCGGTGATCTTATCTCTGAGGTCACAGTGTATGCAATAAAAACCCCTTCATGCTACAACATCCTTCTCGGACGCCCTTGGATCCACGAGAATGGTGTTGTCCCTTCAACTCTACATCAATGCATCAAGTTTGTTGGCGATGACGGCATGATACATCGAGTCTTTGCGGACAGAAAACCCTTCAAAGGTAAAGAAGTCCACTTCGCAGACTCACAGATGTATGAAGGTGAAAAAGAAGAAGAGGAGAAGCACACAGCATCCTTTGCCGAAAATCTCCAGAAAGATAAAGGCAAAGCTCCTCAACAATCACCGGAAGAAAACAAACCATCCGATAAATCTGAAGAGAGCATTCAAACTCCCTTCATCATCTCCCTCAAACCTTCAAAGCCTTTGGTCATCACAACTAAAGTGAAGAAGGCAAAACAAAAGCCTGGGGGCAAATTTGTTGTCTCTTTCGTGTCTATCATGCAAGACACGGACTCGGATTCAGAGCCGGAAGACGACGCATCGTCAAGCCAAGCTGACACTCAGCAAGTTCAGCCTGCTCTCACTCCAATGAAGATAACTTCTGACATAGAAGATCCTACATCAGCTTCCTTCGTTGTTCCCGCAACTTCAGCAGGGAAAAAGCCGATCTTCTTCCATAGATCGGATGCTTCTTCATCAAACTCCATACTTGAACCTTTCCAAAATGAAGGTATGCCTCAACTATCCTTATACAGTTCTGTGGCACAAGCTATTATGAATAAAATGGGCTATGACGCTCAAAACCCAGTCGGTTTGGGAGAAGGACGCGGTATTCTCACGCCATTGAGGCCCGTCTTGACCAAAAGCCAGCTGGAAGATTGGAGACTCTACGGCTATGTAGAAAAGTCTTCACATGGGTTAGGGTATGATCCCGACACTCCCTTGAGACAGTTGACACAAAGGCTTAAAAGTCAATATACTGACCAAGCCTCAACTTCTCAAGTCCATGAAGACATCGATCTCCCTGGATATCTTTTTGATGAGTCACCTGACAAAGATCCAGGAAGCTCATCCAATTGGCACGATTTCTCCGAAAATGAAGAGGAGTTGTCCGATGGCACAGACGTGTGGACTTCTGACCCAGAAGAACCCTCATCTCCAAAAGAAGTAGCCTACTTCGACTCGGTTTCAACAGGCTATTGGGATCATCTCATAGCAAGCCTTGGGAAAATTACCGATCAAGAAGACCCGTGGAAAGAAACAAAACCTTGGTCTGGAAATGCCTTTGAAAACCCAGAAGGTTTTGTTGAGCTGGAAGCCTCCGGAAATATTGTGGAGGAACCACCTTCGAACCTTCCAACAGAAGATCCTATTCAAAAGATAGACTTGGGAACACCAGATAACCCACGTCCTGTATTCATAAACAAGAATATAAAGGATGATGAGTTACCCGAGTATATCGCCTTTCTTCGTGAGTTCGTTGATTGCTTTGCATGGTCTTACGTTGAAATGCCAGGCTTAGACCCCAAAATAGCAGTTCACAAACTCAATCTTCAAGAAGACATCAAGCCTGTCAAGCAAGGCCAAAGAAGATTCCGTCCAGATGTGATGGATAAAATTGAACAAGAAGTTCAAAAACTCAAAAGCGTCGGCTTCATCCGTGAGGAACAACATCCTAAATGGTTGGCCAACATTGTCCCCGTGACAAAGAAGAACGGGCAGATGAGGGTCTGTATTGACTATAGAGACCTGAATGGCGCATGCCCAAAAGATGAATTTCCGCTCCCCATACCAGAGGTAATGATCGATAATACCTGTGGATTCGAGCGAATGACATTCATGGATGGTTTCTCTGGCTACAATCAGATAAAGATGCATCCTGAGGATGAAAAACATACATCCTTTCGAACCCCATTTGGCGTGTATTGCTACACTGTCATGCCATTTGGTCTGAAAAATGCTGGTGCCACATATCAGAGGGCTATGATGAAAATATTCCAAGATATGCAGCACAAGACGGTTGAATGTTACGTTGATGACCTCGCCGTCAAAAGCAAAAGAAAAGAAGATCATCTCGAAAACCTTCGAGAAGTTTTCCTCCGGCTTCGCAAACACAAACTGCGAATGAATCCTTTGAAATGCTTCTTCGGCGTCTCGTCGGGTAAGTTCCTCGGATTCTTGGTTCGGAAAGCTGGAATAGAGCTTGACCCCATAAAAGTCAAAACCATTCTAGAAATGCCCTCTCCAAGAACCTTGAGAGAACTCAAAGGGCTTCAAGGGAGATTGGCCTACATCAGACGGTTCATCTCCAATCTTTCGGGGAAATGCCGTCCATTCTCCCGATTGATGAATGCATCTATATGATGCAACCAGAGGGCTTCATTGCTAGTGGCCAAGATAACATGGTTTCTAAACTTAAGAAGTCCATCTATGGACTTAAGCAAGCATCTAGAGCATGGAACATCAAGTTTAATCAGGCAGTCAAATCCTTTGGCTTTGATCAAAACATTGATGAACCATGTGTGTATAAGAAAGGAAATGGGAAAGCAGTTGCGTTTTTGGTTCTATATGTAGATGACATATTACTCATAGGAAATGATGTAGGTTTATTGTCATCCACAAAGGTTTGGTTATCCTCTCAATTTCAGATGAAGGATTTGGGTGAGGCCAACTATATCTTAGGGATCAAGCTTTTGCGTGATCACAAGAATAAGATGTTAGCCCTATCCCAATCTTCTTACATTGAGAAGATATTGGTCAAGTTTAATATGCATGACTCCAAGAAGGGCCTCCTACCTTCTAGACATGGAGTACCACTGTCTCGAGATCAATGTCCAAAGACATCTGAAGAGATAGAGAGCATGAGGAGAGTTCCATATGCATCCGCTGTTGGAAGCCTCATGTATGCTATGTTATGCACTAGACCAGATATTTGCTTTGCCGTTGGCATGGTTAGCAGATATCAGTCAAACCCTGGACCTATGCATTGGACAGCTGTTAAGCATATATTCAAGTATCTTCGGAGAACGAAAGATTATATGCTAACCTTTCGAGCAGATGATCTAATGCCATTGGCGTATACAGACTCTGATTTCTAATCTGATAGTGATGCCAGAAAGTCTACCTCAGGGTACGTCTTTATTTTGTCAGGAGGGGCTATATCATGGAGAAGTGTCAAGCAATCCTGTATAGCTGATTCTACCATGGAAGCAGAGTATGTGGCGGCATCGGAAGCTGCGAAGGAAGAGGTATGGCTCAGAAAATTCCTGATGGAATTGGGAGTTGTTCCTGCAGTACAAAAACCGATTGTCATGTACTGCGATAACACTGGTGCTGTAGCACAGTTCAAAGAGCCCATGAATCACAAGAAAGGAAAGCACATTCAGAGAAAGTACCACTTGATCCGGGAATTCATTCAGGATGGAGAGATAGTGGTGGAGCATATTGCTTCGGCAAATAACTTGGCTGACCCATTCACTAAGACTCTTACAGAGAAAGTCTTCACTTCTCATGTTAAATCTATGGGTGTTAGGTTAGGAAGCAGTGATCTTTAGTGCAAGTGGGAGTTTGTTGGGATTGGTGTATGCCCTAAAGCCCACTAGCTGCATTCTCATCTTTTGTTACTGGATATTTACTGGTTATTTAATGGAAAGACTCTTTTATGCTTAAACATGTATATATGTATGGTTTTGTAAGGCCCATTGTTTCTAGTAAATGAATTAGGTGTGTAGTGTCTACACATAGATAGGTCTAATTCATGGACAACTGGAAACATCATATTTGTTCATAACTGAAAGATGGAGCTGGGCACTTCATCTTGGTAGAAGTTATAATGAGATACTCTCCTATATAGGGTGACATACCTAAGTCACGGGAGGGCTTTCCCGGATCTATCTCATTAGCGCATGTGTCATGTATTGAACAGGACCGTTGTAGGTGTGATCTCTAAAATAGTACTATCACAGAAAAGAGATCAAGTCACCTCATGCTACTAAGTAACCGGTGCTCTTAATCTTGAGCATTTGTGGATGAACTGACGAAGTCAAGTTCTTGTGCTTTAATTCACTATGGGTGAGATTCTTATCATGGGTCAACAGCTCTGTGTTTTGGGTACTCGGACTTGATCAGTTGGGACGTGCAGATGCAATATAGAATCTATGCCATCTGATGATGGAATAATCGTCCCCTTGGAATTATCCGATTAATCATCAAAATCTAAGATCTTAGTATATGGATGTTCCATATGAATATTGAACTTGTGGGTCGCTCCCTGGATCAAGAGAATGATATTCGAATGATGATTATGTTAAGGATATGAAGTTCTAAGGTTTAGATGTAATCGGGAAGGTTGATAGTACATGTGATAACCTGACTCGATTATGGATGTTACATAGAGGGGCATTCAGGTCATTACACTTAGTAGGTCGAAGACAACCGTCATTTTATGACGAGCTTATTATAATATATATTTGTCCTTGGAGTTCAACCATAACTCTTTAGTGGAATGAGTTAAGGTTAAAATGGTCTTAATGTTGCTATGGGTTTAGCATGGACATTTTGGTCATTTTGGGAGCCAATGGCAAATATGTCTTTTGGTCCCTTCTCTAGTCACTTACCAAGATTGGCATGGTTTCCTAAGATGTTTAGATAACATAAGGATGAATTATTTTAGTGGAAAAATAATTTTGAGTTTAAATTCAAATAGGCCTTTGATGGCATACATGAATTTAACTCTAGATAAATTATATGTGGGCCATGGTGTGCTTTGATTTGTGGGACGTTCATAATAGGATTTCCATGGGTAAGGTTTCCAGATTTCCATGGGTAAGGTTTCCAACTTTGAGTAGGACTCTCTACTTGGAAAGTTGGACTCCTCTTTGGATTAGTATTCCTATGAGTTAGTTTCCTTTTTGGATTAGGAACTTAAAATTAGTAAGTGTTCTACAACTAGGATTACTAATTATATGGAAAGTTCCTTTTAGTTTCCTTTTCTAATTGGAGTGTTTCTTAAAGGAAATAAGTCTTTCCTTTTTGGACATCAATTAGAATAAGGATAGATAACTTTATGGAAAAGGTTTCCACAAAAGTTTCTATAAAAGAAACTCATACCCCCTTGGACGTCCAACACTTATTAAGCACTTGGAGAGGCCCACACGTCCAGCCTTGGAGAGGTTATCTTCTTGAGAGAAGAAAGCTTGAGGTCTGAAATTTTCCCTTGGAGAAATACTTCTTAATTCCTAGATTAAGATCCCACCATCTTAGCCAATCAGATTTGGAGGTGAGATAGAGGAGAAGATCAAAGGCAATACTAGTGCAAGAAAATTCCAGCAACTTGTTTGCAAATTGCAAGTCTGAGTTCCGGCCCTTGGATCTATTTTTTCAGAGATTTGAAGCCTACAAATCTTCGAGGTAATAGTCTTCTATCATCTCTATTAATTAGACACATGTTGATCATGATTTAATGGAGTTTCTATGCGATTCTTTATGGCTGATTTCCGTTGCATAGTGCAGAAATCAGATTTTTTAAAATCTGTCATGCTTTGCATCAGCCATAGTAGTCTCTTTATGAGAAGTTTCAGATCTGAATCGCGGTTTCTTTCAGTGGTATCAGAGCCACTCCATGTGAAATCATGATCCCATGTTGTGTGTAATTAATCCTAGATTGATTATGGGTATGGTGGCACCCTATTAAAGTTATGTTGTGATGCATGTTGTGTGCAAGTTTCATTAACATTGCTGGAATTTATTTTCCAGATTTGTTTAATGATGCACATAGTGAGTTTGCATGCACTAACCTCTTTGTTTGCAGCCATAATTAGCATCCTTGATGGTTCGCATGTATGTTGTGTGGATTTGGATGTTTTTTACTTAGTTGGAAAGTGTACGATTGCGCGATTAGCAATCATAGGAAGTTGTATAGTTTCCTTAATTTTATTCCAACTAGTCTTGATGTAAGCTTTCTTGAAAAGCATAGGAATCTCCAATGTAATTTTGGTTTTGTTTCAAGACAAGAAGGTTGCAAGAAATTGGAGTCCTTGGAGATCAAGGAGTCAAGACTTCTAGATGCATGAGGAGTCCTAATTCGATTAAGATTTGAAATCCTAAGAGCAAGGAGCCATCAAGGAATGCATACTTTTATTTGCTTTTATATATGGAATGCATGGATGAATGCTTTATATAATTGCTATAATTGTCACCTAGAAACATGGCCACCATTAGGCTCTAAAATTGGCATCTTTATTGTATTAGATTGTTTTTAGTTTGGCAAATTGTTTTAAACGGAACTTAGACCAGCATCTTCTATTTGTCTAAGGTTTAAAATTGGATAGGGTTTAGTTTATCTTGGTACCCTTGGTTTCCAAAGAAGGCTAAACTAAAATCTAATTAGATGCTACCTATGGGTTTTCATAACCCAAGATAGGTTTTTTGACTCTTTGAAGGGATTTGCTCAAATGTTTTAAAGCAAAGGTTATTTGATTTTAAGATGACTTAAGTCATAAATTTAATTAACCAAGTTTGCTAGATTTAAAAAGAGCTTTTGAGTAAAACAATGTAAAGGTCAAAAAGTATAAACCCTAGCGATAAATAATCAAGTGGGAGAGGGGTTTTAGGAAAGACCCCACGGCCTTCCATTTTCGGTTCATGTTATCTCATTAAAGTGTTAGCAGGAACGGCCATCCCTTCGGTGGAGTTCTTTAACTAAAGACCGCTTTGATGGGTTAATGGGTGAACTAATGTGAATATTCATAATGAGGTGTTAGTAGGAGCGGCCATCCCTTCGGTGGAGTTCTTTGCTAAAGATCACTTCTATAGAATGTCAATGAAGTGTTGGTGGGAGCGGCCATCCCTTCAGTGGAGCTCTTTACTAAAGTTCACTTCTAGGAAGGATAAAAGTCTCTTCCCTTCAGAAGACTTAATCATAGACATTTTGGGAATTTCATAAGAGATGGTTATACACTTGACATAAGACGGTGATGACCTCTCCTTAGGAGTTAAGGGTTATTTGTCATATGAGGCCAAACCAATCAGTGATTGGACTACCACTGGATGTGTGTCCAGATAGTGATAATCCAAATAAGTCTGCCTTAATTCAACGTGACTGTAGGCTCGGCCATCCCTTCGATGGAGGGTCTATGAGGAGGTTGAAACACTGATACATTATGATTGGGGTTGAATAATGTAAAAAGTTTCGTGCTTTGTTTTTCCTTTTATAACAAGCACCATATGCATATTACATATATACTGCATGTCTAATTATAAACCGTTTTATATCCAGAAAGAGATGGGAAAAGACTCTTTTAGTCCGTTGATGTGCATTCTTCGTGAGAATAAACTGACTGGCCCTAACTACGTAGATTGGAAGAGAAATCTTGACATAGTACTCACTGCTGAGGAGTACAAGTATGTCTTGCTGGAAAACTGTCCCAATATTGATGCTAATTCTACTGATGACCAGCGGGAGGCTGAAAGAAAATGGAAGAAAGCGAATAGCATGGCTAAATGCTACATGCTCGCTTCCATGTCCAACGTGTTGCAAACACAGCACGAGCAAATGGACACAGCCTATGAAATCATGATGTCCTTGTCTGAAATGTTCGCAGACAAGAGCAGGCCAGCTAGGCAAGCTGCTATAAGGACCATCATGAATGCTAGGATGGCTGAGGGAACACCTGTCAGAGAGCATATGCTCAAGCTGATAGATTGTTTCAATGAAGCTGAGATTCTAGGGGCTGAGATTGATGCAGGGAGTCAGACTGACATGATTCTTGAAACTCTGCCGGAATCTTTCAATCAGTTCAAGCTCAATTTCAATATGAGCAAGATGGACATGACTCTACCTGAGTTAATGAAAGAACTCCAGGCGGCAGAGGCTATCATGAAGCCCAAAGCCCAAGCTCATTTTTTTCAGTCTTCCTCTAAACTGAACCCGAAAGGGAAGAAGTCCAAGAAGAAGCAGAATAAGGGAAAAGGGCAGAAAAAGGACAATGCTGGTAATAAGAAGGACAAGGGTACAGATGGAAAGCCCAAAGGGAAATGCTTCAAGTGTGGCCTAAAAGGTCATTGGAAGAAAGATTGTCCCAAGTTCCTGGCCTCAGTTAAGAAAGGTACATCTTTTTCATACTACATTGAAACTTGTCTAGTGGTTGATTCTACTGACTCATGGATAGTAGACTCAGGAGCCACTAATCATATCTGCAATTCATTGCAGGGGTTTCAGATAATGCAGAGAATTGAGAAAGGAGAGTTTGCCTTTAGAGTCGGAACTGGAGCTAAAGTTTGGGCAGTTCAGTAGGAGTTGTTACCTTACATTTTCCATGTAATAGGATATTAGTTTTAAATAATGTTTTCTATGTTCCGGACATGAGGAAGAATTTAATTTTAGTTTCCAGATTGATTGAATTAATTATTCAGTTTCTTTCCATTCTGGTGTTGATATCAGTAGAGATGGAAATATTATATGTTCCGGTAGAATATATGACAACTTATTTTATATATATCCTATTGCTCCCACACTGCATAATGTACAACAAGAAAGCTCAACTTCCCTTAAGAGAAAGGTATCTTCAATCAATGACACATATCTTTGGCACTTACGTTTGGGTCACATTAACCCAAAACGGATTCAGAGGTTGGTAGAAGATGGTCCCTTGAGCTCATTAGATTTCAAACCTTTTCCTCAGTGCGAATCTTGTCTCAAGGGAAAGATGACCAAACGGTCATTCTCTGGAAAGGGACTAAGGTCAAAGGAGTTGTTAGAATTGATTCACACTGATGTGTGTGTTCCTATGAACAAACCGGCTCGAGGAGGGTATGAGTATTACATCACCTTCACCGATGATTACTCTAGATATGGATATGTATACCTAATGCGACGCAAGTCTGAGGCGTTTGCTAAGTTCAAACAATTCAAGGCTGAGGCGGAGCTACAACTAGGAAAACATATCAAAGCCCTTCGATCTGATCGAGGTGGCGAGTACCTCCTGGGTGAGTTCAAGGAGTACCTCACACAACATGGGATTGTGTCTCAGTTGTCTGCACCGGGTACACCCCAGCAAAATGGTGTAGCGGAGAGAAGAAACCGTACCCTTCTTGATATGGTAAGGTCCATGATGAGTCATGCAACCCTGCCTATATCTTTTTGGGGATATGCCTTAGAAGCAGCAGCATACATTTTAAATCTGGTACCATCTAAGTCAGTACCTAGGACACCACAAGAAATATGGACAGGTCGAAAACCTAGTTTAAATCATATCCACATTTGGGGTTGTCCAGCCTATGTACTGAATGATAAAGCTACCAAGCTAGAACCCAGATCAGAAATGTGCTACTTCATTGGGTATCCTAAGGGAACGAGAGGTGGCATCTTTTATCATCCAAAGGAGCAAAAAGTGCTCATCAGCACTCATGCTAGGTACTTGGAGGATGATTGTATGATGCACCAAGAGCTTAGTTGTAAAGAAACCCTTGAGGAGATTCTTCCGGGATCTCCTATAACATCTGTACCAGATCCTGAGACAGTAGATGAACAAGATATTCCTTTAAACACTCCGGAGCCTCGTCGTAGTGGGGAGAATTTCTAGACAGCCAGAAAGATATCTAGGAGTGTCTTTTAAGACAGACTCTGAAGATCTGGTTGAGGATCCTACTAGTTATGATGAAGCAAGTAACGGATATAGATGCTGACATGTGGCAGCAAGCGATGAAAATCTGAAATGGATTCTTTGTATTCCAATCAAGTCTGGGAACTTGTAGATGCACCTGAAGGGATTAAACCCATAGGGTGCAAGTGGATCTACAAGAGAAAGAGAGGAGTGGATGGGAAGGTGGAAACCTTCAAAGCAAGACTGGTGGCGAAAGGATATACTCAGAAAGAGGGCATCGATTATGAGGAAACCTTTTCACCAGTGGCTATGCTTAAGTCCATAAGGATTCTCTTGGCCATCGCATGTCATTATGACTACGAGATATGGCAGATGGATGTCAAGACAACTTTTCTTAATGGAAGTCTTGACGAATGCATCTATATGATGCAACCAGAGGGCTTCATTGCTAGTGGCCAAGATAACATGGTTTGTAAACTTAAGAAGTCCATCTATAAACTTAAGCAAGCATCTAGAGCATGGAACATCAAGTTTAATCAGGCAGTCAAATCCTTTGGCTTTGATCAAAACATTGATGAACCATGTGTGTATAAGAAAGGAAATGGGAAAGCAGTTGCGTTTTTGGTCCTATATGTAGATGACATATTACTCATAGAAAATGATGTAGGTTTATTGTCATCCACAAAGGTTTGGTTATCCTCTCAATTTCAGATGAAGGATTTGGGTGAGGCCAACTATATCTTAGGGATCAAGCTTTTGCGTGATCGCAAGAATAAGATATTAGACCTATCCCAATCTTCTTACATTGAGAAGATATTGGTCAAGTTTAATATGCATGACTCCAAGAAGGGCCTCCTACCTTCTAGACATGGAGTACCACTGTCTCGAGATCAATGTCCAAAGACATCTAAAGAGATAGAGAGCATGAGGAGAGTTCCATATGCATCCGCTGTTGGAAGCCTCATGTATGCTATGTTATGCACTAGACCAGATATTTGCTTTGCCGTTGGCATGGTTAGCAGATATCAGTCAAACCCTAGACCTATGCATTGGACAGCTGTTAAGCATATATTCAAGTATCTTCGGAGAACGAAAGATTATATGCTAACCTTTCGAGCAGATGATCTAATGCCATTGGCGTATACCGACTCTGATTTCTAATCTGATAGTGATGCCAGAAAGTCTACCTCAGGGTACATCTTTATTTTGTCAGGAGGGGCTATATAATGGAGAAGTGTCAAGCAATCCTGTATAGCTGATTCTACCATGGAAGTAGAGTATGTGGCGGCATCGGAAGCTGCGAAGGAAGCGGTATGGCTCAGAAAATTCTTGATGGAATTGGGAGTTGTTCTTGCAGTACAAAAACCGATTGTCATGTACTGCGATAACACTGGTGCTGTAGCACAGTGCAAAGAGCCCAGGAATCACAAGAAAGGAAAGCACATTCAGAGAAAGTACCACTTGATCCGGGAATTCATTCAGGATAGAGAGATAGTGGTGGAGCATATTGCTTCGGCAAATAACTTGGCTGACCCATTCACTAAGACTCTTACAGAGAAAATCTTCACTTCTCATGTTGAATCTTTGGGTGTTAGGTTAGGAAGCAGTGATCTTTAGTGCAAGTGGAAGTTTGTTGGGATTGGTGTATGCCCTAAAGCCGACTAGCTGCATTCTCATCTTTTGTTACTGGATATTTACTGGTTATTTAATGGAAAGACTCTTTTATGCTTAAACATGTATATATGTATGGTTATGTAAGGCCCATTGTTTCTAGTAAATGAATTAGGTGTGTTGTGTCTACACACGGATAGGTCTAATTCATGGACAACTGAAAACATCATATTTGTTCATAACTGAAAGATGGAGCTGTGCACTTCATCTTGGTAGAAGTTATAATGAGATACTCTCCTATATAGGGTGACATACCTAAGTCACGGGAGGGCTTTCCCGGATCTATCTCATTAGTGCATGTGTCATGTATTGAACTGGACCGTTGTAGGTGTGATCTCTAAAATAGTACTATCACAGAAAAGAGATCAAGTCACCTCATGCTACTAAGTAACCGGTGCTCTTAATCTTGAGCATTTGTGGATGAACTGACGAAGTCAAGTTCTTGTGCTTTAATTCACTATGGGTGAGATTCTTATCATGGGTCAACAGCTCTGTGTTTTGGGTACTCGGACTTGATCAGTTGGGACGTGCAGATGCAATATAGAATCTATGCCATCTGATGATGGAATAATCGTCCCCTTGGAATTATCCGATTAATCATCAAAATCTAAGATCTTAGTATATGGATGTTCCATATGAATATTGAACTTGTGGGTCGCTCCCTGGATCAAGAGAATGATATTCAAATGATGATTATGTTAAGGATATGAAGTTCTAAGGTTTAGATGTAATCGGGAAGGTTGATAGTACATGTGATAACCTGACTCGATTATGGATGTTACATAGAGGGGCATTCAGGTCATTACACTTAGTAGGTCGAAGACAACCGTCATTTTATGACGAGCTTATTATAATATATATTTGTCCTTGGAGTTCAACCATAACTCTTTAGTGGAATGAGTTAAGGTTAAAATGATCTTAATGTTGCTATGGGTTTAGCATGGACATTTTGGTCATTTTGGGAGCCAATGGCAAATATGTCTTTTGGTCCCTTCTCTAGTCACTTACCAAGATTGGCATGGTTTCCTAAGATGTTTAGATAACATAAGGATGAATTATTTTAGTGGAAAAATAATTTTGAGTTTAAATTCAAATAGGCCTTTGATGGCATACATGAATTTAACTCTAGATAAATTATATGTGGGCCATGGTGTGCTTTGATTTGTGGGACGTTCATAATAGGATTTCCATGGGTAAGGTTTCCAACTTTGAGTAGGACTCTCTACTTGGAAAGTTGAACTCCTCTTTGGATTAGTATTCCTATGAGTTAGTTTCCTTTTTGGATTAGGAACTTAAAATTAGTAAGTGTTCTACAACTAGGATTACTAATTGTATGGAAAGTTCCTTTTAGTTTCCTTTTCTAATTGGAGTGTTTCTTAAAGGAAATAAGTCTTTCCTTTTTGGACATCAATTAGAATAAGGATAGATAACTTTATGGAAAAGGTTTCCACAAAAGTTTCTATAAAAGAAACTCATACCCCCTTGGACGTCCAACACTTATTAAGCACTTGGAGAGGCCCACACGTCCAGCCTTGGAGAGGTTATCTTCTTGAGAGAAGAAAGCTTGAGGTCTGAAATTTTCCCTTGGAGAAATACTTCTTAATTCCTAGATTAAGATCCCACCATCTTAGCCAATCAGATTTGGAGGTGAGATAGAGGAGAAGATCAAAGGCAATACTAGTGCAAGAAAATTCCAGCAACTTGTTTGCAAATTGCAAGTTTGAGTTCCGGCCCTTGGATCTATTTTTTCAGAGATTTGAAGCCTACAAATCTTCGAGGTAATAGTCTTCTATCATCTCTATTAATTAGACACATGTTGATCATGATTTAATGGAGTTTCTATGCGATTCTTTATGGCTGATTTCCGTTGCATAGTGCAGAAATCAGATTTTTTAAAATCTGTCATGCTTTGCATCAGCCATAGTAGTCTCTTTATGAGAAGTTTCAGATCTGAATCGCGGTTTCTTTCAGAGACTTTCTCACAAAGTGCCTCCTGGGACATGTACTTTGACGGTGCAACCAGGACAAATGAAAAAAGACAGCTGATCTCGGGAGTTGGCATCCTCTTTGTTAGCCCCGACAAATACATGATTCCACACGCTTTCTCGCTACTGGAACCATGTACAAATAATGCAGCTGAATATCAAGCTCTGATCTTAGGATTGGAACTCGCCATCGAATCCGGTATCACCATGCTGGAAGTCTTTGGAGACTCTCAACTGATCGTCAACCAGATGAATCAGAAATTTGAAGTCAGGAAGCCAGATTTGTTGCCTTACTATAACAAGGCACAATCACTTCTGCAAAAGTTTGACATCTGTCACATCATCCACATTCGTAGAGGTGAAAACATACGTGCAGATGCCCTAGCCGGACTTGCCGCATCCATGGCAATCCAGGAAGGGGAAAACATGCAAATCACAGTGTGCGAAAGAAGAATCCTTCCTCCTCTTAACACACACCAAGCAGTTGTTGAATGCCACCAAGTGGTCGGAAGTCGGATTTCAATCCTTCAAACTTCAATCGGCGACTGGAGGGATCCGTTCATTGATTACATTATGTTCGGAATCCTACCTGAAGATTCAAAAGAACGGGTAAGCATCCAAAGGCGAACCCCAAGCTTTCATTTGGATATTCCTTCAAAAATCCTTTACAGGAAATCCTTCAACGGAGTACTTCTACGCTGCTTGTCACAACAAGAGGCTGAAGAAACACTCAAAGAAGTTCATGCTGGTCTTTGCGGAGCTCATCAGGCTGGACCTAAGCTCTATGATCAGATAAAAAGGTTAGGATATTACTGGCCTACCATGGTAGCTGACGCAATGCAATTTGCTAAGCGCTGCCAACAATGCCAAGTTCATGGAGATTACATTCACATGCCTCCAGAATGGCTGCATCCTACAGCGATCTCATGGCCTTTCGAAGCCTGGGGTATGGACATCATAGGTCCTATTTCTCCCCCTTCGAGCAAAGGTCATCGCTTCATCTTCGCCGCTACGGATTATTTCTCCAAGTGGTCAGAAGCATTTGCGTTTAACGAAATGAAGACCTCATCAGTCCTTCAATTCCTACGCACCAACATCATTTGTCGTTTCGGCATACCCAAAAGATTCGTCCATGATAACGGACCACAATTCTGGGATCATCGATTCTACAGGTTCTGCGACAAATACAAAATCCAAAGCTGTCCTTCGACTCCATACAATCCGACAGCAAACGAGTTAGCAGAAGCTTTCAACAAGATACTATGCAAAATCCTCAAAAAAATGGTCTCTAGTCACAAAAGAGACTGGAGCGACAAAATGTCTGAAGCTTTGTGGGCCTATCGAACCACCGTTCGAGGACCAACCCATAGCACACCATTCTCCTTGGTCTATGGATGCGAAGCTGTCGTACCATTGGAAGTACAAATTCCTTCCTTGAGGGTATCCTTGCAAAATGACATGACTCAAGAAAGCAATGTCAAATTGCGACTCCATGAGCTGGACAATCTCGATGAGAGATGGCTCGAAGCTCAACAAAGCATTGAACTTTACCAAGCACGCATGGCAGGATCTTTCGATAAAAAGGTCAGGCAACGCACCTACAAAAAGAGTGACTTGGTTCTTACGGTAAAAAGACCAATGGTCTTCGCTCACAAGTCCAAAGGCAAATTTGAGCCAAAATGGGAGGGACCCTACGTCATCGACAAGGTTTTCTCCAACGGCGCATACGCACTCCTAAACATGGAAGGTGACAGATGTATGCTGCCCATCAACGACAAGTTCTTAAAGCGGTACTACCCTTGAAGACTTACCCAACTGGGTAAGAGCAATGCCTGTACGGCCAAAACCGGTTTCTAGGTACACGCTCGCTAAACCCACCCTTTTTTTAGAATTTTCATATCAAATGTCGAAATTTCTAGAAATTTAAAGCAATGCTTACTTTCATCGTTTCATTGTTCAAAAAAAAATATATAAATATCCAAGTTTAGGAACCTTTCCCTAACTTGACCAAAATTTTCAACCCCTGAACCCAAAATTCATGGTTTGAAACAAAATCCGGATTCAGGGATTTCCACCCTAGTCCACCCCGCCTTTTACCGCCAAAATGGTTTTAGGTCAAAACTTATGACCCTCGTGTCTTTAAACAAAAAAAAAAGGTTTTTCAAAAAACCGCGAGGAAGTGACGCTTAGTCGATACTCGCACAAATCGGAAGCATATGAACCATGTTCGACACTTCCAAAATCGCAGGGAAGCGACATTTCGTCGATACTTGCAAAATCCAAAACCATGGAGACGCAACATTTCAGTTGATATCCATAACCCAAAGGTTCGAAAAAACCACAAATTTCAAAAATCGTGGGGAAACGACATCAAGTCAGTACCCGCAAAACCAAAATTTTTGAAAAGCAAGGATGCGACATTCCATCGATACTTGCACCCAGATCCGCGAGGATGCGACATTCCATCGATACTCGCAACCGAATGAGCAAGGATGCGACATTCCATCGATACTTGCAAGAACATTCAGCAGGGAGGCGACTTTTAGTCGATACTTGCATTTTTGAAAACCAAACTGGCTATAAATGCCATCAAAACAGGCTACAAATGCCACAAACCGGCTATCAATGCCACCAAAACAAAACCGGCTATCAATGCCACAAACAAAAAAACTTGGATTTAAAAAAAAAACCGGCTATCAATGCCACCAAAACAAAACAGGCTATCAATGCCACCAAAAACCGGCTATAGATGCCACAAAACAAACCGGCTATCAATGCCACCAAAACTGGCTATAGATGCCACAAAAAAAACTCGGCTATCAATGCCACAAGAAAAGCTGGCTCCCATGCCAAAATTGGCTTCCATGCCACAAACAAAAACCTGACTTTCATGCCAAAACAATCATTTGACAAAAGATTTTCACAAAATGACAACCTTTTGATCAAATCCCATTTAGCAATTACTTTTATCACAAAAAGATTCAAGTGAGCGTAGGGATAACAAAAAAAAAGAAGAGTATCCCATTTAGCAATTACTTTTATCACAAAAAGATTCAAGTGAGCGTAGGGATAACAAAAAAAAAGAGAGCATCCCATTTAGCAATTACTTTTATCACAAAAAGATTCAAGTGAGCGTAGGGATAAATAAATAAAAAAAAGAGTACCAAAAAATACATGTGGTACCAAAAAAAAAGAAAGAAGGATGGTTTCTGTAAAAAAAAAAAAATACAGGAGCTCAATCAAAAATGGTCTCCAGCCAAGAGTTCAGCTCCTTAAGCAAGCTTTTGGCCTCATTCGTCAAGGATTCCAAGGCATGCTTCTTCAGGAACCTGCCATGAGATGCTGGGGTGGGCTGTAACCCTTCTTTCGCACCAGGAAGCTTCCCCCGAGCGGTTTTCCATTGTTTGTTCTCATCAGACTTCCTTTTGAGAACTCGATTGGCATCCGCAACCCGGTGAATCAGAGCAGTCTCCCTTTCACGAGCCTCTGTTATTTCAGTCCACTTGGCAGCGACTTGTGCCTGCAATTGCTCAAGACGTTTCCTGGCCTCATCGACCTCCCTATCAAGGATGTTAAGGTCATGTGTCAGCCTAATGATGGTTAACTCTTCTAAGTTCTTCTCTCGGACTGCCTGCTTCCTGCTTTCTGTAGCCTCATCCAGGTTAGATTGAGCCTTATCCGCAGGGTCCAAGAATATCTCCTTGAAGAACTGATCGTCAGGAAAACCCATGGTCTCAAACCACTTGTCACCCAGCTCAATGATCCTATTAACGATCGCCCTGGCACCTGTGACATCCAGACCAGCCTCTTCGGCATCACTGAGAATCTCCTGCACATGCTGGATCATGCCAAATCCGGCTTCCAAGTGCCCGGAAAAGAGAGTCTCAATCCAAGAGCTCAGAACTCGCACCACGACCTTCTTCGCAAAAAGAAGAGATGGCCCAGCTGAAGATTCGCCCAACTTCGTTGGTCGGCTGCTCATGTCATCATCTGTTGGAAGAGTAACAAAAGAACTCTTTCCAGCTGAAGCTGCTCCTGCTCGGGAAGGAATCTCAGCGCGAGGAATCTCTTCAACATTGTCAGAGCTGGTCCCAAGAGTCTCTACCTCTGGATCAACCTCTGGCATCCCTTACTCTGGAAGCGACGGATCCTCCTCTGTCACTTCAAAACCTGCCAAAGAAACACAAAAAGGTATGAATATAATCCTGTTTGAAAATCATTATCAGGGATATTACTACAAAATACCTTCTTCGACGACTGGTGGAAGACTTTCTTCCTCCATGAACTCATCGGAAGCATCATCAACATTTGCGTCCATCGATGGTTCAAAGTCATCGGAATCCTGTGGCAAGTCAGCTGGCAAGAAATGTGTTAGCAAACCAAGTCACAGACAACAAAAAAAAAAAGAGAAGTCATACCAATTGGAGACTCTGGAATCACTCTAGAGTCCCTTGGTTCTTCTTCAGGTGCCTCGACAGGATCCGTCACCACCTCATTGACCGGAACCTCAGGCATCATCAAGTCTTCCCCTGCTAAAAAAAAAGAAAAGAAAAGCAGAAACAAGAAGCAAATCATAACATGGAAAAAATCCCATGAAAAGAAATGGAAAGAGAAAAAGGAAGAATCATACCTTCACCAACGGTCTCTTCTTCTCGGCTTCTCTTCTCTGGAGGCTCGTCAGCATCCACTGGCACATCCTCATTGATAATAAGAGGAACTTCCAAGTCAGGAGAGTCCTCATGCTGCCCCTTGCTACGATGATGACTCCTCCCCCTCTTACCCCGGCGGGCTCGCTTCTTAGAGGAACTTACCCCGCTGTCAGAGTCAGGTTTCCCACTTGACTCCTCACTGGATGGTCTACTCTTGCCAGTAGACTCCACGGAAGCTTGCCTCTGTGCCGCTTGCATCCAAGTGCCAAGTTCGGCTTCCTCCTATTCTAGCTGCTCTAAAGCCTCATCAGGTATTTCTCGAACAGCTTCAGAACCAATGACGCCCTGGTCACCGAGAAAGCCTATCTTGTGCTTCTCTCCAGAAAGGAAGGCCCAAACTTCCTCTCGCCGGACGCCATCCGACTTTCCAAGGCCCTTTCCAGATGCCAGCTTCACATCAAACTCCTTCTTGGAAAGCCCCCGATATGCCGAAAAGCTCTCCGCGAACCACTTCGCAAAGCCGGCAGTCCGGAAAGTCAGCAACACAGGATAAGAAATCATGGCTGTAGTGTCTTCAGCACTATAGAAAGCTCATGCATTTCTCCCGTCCTGTAAGCCTCAAAAGCACTTCACCATGCTTGAAGGCACTCCAACAACGCCTTGAGAAAAGCCCAGCTGCAAAGCAAAGCGAGAGGGTACATACGGCTGGATGTCGACGAAAAGATGTCTACGGTACACCATCGTGCCGACACGTATGCTGAAAAGCCACTCTCTCTCTGCATTGGTCAAGGAATAATGCCTTCCCGACCCCGCCCTGGTAGAGTCTCGGGAGGCACCAAAATCAAAAGCCTTCTTCCGTAAATCCGGAGAAAGCTTCACTGAAGACTGCCCCATCTCGACGTCCCTGAACCGTTGGATCCTCATGCGGGCAAACAAAAGTGATTCGGACACGGCTTTGCCCTTAGCCGGTCGAATCATCAGAGGATCATCATCCTGTGCAGCACCCAGCCGGTGCAAGCCAGGACAGTGGTACACGTACCACAAATAAAAGATATGGGCTGAAAATACCCTATTCATGGGAAGCCCAAGCCGAACCAGAAAAGCAGCAACCTGTAGTTCGGTACACAGGTAGGAGTAAAGAGCTGGCACCAAAGCAAGCTGCTCTCCAAATGCCATCTGACAAGCCGGAAAAATACAATGCGGCCTGATGTGCGTTCCATCTCCTCCAGCAAAAATAGCCTCACCAAGCCAATAAGTGAGGTAAACAGCGAGATCTCTCCGCAGTGCAATGTCAGGACATATGGCGTTTGTACTTGCACAGAAATCTCTCAACTCTTCTTGCATGGCCAAGATCTTCTTTGAACTCGGATCCTGAGCTCCGGCTTCCTGGGTCACGCTATCAGAAGACTCCCTGCTATCAAAAAAGTTGGGGAATGAAGAGCTAGAACTCTTCCAACTGCTGGATCTAACTTTCAAACCCTCCTTCTCCTTCAAAAAATCATAGAAGGCGACGAGCTGAAAGTACAGAAGCCTGAACTCCTCAGACTGCCCCTCGAGGACGCTGTCAATCGGCATAAACTCCTCATAGAGTTTGCCGAGGATGGGCAATCCAGTAATGGCGCTCAGCTCCTTCAAAGAAAAACCAATCTCACCATTCGTCACAACGAAGGTATTGGTTTGTGGGATGAATGATTCTAGCATAGCCATGAAGGCCTCGTCGGAAAAGATCACGGTCTCCCTAAAGGCGCGGACCGCATCAAAAATCCCGGCTTCCTTCAAAACGGCGCTACCAATCAGCAGGACGCGATCAGTCCATGACTTCCACTCGGAGTCAGCATTGAAGCGGCCACGAAGTCGGAAAGGCTTGATCCAATTGCTGCCGTCACCGCTAGAAATACCAAGGCCCACCGGTCTCAAATCGACCGACGGATAATCAGAACCCTGGTAGCCGCTGGATGGCATCAAAAGGTCCATGTCAACAGGCGACCTCTCTGTATATCCAGGAGAACTGCCAACAAAAACCCCGGTCTTGATTACATTTGTCCTTCTCACCCAGCTTGGAGGATCTTCCCTCTTAGAGCACGTGGGGGCAAGGCTCAGAATCGAGACGGTTCGATCAAACGTCGACCGGGTAGCAACAGTCTTTTTCTCACCATCTGCTGTGAAAGAAAACTGAAAACATCTCCTCTGGTATGTCATGTCATCAGGGACTGCATCACCAAAGAAGAAGGTAGGCTTGGGCAAAACGCTCTGATCTTCCATCACCCATGGATGACTGCTTACCATGATCTTATAGAATTCCTCTCCCTTGAAAGTGATCAGTCGCTGCCTCATCTCATCTCTGTTGAGGGAGTCGCACTCTTCCAGATTTCTCTCAACATACTGGACCTTCTCAAAAGCCTGCTGAACGGCAGGATTAGAAGATCTAGAAGATCGACGAGGTACGCTTGTAGTAGGCTCTTTACCCTTGTTCATTCTGGAGGAACCACCTGAAAAGGATGGAAAAGAAAAAGATCAAACATCAAAATGACAGAATCTCGCTAAAAAAAAATCTGGCGAAATTTTGACATGATGACGGGGCAATTCCGAAGAAAAGGAACTATCCCGAAAGAAATAAGAAAGCTTGAAGATGGGCTCAACATCGCTGCGAGCTCCGAAACTCCAAACTTTCGAAACCTCAAAGTCTCAGCAAAATCAGGAAGGGCTCAACATCGCTGCGAGCTCCAAATTCCCAAAATTGCGAAAACTTTCAGGTATGCTATCACATCATGCTACAAATTTAATTTACAATTGAATGCATGCATAAACATCTAGGTTTGCCAAAAAAAAAGGGGCATTATCATGATGAGCAAAAGAAAAAAAAAGAAAAGAAACTTTCTCAAAAAAAAAAGGGGAAAGAAAACAAAAAAGAAAAGAAAAGAAACTTTCTTGAAAAAAAAAGGGAGGGAAAGAAAACAAAAAAAAAAAAAGAAGAAAAAAAAAGGGGCTGGCCCACAGGCCGTGGCCCACTGGCCACGTGGCCGTACGGCCAGATCCGTACGGATCTGTCCGTACGGCCCACAAACAAAAATAAAAACATGAAAAAAAAAAGAAAGAAGAAAAGAAAAGAAAAAAACGTGTGAAAAAAAAGGAAAACACGTGAAAAAAAAAAGAAAAGAAAAAGAAAGAAACAACAAAAAAAAAAGAAAAGAAAGAACTTTTTTTCCTACAATGGAGTTTTCTTGAAAAAGGGAACTTACTTGAAGCCATTGATGGAGAAGAAGAAGAAAAGTCTTGAAGATCTTGAAGAAGAAGAACTCTTGGTCTTGAAGCCCTCTTGAGATTATTGCAAAAGAAAGTAATAAGAGCAAGAGATCCAACCTCCTCCTTGCTTTTATAGAAGAGAGCAAACCAAAGAAGGAAAGAAGAAAGAGATAAGTGTTACTAATTAGTAACCTTACCAAAAGAAAGAGATTAGAAAGATTCTTTCCCAAAAGGAAGATATCTTGAGGGATTTTCTCTCAAAAAAGAAATCAATGAGAGATTTTCTCCCAATAGATAGGATCAATGACGAATTCTTTCCCAAAAGAAAGATATCTTGAGATATCCTATCCCAAAATAAAGGGAATATGAGAGATTCTCTCCAAGAAAAGATATTCTTAGATATTCTCTATCCAAATGAGATATTTTTGGATATTCTTTACAAAAATGACACCATATGAGATCTAAGCCATTTCAAAAGCTTAAGGTCCCATGGGTTAGCCCATATGAGCCAGGTTTGACCACCTAGGCGCTAAAAAAAAAATAAAAAAATTTTGGGCTTTTAGTCAAAGAGAAATCCCTCTTACCAAGAGCATACAAAAATGGTTCCATGCCTCTTTTGAGTTGATTCAACCATACAAAGAGAATTCCAAGCCCCATGAGCTTCCAAAAATCAAAGCATCTAGCCTCATCTACCAAATTGAGCCAAAATCTTGAAATTGACATTCCACAAAAATCAAACCAAATCCTGGTCCCCTAACTTGCCACATACAGCCTGTTAGGTCACAAGACCAAAACCAAAAACCAAAACCTGATCCCCTAACTTGCCACATACAGCCTGTTAGGTCACAAGATCAAAACCAAAATTGATCCCCCAACATTCCACATACAGCTTGTTGGGTCACACGATCAAAACCAAACCCGACCCCCTAACCTGCCACATACAGCCTGTTAGGTCACAAGGTCAAAACCCAAATCCACATCCCTGATGTCATCTTCAAAACTTTGCCTCGAGATGGTACGTGATCCCTTTCACTACCATAAAATTCGCCTGGAAGCTCAAAAGGCTACAAATACCAAAAAGAAATAATGCTCAAAGACTCTTGGTCAAGTCACAGGCTCTCCTTCAAAAATCTCTTCGAGGCACATCGACTACAAAAGTTAAGCAACTCGTCGCTGTACCTCGAGGGGGCATTTGTTGACACCAAAAAATGTCACTTTGCCTCTTCAAGATCCAAAGAGCTACATGAAGTCGCAACCTGCCATAAATAGGCAATGCTACTTCCAAAAATCAAATCTTGTCAGAATCAAACAAAAACTGCAAGATCCTTCAAGACAGCCAAAAGAGGAGTACACAAGAAGTTTCGGGCCATTTCAAAATAATTTGGCCTAACTTCGCTTCTCCGACAGCCGAAAAGGAGCTCTCGGCGGCAAAAGCATCGGAGACGCCAAATCTTCGATCAGAGCCGATGGATGTCCTCAAAATACATCCAAAAGGCTCCACGTCAAGTTCCGAGTCAAACCGACAACGTTTGACCCTACATCAACCCTCGAACAGCTAAATCAAGCCTCTCGGCGGCGAGAACCACCGAGGCCATTACTCATCAGATAGAGCACATGGACGGCTTCAAAATGCTTATAAAGGGCTACACGTCAAATTTCAGGTCATTTCAACAACATTTGACCATAGTTTGACGCTCGGAAGTCAAATCAGGCCTCTCGGTGGCAAAGCTCTCCGGGACCATGATTTCCAAGACAGAGCCTATGGATCATCTTAAAATGACTCCAATAGGTTTCCTGTCAAATCTCAAGTCAATCGGACATCGGTTGACCGCACATCAAACCGCGACATCTTCATGGCGACAAAAGCAAGTCTACTGGCAATAGGACCCCAAACGGCTTCAAAACTCAAACAAAAGCCTATGGTTGGTCTTATTTACTGCTCAGGAGGCTTCACACCAAATTTCAGGTCATTCCGACATCGTTTGACCCAGTTTCAGCTTCTGACGGAAAATCGGCAGCTCTGCGCGACAAAGTCTTCGGCTTTCTCAGGAAATTGGAAACTTTGCAAAATAAAATGCAAGGATTCTCATCAGGTTTCCTACAAAGAAATCAGGCCAATAAATGGTCAAAATGTCAAGGAAAAGTACAGGAGAAAAAAGAATCGAAAAACAGCAAAAACGGACACAAAACGGGACACAAAAGGGGGAAAAACCCCCCAGGGTCGCAGGCCCCTGCGACCCTGGCCCAGGGTCGCCGGCGACCTTGGAGCCCGGGGTCGCCGGGAAGGCCCCGGAAACCCCGATTTTCGCGATTCGAAGCGCCCAGCCTCTGGTACTTTCCAAAATTCATGCTTTTGAGACACCAAATCCTCTGACATCCGTCCAAAACACGGGTCAATCATCAAGAGTATCGAAAACAATATTGATCGCCACCCGGTCAACCAAAAAAAGTGTGCTTTCTACCCGACCGATCGAGAAATCGACAGGACAGATGGCACCGACCCGCTATTGGCAACAAACACCTGAAATTACATGGTCATCTGATGTCGATCTACATGAAGATCCATCGATGATCATCACCAGAAGAATCCCAAAAGACGCGGCACGGCCCGCGACTCTTCAGCTGCTCGGCGACCACTTAATGTGATTAATTGACTAGCTTTATTACAGTCATTAATCCATTTCTTTGGACGGACCAATCAGAAGCAAGCATCCGGGAGTTACAAGTCAAGAGATTCATGGCATTTAACCCATGAAACTCCTCCCATCATGGCGATTAAAGGCGATTAAATGCCCTCAATCTCCTCCGGCCAATCAGAAGCCAAGAAAAAGGAGTTACAAAATAAAGAATTCAATCTTGTAACTCCTCCCTTTATGTAGCTTTATGACAATTAAAGTTCATAAACCCTCCTAAAATGGCCACCTAAAAGCCTATAAATAGGAGAGCTCTCCAAGAAGAAAGAGAGAATCAGAAAAAAGTCCAAACACACAGACAGACAGAAACACAGAAATTCAGAGAAGGAAAAGAGAGAAAACCCTGCGGAAGTTCTACACCGGCCACCGCAACAAGGTGACAAAAGTCCCTTGGGGGGTACCCCCCCCCCAAGGTCCTTGCTTTCTCCTTCTGCCGCCAATGGCTTAGACATGGCTTTTCAAGCCCGTGTACTCGGCTTTTCATTGGACATAGGACCTTCTTTTGGTCTTTGTTCTCTAAAAACCTGAGGTTATAGCCAAGCCAAGCAAATCAATAGCATCCTCTGTTCTCATCTGCATGGATGATGGCGAAGCCCACATATGGCTTGCGATCGTCAATCTAAACGAGTCCCCCACAATCTCCTGAGAAGTTAGATCCTCCTTTTCTTGCTTTTCATTGTAGTTTGTATTTTTTCAAAAGAGACAAAAATCACAACTCTTGTCTTTCATTATTGATAAGGATTGTAAATCGGCTATAAACGCCAAAATCGGCTATAACCAAATCGCTAATGCCAAAAAAATCGCCTTTCACGGCAAACCAAGAAAAATGTCTTTTTTCTTAAATATATGTGCAATGGAAAACTTGAAAGAAGTTGATTTCCTTTTTACTTGCGAAGGTTGATCTCCGGATCACCACTTGCAATTCCAAGTAAAATAGAAAATCTGGCACACCCAAACAAAAAAAAATGTTGATGCACGCCCCTGCCCCCTGGTTACGAAAGGGTCGGAACCAAACAGACTCCCACGTCCGCCGACCCTCGGTAGGAACCGAGCAGGAGCGCGGTCCATCAATTTCCCTCTCTTTTCTCTCTTCTCTCTTATTTTCCCTCCAATTCCCTCCTTTTCTCTCTTTAGAAAACTTAACTACAAGAAGAAGGAGATCATCTACAAGCTTCAGCTATCATCTCTTCTCTCTCTACAAGGAAAGGTATATCTCTTCTACTAGCTCAATTTCCTTAGAATTCTCTATTTCTCTCTCTAGATTCTCCATCCTTCTTGCAATTCTTTTGTGGTTTTAGGATTATGACCTGTAGATCTGCTTAGATCTGGTTTTTAGGAGTGTTTGAGTGATTGGAAGACATTAGGAGCATGAATCTTCTAATTAGAGCTTGGATTTCTCTTCTTCTTGTCATTTCATTGCAATTTGGATTAGAGGCAAGTGCAATATACCTATTTAGCATAGCATGCATGTTTTCTTTCTGTTGATTCTATAGTTTCAATTCAATTGATGTCTGATTTCATAAATCTACCTTCTTGAGCTTGTTTTCATGGTTTTTGGCCATTGATGAATGAGATTGATCATTTGGAAGATCAATGACCCAATTTGTGGATGGTTGGATGAGGATTGAAGTCTTTTTATATATATTTGATGATGTTTCTATGATGGATGGACTTGATTAGATGTAATTTTGATGGAAATTGAGTTGGATGGTAGAAGTTCCAAATTTTTGGAGTTTTGGAATTCCAGTGTACCCGGTTGACCGGTCCTGTTGGGTGTCGACCGGATACAAAGGGACTTCAGGAAAATAACTAGGACTTGAATTTTCTCTCAGTCCAAGAAACCCAGTGTACTCGGGTCCTGTTGGGTGTCGACCGGATACAAAGGATTTCCAGGATTTTAACTGGGACCGTAATTCTCTCTCAAACTCAGAATTCCTATATACCCGGTCGACATCTAGGATAGGCGGTCAACCGGACACACTGTGGAATTTCCAGAAAGAGAGTACTACCCTCTAGTTGTTTGTTGTAGATTTCATGTGTACCCGGTCGACATCCTGGCCACAATGTGGACCGGACATACCGTAGGGGATGTTGACCTGGGAGTCAACATCCTGACTTTCCCAATGTAACCGGTCGACCGGCCATTGGGGATGTCGACCGGATACACTGTAGATTGAAGCTTCCAGTTTTTCAGTTCCTGAGATTGACCATCCAAATGGACTTTTATTGATGTGTCAAGCATGAGTCAATGGTATGGCTCAACCTTGACTCATGGGGGCCACTAAGTAAGGTCTAGTGTATTTATTTGATGTCGATTTGATCCTTAAACGTTGTCGAAGATGCCTGATTCTAGAGCACCAAATACAGTATCCTTGGCATTTGAAACTTCATTTAGGAATCAAATTAACATACATGGACCTATACCTAGACCTGAAAAGGGGGCCATTACTTGGGTTGGACCTTTGTTATTCCCCTTGATTTACTTGGTTTTTGAGATTTACAATACTTAGTTCTTTATTATCACTCTTACATCCTTTCTATTATTAATACATGTTAGTTAAATGGAAATTTGATGACCTGAACCTAGGATTACCTAGTGGTGACCTGGTACTGTAGATTGGTGGCTAATGACTCATGTATGTAGCTAGGCGGGCCATCATATGGCCTAAGAATGGATGGTTGTGATACCTTAGAATAAAGATGTTGGTTAGTATGGACTTGTGACCCATTTATGAATGGGAATGGACTGAATACTATTGGACTGAACTTAGATGTTATACTTGGACTGTTTTGGACTAAGGCCATGTTATTAGTGGGCCTTAGCATGGATTCGATTGTGGACTTGGACTTGGATTATATTCATGGATTGGACCTATACCTCGAATCTCTTATGGACTTGATAGGACTTTGCTCGTGTAATGCAAGCCTAGAGGGACTCAGACCTTTACTTGTTTCCTTGAGTCGGTATTAACATTCGCTCGGTTGTTATAAGCTTAGCCTTTCGACTGATTATCACTGGTGAGAGATATATTAGTTATTGTTGAGAGCTATCATGATAAGCTATGGTTAAACGGACGGTGTGATGCCAGTTCCGGTCTATTGAGTGTGAGGGTGTTGATATTGACATTGATGTCATTATTATTGGCGGGGCTCGTCATCCTTTGCATTGTTACTTTACTTTCCCTGCCGCAACTATTTACAGTATGGGAGAGGGCCGCGACATAATATCCTATGGTGTCTCAGCTTGTGTGATTATGCCACTTCGATGTATGGTTAGAATAGATGCTTTACTTTCATTCTGATTCTATTTGACATATCGTGCTCAATTGCCTAGCATTTGTACCGTTGTTAATCTTCTGATATTATTATCGTCTCTATTCCCTTTGATGTATATATCATATGTTACTTGTATACTGTACCTTGCCAGATCCTTAGATCTGACCCATCTTTGGTGTTTAGGTATTGACCTCGATCCAGAGGACGATGCGATCGTCGAGGCATCCGTAACTAGAGACAACGGATGGGGACCGGCTGACCCAGTGGTCGAGTTGGAGGTTTGAGTGTAGTTCATTTTGGGGTTTGAGTGCTCGTGTTGTGAGCAGAGAGATAGTCTTATATGTACCTTTTACTTATAAATACTTTGAGATTTAGGATGGACTTCAGCCCTGCTACATTTGCTTTATGTTAGAGGTACCTTATGCTTCTATTATTATATGATTTTGCTTCCGCTATTCTTTATGCTTCTGCAATTAACCATTGATCATCATATTGTTTCAAAAGTTTTAAATTGGACCTCACCGCGGACTATGACCTTGGAAGTTCTCGGATTTTTTGAGAAGTAGCGTGTCAATTTTGAGTACCTTGGCGGTAACCTTGGCATTCGAAATTGGGGCGTTACACTTAATATCACTGGAACAGTTTGTGAATGAATTAAAGTTTTCAATGATGAAGAGGTTCTAAATATGGATGTTCATGTCTATGCAAAATAGGTTATTACTTTGGAACATGTTGTTCATGTAGAATAGGTTTTCCAATGTGGGTTAATGTGGATGAGTGTTTATATCTTAACTTGTGAAAGAATTGTTTATGGCATTATTTATGTGATCATGGTTGGTTGTTATCATAAAGACGAAACAGGTCGTTAATACGATGAACATGTTGTAGACGATGATAGGTTAGTTATGATAAATAGGTTCTAAACGGGGATATTTCTTATACATGAGGAATAAGTTGTTACTATGGAACATGTCGTTCATGTGAAACCTAATTTTCAATGTAGTTTTTCAACGTGGGCTTGTTTTTTGAACAAGTCCTACAATGATTGTTGAGGTAGACGGGTAATTCACATGAAAACTAGCCACAGTTCAATGAGGATGATTGTAGATGTGGGGGGCCTTTTGTCTATATTTGAATGTTCCAATATTAATTTTCTCAGAAGAATCGCTTTGATGCAATACAATTTAGTTTTTCCAAATGAATATGTGTAGTTAGGACTGAATGTTATTAGTACATATTCGTCGATATTGACAAATTATTTTCTGATGTCAGATGACTTAATTGTCGATATCAAAGAATATTGTGTTATCTGTTTAGCTAAATATTGGTTATCAATCCATATTCATTGATATCGATAAATTATATATTGATATCGATAGATTTTTTGTCGATGTCAACAGATGCTCTGTCTTTACACTACAAACTAAAAATTGGCTATCTTCTATATTAGTCGATATTGATAAATCTTATATTGACATTGATGAATTCTTTGTTGACATTAACGAAAAATTTGTCTTAGACTGTGACTTAAGAAAAAGGGATGAAAATATGGAGATGAAAGTAAACAAGGCAGAGAACAAGAAAGTAAAGTGGGTTCATGAGATGAAAAGATAGAGATGAACGATGAAGATGAAAAGAGATGAGAAGATGTGTCGGTTTGACTGATGAAACGAAAGATATGAATGGAGATGATGAAAATAGATAAGAAAATTGGAAGATGCATGGTCCAAGTGATAAGATGGAGATGAATGAAGACGATGAGAATAGATGTAATGTTGGATATGTTAGCTGTTAAGTGAATGATGCGTTCCCTTTAGATTAATATTAGATTAGGTTTATCTTGTATTAGGCTCGTGTCATATTCTAATTAGGTTTTCTATTAGAGATGTGATTAGGATTCTAAGTTTGAGTTAGATTATGGATTTTATTTTGAGTCATTGTATTCTTATTGTAAGTGCCTAAAAATTAAGGACTTTAAATCAGGGATTGGGTCCCTTGACTCAGGCAGTTTGGATGAAGGTTGCCGTGGCTCCGACTGGACCTGAGGAGGGAAAGATAGAAAAAATGTCAGAGGACCCTGGCTGCAGGCAGCGCAAGGCTCTCCGATGCTTAAGTTAGTTCAGGGAGCGAGCAAGGGAGATGGAGAGGAAATCACAGAGTGAGAGTGTGTGTTCTGGATTGCGTACCTTTAGGATGGAGGTGGAGGTGCTATTTATAGGTGATGGGGTTGACTATTGTGGGCGAGTTCCAAGACTGGGCCGGCCACTCGAGTGGCTGCGTCCACTCAGCCCATAGTGCATTAAATGCTGACCCATGCCTCATTAAATGCTAGGCTCGCTGGGTCAGGCGGCGGTTCTGACTTTTGGGCCAGGTCCCATCAGGCCTGGCCCGGAGCCATGCCCTGGGGGCGCACGTGCCCTGTACGCGCCGTTTTGTCAGTAATGATAATCTACAGGGCATGCCTTAGCATGCGCCGTTGTCCTGTCGTTGGTCCCGTCAATCTCTGTCGGATCCGCGTTGCCGGGGTCGATGCCGAGGTCGGATAGGTCCGACTTTGGGAGCCCTCACCTCGGCGAATGCCGCGGCCCTTCAGCCGCGGTCACCCTGTTAGTTTTATGGACTCAATCCAGTAGATGATATAATAAATTGATTAAATTCTTTATTTATTCATATATTCATGTTTACTTTTCATGAGATGAATGGTGATTTATTATATACTTGCACATAACCAATACGAATGACATGATGGTTCATGAGATGAACCGGGGTCCACAAGTATATTAGATGTAACACATGTGTATGGATGAGATCCACATACGGGAGACATGTGTGGCAAATCTTATACTTAAATATTATCACAACCAGTGATGAGACTGGACATCTCATACTGATAAGGTTGCAGTACTTTGATCACTATGAGATAGTGTGATTTGTCTCGATCATCAGAATGGAAGATTCTGGATCATAGTGCTGGTACATTTGATGTATTGAAGGACCATGAGAAGCACCTTATAAACACTGTCTTTATTTTAAGGTCTGCTCTCATAATTCCCTAGCAATAGGCTCTCAATCCTGAGACATTAATGAACTCAAGTTTCTATCTATTCATTTGCTTTGAGTCACCAATGAGTGAGGCCAACTGTAGGTCAACACCTCGGTGATTTGGGTACATGGTAGTAGAGCTGTGGGAACATTCAATAGTCAAGAAGGAATCTATCTCTAATATCCCCTTCTGCCAATTAATGGATTTATCATTGGTAAGTGCGCACCCATTCCGATTAAGAGTTAATTGGAAAGGTACCATTGATCATTATAATTAATTGGGACTCAAGGATAATAAGATATGGATCTATTTTGGAAGACAGGTCCAATTGATCCATGGATATTGATAGAGGGGTTTACTTGTGGTAATGTGGAAGTTTAGGGTCTTCTATGTAATATTCCTAAGACTGGAGTTCAATTGCATTTATATAGTGGAGTTATTTGCAATTAACTATGGGCCCAGATTACACATGAGATGTGGGGTCGCGAGTCCCAGTTGGAGCCAGCTTTCTAAGGAATCCCTAGTGGTCCCCACGCTAGCCCAATAATTAGAAAGTATCTAATTCTAGTTAAACTCTAAAAGGAAAGTTACTATTTCTATTTGAAGTGAGACTTCTAATAGTGGTAATAGTAGACTTACTAATTTTAGTAGAAGTGAGACTTCTATTTTAATTAGAAAGGAATTGGAAAGTTACTAATCATATTTGAAGTGAGACTTCTAATTATGATATAGTAAGTTACTAATTAATTAATGGAAGTAAGACTTCTATTTTAATTAAGAAGAGATAGTTACTAATTTTTGGAAGTAAGACTTCTAATGGAAATTAGTAAGTTGGGCTTGCAAAAGCTATAAATAAGAGGAGAAGAGGCCTTGGACGTCCCATGCATAAATCCACCTAGGGATTCACGCCCAAGTCCCCTAGAGCAAGTGTTGCTCGAGTTTTTCCTCTCTCTCCCTCTTCTAGTTCTCTTTCTAGTTCCTCCCTAGAGTTCCTAGTAGTTTTCTCTTGGAGATCCCACCATCTTCTTGAGAAAGGGAGAATCTGATACGGGTCATAGCGTGGAAGATCAAGAGGTCTTGGAGATCCCTATTTGATTAGTGAAAGCGTTTCATCATCAAAGAAAGACGCAACTCCTCCATTAGAGCACAACCGAGATCCAAAGGTATAATCTACTTCCTTGTATGTTGTAGATTTATTTGTAGCTTATATGTTGCTGTTTCTATCTTCTAGATAGATTGTATTTACTGATCATAATGACTGAGATTGAGGACATAGATCTTGGATTGGGTTTTATAGCCTTATGGATAGTTGATCCTCTGTATCAAGTGGGTCAAAAGTTTTTGAAACCTATCCTAGAGGCCCACCCTATTTCCAACACACCCTTGGCCTAGGGGAGGCGTAATCATTCTGTCTTGAGGCCTGGGCTAGTGCTGATCTCGGCTTAGTGAAAACACCCCCACACAATTGCCCCCCAGCTTCCGAGCTTTTAAGGGTGTCAACTCTTTGAGGTCGGAAGCTGGATAGGTCTCGCCGAGATGCAATATGCCGCGGTGCTCAGATAACTTCCTGCCCGGGCTCGGGGGAGCTCAAACGTCTCCTGGCTTTCGGAACTCCACCGTCGTTTCGGTAGCTGGCGTCTTTACTCATATCCGCTGTCGCTTCCGTACCCGAGGCATTAAATGGCGCACGAGAACTAAGCTGGCGCTTCCACGTGTCTCTCTTTATTTGGCTGGCTCGTCTTTTCACGATGGCGCGCGTAGTGAAAAGGCGCGCCCTTCTTGAAATTCGAAGAGGCGCCATGATTAGGCGCCTATCCTTTGGCTATAAATAGGGGCTCGCCCCTTCTTCTTCTTCTTTTACTTGCATTCTGTCTTCCTCCTTCCTTCTTCGCTCTTGGAGCTCTCCTGCCTTCGTTTCTGTCGAACGAAAGAGGCCTGTTGCAGGGATTCTCCAGGCTCTTTTTCCGAAAGAGGTGCTGTCAGGACTCCGTTCTGCGCCCTAATCCTTCCGTAAGTCTCCTTCCACTTCTTTCTGTTCCATTCTGTTTTTCTAGATTTCAGTTCTGTCTAGGACTTTCTCTGTCTAGGGCTTTCTCTGTCTCTGTCTAGGGTTTTCTTCTCGCTTCTTAGTACATTCTTTTCGTTCCCCAGCGTCTTTTCCGGAGGGATGGGTATTTACAGCCATTGGATAGAGTCCGAGAGGGGGCTAGCTGACCTTAGGGCTGTTAGTTTTATGGACTCAATCCAGTAGATGATATAATAAATTGATTAATTTCTTTATTTATCAGTATATCATGCTTTCCTTTCATGAGATGAATGGTGATTTATTATATACTTGCACATAACCAATACGAATGACATGATGGTTCATGAGATGAACCGGGGTCCACAAGTATATTAGATGTAACACATGTGTATGGATGAGATCCACATACGGGAGACATGTGTGCCAAATCTTATACTTAAAATATATTCACAACCAGTGATGAGACTGGACATCTCATACTGACAAGGTTGCAGTACTTTGATCACTATGAGATAGTGTGACTTGTCTCGATCATCAGAATGGAAGATTCTGGATCATAGTGCTGGTACATTGGATGTATTGAAGGACCATGAGAAGCACCTTATAAACACTGTCTTTATTTTAAGGTCTGCTCTCATAATTCCCTAGCAATAGGCTCTCAATCCTGAGACATTAATGAACTCAAGTTTCTATCTATTCATTTGCTTTGAGTCACCAATGAGTGAGGCCAACTGTAGGTCAACACCTCGGTGATTTGGGTACGTGGTAGTAGAGCTGTGGGAACATTCAATAGTCAAGATGGAATCTATCTCTAATATCCCCTTGTGCCAATTAATGGATTTATCATTGGTAAGTGCGCACCCATTCCGATTAAGAGTTAATTGGAAAGGTACCTATTGATCATTATAATTAATTGGGGCTCAAGGATAATAAGATATGGATCTATTTTGGAAGACAGGTCCAATTGATCCATGGATATTGATAGAGGGGTCTACTTGTGGTAATGTGGAAGTTTAGGGTCTTCTATGTAATATTCCTAAGACTGGAGTTCAATTGCATTTATATAGTGGAGTTATTTGCAATTAACTGTGGGCCCGGATTACACATGAGTTGTGGGGTCGCGTGTCCCAGTTGGAGCCAGCTTTCTAAGGAATCCCTAGTGGTCCCCACGCTAGCCCAATTATTAGAAAGTATCTAATTCTAGTTGAACTCTAAAAGGAAAGTTACTATTTCTATTTGAAGTGAGACTTCTAATAGTGGTAATAGTAGACTTACTAATTTTAGTAGAAGTGAGACTTCTATTTTAATTAGAAAGGAATTAGAAAGTTACTAATCATATTTGAAGTGAGACTTCTAATTATGATATGGTAAGTTACTAATTATTGTGGAAGTAAGACTTCTATTATAATTAGCAAAGAGGAGGCAACTTGAAAAGGCTATAAATAAGAGGGGAGGATGCCTTGGACGTTCAATGCATAAATCCACATTGGGATTCACGCCCAAGCCTCCCTAGTGCAATAGTTGCACATGTTCTTCCTCCTCTTCCTCTTCTAGTTCTCTTTCTAGTTCCTCCCTAGAGTTCCTAGTAGTTTTCTCTTGGAGATCCCACCATCTTCTTGAGAAAAGGAGAATCTGATACGGGTCATAGCGTGGAAGATCAAGAGGTCTTGGAGATCCCTATTTGATTAGTGAAAGCGTTTCATCATCAAAGAAAGACGCAACTCCTCCATTAGAGCACAACCGAGCTCCAAAGGTATAATCCACTTCCTTGCATGTTGTAGATTATTATGGATGCTTGTTAGTTGCTGTTTCTATCTTCTAGATAGATTGTATTTACTGATCATGATGACTGAGATTGAGGACATGGATCTTGGATTGGGTTTTATAGCCTTATGGATAGTTGATCCCTGCGTCAAGTGGGTCAAAAGTTTTTGAAACCTATCCTAGAGGCCCACCCTATTTCCAACAAGGGCTAGGTATGATATACCAGAGGGGGTCCAGGTCATGGCGGCTACAGTCATGTCTTATGCCATTGGGGATTTTTGTGACGGCTGGATACCGTTCCCCTTGGTGGCCGTGATCGAGGGCGGGGTTAGGTTTCCCCTCCGCCCTCTGCTTAGGGACTGTCTCCGAGCATGGCATCTCTGCCCGTGCCAACTGATGCCTAACAGTTTCAAAATTGTAATGGGTACGGACGCACTCAATACAATTCTGGGCATCAGTCTCGGCGTCCACGATATCGAGGAGGCCTACGATATTTGCAAGTCCGGGAAGGACATGTACTACCTCCGCGTCAACTCGGGGCGGAGGCCCTTCGTGCAGGCCTTAGAAGACTCCAATAAATATGCCGGGGACGATCGCCTGATGGTCACTGGCAATTGGGAGTTTGGTGACGACGAGCCCATCTCGGCAAGAAATTTCAGGATCCCTCGTCACTACGGCACCCCTCCAGGTAATCAAAACCTGAGTACATCCTTTTACTTTTCATGCCCTTTTGTACTTGCCGATCTGATGTCCCTTGTTTGCTCTGCAGGTGTCCGACAGAGAAGGGCGGCCGCTTTCCGAGAGGGCTGGGAGCCGAATAGAGCTTGGATCCGCTCATTGGAAAACTACCACGGTCACGGCGACAGGTCTGCGTGGAGGCTGCTAAAGTACGAGCCGAGGTACCGCGGCTACAAGGATAAGAAGCAGACTGCCACCCGCAAGCAAGCCGCGGCAGAGGTAGACAAGGAGGCCGCAGCGGACGAAGAACCAACCTCGGCGGATCCAGGGGATCGTTCTTCGTCTAATTCTAAGGCGTCCACTTCGGAGTCCGAAGACAACGCCGAGACGATCGGAAGGATCGTTCTGTCAGATTCAGAGTTTGACGAGGAAATGGACCGGACCCGCCCGAAGCCAGTCCTGCGGAACCTCAAGGCCGTGCCGATGACCGGCAAAGGTCGGGGCGCGCCATCTTCCTCCCACGCTCCCTCATCATCGAGTGCGCCTTCGACATCCTCCGCGCCTCCACCCAACCAGACCCCGACTACACTTGCCGCGACCGGGAGCGGGACCCCGGGACCTTCCACTACTCTGGCCATGCAAGGGGACGACCAGGCCAGGAAGAGGGCCCGGGTAGAGGGCTCGGCGGGGGAATCATCCGGGGCCGGCATGGCAACGCGGGCTCACCCCGCCCCCTGGAGGCCGAACTTGATGCTCCAACCTGGGAGGCCGCTCTCGGTGGAGGATCGTCTCTCGGGGGGACCGTCCGTGGTCGCTTGCCTGGGGAGCGCCTGTGCCCTGCCGCGGGATATGGAGAACCATGACAAGATGGACGACATCTCCCTGCTGGCAGCGCAGATGAAGGCAAATCTGAGTGTAAGTCCTACTTCCTTTTTGCACTTCTCGTTTGGCTATGGCTTTTGCTTACTG
This sequence comes from Litsea cubeba, assembly GCA_012931725.1. Lineage (NCBI taxonomy): Eukaryota > Viridiplantae > Streptophyta > Magnoliopsida > Laurales > Lauraceae > Litsea > Litsea cubeba. The sequence continues at coordinate 35,526,884 of CM022954.1, forward strand.
GTGGATCTTCTTCTCTGCAGACGGTCCAGATGGCCCAGATTTCGGTGTCCCGCATTCAGAAGTGCCACGCCGAGCTGAAGAGGATCCAGGCTATCTGTGAGCAGCACAAGAAGGACCTGGAAGAGGCGAAGGCGAAGGTGTCTGAGTACGAGGACACGCACCGATCCCTCTTTGCCAAGCACGACAAGTTAAAGTCGGTGTTCGACCTGACAAAGAGGAGGGAGGCCGAGCTGGAGCGGACGGTCGCGAGGCTGGAGAGCCAAAAGGAAGAATTAGAGCTCACACTCCAAGCCGAAGTCAAGCTCGCCTTCCAGGACGGTGTCGACGCGGCGGGCGACGAGTATGCCGCGCAGGTGAACGACATCCGGATCTCGGCTTGGGAGATGGGGTGGAGGGCGGCTCTGGATAAGATGGGCATCTCCCACGACCATCCCGCCTATGCGAGGCCGGATGAATATCCGTGCTCGGGTGCCGCGGAGGAGGTGGAGACGGGACCAGCCGTCCAGCCGGGTCCGGAACCCCCCCTCGTAGTGCCTGAGGCGCCTGCCGCAGCTGAGGCCCCTGTCGTGGCGTCTACATCGGAAGCTCCGCCTGCCGCGTGAAGTCTGCCTGCTGTTGTCCCCTCCTTCTTTTTGCTTTGTTTTTTGATGTATCTTTTGTTTAGGCGCATCGCGCCTTTTATGTAAAAAGGAACCTTTATTGAATGAAAATCTTTCTTCATGTCTGTCCGTGTGACTTTGTCCTTGCGTTTGATCTGAATGTTTGCAAGTGTTTCTTTTCGGCTATATGGCCGAGACCGTACTTCAGGGACTATTAATTAGCCGCGCCTAGTGCGATGTAGGTTTTACCCGAGGGACTGAGCGTTTTTCGCAACGTAATGGCGAGCGAGTGATACCATTTTTCTTTCAAGTATACGAGCTCGGTGAGCGTCTGGGATCATTTAGTATTGGGTAGTCGTGCAATGATCACCGGGGGCCGTGCTGGCTATCTGGCGCGAGGGCCGAGACGCGAACGAAATGGAGAAGTCCCCCTGGCTCGTCACCAGGGGCCGTGCTGGCTATCTGGCACGGGGGCCGAGATGCGCACGTAATGGAGAAATCCCCCTGGCTCGTCACCAGGGGTCGTGCTGGTTATCTGGCGCGAGGGCCGAGACGCGCACGAAATGGAGAACACAAAGAGAAGCTTTCTTGAGAGGAAATGACCTTCATTGATTTTGCATAAACTGAATACATTTAAAAGTAAAATTTCTTGAGGTGCGACGCGTTCCATGGCCGCGGCAGCAGTTTCCCATTCATATCCTCAAGCTTATATGCGGACCGTCCCGCGGTCGAGACTATCTTGAACGGACCGCGCCAGTTCGGGGCCAACTTGCCCTGATTCGGATCCTTGTCTGCGGGCAGCGCCTTCTTTAGGACCAGCTCTCCGATGGAGAACTTCCTTTCCCGAACTTTCTGGCCGTAGTCTCTTGCTAGCCGTTGTTGATAGGCTGCTAAACGGATGGAAGCAGCTTCTCTGCGTTCTTCGGCCAGGTCCAGTCCTAGGGTTAGATTTTTATCGTTCTGGTCCTGGTCAAAGAGTTCAGATCTGAGCGTTGGGAGGCCGATTTCGAGAGGGATCACAGCTTCCATTCCGTATGCTAAGGAGAATGGAGTTTCTGACGTGGAGCGCCTCGGAGTGGTCCTGTAGGCCCACAACACACTGGGTAGCTCTTCTACCCATCTTCCCTTTGCCCCCATCGAGCCTCTTCTTGAGCCCATCCAAGACCACTTTGTTGGAGATTTCGGCTTGGCCATTGCTTTGGGAGTAGGCCGGAGTCGAGTTGTGGTTTCTGATGCCGAGCTCCTTGCAAAAGTTTTTGAAGAGGCTGGAGTCGAATTGGGTCCCGTTGTCCGAGACCAAGACTCGGGGGATACCGAACCTCGTAACGATGTTCTTCCAAACGAAATTCTTGGAGTCCCGCTCGGTGATGGAAGACAATGCTTCCACCTCTATCCACTTGGTGAAATAGTCGGTGGCCACTATCAGCCACCTTTTATTCCCCGGAGCTCGGTGGAGGGGTCCCACAATGTCCAGCCCCCACTGAGCAAAAGGCCATGGACTGGAGAGCGGGCTCAGATCCTGTGCAGGTTTATGGAAGTTATGCGAGAATTTCTGGCACTTTTCGCACTTCATAGCGTACATCTGTGCGTCCTTTTGCATGTATGGCCACCAGTATCCTTGGCTTATAGCCCGGTATGCTAGTGACCTTCCTCCGATGTGACTTCCGCAGATGCCTTCATGTATTTTGTAAAGGAAGTCTTCAACTCGGCTTGGGTGAACGCACTGGAGGTAAGGGCCCGTGAAGGATTTCCTGTACAGCTTTCCTTCTGGAGAGAGCCAGAACCGGGCTGCCCGGAGCCTGATCTTGTGAGCTTGCGCTCTGTCCTCGGGGAGTTGGTCGTCTTTGAGGTACGCGATGATGGGATCCATCCAACTAGGCCCGAGGTCGGCGTACATGACTTGCCGTGGCGGGCTGAGCTCTATACTTGGCGATGTTAGTGAGCCGACTTTTATAGTTCTCTTTTTTCCAGCCTCGACGGCGGAGGCCAAGTTGGCGAGCGCGTCGGCGTGTGAGTTAGAGTCTCTGCCGATTTGTTTGACTTCTACTTCCGGGAATTGGGAGAGGAGTTTCTTGGCGAGGGTTAAATAGGCCGCCATTCTGTCGTCGCGAGCCTGATAATCTCCAGTGAGCTGGCTCGTCACCAACTGCGAGTCACTGTAGATCACCAGCTGTTGAGCTCCAAGAACCTTGGCACTATTCAGCCCTGCCAGCAATGCTTCATACTCCGCCTCGTTATTTGATGCTCGGAAGTCAAGGGTCAGGGCTTGCTCGATGACTAGCCCTTCTGGAGACTGGAGGACTACGCCGACGCTGGCTCTTCTAGAGGTGGAAGACCCGTCAACGAAGACCTTCCAAGCCGGATCTCGGGAGGTGTACCAAGATTGCTCGTAATCGGTCTCCGGGACTAGGCCATCCTGCCCCTTGCCCCCCAGTTCGGGGTCGAGTGAGCTCGGCGCCAAACTCGGAGAAGTGAACTCGACGATGAAATCTGCCAAGACCTGTGCTTTGATCGCTGTTCGGGGCTGGTACTGGATGTCGTATTGCCCCAGCTCCACGGCCCATCTCGAAACTCGCCCAGAGAAGTCGGCCTTCCGGAAGACGGACTTGAGTTGGTGCTCCGTAACCACCACTATCGTGTGGGCCTGGAAATAGTGCGAGAGCTTCCGGGAGGCACTGACGAGGGCCAGTGCGAGCTTCTCCATTGGCAGGTACCTGGTTTCTGCGTCGAGGAGGGTCTTGCTTGTATAGTAGATGGGCTTTTGCTGCCCTTCATCTTCTCTGATCAGTACTGAGCTCACAGCATGGTTGGAGACTGCCAAGTATAAATACAATGTTTCGCCTTTCTTCGGGGTTGACAGTAGTGGAGGCGAGGCCAAGTAGGCCTTCAGTCCCTAGAGGGCCGAATCACATTCTGGGGTCCACTCAAATCTCAGGTTCTTTTTTAGCAATTGAAAGAAAGGGCGGCACTTGTCAGAAGACTTGCTGATGAAGCGGTTGAGGGCGGCGGCCATGCCGGTGAGCCTCTGGACCTGCTTCGTCGTTGCCGGGCTCTGAATTCCTAGGATAGCGGAGATCTGGTCCGGGTTTGCTTCGATACCTCGTCGCGTGACGAGGCTCCCTAAAAATTTGCCGGACCCGACTCCGAAGGCGCATTTGGAGGCGTTCAGCTTTAGACTGAACTTCCGGAGAACATCGAAAATCTGGCCGAGATCCGTCAGATGGTCGCGAGATTGGGTGGATTTGACGACCATGTCGTCGATGTATACCTCGACTATCTTGCCGAGCTGCTCCTGGAACATTTTGGTGACCAATCTCTGATAGGTTGCCCCCGTATTTTTGAGTCCGAACAGCATCACCTTATAGCAGTAAGTTCCCCTAGGAGTGATGAATGCCGTTTTTTTCCTGGTCTGGTCCGTACATGGGTATCTGATGATAACCGCGGTAGGCGTCGAGAAAGCTCATCCTTTCGTGACCGGCGGTGGCATCAATCATCTGGTCGATCTTTGGGAGAGGGAAGCAGTCTTTGGGACATGCTTTGTTGAGATCAGTGAAGTCGACGCAGACCCTCCATTTTCCGGTCTTCTTTTTTACTACCACGGTATTCGCCAGCCATTTCGGGTACTGGACCTCTCTGATGGCGCTCGCCTCTAGCAGTTTTTCCACCTCTTCGACCACGGCCGCAGACTGGTCGACCCTGGACCTTCTCGCCTTCTGAACCACTGGCTTGACTTGAGGGTCTACATTCAGCCTGTGGCTCATAACCTCGGGGTTCACGCCTGGCATCTCCTGCGGGGTCCAGGCGAAGACGTCTCTGTTTCGCAACAGGAAACTGAGCAGCTCGGACCTTTCCTGCTCGGCGAGCTGACTCCCAAGAAGGAGGTGCCTCTCAGGATCATTGGGGTCGATCCTGATCTCGGTGAGATCCTCGATACTCTTCTCTCCTGGATCGCGGCCGACCCTGTCTAGCTCTGCCATGTGCACTTGTTTCGGCTCTTCCTCGCCGGACACCACGGCCATCATACAACGCTTGGCCATTTGCTGGTCTCCGTCGATTGTGACTATCTCAACTCCGCCATCCTTTTCCAAAGGGAATTTGAGCTTTTGATGGTAGGAAGAGGGGACGGCCTCTATCTGGTGCAGCCAGCTCCTCCCTACGATGGCATTGTAGGGGGATGGCGTGTCTACTACGAGGAAGTCAGCCACCACTGATGCGCCCCCTACTTGGACTTTGAGGGAGACTCTCCCTTTGGGGTATACGGGCTTTGCGCTGAACCCTATCAGGGGGGTCCGCGCCTCCTTGGAGGTCTTCTTCTGTGAGCCCCATCTTAGTAAAGCAGTCGAAGTAGAGGATCTCGGACGAGCTGCCGGGGTCGACGAGGATCCTCTGCACCTTGCAACTACCCAACTTCAGGGTCATAACTAGTGGGTCATTGTGAGGGAGTTGAACCCCCTTCAGGTCCTCGTCTGAGAACCAGATCTTCGGCCTCTCTTTGCGAGCTTTTTTAGAGGATGGCCCGAGCTCGGCTGACATGACCTGTTTCCCATGGGAGGCCCTCCTTGCCTCGGCGCGCGCCTGACCGCTGTTCTGTTTGGTAGGGGCCAGGTGGATGACGCTTATGATCCTTTCCGACCCGTCGCTGTCGTGATTCTCCTCAGTTCGGCGTCGAGGTCGGTCGTTGCTCCCGCTGCCTGCTATCTTGTAGTATTCCTTCAGGTGCCCGTCCTTGACGAGCCTTTCGAGATGATCCTTGAGGGAGTAACAGCCCTCAGTGTTATGCCCGTTCTGCTTGTGGTAAGCGCAGAACTTCGTCTGATCCCTCGTGGAGGGATCGCCCTTCATAGGGAATGGCCATTTAAAGTATGGCTTTCCCTGGATCTTTTCCAGTATCTGGTGAATCGGCTCTTTGAAAACCGTATTGACCCTCTCGCGGGAAGAGTAGGACGGTCTATGTCTCTTGCTTCCTCCTGGAGCGCGGGTCGGGGTCGACGATTGGCCACCCGAGTGGTGGTCCCGGCTTGTTTCTTCACTGCGGTAAGTCCTCTTCTCCCCCCCAGAGGCTCGATCTTCCCGCCGAGATTGATCCTCCTGCCGCGGTCGGTCCTCCTGCCGAGGACGGTTCTCGTTTCGAGACTTGCCCCTAGGAACGCCAAAGCTCTCATTGGCCCGTGCTTCGTCCTCCTCCTGCTCGATGTACTTGTTTACCCTTGCCATGAGGGCTGTTACAGAGAGAACAGTGTTTCGGACGAGCTCCTTTCGAAGCTCGCATCTGTTGACACCAAAAATGTCACTTTGCATTTTCAAGATCCAAAGAGCTACATGAAGTCGCAACCTGCCATAAATAGGCAATGCTGCTTCCAAAAATCAAATCTTGTCAGAATCAAACAAAAACTGCAAGATTCTTCCAGACAGCCAAAAGAGGAGTACACAAGAAGTTTCGAGCCATTTCAAAATCATTTGGCCTAACTTCGCTTCTCCGACAGCCGAAAAGGAGCTCTCGGCGACAAAAGCTCTCCGGGACCATGGTTTCCAAGACAGAGCCTATGGATCATCTTAAAATGACTCCAATAGGTTCCCTGTCAAATTTCAAGTCAATCGGACATAGGTTGACCACACATCAAACCGCGACATCTTCATCGCGACAAAAAGCAAGTCTACAGGTGATAGGACCCCAAACGGCTTCAAAACTCAAACAAAAGCCTATGGTTGGTCTTATTTATTGCTCAGGAGGCTTCACACCAAATTTCAGGTCATTCCGACATCGTTTGGCCCAGTTTCAGCTTCTGACGGAAAATCGGCAGCTCTGCGCGACAAAGTCTTCGGCTTTCTCAGGAAATTGGAAACTTTGCAAAATAAAATGCAAGGATTCTCATCAGGTTTCCTACAAAGAAATCAGGCCAATAAATGGTCAAAATGTCAAGGAAAAGTACAGAAGAAAAAAGAATAAAAAAAAAAGCAAAGACGGACGCAAAACGGGACACGAAAGGGGGAAAACCCCCCAGGGTCGCAGGCCCCTGCGACCCTGGCCCAAGGTCGCAGGCCCCTGCGACCCTGGGCCAGGATCGCCGGGAAAGCCCCGGAAACCCCGATTTTCGCCGTTTTTTCGCGATTCGAGGGGCCCAGCCTCTGGTACTTTCCAAAATTCATGCTTTTGAGACACCAAGTCCTCTGACATCCGTCCAAAACACGGGTAAATCATCAAGAGTATCGAAGACAGTATTGATCGCCACCCGGTCAACCAAAAAAGTGTGCTTTCCACCCGACCGATCGAGAAATCGACAGGACAGATGGCACCGACCCGCTGTTGGCAACAAACACCTGAAATTACATGGTCATCTGATGTCGATCTACATGAAGATCCATCGATGATCATCGACAGAAGAATTCCAAAAGACGTGGCACGGCCCGCGACTCTTCAGCTGCTCGGCGACCACTTAATGCGATTAATTGACTAACTTTATTACAGTCATTAATCCATTTCTTTGGACGGCCCAATCAGAAGCAAGCATTCGGGAGTTACAAGTCAAGAAATTCATGGCATTTAACCCATGAAACTCCTCCCATCATGGCGATTAAAGGCGATTAAATGCCCTCAATCTCCTCCGGCCAATCAGAAGCCAAGAAAAAGGAGTTACAAAATAAACAATTCAATTTTGTAACTCCTCCCATTATGCGGCTTAATGACAATAAAAGCCCATAAACCCACCTAAAAGGCTACCTAAAAGCCTATAAATAGGAGGGCTCTCCAAGAAGAAAACAGAATCACAGAGCATCAGAAAAATCAGACAGCAGACAGAAATCCAGAGAAAGGAAAAAGAGAGAAAACTCTGCGGAAGTTCTACACCGGCCACCGCAACAAGGTGACAAAAGTCCCTTGGGGGGTACCCCCCCCCCCCCAAGGTCCTTGCCTTCTCCTCCTGCCTCCAACGACTTAGATATGGCTTTTCAGCCCGTCTACTCGGCTTTTTACTGGATATAGGACCTCCTTTTGGTCTTTGTCTTTTAAAAACCCAAGGTTATAGCCAAGCCAAGCGAATCAATAGCATCCTCTGTTCTCATCTGCATGGATGATGGCGAAGCCCACATATGGCTTGCGACCGTCAATCTAAACGAGTCCCCCACAATCTCCTGAGAAGTTAGATCCTCCTTTTCTTGCTTTTCATTATAGTTTGTATTTTTTTAAAAGAGACAAAAATCACAATTCTTGTCTTTCATTATTGATAAGGATTGTAAATCGGCTATAAACGCCAAAATCGGCTATAAATGCCAAAAATCGGCTATAAACGCCAAAATCGGCTATAAATGCCAAAAAAATCGCCTTTCACGGCAAACTAAGAAAAATGTCTCTTTTCTTAAATATATGTGCAATGGAAAACTTGAAAGAAGTTGATTTCCTTTTTACTTGCGAAGGTTGATCTCCGGATCACCACTTGCAATTCCAAGTAAAAATAGAAAATCTGGCACACCCACAAAAAAAGAAATGTTGATGCACGCCCTTGCCCCCTGGTTACGAAAGGGTCGGACCCGACGGACTCCCACGTCCGCCGACCTGGGTAGAACCGAGCAGGAGCGCGGTCCATCAAGCTGGCATCACCCGGTGGGACTCGTTTATTTGAGAACACGATGCTAGAAATAAAATATTTGCATATCATATATTTTGCTCTATGCTTATATTTCTTTTCTCGATTCCTTGGCTACTTTATAATTGGTGGCCTATGTTGAATTCTGCATAATAAAAATGAGATGAGATTTTTTGTTTGGAAATTTCTAGTTCTTTGAATTTATTTCCACTCTTTCTCTTTTCAAAAAAAAAAAAAAAAATCAGATTTTTCATTTTTGGATTCAAAATTGAGAAACTTTGATCCTTTCCCTTCTGGGCACTGGCGCTCGCGGAAATCGCCGTGACCGTGTTCGGATCGGGGGTTGGGCCATTGTTTCTCTTCGATGAGTTCATTAAAAATCTAAAATAAAAAATAAAAAAAATATATATATATATATAAAAATTTAAAATTTTTCAATTTGGATTCAAAATTGAGAAACTTTGATCCTTTCCCTTCTGGGCACTGGCGCTCGCGGAAATCGCCGAGACCGTGTTCGGATCGGGGGTTGGGCCATTGTTTCTCTTCGATGAGTTCATTAAAAATCTAAAAAAATATATATATATATATATATATAAAAATTTAAAATTTTTCAATTTGGATTCAAAATTGAGAAACTTTGATCCTTTCCCTTCTGGGCACTGGCGCTCGCGGAAATCGCCGAGACCGTGTTCGGATCGGGGGTTGGGCCATTGTTTCTCTTCGATGAGTTCATTAAAAATCTAAAAAAAAAAGAAAAAAAATATATATATATATATATATATAAATTTAGATTTCTCAATTTGGATTCAAAATTGAGAAACCCTGATCCGTTCCTATCGTTCATCGCGCTTGCAGAAATGTTGAGCCTGTTCGACTAAGGTTTTGGGCCATTGTTTCTCTTCGATGAATTCATAAAAATAAAAATATATATATAAAAAAAAAGACATAGACCACTAAGGTTAAACCAACTGTGTTCTTTGATCATGGTTGATTCAAAGAAAAGCCTTGTCCAGAGTGTGGAGACAGCTTGACTGTTCTAGGCAAGGGTCCTCCAAACGGGTTCATTAAGTAATCCTACCCTTACCTGGGGGCAATTCTATCAATCAAGATTTCATAAGACCAGGTTAGGAGGCCTATGTGTACTCTCTCGTCTTTTAAATAAATTTTTTTTCAAAAATAAAAATTTTAAAAATAAAAATTTTTTAAAAAAAAATAAAAAATAAAAAAAAATTTTTAAAAAAAAAAATCTTTAAAAAAAAATAATAATAAAAAAATAAAAAAATAAAAAAGATTTAAAAAAAAAAAAAAATCTTCAAAAAAAAAAAACTTCCGTCATTTTGGGTTTAGATTAGAGAAATCTTGGTCATCTCCTTTCTGAGCACTGGCGCTCGCGGAAATCGCTGAGCCCGTGTTCAGATTGGAGTGCCTTTTGCTCTCTTTGATAAACCCGATATTGGCCTTTCAAAAAAAAAAAACTCGTCAGTTTTAGATTCAGATCCGAGAAATCATGGTTCATTTCTTTCTGAGCACTGGCGCTCGCGGAAATCGCTGAGCCCGTGTTCAGATTGGAATACCATCTGCTCTCTTTGATGAATCTAATCTTGACCTTTCAAAATAGAGAATCTCATCTCATAGATGCGGTCTCAAAACATTTGTGTCTAGCGGTACTAGTACGCCCTTTCAGGGTCTACTGTATTGCGACCGGCACATCTGTAACTCCAACTTTATATTCTTCTTACCTCGAGCAAGCTCTGCTTCTCGATAAGTCGAATTTAAGTTCACAATTGCTTCTAGCAGTCACTGGGATGCCCATTCCGGGCTTACCATACCTGCGATCAGAACAATTGTACCCTCTATGGCATTTTGCCTTCCTCATATTGCTTGGGTCATCTACCTCGAGCAATTTGAAAAGACGAAACCATAGAACTTCCCATTTATGATCATTATATTCTTGTGATTACTAATGGATATGGTCTTGTTTCAGAAATTTTCGAGAAACTAACAATGGCAGCTTCACTAACCATTACTTTCGATGAAAACAAGCACCAACTCATGCTTCAACAGAAGCATACCACGCGCACCTACAAGCGCCCCATCAGCTGCCGAAGTGTCAACTCCCTCGGCAACTCTCTGAACTCCGGGTCGACCTCGACTCCCCGGACTATCATCTTTGGGACGCTGGGACCATTCCCACTTCCTGAGGAACAAACTGCTCCCTCCAAGAAGCAGAAACTCGCCTCTCAACGTGTCACTACCGTGACACCAAAGGCGAGCACCAGAAGGCCTGAAGCCCGTGGCAGCCCCACGAAGCCTCAACCTGCAAACAACCAGGTCTACCCCAAGACTTGGTCCCCAAGACCTTCACCAAAACAGAGAAGGTCCCAGGCATCCACTAAGCCAGCATTCCTGGCCCCACTCAAGGAGAACCAGTTCTATCCTCTTGCCTACATGAAAGAGGAGAGACCCATCTCCAACCTGACTTCCAAGTCAACCCAGCATGAGCCGGCTTGTTCCTACAAGCCCAAAATCAAGTCATGCATCACAAGGCCTCCACAAGCATCTGCTAAGGCCTACAAATCTGCAGTTCGACCCTTCATATCTACAGGGGCCGAACTTCAAAAATTCAAAGCTTCGCTGCAAATGGCTAAGGACAGGGTTCGCATCCTATCCTTGCCCAGCTACAAAGAAGACAGGCTCGGCTGCTGCGCCCGAGGGAGCACATCCTTCATCGTCAAAGCCCAGTCAGAGCTGACCGAAGCTCAAATTGCTCGTCGTATACGCCGCCGCGCGTCATACCGACAAAAGAGACTAGAGAAGCAAAGAACCCAGCCTCCCACACTTCAAGTCTCTCCCAAATGGGTCGAAAAAGAAAGACCCAACCAAGTTGCTGCCGTCCATATGGTTGGAAAAACCAGAAGGCGCCAAAAATCAGCAACAAAAATCCATGTCCGACGTCCAATGACCCGCAGCGTCTCAAGGACAAGAAGACATTCAGAAGAATCCCCTGCTCCTTCAAGCAAAGGACAGCAGAGTGATCCTTCCTCAAGCTCTTCTTCAAAAAGAATGAGCCCCAGCTCAGTCACCAGGACAGTTTTCTTCGTTCGAATCACGAAGGATGAATGTCTTGGCTACGAATTCTGAGCCACCACCCCGCAATCCACCTCCAGAAGATGCGATCACCCGCATCTAGCAGTTGGAACAGGGCCAGCAGAGGATTGAAACTCTGATGGAAAACCTTCTCATCGCCTTCCAAAATCAGGCGAACAATGAACCTCCTCCGAATCATCAAGACGACGAGGTAAATAGAGAAGAAAATGAGTCACGCGCCCTTACCAAAAAGGACGTAGACGGTATCCTCGCCAAAGCAAAAGAAGAGGATATACTCAAGGAGCATGGGATCAAGCCACCATATCCCTTATGGATGGACTCGGTCCCGTTCCCCACCAAATTCAAGCATCCTACTCTCCAAACATATACGGGGAAAGGATCAGCCAGACAGCACGTCATCCACTTCAAGATCCTGACGGGAGCTATCGCGGATCAAGATGCACTCAAGATCCGCCTCTTTGCAAGTACCCTAAAAGGTACGGCCTTCGATTGGTACTCCACTCTGCCGGAGGACTCAATCCAAAACTGGGCCATGCTAGAGACACGCTTCCTGACTCACTTCAAAGGTGAAGATCATCCCGCTACTATGGCTCAGCTGTGCAGCCTAAAACAGGGGGAGAATGAGTCAACATATGACTTCATTCACAAGTGGAAAGCAATGGCATACAAATGCTCTGATGTATTGCCACAAGCGTCGCTAGTCGACATCTGCCGAAACAACATGAGAGCCAGAATCCGCTCCATGATCATCGGCAACAAATCAAAAAACCTGGGAGAACTCCTAGAAGCTTCCATGGAAGCTGAAACGATGATTAAAGACCTCAACAGTCAGAAATCATCAAGAAAAGAGCCAACCGCCATTGCAACCTCTAAACCAAAGAAGAAAGAGGTCCTCAATGTGCAGACCAAGTCAGCTCCTCAGCCACCAAAGAAAGCTGAAAACAAAGCTGTTGGTAAGAGACCTGAGCTCTCAGACGCCTTCAAAGAACGAGTAGAGAAGAAATACCCGTTTGATGAAGATGTTGATGAAATCTTCGGGGCTCTTGTGGCAAACGGCAAGCTCACCTTGCCTGAACCAAAAAGACCGGGTGATGTTGGCAAAACCAACGATCCTAGGTACTGTCCATACCACCAGATGATCTCGCATCCTCTCAATCAATGCTTCGTTGTGAGAGAGAAAATAAATGAGATGTGGAAAAACGGAGTCATCACCTTTGACAAAAACTATGGGTCTGCCTCCGTCAACATGGTGACATGTGGACAAACATCAAGATCACCGAAGAAGAAGATCACTACTTCCTTCAAGGTGATAAACTCAATCGAAGCGTCCGAGGAACTGGTTCCTTACCCGACACCAGACGGACAACCGATATGGGTACATCCCGATCTCCTGGAAGATGAAAATTGGGAGGTCGTGAAAATAAAGCCTACAGCTCGACAGCGAAGGCAGGCTAGGAAACATCTCCTCAAGCTCAAACGGCAAGAGAAGACCCAGCGAAAACTAGAGGTCAAAGAAAAGGCAGAGGCTTCCTCTACCGCTTCACTGGAGGTAACAAAAACATCCCTTCCAGAGACTTCAAAGGGGGTAAGGAAATTCACTCTCAGTGATTTCTTGCCACCTCAATTCAAAGAAGCCATGCAGGAGGCATCATACTCTTGCAATTCGGTAGTTGGATTCTCCATTGATGGATACGAGTCCAGCGACACCGATGATGGATTCGAATCCAACTACACAGATGAGTGGGAGGAGTCCCTTGAAACAGGAGAATATCTCTCCGATGAAGAATGGGTCCCTGAATCTCATCTTATGCCAGTAATCTGGTATAACCCCCTACAGCCACAAGGATCCTGGTCTGATGATGAAGAAGACCAAGAAGCTGTACAAGAAAATGCTGCTGAACCAGCACCTCTCATTACTCCAGAGGAAATCAACAATGTTGAGCCACAGAGAGATGATGAAGAAGAAGATCCGGCTCCCATGCCTGATCTTGAAGAATATGCAAGGATCTTGCAGCGACTCGCTCTAGAACAAGAGCAAGAACGCGTCAACGAGCCTCCTCGCAATCCAGAGCCTGAAGTCCCTGAAGACCATCAGGTACATCCTCCCTTAACTCCTGAAAATGGAGAAAATTGCTGGATAGACGATCCTCTTACATCCGAGGATGGGTCTGACTCCGATCAGGCAACGTCTCTTGTCAGAGCTTCCTGTTGTTGGAAATAGGGTGGGCCTCTGGGATAGGTTTCAAAAACTTTTGACCCACTTGACGCAGGGATCAACTATCCATAAGGCTATAAAACCCAATCCAAGATCCATGTCCTCAATCTCAGTCATCATAATCAGTAAAACAATTTATCTAGAAGATAAAAACAGCAACTAATAAATCTACAACATGCAAGGAAGTAGATTATACCTTTGGAGCTCGGTTGTGCTCTAATGGAGGAGTTGCGTCTTTCTTTGATGATGAAACGCTTTCACTAATCAAATAGGGATCTCCAAGACCTCTTGATCTTCCACGCTATGACCCGTATCAGATTCTCCTTTTCTCAAGAAGATGGTGGGATCTCCAAGAGAAAATTACTAGGAACTCTAGGGATGAACTAGAAAGAGAACTAGAAGAGGGAGAGGAGGAAGAGCATGTGCAACTATTGCACTAGGGAGGCTTGGGCGTGAATCCCAATGTGGATTTATGCATGGACGTCCAAGGCCTTGCCCTCCTCTATTTATAGCTTAAAAGCTATTAAGTCACCTCCTCTTTCTAATTGAAATAGAAGTCTCACTTCTCTAACAATTAGCAACTCTCTTCTATTGCTAGTTAAAATAGAAGTCTTACTTCCACAATAATTAGTAACTTACCATATCATAATTAGAAGTCTCACTTCAAATATGATTAGTAACTTTCTAATTCCTTTCTAATTAAAATAGAAGTCTCACTTCTACTAAAATTAGTAAGTCTACTATTACCACTATTAGAAGTCTCACTTCAAATAGAAATAGTAACTTTCCTTTTAGAGTTCAACTAGAATTAGATACTTTCTAATAACTGGGCTAGCGTGGGGACCACTAGGGATTCCTTAGAAAGCTGGCTCCAACTGGGACACGCGACCCCACAACTCATGTGTAATCCGGGCCCACAGTTAATTGCAAATAACTCCACTATATAAATGCAATTGAACTCCAGTCTTAGGAATATTACATAGAAGACCCTAAACTTCCACATTACCACAAGTAAACCCCTCTATCAATATCCATGGATCAATTGGACCTGTCTTCCAAACTAGATCCATATCTTATTATCCTTGAGCCCCAATTAATTATAATGATCAATAGGTACCTTTCCAATTAACTCTTAATCGGAATGGGTGCGCACTTACCAATGATAAATCCATTAATTGGCAGAAGGGGATATTAGAGATAGATTCCTTCTTGACTATTGAATGTTCCCACAGCTCTACTACCATGTACCCAAATCACCGAGGTGTTGACCTACAGTTGGCCTCACTCATTGGTGACTCAAAGCAAATGAATAGATAGTAACTTGAGTTCATTAATGTCTCAGGATTGAGAGCCTATTGCTAGGGAATTATGAGAGCAGACCTTAAAATAAAGACAGTGTTTATAAGGTGCTTCTCATGGTCCTTCAATACATCCAATGTACCAACACTATGATCCAGAATCTTCCATTCTGATGATCGAGATAAATCACACTATCTCATAGTGATCAAAGTGCTGCAACCTTGTTAGTATGAGATGTCCAGTCTCATCACTGGTTGTGAAGATATTTAAGTATAAGATTTGTCACACATGTCTCCCGTATGTGGATCTCATCCATACACATGTGTTACATCTAATATACTTGTGGACCCCGATTCATCTCATGAACCATCATGTCATTCGTATTGGTTATGTGCAAGTATATAATAAATCACCATTCATCTCATGAAAGGAAACATGAATATATGAATAAATAAAGAATTTAATCAATTTATTATATCATCTACTGGATTGAGACCATAAAACTAACAATCTCCCACTTGGGCTCAATGCCAGTTAGAGTTGCATCTCATGCACATCCCTTTTATATATAGCTCAAAGACTTTGGTAGTCAAAGGCTTAGTAAATGGATCTACCAGATTGTCTACAGAGGCTATCTTGGTGATCGTACATCACCTCTCTGCGCAATCTATCTGACCATGTATAACTTCCTCTGTACATGCTTTTTGGCTCTTGGGTTATTTGGACTTAGCGACTGCCCTGCTGTTATCACAGTAAACTGTGATCGGCTGTCCTGCCAAAAATACCACTTCAAATTCCATAAGAAATCTTTTGAGTCAATCTGCTTCCGTAATTGCTTCTCAAGTAATTACAGCATAAACACATACCCAGAAATTGATTTCCTGGAATCCTGATCTGACTAGAAGTCAGTATCTATGTAACCAACTGGTAATCAACTCATCACTGCTATGACTCAACATGTGATCTCTAGTCCTTCTCAAGTATTCGAGAACACATCTTACAACAGTCAATGATAAAAACCTGGGCTAGACTGATATCTGCTGACTAGGCATACTGCGTGACAGATATCCGGTCTAGTACAAAGCATGGCTTACCGTACCAGAACCTTATCTTTGTACACATCATTGGGATAAGCCTATCATCCTATTTTTCCAGTCTCAATGGAAATTTATCTTTAGGATGTACCTGGCTTATCAAAGTCCTTTATTATCAAAAGTCTTTAGCCAACCAAAACTTTTACTGTTGACGATATCCCTATATCACTCCATAGGAGAAGGACGTCGTCGACATATAATACCAGAAAAAACTACCCTGTGTTGTTGACTTTTCATTTACACATGACTTATCCGGATTCTGACAAAAATCAAGTGACTTGATTTCCTTGTCAAAATGGATGTTCCTGTTTCGGGATACCTGCTTTAATCCATAAATGAACTTATGCAACCTGCAAACTTTTCGCACTTGGTTATTAGCTATAAAACCATCTGGTTGCATCCTATAGATGTCTTCCTCAAGATTGCCGTCGTGAGACGCTGTCTTGATATCCATTTGCCAAATCTCGTCACCGAGATGAACCGCAATAGATAAGAGTATCCGGATGGAACTCTTCCATCTGGCTCTCATTTTCTTTTGTAGACTCACTTGCACCCAATAGGTTTGCTATTAGCAGGCAAGCCCACAAGTATCCAGACCTGATTAGAGTACAAAGACTCCACCTCAGCTTTCATAGCATCTAACCAACGTCCCAAAATTATGTCATTAACTGCTTTATCATAGTTATAGGGATTTTGTTCTGGTTATACCGGGATTGCCTTGTAAGACTTTCCCTAGACCGAGAACTTGTCAAGGGTCCTGACAATACTCCCACTACGACAAGGCACTGGTGTAACTACTGGGTCAAATATGGGCGGATTTTCTTAAAGTTTGGTTATTCTTGGATTTGGAATTGTTCTTTCTTGAATTTCTTCCAAGATAACCATTTCTAAAGATTTCCAGTTAATCTTATAATCTCCCTCCAGAAAACCGCATTGGTGCTGCGACTGCGAAGCACTTTTTGTTCTCTGGGATTATAGAGCAACCAACCTTTAGTTCCTTTTTGGGATAGAATATAAACATATATACTTCCAACTTCGATTCCAACTAATCCGTCTTATCCTTCAGCACGTGTGCCAGACAACCCTGAAAAAATCGTAGACTAGGCTTTCGCCTTGTCCATAACTCCCTGGGAGTCTTAAGTATAGATTTAGATGGAACGAGGTTTAGTATATATATTTCAATTTCCATATCCCAAAATATAGGTAATCCATAGAAATTCAATCATAGACTTGATCATAGCTAAAAGAGTCTTGTTCCTTCTTTCTGCTACTCCGTTTTGTTGAGGCAAACCAGGAGCAGACTACTGGGATCAAATCCCAAAATCTGATAAGTATCCCATAAAATTAGTGGAGAGATATTCGCCTTATCGATCTTATCGAAGAGTATTTATACTTTTACCTAATTGCTTTTCCGCTTCCGCTCGAAACTCTTTGAACTATTCAAAAATCTCGGACTTGCGGTGCATAAGGTATATGTATCCATATCTCGAGTAATCATCGGTGAAAGTGATAAAATACTCGTATCAATCTCTCACTCTAATATTATGAGTCCATACACATCAGTAAACACTAACTCCAATAAATCTTTGGCCCGACTGCCCTTAGATGAATAAGGGTCTTTTGGTCATTTTGCCTTCCAGACAGGATTTGCAGACAGGCATTGATTCTACCACCAATGAAGGCAAGATACCATCTTTCACTAGCCTGTCAATCCTGTTTAGGTTTATATGACCTAGCCTCTTAGGTGCCAAAGTTTGTTGGATTAGATGAAGGTGACTACCTCTTTAATGATGGTCTATTATTAGCATCAGCGTCATGTATCTCATACATTGTGGGAGTTAACAAATAAAAGCCATTGATTACCTTGTCAGAATATATAAGAGTACCGCTCCTCTTTGAGACGATTTAATTACCAAAAGTAACTGAATAACTCATATTCATCATACTAGAAATTAAAATTCCGTCTTAAAACGGTACATATAATGTATCTGACAAAAATCAACTTAATATTTGAAAGCAACTAAGTTACTACTCCTACTGACACTGCTTCTGCCTTGGCTTCCGATCCCAGGTTAATACTGATTTCTCCGTCATTAATCCTCCTGGTTACCTGTAACTCCTACAACAAATTACTGATGTAATTAGTTGCACCAAAGTCTACAAACCAAGATTCTGAAGTACTAGTTGAAAAAACTATATTCAGAAACAAATGACTCAATCATACCTGAGGTCTTTTCCTTTGACAGAAATCGTGGACAATTTCTCCTCCAATGTCCCGTCATACCACAGTGGAAACACTTTCCCTTTGCTCCCTTACCCTTGACCTTGGCCACACCACTAGTGGAACCATGCTCCACCTTAGGACCTTTGATGACTGATTTTTTCTTGCTATCCCGGTCTTTGCCTTTCGGCTTAGACTTAGCAAATGACTTTTCTGTCATGAGGGCAGTTGGTCTTCTCTTCATGATTTCCTCAAACACTACCAGCTGGCGAGACAGCTCAGCTATGGTCATTTCCAATTTACTATAATTGATCTCGAAATGTTTGAATGAGTCAGGTAGTGATTGAATGATAATGTCGATCTGTGTTTCTGTATCAAACGCGGTCCCCAGTACATCTAACTCATTCAATGCCAACTTCATTTGTAACAAATGTTTTTGTACTGGGGTTCCCTCAGCCATCTTCGTCTCCATCAGCACTTTTAGAGCAGCCTGCCTAGCAGGCCTAACCTGGTCTGCAAACATCTCCTCTAAGTTCGATATAATATCGTATGCTGACTTATAGGATTGATGTTGTTCTTGCAAAACAGTAGACATGGATGCCTGAATAAAACATCTGGCCATCTCATTCTTTTGGTCCACTTGGTGTAAAAGTTTTTCACAATCTGTGGTGCATCAAGCTCAGGCTCAGGAAGGGGGGGTATTAGAAGGACATATTTGCAATTTGAAGATGTCAAGATAATATCCAGGTTCCTTTTCCAGTCTACATAATTGGATCCCATCAACTTGTTCTGGTTGAGGATGGTCGCAAGTGGATTGAAAGTATTTGAATTCATGCTGTATAAATAAAAGCACATAACCATACATTCAATGAAAGGATATAAATGACATTAGGGTTTAGTATTCTACCAAATTCATATGGGAATCCTCATAAGCACTGAATTTAGAATACATCGGAATCCCAATCCCTTAGGGCATGCCTCCTAGGGGAGTGCAAATGTCCTTGGATTGGTGCGGATCAAAGCTCGTCAGAATTGGAATTAAGACTAACTATCCATGATCCCCATCATTCATTATCATCTAGGTATCTCATACCAAATAATGTATGACTCCCGATTTGCTTTGGTTTCTAAAATACATGAGGCAAATCCTAGGGGATACTACATCATTATTTTAGTTAAGTGTGACCCACCAACTAGCATTGCATGACAACCGTTGTGAGTAGCTCCTCCTAGGGGAGTAAGCCCCCACCCCGTCTCACCAACACTATCCATAGGAGATCCATATCTAGTAACCAGACAAGTAAAAGCCCTCCGAAGGAACGGCCACACTCTTGGTGGCGCGAGGCTAATACTTTCCTTACAATGGACCTATGGTGGAAAACCATGGGGATTAAATGCCCCGCTCCCACTTAATATTTTAAAATTGAGGATTTCCTTTTAAGGTATTAGGGCCCACATATATAAATATATGAATCATCAAATCATCTCATGATATGATCCAAGATTGGTTTTAAGTCAAGTTATTTTAAGGAAAGTCCAGTTTCTTAAATTAGTGTTGCCAATGTGTCCATCTCATGAGTCATCAACACTAATTAGAACTCTTTCCAAAAATAATTTGATTTGACCAATTTTAGTAACTTGCTATGTTTGGATCAGATTTGGAAACATTCTAAATAAAGCATTCAACTATAAATAGAAAACGCTAAAATTAGAAACTAGTCCTCTCCTCCACATGGCCCAAGCGGAATAGACTTCTTGGACTTCTAGACTTTCCAAAAACTTGGAATTCCTCAAACTCTTTTGGAAACTCCAAAACACCTTTGGTAATCTTCAAACTCTTTGATTAGGAGCCCAACTTCACTTTCCTTCTTTAGTCACGGACATCGCCAGAATTTACAAATTTAGAAATTACATAAATTCCTATGTCTCTACGATGAGACTTACATGATAATCTATTAATGGAAATAAAAGGCTCATAGGGAATTTCACCATGCCTTGCCCTAAACCGGGAAAACAAGGAAACCATGATGCCCTTTACAACTTGCCAAAAATAAACATTCAACCATAAAAAGAAAGTAAAAGACTTGTGGGCCATATGGAGAGGACATGATAACCTGCATGTTAGTATCTCATACTAGCAAAGCAACTCACAAAGCCGGGTTACCAAACAATAATGGAAAGACAGGATGCCAAATATTGACACTACTATGATTCATGCCCCCTACGCAGAGGGGGTCCGGGGGTGTCCCCCGGCGGGGTTCGAGCGCCCCCGAAACAAAAACAAAAATTGAGATCTCATATGTCAGTCTGTCCGGTCGACCTGCCAGAGGGCTCGGTCGACCGGCCTCAGTGTCTTCGGTCGACCTGCCAGAGGGCTCGGTCGACCTGCCTGACGGAAATCTGCAAGTTGGGTTTTTGTATTTCGTGTCCAACCATCTCCAAAACTCTTCTGAAGATTCCCAATGGCTTCCTATCATCATTCCATCATTGTTAGACCCTTTTGTGACTATCCAAACATGGACTTACTAATTATCCAAGCAAAACCATTAAAACTGATCCGTACATAGCCCTTGATCCATCCTCTTCGCATCTCATGTAAAGATTAGATCAAGCTTACTGATCTAACATGATAAGAGATGAGGTAAGGCTCTGATACCAATTGTTGGAAATAGGGTGGGCCTCTGGGATAGGTTTCAAAAACTTTTGACCCACTTGACGCAGGGATCAACTATCCATAAGGCTATAAAACCCAATCCAAGATCCATGTCCTCAATCTCAGTCATCATAATCAGTAAAACAATTTATCTAGAAGATAAAAACAGCAACTAATAAATCTACAACATGCAAGGAAGTAGATTATACCTTTGGAGCTCGGTTGTGCTCTAATGGAGGAGTTGCGTCTTTCTTTGATGATGAAACGCTTTCACTAATCAAATAGGGATCTCCAAGACCTCTTGATCTTCCACGCTATGACCCGTATCAGATTCTCCTTTTCTCAAGAAGATGGTGGGATCTCCAAGAGAAAATTACTAGGAACTCTAGGGATGAACTAGAAAGAGAACTAGAAGAGGGAGAGGAGGAAGAGCATGTGCAACTATTGCACTAGGGAGGCTTGGGCGTGAATCCCAATGTGGATTTATGCATGGACGTCCAAGGCCTTGCCCTAAACTATTTATAGCTTAAAAGCTATTAAGTCACTTCCTCTTTTTAATTGAAATAGAAGTCTCACTTCTCTAACAATTAGCAACTCTCTTCTATTGCTAGTTAAAATAGAAGTCTTACTTCCACAATAATTAGTAACTTACCATATCATAATTAGAAGTCTCACTTCAAATATGATTAGTAACTTTCTAATTCCTTTCTAATTAAAATAGAAGTCTCACTTCTACTAAAATTAGTAAGTCTACTATTACCACTATTAGAAGTCTCACTTCAAATAGAAATAGTAACTTTCCTTTTAGAGTTCAACTAGAATTAGATACTTTCTAATAACTGGGCTAGCGTGGGGACCACTAGGGATTCCTTAGAAAGCTGGCTCCAACTGGGACACGCGACCCCACAACTCATGTGTAATCCGGGCCCACAGTTAATTGCAAATAACTCCACTATATAAATGCAATTGAACTCCAGTCTTAGGAATATTACATAGAAGACCCTAAACTTCCACATTACCACAAGTAAACCCCTCTATCAATATCCATGGATCAATTGGACCTGTCTTCCAAACTAGATCCATATCTTATTATCCTTGAGCCCCAATTAATTATAATGATCAATAGGTACCTTTCCAATTAACTCTTAATCGGAATGGGTGCGCACTTACCAATGATAAATCCATTAATTGGCAGAAGGGGATATTAGAGATAGATTCCTTCTTGACTATTGAATGTTCCCACAGCTCTACTACCATGTACCCAAATCACCGAGGTGTTGACCTACAGTTGGCCTCACTCATTGGTGACTCAAAGCAAATGAATAGATAGTAACTTGAGTTCATTAATGTCTCAGGATTGAGAGCCTATTGCTAGGGAATTATGAGAGCAGACCTTAAAATAAAGACAGTGTTTATAAGGTGCTTCTCATGGTCCTTCAATACATCCAATGTACCAACACTATGATCCAGAATCTTCCATTCTGATGATCGAGATAAATCACACTATCTCATAGTGATCAAAGTGCTGCAACCTTGTTAGTATGAGATGTCCAGTCTCATCACTGGTTGTGAAGATATTTAAGTATAAGATTTGTCACACATGTCTCCCGTATGTGGATCTCATCCATACACATGTGTTACATCTAATATACTTGTGGACCCCGATTCATCTCATGAACCATCATGTCATTCGTATTGGTTATGTGCAAGTATATAATAAATCACCATTCATCTCATGAAAGGAAACATGAATATATGAATAAATAAAGAATTTAATCAATTTATTATATCATCTACTGGATTGAGACCATAAAACTAACACCTGTAATGTGATAATTCGGGATTATAGCTCTTCCGAAGCATCGTCTGATGAGAGCACTTACACTCCGGCTTCGCAAACACAAACTGCGAATGAATCCATTGAAATGCTTCTTCGGCGTCTCGTCGGGTAAGTTCCTCGGATTCTTAGTTCGGAAAGCTGGAATAGAGCTTGACCCCATAAAAGTCAAAGCCATTCTAGAAATGCCCTCTCCAAGAACCTTGAGAGAACTCAAAGGGCTTCAAGGGAGATTGGCCTACATCAGACGGTTCATCTCCAATCTTTCGGGGAAATGCCGTCCATTCTCCCGGTTGATGAAAAAGGGTGTAAACTTTGTCTGGGATGCTGACTGTGAAGCTGCTTTCCAAGACATCAAGTCATACCTGACAAAACCTCCAGTGTTAGCTGCTCCTACCACTGGAAAACCATTCATCTTGTACACAAGAGCCCTTGATCACTCTCTGGGAGCTCTGCTTGCGCAAGAAAATGATCAAAGAAAAGAAGCTGCTCTATATTACCTCAGCCGCATGCTAGTAGGTGCAGAGCATCGCTACTCTCCAGTCGAAAAAGAATGTCTTGCAGTGATGTTCGCCATACAAAAGCTGCGTCACTACTTGCTTTCCAACACAGTCTACCTGGTCTCGAGGGTCAACCTCTTGAAGATCCCTGTCACAAAGGCAGGTTCTCTCAATGCTCGACTGGCAAAATGGTCCATCCTTCTGTCACAATTTGATATTAGGTATGTACCACAAAAAGCAATCAAAGGGCAAGCTCCAGCGGACTTCCTCGCAGAGCATCCATTGCCTAAAGATTCTCCACTCAGAGATGATCTCCCAGACGAACCAGTCTACAATGTGGAGACTTTCTCACAAAGTGCCTCCTGGGACATGTACTTTGACGGTGCAACCAGGACAAATGAAAAAAGACAGCTGATCTCGGGAGTTGGCATCCTCTTTGTTAGCCCCGACAAACACATGATTCCACACGCTTTCTCGCTACTGGAACCATGCACAAACAATGCAGCTGAATATCAAGCTCTGATCTTAGGATTGGAACTCGCCATCGAATCCGGTATCACTATGCTGGAAGTCTTTGGAGACTCTCAACTGATCGTCAACCAGATGAATCAGAAATTTGAAGTCAGGAAGCCAGATTTGCTGCCCTACTACAACAAGGCATAATCACTTCTGCAAAAGTTTGACATCTGTCACATCACCCACATTCGTAGAGGTGAAAACATACGTGCAGATGCCCTAGCCGGACTTGCCGCATCCATGGCAATCCAGGAAGGGGAAAACATGCAAATCACAGTGTGCGAAAGAAGAATCCTTCCTCCTCTTAACACACACCAAGCAGTTGCTGAATGCCACCAAGTGGTCGGAAGTCGGATTTCAATCCTTCAAACTTCAATCGGCGACTGGAGGGATCCGTTCATTGATTACATTATGTTCGGAATCCTACCTGAAGATCCAAAAGAACGGGTAAGCATCCAAAGGCGAACCCCAAGCTTCCATTTGGATATTCCTTCAAAAATCCTTTACAGGAAATCCTTCAACAGAGTACTTCTACGCTGCTTGTCACAACAAGAGGCTGAAGAAACACTCAAAGAAGTTCATGCTGGTCTTTGCGGAGCTCATCAGGCTGGACCTAAGCTCTATGATCAGATAAAAAGGTTAGGATATTACTGGCCTACCATGGTAGCTGACGCAATGCAATTTGCTAAGCGCTGCCAACAATGCCAAGTTCATGGAGATTACATTCACATGCCTCCAGAATGGCTACATCCTACAGCGATCTCATGGCCTTTCGAAGCCTGGGGTATGGACATCATAGGTCCTATTTCTCCCCCTTCAAGCAAAGGTCATCGCTTCATCTTCGCCGCTACGGATTATTTCTCCAAGTGGTCAGAAGCATTTGCGTTTAACGAAATGAAGACCTCATCAGTCCTTCAGTTCCTGCGCACCAACATCATTTGTCATTTCGGCATACCCAAAAGATTCGTCCATGATAACGGACCACAGTTCCGGGATCATCGATTCTACAGGTTCTGCGACAAATACAAAATTCAAAGCTGTCCTTCGACTCCATACAATCCGGCAGCAAACGGGTTAGCAGAAGCTTTCAACAAGACACTCTGCAAAATCTTCAAAAAAATGGTCTCTAATCACAAAAGAGACTGGAGCGACAAAATGTCTGAAGCTTTGTGGGCCTATCGAACCACCGTTCGAGGACCAACCCATAGCACACCATTCTCCTTGGTCTATGGATGCGAAGCTGTCGTGCCCTTGGAAGTACAAATTCCTTCCTTGAGGGTATCCTTGCAAAATGACATGACTCAAGAAAGCAATGTCAAATTGCGGCTCCATGAGCTGGACAATCTTGATGAGAGACGGCTCGAAGCTCAACAAAGCATTGAACTTTACCAAGCACGTATGGCAGGATCTTTCGATAAAAAGGTCAGGCAACGCACCTACAAAAAGAATGACTTGGTTCTTGCGGTAAAAAGACCAATGGTCTTCGCTCACAAATCCAAAGGCAAATTTGAGCCGAAATGGGAGGGACCCTACGTCATCGACAAAGTTTTCTCCAATGGCGCATACGTACTCCTAAACATGGAAGGTGACAGATGTATGCTGCCCATCAATGGCAAGTTCTTAAAGCGGTACTACCCTTGAAGACTTACCCAACTGGGTAAGAGCAATGCCTGTATGGCCAAAACCGGTTTCCAGGTACACGCTCGCTAAACCCACCCTTTTTTTAGAATTTTCATATCAAATGTTGAAATTTCTAGAAATAAAAAACAATGCTTACTTTCATCGTTTCATTGTTCAAAAAAAAAATATATATATATCCAAGTTTAGGAACCTTTCCCTAACTTGACCAAAATTTTCAACCCTTGAACCCAAAATTCATGGTTTGAAACAAAAATCCGGATTCAGGGATTTCCACCCTAGTCCACCCTGCCTTTTACCGCCAAAATGGTTTTAGGTCAAAATTTATGACCCTCGTGTCTTTAAACAAAGAAAAAAAAATGGTTTTTCAAAAACCGCGAGGAAGCGACGGTTAGTCGATACTCGCACAAATCGGAAGCAAGCGAACCACGTTCGACACTTCCAAAATCGCAGGGAAGCGACATTTCGTCGATACTTGCAAAATCCAAAACCGTGGAAACGCAACATTTCAGTTGATATCCACAACCCAAATTTCAAAGGTTCGAAAAAACCTAAAAAACTGTGGAGACGCAACATTTCAGTTGATATCCATAACCCAAAGGTTCGAGAAAACCACAAATTTCAAAAATCGTGGGGAAACGACATCAAGTCAGTGCCCGCAAAACCAAAATTTTTGAAAAGCAAGGATGCGACATTCCATCGATACTTGCACCCAAATCCGCGAGGATGCGACATTCCATCGATACTCGCAATCGAATGAGCAAGGATGCGACATTCCATCGATACTTGCAAGAACATTCAGCAGGGAGGCGACTTTTAGTCGATACTTGCATTTTTTTGAAATCAAAACAGGCTATAAATGCCACAAACCGGCTATCAATGCCACCAAAACAAAACCGGCTATCAATGCCATAAACAAACAAAAAAATTTGGATTTCAAAAAAAAAAACCGGCTATCAATGCCACCAAAACAAACCGGCTATCAATGCCACCAAA
This sequence comes from Litsea cubeba, assembly GCA_012931725.1. Lineage (NCBI taxonomy): Eukaryota > Viridiplantae > Streptophyta > Magnoliopsida > Laurales > Lauraceae > Litsea > Litsea cubeba. Next base: position 35,553,140 of record CM022954.1, read on the forward strand.
ACTGGCTATAGATGCCACAAAAAAAAAACTCGGCTATCAATGCCACAAGAAAAGCTGGCTCTCATGCCAAAATTGGCTTCCATGCCACAAACAAAAAACCTGGCTTTCATGCCAAAACAATCACTTGACAAAAGATTTTCACAAAAAGACAACCTTTTGATCGAATCCCATTTAGCAATTACTTTTATCACAAAAAGATTCAAGTGAGCGTAGGGATAAAAAAAAAAGAGAACATCCCATTTAGCAATTACTTTTATCACAAAAAGATTAAAGTGAGCGTAGGGATAACAAAAAAAAAAAAGAAAGTGTTCACAAGCACTACACAAAAAAAAGGGAGTACCAAAAAAATACAAGTGGTACCAAAAAAAAAAAAGAAAGTGTTCACAAGCACTACAAAAAATAAGTACCAAAAAATACAAGTGGTACCAAAAAAAAGAAAAGAGAGAAGGATGGTTTCTGTAAAAAAAATATATATATATAGGAGCTCAATCAAAAATGGTCTCCAGCCAAGAGTTCAGCTCCCCAAGCAAACTTTTAGCCTCAGCCGTCAAGGATTCCAAGGCACGCTTCTTCAGGAACCTGCCATGAGATGCTGGAGTGGGCTGTACCCCTTCTCTCACACCAGGAAGCTTGCCTCGAGCAGTTTGCCATTGTTCATCCTCATCAGACTTCCTTTTGAGAACCTGTTCGGCATCTGCAACCTGGTGAATCAGGGCACTCTCCCTGTCGCGAGCCTCTATTATGGCAGTCCACTTGGCAGCAACTTGTGCCTGCAAATGCTCAAGGCGTTTCCTGGCCTCATCGACCTCCCTGTCAAGGATGTTGAGGTCATGTGTCAGCCTGATGATGGCTATCTCTTCTAAGTTCCTCTTTCGGACTGCTTGCTTCCTGCTTTCTGTAGCCTCATCCAGGTCAGACTTAGCCTTATCAGCAGGGTCCAGGAACATCTCCTTGAAGAACTGGTCATCAGCCAAACTCACGGTCTCAAACCACTTGTCACCCAGTGCAATGATCCTATCAACGATCGCCCTGGCACCTGTGACATCCAGACCAGCCTCTTCAGCATCACTGAGAATCTCCTGCACATGCTGGATCATGCCAAATCCGACTTTCCAAGGCCCTTTCCAGATGCCAGCTTCACATCAAGCTCCTTCTTGGAAAGCCCCCGATATGCCGAAAAGCTCTCCGCGAACCACTTCGCAAAGCCGGCAGTACGGGAAGTCAACAACACAGGATAAGAAATCATGGCTGTAGTGTCTTCAGCACTATAAAAAGCCCATGCATTTCTCCCGTCCTGTAAGCCTCCAAAGCGCTTCACCATGCTTGAAGGCGCTCCAACAACGCCTTGAGAAAAGCCAAGCTGCAAAGCAAAGCGAGAGGGTACATACGGCTGGATGTCGACGAAAAGATGTCTACGGTACACCATCGTGCCGACACGTATGCTGAAAAGCCACTCTCTCTCTGCATTTGTCAAGGAATAATGCCTTCCCGACCCCGCCCTGGTAGAGTCTCGGGAGGCACCAAAATCAAAAGCCTTCTTCCGCAACTCCGGAGAAAGCTTTACTGAAGATTGCCCCATCTCGACGTCCCTGAACCGTCGGATCCTCATACGGGCAAACAAAAGAGATTCGGACACGGCTTTGCCCTTATCCAGTCGAATCATCAGAGGATCATCATCCTGTGCAGCACCCAGCCGGTGGAAGCCAGGACAGTGGTATACATACCACGAATAAAAGACATGGGCTGAAAATACCCTATTCATGGGAAGCCCAAGCCGAACCAGAAAAGCAGCAGCCTGCAGTTCGGTACACAGGTAGGAGTAAAGAGCTGGCACCAAAGCAAGCTGCTCTCCAAACGCCATCTGACAAGCCGGGAAAATACAATGCGGCCTGATGTGCGTTCCATCTCCTCCAGCAAAAACAGCCTCACCAAGCCAATAAGTGAGGTAAACAGCGAGATCTCTCCGCAATGCAATGTCAGGACATATGGCGTTTGTACTTGCACAGAAATCTCTCAACTCTTCTTGCATGGCCAAGATCTTCTTTGAACTTGGATCCTGAGCTCCGGCTTCCTGGGTCACGCTATCAGAAGACTCCCTGCTATCAAAAAAGTTGGGGAATGAAGAGCAAAAACTCTTCCAACTGCTGGATCTAACTTTCGAACCCCCCTTCTCCTTCAAAAAATCATAGAAGGCGACGAGTTGAAAGTATAAAAGCCTGAACTCCTCAGACTGCCCCTCGAGGACGCTGTCAATCGGCATAAACTCCTCATAGAGTTTGCCGAGGATGGGCAATCCGGTAATAGCGCTCAGCTCCTTCAAAGAAAAACCAATCTCACCATTCGTCACAACGAAGGTATTGGTTTGTGGGAGGAATGACTCCAGCATAGCTATGAAGGCCTCGTCGGAAAAGATCACGGTCTCCCTAAAGGCGCGGACCGCATCAAAAATCCCGGCTTCCTTCAAAACGGCGCCACCAATCAGCAGGACGCGATCAGTCCACGACTTCCACTCGGAGTCAGCATTGAAACGACCTCGAAGTCGAAAAGGCTTGATCTAATTGCTGCCGTCACCGCTGAAAATACCAAGGCCCACCGGTCTCAAATCGACCGACGGATAATCAGAGCCCTGGTAGCCGCTGGATGGCATCAACAGATCCATGTCAACAGGCGACCTCTCCGTATATCCAGGAGAACCGCCAACAAAAACCCCAGTCTTGATTACATTTGTCCTTCTCACCCAACTTGGAGGATCTTCCCTCTTAGGGCACGTGGGGGCAAGGCTCAGAATCGAGACGGTGCGATCAAACATCGACCGGGTAGTAACAGTCTTCTTCTCACCATCTGCTGTGAAGGAAAACTGAAAATATCTCCTCTGGTATGTCATGTCATCAGGGACTGCATCACCAAAGAAGAAGGTAGGCTTGGGCAAAACGCTCTGATCTTCCATCACCCATGGACGACTGCTTACCATGATCTTATAGAATTCCTCTCCCTTGAGAGTGATCAGTCGCTGCCTCATCTCATCTCTGTTGAGGGAGTCGCACTCTTCCAGATTTCTCTCAACATACTGGACCTTCTCAAAAGCCTGCTGAACGGCCGGATTAGAAGATCTAGAAGATCGACGAGGTACGCTTGTAGCAGGCTCTTTACCCTTGTTCGCTCTGGAGGAACCACCTGAAAAGGATGGAAAAGAAAAAAATCAAACATCAAAATGACAGAATCTCGCTAAAAAAAAAATCTGGCGAAATTTTGACATGATGACGGGGCAATTCCGAAGAAAAGGAACTATCCCGAAAGAAATAAGAAAGCTTGAAGATGGGCTCAACATCGCTGCGAGCTTCGAAACTCCAAACTTTCGAAACCTAAAAGTCTCCGCAAAATCAGGAAGGGCTCAACATCACTGCAAGCTCCAAGTTCCCAAATTTGCAAAAACTTTCAGGTATGCTATCACATCATGCTACAAATTTAATTTACAAATTGAATACATGCATGAACATCTTGGTTTGCGAAAAAAAAATGCATTATCATGATGAGCAAAAAAAAAAAAGAAAAGAAAAGAAACTTTCTCTAAAAAAAAGAGGGGAAAGAAAACAAAAAAAAAAAGAAAGAAAAAGAAACTTTCTCTAAAAAAAAAAGAGGGGAAAGAAAACAAAAAAAGAAAGAAAAGAAACTCTCTCAAAAAAAAAAGGGGAGGGAAAGAAAAAAAAGAAAAAAAGAAAATGAGGGCTGGCCCATAGGCCACGTGGCCGTACGGCCAGATCCGTATGGATCTGTCCGTACGGCCCACACAAAAAAAAAACATGAAAAAAAGAAAGAAAAGAAAGCAAAAAAAAACACGTGTAAAAAAAAAAGGGGAAGCAAACACGTGGAAAAGAAAAAAAAAGAAGAAAAGAAAGAAACAAAAAAAGAAAGAACTTTATTTTTTTTCCTACAATGGAGTTTTCTTGAAAAAGAAGAACTTACTTGAAGCCATTGATGGAGAAGAAGAAGAAAACTCTTGAAGATCTTGAAGAAGAAGAACTTTTGGTCTTGAAGCCCTCTTGAGATTATTGCAAAAGAAAGTAATAAGAGCAAGAGATCCAACCTTCTCCTTGCTTTTATAGAGGAGAGCAAACCAAAGAAGGAAAGAAGAAAGAGGTAAGTGTTACTAATTAGTAACCTTACCAAAAGAAAGAGATTAGAAAGATTCTTTCCCAAAAGAAAGATATCTTGAAGGATTTTCTCCCAAAAATAAATCTATGACGGATTCTTTCCCAAAAGAAAGATATCTTGAGATATCCTATCCCAAAATAAAGGGATCTTGAGAGATTTTCTCCTAATAGATAAAATCTATGACGGATTCTTTCCCAAAAGAAAGATATCTTGAGATATTCTATCCCAAAATAAAGGGATCATGAGAGATTCTCTCCAAGTAAAGATATTCTTAGATATTCTCTATCCAAATGAGATACTTTTGGATATTCTTTACAAAAATGACACCATATGAGATCTAAGCTATTTCAAAAGCTTAAGGTCCCATGGGTTAGCCCATATGAGCCAGGTTTGACCACCTAGGCACACACAAAAAAAATAAATAAATAAATAAATAAATTGGGCTTTTAGTCAAAGAGAAATCCCTCTTACCAAGAGCATACAAAAATGGTTCCATGCCTCTTTCGAGTTGATTGGACCATACAAAAGAAAATTCCAAGCCCCATGAGCTTCCAAAAATCAAACCATCCAGCCTCATCTACCAAATTGAGCCAAAATCTTGAAATTGACATTCCACAAAAATCAAACCAAATCCTGGTCCCCTAACTTGCCGCATACAGCCTGTTAGGTCATAAGACCAAAAACCAAAAACCAAAACCTGATCCCCTAACTTGCCACATACAGCCTGTTAGGTCACAAGATCAAAACCAAAATTGATCCCCCAACATTCCACATACAGCTTGTTGGGTCACACGATCAAAACCAAACCCGACCCCCTAACCTGCCACATATAGCCTGTTAGGTCACAAGGTCAAAACCCAAATCCACATCCCTGATGTCATCTTCAAAACTTTGCCTCGAGATGGTACGTGATCCCTTTCACTACCATAAAATTCCCCTGGAAGCTCAAAAGGCTACAAATACCAAAAAGAAAGATTGCTCAAAGACTCTTGGTCAAGTCACAGGCTCTCCTTCAAAAAATCTCTTCGAGGCACATCGACTACAAAAGTTAAGCAACTCGCCGCTGTACCTCGAGGGGGCATTTGTTGACACCAAAAATGTCACTTTGCCTTTTCAAGATCCAAAGAGCTACATGAAGTCGCAACCTGCCATAAATAGGCAATGCTGCTTCCAAAAATCAAATCTTGTCAGAATCAAACAAAAACTGCAAGATTCTTCCAGACAGCCAAAAGAGGAGTACACAAGAAGTTTCGAGCCATTTCAAAATCATTTGGCCTAACTTCGCTTCTCCGACAGCCGAAAAGGAGCTCTCGGCGACAAAAGCTCTCCGGGACCATGGTTTCCAAGACAGAGCCTACGGATCATCTTAAAATGACTCCAATAGGTTCCCTGTCAAATTTCAAGTCAATCGGACATCGATTGACCGCACATCAAACCGCGACATCTTCATCGCGACAAAAAGCAAGTCTACAGGTGATAGGACCCCAAACGGCTTCAAAACTCAAACAAAAGCCTATGGTTGGTCTTATTTATTGCTCAGGAGGCTTCACACCAAATTTCAGGTCATTCCGACATCGTTTGGCCCAGTTTCAGCTTCTGACGGAAAATCGGCAGCTCTGCGCGACAAAGTCTTCGGCTTTCTCAGGAAATTGGAAACTTTGCAAAATAAAATGCAAGGATTCTCATCAGGTTTCCTACAAAGAAATCAGGCCAATAAATGGTCAAAATGTCAAGGAAAAGTACAGAAGAAAAAGAATAAAAAAAAGCAAAAACGGACGCAAAACGGGACACGAAAGGGGGAAAACCCCCCCAGGGTCGCCCGCCGGCGACCTTGGACCTCGGGGTCGCCGGGAAAGCCCCGGAAACCCCGGTTTCGCCGTTTTTTTCGCGATTCGAGGGGCCCAGCCTCTGGTACTTTCCAAAATTCATGCTTTTGAGACACCAAGTCCTCTGACATCCGTCCAAAACACGGGTAAATCATCAAGAGTATCGAAGACAGTATTGATCGCCACCCGGTCAACCAAAAAAGTGTGCTTTCCACCCGACCGATCGAGAAATCGACAGGACAGATGGCACCGACCCGCTGTTGGCAACAAACACCTGAAATTACATGGTCATCTGATGTCGATCTACATGAAGATCCATCGATGATCATCGACAGAAGAATTCCAAAAGACGTGGCACGGCCCGCGACTCTTCAGCTGCTCGGCGACCACTTAATGCGATTAATTGACTAACTTTATTACAGTCATTAATCCATTTCTTTGGACGGCCCAATCAGAAGCAAGCATTCGGGAGTTACAAGTCAAGAAATTCATGGCATTTAACCCATGAAACTCCTCCCATCATGGCGATTAAAGGCGATTAAATGCCCTCAATCTCCTCCGGCCAATCAGAAGCCAAGAAAAAGGAGTTACAAAATAAACAATTCAATTTTGTAACTCCTCCCATTATGGGCTTAATGACAATAAAGGCCCATAAACCCACCTAAAAGGCTACCTAAAAGCCTATAAATAGGAGGGCTCTCCAAGAAGAAAACAGAATCACAGAGCATCAGAAAAATCAGAGAAAAAAGCACAAGCACACAGACAGAAATCCAGAGAAAGGAAAAAGAGAGAAAACTCTGCGGAAGTTCTACACCGGCCACCGCAACAAGGTGACAAAAGTCCCTTGGGGGGTACCCCCCCCAAGGTCCTTGCCTTCTCCTCCTGCCTCCAATGACTTAGATATGGCTTTTTAGCCCGTCTACTCGGCTTTTTATTGGATATAGGACCTCCTTTTGGTCTTTGTCTTTTAAAAACCCGAGGTTATAGCCAAGCCAAGCGAATCAATAGCATCCTCTGTTCTCATCTGCATGGATGATGGCGAAGCCCACATATGGCTTGCGACCGTCAATCTAAACGAGTCCCCCACAATCTCCTGAGAAGTTAGATCCTCCTTTTCTTGCTTTTCATTGTAGTTTGTATTTTTTTAAAAGAGACAAAAATCACAATTCTTGTCTTTCATTATTGATAAGGATTGTAAATCGGCTATAAACGCCAAAATCGGCTATAAACGCCAAAAATCGGCTATAAACGCCAAAATCGGCTATAAATGGCAAAAAAAACCGCCTTTCACGGCAAACTAAGAAAAATGTCTCTTTTCTTAAATATATGTGCAATGGAAAACTTGAAAGAAGTTGATTTCCTTTTTACTTGCGAAGGTTGATCTCCGGATCACCACTTGCAATTCCAAGTAAAAATAGAAAATCTAGCACACCCACAAAAAAAGAAATGTTGATGCACGCCCTTGCCCCCCGGTTACGAAAGGGTCGGACCCGACGGACTCCCACGTCCGCCGACCTCGGTAGAACCGAGCAGGAGCGCGGTCCATCAGCATCCTGGCAGGAGGGCGTGCTGGAAGGACTTGATCGCGACGTCTTCGGAGGAGTTGTCGATTTGACTGTAAACCGTCCAGAATCTTTTGGCGAATTGAGTGATGCTTTCACTCCACCTCATCCTGAGGGCCATGATGTCGCTGTCGATCTTGGGAATGACTCTGTGTGCCTGGAATTTTCCAAGGAAGGAGTCCCGCAACTGAGCCCAGCTCGTGACCGATCCTTCGGGGAGCGCACAGAACCATTTGAGTGGAAGGTCCCCCAGGCTGGAGGAGAAGACTCTGCAGTTGAGGTGCCCAACGTCGCCCCAGACGGACAGTTTTTGGGTGAAATGGCGGAGATGTGCTGCTGGATCCGAGGTTCCGTCGTAGAGTACGAACCTCGGAACGCTGAACTTCTTAGGGAGGGGGTACTCGATTATTTCTCTGGAGAAGGGTCGAGGCCGGCGAAGTCGGGGAGGTCTGGCTAGTTTTGGGCGAGCCCTGCCTCCTTCAGGGTGTTCTGGATGGCCTGCTTGACCAGGCGGTCGATCAGAGCCTGCTGATCTGCCGCCTCCGACCTCGGCACCGACCCCCTGTCCTCATGGTTATGGCAGGAACTCCCGACATGACTCCGCTCGCGACTTTTATCGTTCAGATGCTCCCTTAAGTCTTTGCCGGTGATGGGATCCTTCCTGCCTACGGGATCGCCGCCCCCGGGGACTACTTCCTTCTCTCGGAGCTGCTGCCTAAGCTGGCGGATGAGATCGTCTTTCTCCTGGAGGGCGAGATTCTGAGCCCTGATTGCCGCTTGAGCGGGGTCGGCTCTGTTGCCTTTGCGGTCCGAGTGGCGCCCGGATCGGTGTGACCCCGCCACTGCCGGGGCCTTGCCCTTCGAGAAGCGCTCCTGAAGGGGAGCGTTCAGCCGCGGCAGACCCTCCACCTCTAGCGGGGACGACGCGGACTCGGTGTGGTAGCTTTCTACCTCTACGGCCTCCCTCGATGCGTAGGGCAATGGCCCAGGGAGAACTAGTGGCCCTGCGGGGAGGGACTTCGGGTGCTCTGCGCCTCTCTTGTTTCTCGGAGCCATGGTGATTAAAAAGGGTTTTGGGAAAGGTTTTGAGAAAGGTTTTGGGGTATGGGTTAGTACCTCCCCACAGACGGCGCCAATTGTAAGTGCCTAAAAATTAAGGACTTTAAATCAGGGATTGGGTCCCTTGACTCAGGCAGTTTGGATGAAGGTTACCGTGGCTCCGACTGGACCTGAGGAGGGAAAGAGAGAAAAAACGTCAGAGGACCCTGGCTGCAGGCAGCGCAAGGCTCTCCGATGCTTAAGTTAGTTCAGGGAGCGAGCAAGGGAGATGGAGAGGAAATCACAGAGTGAGAGTGTGTGTTCTGGATTGCGTACCTTTAGGATGGAGGTGGAGGTGTTATTTATAGGTGATGGGGTTGACTATTGTGGGCGAGTTCCAAGACTGGGCCGGCCACTCGAGTGGCTGCGTCCACTCAGCCCATAGTGCATTAAATGCTGACCCATGCTTCATTAAATGCTAGGCTCGCTGGGTCAGGCGGCGGTTCTGACTTTTGGGCCAGGTCCCATTAGGCCTGGCCCGGAGCCATGCCCTGGGGGCGCACGTGCCCTGTACGCGCCGTTTTGTCAGTAATGATAATCTGTAAGGCATGCCTTAGCATGCGCCGTTGTCCTGTCGTCGGTCCCGTCAATCTCTGTCGGATCCACGTTGCCGGGGTCGATGCCGAGGTCGGATAGGTCCGACTTTGGGAGCCCTCACCTCGGCGAATGCCGCGGCCCTTCAGCCGCGGTCACCCTTGGCCTAGGGGAGGCGTAATCATTTTGTCTTGAGGCCTGGGCTAGTACTGATCTCGGCTTAGTGAAAACACCCCCACACTTATAAATAGTCAGCAGTTGTTCTTACTTCTTAATAAAATTTCTATTGAGAATTTAACAAGATGCAGGCCCTAATTTTTACATAGGATTGGAGCCCTGGCTGATAGGAATCTTACGATCAGACCGCAATGGATTTCTTCCACTTCTCTATGTTGTCTTTCATCTACCATACCTCATCACTATCATCTCTTTCGTATCCAGCAGATGATATAATAAATTGATTAAATTCTTTATTTATTCATATATTCATGTTTACTTTTCATGAGATGAATGGTGATTTATTATATACTTGCACATAACCAATACGAATGACATGATGGTTCATGAGATGAACCGGGGTCCACAAGTATATTAGATGTAACACATGTGTATGGATGAGATCCACATACGGGAGACATGTGTGGCAAATCTTATACTTAAATATTATCACAACCAGTGATGAGACTGGACATCTCATACTGATAAGGTTGCAGTACTTTGATCACTATGAGATAGTGTGATTTGTCTCGATCATCAGAATGGAAGATTCTGGATCATAGTGTTGGTACATTGGATGTATTGAAGGACCATGAGAAGCACCTTATAAACACTGTCTTTATTTTAAGGTCTGCTCTCATAATTCCCTAGCAATAGGCTCTCAATCCTGAGACATTAATGAACTCAAGTTTCTATCTATTCATTTGCTTTGAGTCACTAATGAGTGAGGCCAACTGTAGGTCAACACCTCGGTGATTTGGGTACATGGTAGTAGAGCTGTGGGAACATTCAATGGTCAAGATGGAATCTATCTCTAATATCCCCTTCTGCCAATTAATGGATTTATCATTGGTAAGTGCGCACCCATTCCGATTAAGAGTTAATTGGAAAGGTACCTATGATCATTATAATTAATTGGGGCTCAAGGATAATAAGATATGGATCAAGTTTGGAAGACAGGTCCAATTGATCCATGGATATTGATAGAGGGGTCTACTTGTGGTAATGTGGAAGTTTAGGGTCTTCTATGTAATATTTCTAAGACTGGAGTTCAATTGCATTTATATAGTGGAGTTATTTGCAATTAACTGTGGGCCCAGATTACACATGAGATGTGGGATCGCGTGTCTCAGTTGGAGCCAGCTTTCTAAGGAATCCCTAGTGGTCCCCACGCTAGCCCAATTATTAGAAAGTATCTAATTCTAGTTGAACTCTAAAAGGAAAGTTACTATTTCTATTTGAAGTGAGACTTCTAATAGTGGTAATAGTAGACTTACTAATTTTAGTAGAAGTGAGACTTCTATTTTAATTAGAAAGGAATTGGAAAGTTACTAATCATATTTGAAGTGAGACTTCTAAATGTGATATGGTAAGTTACTAATTAATGGAAGTGAGACTTCTATTGTAATTAGTAAAGAAGAGACAACTTGCAAAAGCTATAAATAGATGAGAGGAGGCCTTGGACGTCCAAGTACTGTCCTTGCATTGGGATTCACGCCCAAGGCCCCCTAGTGCAAGTGTTGCATGAGCTCTTCTCCTCTTCCCTCTTCTAGTTTTCCTTCTAGTTCCTCCCTAGAGTTCCTAGTAGTTTTCTCTTGGAGATCCCACCATCTTCTTGAGAAAAAGGAGAATCTGATACGGGTCATAGTGTGGAAGATCAAGAGGTCTTGGAGATCCCTATTTGATTAGTGAAAGTGTTTCATCATCAAAGAAAGACGCAACTTCTCCATTAGAGCACAACCGAGCTCCAAAGGTATAATCTACTTCCTTGCATGTTGTAGATTTATTAGTTGCTGGTTCTATCTTGTAAATAGATTGTATTTATTGATCATGATGGCTGAGATTGAGGACATGGATCTTGGATTGGGTTTTATAGCCTTATGGATAGTTGATCCCTGCGTCAAGTGGGTCAAAAGTTTTTGAAACCTATCCTAGAGGCCCACCCTATTTCCAACAGGAGCCCTGGCTGATAGGAATCTTACGATCAGACCGCCATGGATTTCTTCCACTTCTCTATGTTGTCTTTCATCTACCATACCTCATCACTATCATCTCTTTCGCATCCTACCCTTTATTTGCAAAATACAATTTTTTTTTCTCAACAATAACTATGCATATGGCAAGAAATCATGCATAGGCATCCACAACCATGCAAAGGTGTGGATCTTGTCATCATATAAAAATATTGTGCTTCTTTTGCAGCTCAATCATCTTCCTGATTGCAAATTCCGTCAATCTCCCTGCCCAAATCCACTTTCACTTTCTACTTACAGAAAGAAAGATATAGGTGTCACGCCCCCAATCGTAAAATCGTGGATTATGCATGAGATTAGGGCCAATTAAATTTTTTTTCAATATTAATAAACAACACGTGGCCCCAATCATGTTCCAAATGGATCGAAGACCGCTCTGAGGTACAAAACATTTCCTCAAATACATAAGACATATAGCGGAAGCTTTAAGAATACAAGAGGTAACTCATAAAGTATAGTTAGGAGCAAATACTGAAATATATTATCTAACATCCAAGTTTGAAACCGTTAATCAAAAGTATTATTTACAACAAAGGCCACACAAAAAATCGGGCCAAATTAAAATAACAAAATAACCAAAAGATGAATCTAGTCCCAAGTATAGCGTGAAGGCTCTCAAGTGTGGAGATAGTACGGCTATACGATGCCGTCCGTACTATAGTCTAAGAGGTCATTAGGCTGATCCGACTGAGCTTCCTCCGTTGTCTCTTCCTAGGTAAAGAAGGGCTCAGTACCTATGCACCAAGAGTAGTATCATCAGACACGACGGTCGACAAGCAATATATATATAATTAACATCAATAGATATACAGTACGAAGCTAAGTAAATGACAGACAAGATCATAAGAAATGCATACCATCGGAATCATAATCAATCTAACATAATCATCTAACAAAATAGGCGGTCCACATAAGCTAATCACCACGGGATAATATCACTGCCCTTCCAACTCGATCCGAGTTGTGGTAGAGAAAATGCACAGGAGAAAAGCCCGGCCAAACAGGCAAAAGTGGATACCTGGGGTACAAGCAAACAACCATCAAAACCTCCCACAAAAAATAGGTATCCGATGGTTATTAAGTACCTACCCTGATTATTAAGTAGTATGATAGTAAGGCCTTAGCATTAACACCACATTCATCTCTGTAATCATCATCGCAGCGTTATCTAATCTATTTCCATCAGCTTTATAAGTTCTATTATTCTGCTCAACCCTGCTAGAAGCATAATGGAAACCCCCAGCTGTGCAAGAATTCATGCAAACGTGTGCAGACATTGGGATCAGCTAGCTCTTATGAAACATCAGTTCCCTCCTAATGTGGATATGCAATGTTCACTATGTGAAATGAAACATAGCTATATGAGTTTCTAATGGCCCAGCTGTGTAAGAATTCATGCAAACGTGTGCAGACATTGGGATCAGCTAGCTCTTATGAAACATCAGTTCCCTCCTAATGTGGATCTGCCATGTTCACTATGTGAAATGAAACAAAGCTATATGAATTTCTAATGGCCCTTCTTTCTGACTTTGAGTCTGTTAGCCCTCTACCAACTATCACGCTTTATTAAGACCATAACAAGTTATTACCTTAATCCTATCTTAACACATATCCTAATGATCACAATCAAATGAGCTAAATAAATGCATAACTCATTCTCTCAACGGTGTCTCCTCACTACTCAATCATGTAGGCCAGCCCTTACATTTCCAAAAGGCTCCAGATCTCGGCATAAAGAAATCCCATGGGAATACATGTGAGATAGAAAGTCAAATCAAAAGCACCTGCTCATTTTCTTGTAATCTCTGAAACTATAAAATACAACATCCAAAGACTGCATAATCTAGTGGATCAGTTCTGAATCATCTGATAACTAGGATATATCAATTTCTATAGTCCAACACCATAACTATAACACAATATATATTGCCAACTTTACCATTTTCGTAAATCCAAGTGAAAAGGTGTGACGATCATTCCCAAGCGCGGGTAACTTCTCCATTCACATCATTCGAGTATTAAAGGAGAAAAGGCATATAGAAGTAAATCTTCAAGCAGAGTACAACACTTCTAGCCAATATAGCACCTCCCACTCCCAGACATCCTTTTTTTTTTTGCTAAAGGGTTAATTTGTATTGAAAGAAGAGAAAAGGGCTAGAAGCCCCCAAAATTACAAAAGACTGCACAAGACAGAAACAGCCCAAAAACCCAACCAACTCAGATAATTACATAGGAACCTTCAAAACAGGGAATAGGCAGCTGAGACAGAAGGAGCTGCAGGTCGCCGAACAGTGGTGACAGAACTGTTAGTTTTTGGACTCAATCCAGTAGATGATAAATAAATTGATTAAATTCTTTATTTATTCATATTTCATGCTTTCCTTTCATGAGATGAATGGTGATTTATTATATACTTGCACATAACCAATACGAATGACATGCTGGTTCATGAGATGAACCGGGGTCCACAAGTATATTAGATGTAATACATGTGTATGGATGAGATCCACATACGGGAGACATGTATGACAAATCTTATACTTAAATATTATCACAACCAGTGATGAGACTGGACATCTCATACTGATAAGGTTGCAGTACTTTGATCACTATGAGATAGTGTGATTTGTCTCGATCATCAGAATGGAAGATTCTGGATCATAGTGCTGGTACATTGGATGTATTGAAGGACCATGAGAAGCACCTTATAAACACTGTCTTTATTTTAAGGTCTGCTCTCATAATTCCCTAGCAATAGGCTCTCAATCCTGAGACATTAATGAACTCAAGTTTCTATCTATTCATTTGCTTTGAGTCACCAATGAGTGAGGCCAACTGTAGGTCAACACCTCGGTGATTTGGGTACATGGTAGTAGAGCTGTGGGAACATTCAATAGTCAAGAAGGAATCTATCTCTAATATCCCCTTCTGCCAATTAATGGATTTATCATTGGTAAGTGCGCACCCATTCCGATTAAGAGTTAATTGAAAAGGTACCTATTGATCATTATAATTAATTGGGGCTCAAGGATAATAAGATATGGATCTATTTTGGAAGACAGGTCCAATTGATCCATGGATATTGATAGAGGGGTCTACTTGTGGTAATGTGGAAGTTTAGGGTCTTCTATGTAATATTCCTAAGACTGGAGTTCAATTGCATTTATATAGTGGAGTTATTTGCAATTAACTGTGGGCCCGGATTACACATGAGATGTGGGGTCGCGTGTCCCAGTTGGAGCCAGCTTTCTAAGGAATCCCTAGTGGTCCCCACGCTAGCCCAATTATTAGAAAGTATCTAATTCTAGTTGAACTCTAAAAGGAAAGTTACTATTTCTAGTAGAAGTGAGACTTCTAATGGTGGTAATAGTAGACTTACTAATTTTAGTAGAAGTGAGACTTCTATTTTAATTAGAAAGGAATTAGAAAGATACTAATCATATTTGAAGTGAGACTTCTAATTATGATATGGTAAGTTACTAATTAATGGAAGTAAGACTTCTATTGTAATTAGTAAAGAAGAGACAACTTGCAAAAGTTATAAATAGAGGAGAGGAGGCCTTGGACGTCCAAGCACTGTTCTTGCATTGGGATTCACGCCCAAGGCCCCCCTAGTGCAAGTGTTGCACAAGTTATTCCTCTCTTCCCTCTTCTAGTTCTCTTTCTAGTTCCTCCCTAGGGTTCCTAGTAGTTTTCTTTTGGAGATCCCACCATCTTCTTGAGAAAAGGAGAATCTGATACGGGTCATAGCGTGGAAGATCAAGAGGTCTTGGAGATCCCTATTTGATTAGTGAAAGCGTTTCATCATCAAAGAAAGATGCAACTCCTCCATTAGAGCACAACCGAGCTCCAAAGGTATAATCCACTTCCTTGCATGTTGTAGATTATTATGGATGCTTGTTAGTTGCTGTATTTATCTTCTAGATAAATTGTTTTACTGATCATGATGACTGAGATTGAGGACATAGATCTTGGATTGGGTTTTATAGCCTTATGGATAGTTGATCCCTGCGTCAAGTGGGTCAAAAGTTTTTGAAACCTATCCTAGAGGCCCACCCTATTTCCAACAAGAACTTCACCCAAGAGAAAGGAGCTTGGAGCCATCATCCTACTGGGTTCACTGAAAAGGAACTAGCAACAGAGTACCATGCAGCAGCAGAAGCTCAATCTTCTTAGAAAGGAGGCTACCAGATTTGGAAAACATGCTCCAAGCATTAATCAGAAAGGGAAACCAGCAACCAACTAATCAGGAATGAGAGGGAGCTAGGCACAGAACTTTGTCTCGGCCAGCCTTGCTGAATATCCTGAAGAAGCAGAAATAGCTCGGGAGCCAGGAGCTCATGCTATACCCGTGCCGAACTGAGGAACCAATGAATGGAGCAGGAAGGGGCGCCTCCAGCAGAAGACTCAATCGAAGAAATACCTCTGAGCGTGAAGGAAGCTGTCCTCTAAGCTTAAAAACAGATCCATATAGCAGGCACAGGGAACCCAAGAGGAGGAAGAGAGAGGGTAGGAGATGTACTATGGTCAAAAGTTGTTGTTAGACAAAAAATGTATAAACAGCTGAAGAGTCCTGCCAGAAAAAGGTTTGTTGATTGAACTGAGAGAGGAGGAGAGAATCTCTTTCAGAACTATCTTGACCTTCGTCTGAGAGGCTCTTAAATTCCTGTGAATCTGGTCATTTCTACATTTCCAAATAACATAAGTAGTGGAGAAGAAGATGGAGGAGATTCCAAGCCTTGCTATCCTGTCACAGCTAGATGAAAGTCTCTGCCAAATTGCTGAAGGAGAACTAGGGGCTGCACTATTTACACCTGCTGCTTGAAGAATCCATCTCCATTGGCTAGAGGCGGAGGGGCAGAGGAAGAAGAGGTGGAGCGTTGTTTCAACACTCTGGTTGCAGAGACAACACCTGGAAGCTAGACTGATTCCTGTGGCTTGAGCCCGGTCATTTGTAGGAGTTTTGCAATGCATCAGGCGCCAGGCAAAGAAGGACATTCTCGGTCTAATGAGGTGGTTCCAAACCAGGGGAGCCCAGGTTTTGTGGGGCTGAGAGTGTCTAATTAGCTGCCAAGCCTCTTTGAGAGAGAGATCTTTCCCTGGGTTGCTTTTCCAATAGATGGAATCATCTTTTGCAGGGTCTATAGAGATAGACTGGACGGCACTCTTTAAAGCATCTTCCACCTCTGTTTGAAGGCCTGAAGGCAAGTTCCAGGCTGAGCCATCCCAGAGTGTGCTGACTGTCTGATGAGGGGGAAAGGAGAAGGAGGGGAACTGGTCTGCCAGGCTTGACTCTGAAGACCAAGAGTCAAACCAAACGTTTGCCAAGTTTCCATTCCCTACAATCCATTTACTGCCTTCTTGAATGATGTGAGCTGCCTTCCTGATTTTTCGCCATACACAGGAACCAGATTTGGTTGTGGCCGAGCTCCATAAGGTTGCCCTGGGGAAGTACCTCCCTTTCATCCAGTCAGCCCAAAGAGAAACTGATGTAGCAGCTGTCCATGCTAACTTGACAAAGGAAGCTCCGTTGTGATCGTGAATTCTCCTGATACCAAGACCACCCTCAAGGGTTGGAAGACACACCAAGTCCCAGCGGATCTGACTCCTCTTGGATCCAGAAGCTGCACCCGACCATAAGAAATTCCTCATTATACTTTCTAAGTGGTTTGTTACTGACTTCGGGAGAGGGAAAACCATTGCAATGTGAGTAGGTAAACTGCCCAGCACATGCCTAATCAGGATAGTACGACCAGCAAAGGAGAGTAGCCTGGACTTCCACCCGACTAGCTTGGAGAGGAACCTATCCACCATAGAGTGAAGGTGATGTCTTTTCGGCGTACCTATTATCAGGGGAGCTCCGAGGTAAGAAGAAGATAGAGGATGATCCTGAAGGTTAGTGATGGAGAGGATCTGTCTTTTAGTCAACAGGCTACACTTGCCTAAGAAAAGTTTACTTTTTGCCACATTGATGTGTTGCCCCGAGCTGAATTGATACTTTTCTAGGAGTTGTTTGAGAGCCATCAGACCTTTCTTGTTGCCTTTCAAGAAGAGCAGTATGTCATCAGCATAGAAGAGATGGCAGGGGGTCTTTGGCACTGAGGAGAGAGGGAGAACCAGCCTAGAGGAAACCAGTTTGTGAATGTTAAGGCTGAGAATTTCCTCTGCTAATATAAAGAGGTAAGGGGATAGGGGGTCCCCTTGTCTAAGACCACAATTGGAGTCAAAAAAGCCATAAGGCACTCTATTAATTAGGACAGAGCCTTTTCCAGAACAGACACAGGCTTTTACAAGTTTAATCCAGCTATTTGAGAACCCAAAGAAGTCTAGAGCTTTAAAGAGGAAGGCCCAACTTAACTTGTCAAAAGCTTTAGATATGTCTAGCTGCATACAAAGAGACCCACCTCTAGTCTTCAAGCGGAGGAATTGGAAAAGCTCATGAGCTAAGGCAATGTGTTGATGGATTGATCTTCCTTTTACAAAAGCTGCTTGGTTTAGAGAGATTAGAGAGGGGAGGATGAGAGACAGTCTGGAAGCTAAGATTTTGGACATGATTTTGTAGGAGAAGTTGAGAAGACTAATTGGCCTATAATCAGTGAAGCAGACTGGCGAAGTTGATTTAGGAATCAAAGCCAGAAAGTAAGCATTGGAAGCTTTGTATAGATTGCCAGATGAGAAAAAGTGTTTCACTGCTCTAATAATTGTCCCTCCAGTGATCAGCCAAGTGGCAGTGAAGAAGGAACCAGGGAAACCATCTGGCCCTGGGGAGCTATCCGCCTTCAAATCAAAAACAGCCCTCTTAATTTCTTCTTCATCCGGAATTCTTGTCAGGTGGAGGTTCATGTCAGAGGAGACTTTGTTGCTCTCTAATTCAAAAAGGCTCTCATCTGGATCAAGGTGACTTGACTGAGCTAGTCCAGAGAAGTGGATCGACTGCCAATTGCTGGATTTGGGTTGGGTCCTCTATCCAATTACCATTGGATTGGATTTTGTCAATTCTGTTAACTGCCCCTCGAGATTTTGCATAGGCATGAAAAAAGGCTGTGTTTCTGTCTCCCTCTTTCAGCCATCTCACTTTTGATTTTTGGCGCCAGTGGAGATCTGAAATTTGGAGCCAATTGTGAAGAGTGGATTTGGCCTCCGAGAGAGCCTGGTGAAGAGAGTCAGTTGGACCAGCATCCAGCCTTGCTTGGATTTCCAGCACATTCCTTTCCGCCTCTTGAGTCTTGAGTCTGATGTCTCCGAAGACTGTCTTGTTCCATACTTTGAAGACCTGCTTCATTGCTTTCAGATTCTGGGCTAGCACATATTGGGGATGGCCCTCTATGTCTGGCTTCCAATTTCCCGCAACAAGACTATTGAATTCCGGGTGTAGCATCCACATAGCTTCAAATTTGAAGGGGGCATTTGAAGGAGAGGGGCTCTGACTGTGAGAGAGAAGCAGAGGGCAATGATCAGAAGAGACCTTTGGCAGGTGGGAGAGCAGTGGATCAGACGAGATGGCTGTCCATTGGTGGTTGCATAGGGCTCTGTCTAGTCTTGCTGCAACATAGCTTGTGCCTCTGCGGTTGTTAGACCAGGTGAATTTGTTTCCAGAGAAGCCCATGTCTTGCAGGCCCGTAGCTAGCAGCATCTGTTGGAAGTCAGTGTTTAGGCGAGAAGGTCTGAGACTAAGTTTTTCAGAGGCAGAGATGATGGAGTTGAAGTCTCCCAGCATGCACCAAGGGATATTTGAAGAAGCTTGAGAAGTTAGGTAATCCCAAAGCTCTCTTCTGCAGATATAATTTGTGGAGGCATATATTCCAGTGATGAGGCTTTGGGTAGCATTGGCAGGGTTAGTGAAAGACAGGGTTAAGAATTGGCTGGAGAATTCCAATAAGGAAAATTGGAAGGCAGAAGTTGTTTTGAAAAAACACCAAATGGAAGCAGCTGATTGATTGGAATTAGAGAAGAAGCCATCAAAGCCAAAGATTGACCTCAAGGAGGGAGGGGGAGAAAGGGTCTTTGGTTCCGAGAGAAAAATGATATCTGGTGAGTGAGAAGAAATGAGATGATGGAGAGTCCTAAGGGTAGGGGAATTTGCAATTCCCCTACAGTTCCAGTAGAGGATTTTGATCATTTGGAAGTTGAGGGGAGAGAGGGAGGTCCATTTGAACTTCTGGTGAAAGGGCGGGAGGAGGAGGCCTTTTTATTTTTGATTTTGGTTTTCTTTCTGCTAGAGGGAGTGGAAAGGTTTGCCTCTAAGGATATTTCAGCAGGAGGGGGGAATTTGGGGGATCAGAGGAGGGCAAGGTGTGAGAGGGAGAGGGGGGAAGGGGAGGGGAGGGGACTGCATCTGTTGGTTCTATGAAGGAGCATTTATCCAGTATGTCAAAGGGGTTTGTGGTATCTAGTGCAGGAGCAGGAATTTTATCTAGTACTTCCAAGAGAATCTCCTTAGGTAACTGATCAAGTCTGGAGTTTGACTGAAGAAGATGATCGGAAGAGGAGGAGGGGCTGGGGGAGCCAGGGGGAGGGAGAGGGGGGGGGGAAGAGAAAGAGGGTCCTTTTGTTGGTCCAAGGAGCTGCCTGGAATGTAATGGTCAAGAGGGTCCACTTGGTTTGAAGCTGGAACTGACTCAGACTCAATGGGGGATACTGAGATTGGAGTAGGATGGTCTTGGGGACCTGGCTCTAGAGTTGGAGACTTACCCAGGATTCCTTGGCTGTTTTGGCTCTGTATAATTGAGGATCTAGGGACAGTTTTGCAGAAGGTTTCTGAGTGTCCATGGAGAAGACAGAGGGAGCATGGCAGATTTTCATAGGAGACAGAGAGGAGGACTTCCTCTTCTCCAGCTAAATCCGCCTTGATTTCTGTAGGTTTAGGTCTGGAGAGGTCAATGTTAACCAGGATTCTAGCAAAAGAGAGAATTTTTTCGGAGGCTGTGATGTCATCCAGTTTCAAGGGAGTACCTATGGAACTTGCTAAGGAGAGAAGGATGTTTGAGCTCCAGCAATGGTAAGGGATGCCATATATACGGATCCAGACTGGGTGGAGATTCGGCCATTCTACGGAGCCTTGACCAGGGAACCAGGGAAGGAGAAGAAGTTTTCTGTTCTGCAGGCTGTGGGGAGATTGAGACAGGACCAAGTCTCGATCTTCCTTTGAGCTAAATCTGAAGATAAAATGGCCTTTGTCTGTAAGGGAGATCAGACATGGTTTAGAGAGGTTCCAATGTGAGTTGGCTTGGGAGGTCAGCCATTCCACAGTCGGTCTTCTTCCAATGAATTTGCCAATTGCTGCATTTGAGAAAGAGTTTTTGCTTGGCTCAATCATGGAAGAAGGAATTTTCATGACTATCTGACCATCGATTAGAGAGGAGGATGGGTAGTCTGATGGGGCTATCGGCTTTGAATCGGGGAAAAGGTCTAGCCAGGAACTAGGTGGGGGCTTAGATTGTTGGACCAGGTTTTGGTTGGAGACAGAGTTCAGGAGAGGAGCTTGTTGTTCTGTGTGAGGGCAGGGTGATATAGGAGGAGGGTCTGGGGGTTTCAGAGGAGGAAGGGGTAGGGATTTACCAAAAGCTGTACTGAGGAGACCCGCCAAGTGGTTATGCAGAGTAGCTAGCTGAGCTTCATCCCAAGCCTGAGAAGGTGGACGGTCTGGGATAACTGATGAGAGCTGAGACAAGGTTTGAGACCTTGAGCTCGATGTTAAGGAGCTGATGGACTGAGCAGGGTGGATTTGCTGGGGCGATTTTGGTAGGAGTGACTCTGGCGAGGGGGCTGCCGTGGTGATTGTTGGTCGAACCAGAGTTGCAATAGGCTGGGAGCTGGGTAGAGGGGGGAAGTCTGAAGAAAGAAAGGGGAAGGAAACTTCGGGTTGATGGGGTTCAGTTGCAGAGGAGTTAGAGAGGATTTGGGGAGGAAGGGAGCGAAGGTGAAGGGGAGGGTTAGGGCTTGCAGACATGGCTTCCCGCCTGGCGTTGAAGGATTTGTTGAAAGACTTCACCTCTCTCAATTCCCAGACATCCTAAATATGTGGGTGAAAGCTATAAATAACTTTACCAAATGATCAAGCCGTTAGTATTTTTTAGAAATGTTGACAATTTGGTCTTCTAAGTGAGACATAATGCATTTATTTTCATAAATATGAAAGGTTAATTTGCTAGATAGAGGGAGATTATATATTCAGATATCTTTGCATATGAATTACAAATTTCCTAATAAGCAGTTATGTAACATTTGTTGTGGCACATCCGTTCAACACTACCAGGTCCAATCAAAACAAGGGCCACAGCAGCAGCATCCATTATATCATGTAAATAGTTGAGTTGAGCATAAGACTACTGTGTGGGGAGATTTCCAGGACTCCAGGATTACGCTAATCACAGCCATCAGATGAGACTAAGCACTCTCACGTGCCATTTGCGTGCCATCCACGTGGCACCAAAACTCACCTCGGCTAACAGGGCAGGGGCCTCAGCCGAAGTCGAACAGCTCCAGGCCGCTAGCGCCGAGCTCGGCCACCCCATGTGCCCATCTCGACTGAGAACTCCACCTCGGCTGAAGGAAGAAAGAACCTCCACTCGCACCCCTCATCCCCCACGTCATCAGGCACGTGGAGAAATAGGGGCGCGAGCTAGTGAGACAGATGCGACATCCAGCCGTCCACAATCTTCGCCAGATCCCTGACAGGGCGGCATCCAGCGGCTGAAGCCACATCAGGGCAAGGCCCGAGGGCGGATCCGATGGTACCGCAACCGTCAAAGGCGCCCAACACAATCTGGCCCAACAAGACGCGCATTTAATGCGATGTGGGCTGACCCGACTGGCATTAAATGCAGAGTGGGTTGGATTGGACCGCATTTATTACTTTGTGGGCTGATCATGACTTCCCAGTCGAATCATGGGATCCACACCAAGATATCCTCCAAAGATATGAACCAAGCCTCTATAAATAGAGCTTCATACCACATGCAAGGTACGCACAATTCAACCCACAGAGCTGTTACCCTGCCTCTCTTCTTCCTCTCCTTCCATTGTTCCAGTTCACTCACTGACTTTGGCATCGGAGAGCCTTGCGCCGCCCAGGCCAGGGTCCTCTGACCGTGTGTTCTTCTCTTTCAGGCTTTCGGACGCTACCCAGTCATCACCATTTTTGGATAAGTCCTCTAAGGCTCCCCAGTTATTGTGAGTCATTATTTTCTGCACCTACAATTGGCGCCGTCTGTGGGAAAGTAATATCCCAACCTTCCCAACCTTCTCAACCTCAATCTCCCAGAAGCCATGCCTCCGAAAGCTAGGAAGGGCGGAGAATCCTCGAGAGCAGCGCTAGAGCTGCCAGCACCATCGGCAGACGTCCCCCCTCAAGGGCGTTCCCGAACGGTGCACGGCACATCTGCAGGCGAGGGCCGCTTAGGCTCGCAGCTTTTCGTCGAGGTCCCCCTCCAAGAGGGACTCGAGGCCTCATCCTTAGCAGACGAAGTTACGCCACCCCGACGCGACGAGCGTCGGCATGAGCGTCCTCGCAAAGATAAAGCCGTTGCCGTGGAAGAAACGCGTCGAGTTCAACCTCTTGCCGCTGGAGGAGATGTCGCAGCTCAAAATGCTCTCCTCCAGAAGCAGGAGCGGTTAATCCGCGAGCTCCAGCAGCAGCTGAGAGCAGCGCAAACTGCCTCGTTGAGGCAAGTCTCTGATCCTCAGGGAAAGAAGAAGGACGCCCCCAGCAGGGCAGCCCAGCCTCCTCGCGAAGATCTAAGAAACCATCTGGACCATAAGCGGAGCCAGATCCATGACGAAGGCTCGAGCAACAGCCGAAGTCATCGTAGCCGCGATGGCCGAAACCATAGCCATCACAGCCCGAACCACTCCAAGCGAAAGTCAAGAGCCTAGACTCCAGAAAAGGATGACGAGCAGGAGCGATTTGACAAGCGCGTCAGGTTGGCTCTTCAGCGCAACCTGGACGTGCGGGACCAGAAGCAGATCTGTGGCCACACTGATCTGGGAGCCTCGCCTTTCACGAGGGACATCGAGCGTACCCCCTTGCCCAAAAGGTTCTCTGTCCCGCGGTTCGTCCCCTACGACGGGCTGTCCGATCCATCTGCTCACCTCTGCCACTTTTCCCAGAAGATGTCCATCTGGGGAAACGAGGGCCACCTCAACTGCAAGATCTTCTCCTCCAGTTTGGGTGACCTCCCTCTGAAGTGGTTCTGCGCCCTGCCAGAGGAGTCGATTTCGAGTTGGAAGGAGCTCCAGCTCTCCTTTCTGAAAAAGTTCCAAGCTTACAGCGCCGTCCCCAAGAAAGAAGGGGACCTTCTCGCCCTGAGAATGAAGCAGGGTGAGACCCTCGCCAAGTTCGCCCGATGATTCTGGGCGGTTTACAGCCAGATCGAGGGCACTAGGGAAGAGATAGCAATCTATGCCTTCCAGCATGCCCTGATCCCCGGCCACGACCTCCGGAAGGACTTGGTCGGAGACCCTCCAGAGTCCATGCCAGAGCTAATGTCCCGGATAAAGCGCTTTGTCGCCCGGGAGGAAGACGAAATCCAGGCCCGAGAAGAGGACGAAAGGCCGGAGCCCGAGCACAAGAGCAGCCAGCCTCGGCAGAGAGGCGGGAGGCCCTTTCAGAAGCAGGAGCCCAAGCAGGCCTGGGCCGCCAGTTCGGCGAAGCCTACGTCATCCCGGTCTGGGGGCACCTGGAGGCCCAGACCCCCCACCAGCGCCGATTAGAGCGTCAACGTCGTCTTCAAGGAACCGATATACCGTATCCTGAGCAAGAGAAAGACCAAGCCATTCTTCAAGTGGCCACCGCCCTTGAAGAATGAGCCCACCTCTGGCAACCGAAGCAAGCTCTACTGCTCTTACCACAAGGGTAAAGGGCACAAGACCGAGGACTGCAATTCTCTGAAGTGGTACCTGGAGAAGCTAGCCAGCGAAGGCCACATTCCAGAGTTCGTCAAGGCAGATGATGCCGGCGGCAGCGAGGGCTGAGTTCACCAGAGCGCGGCTCGGGAGCCAGACAGTGAGGATTCCGAGAAGATCATTAACGTGATCCATCTGGCGTCCTCAGTCCCTTCTCCCTCGTCTCGAGGAGGCTCGCAGGCCCGCGCCGAGGCCAGGCGAGCGTCGCATGGGAAGGAGGTGATGAAGGCCGAACTCGCACCGGCATCCAAGAGGGCCCGTCGCGACCGGCCCGCTATCTCGTTCTCAGATAAGGATCTAGAGGGAATCCAGCTCCCTCACAACGACCCCCTGCTCCTCACAATGAAGCTGAGAGACTTCACCGTGAATAGGATCCTCGTCGACTCCGGCAGCTCTTCCGAGGTCCTCTACTACAATTGCTTTAAGAAGATGAACCTCTCGGAAGC
Organism: Litsea cubeba; assembly: GCA_012931725.1. Taxonomy (NCBI): domain Eukaryota; kingdom Viridiplantae; phylum Streptophyta; class Magnoliopsida; order Laurales; family Lauraceae; genus Litsea; species Litsea cubeba. The sequence goes on from CM022954.1 coordinate 35,577,910, forward strand.
AGACCTCACGGAGGTCCGTGCACCCCTGCTAGGGTTGTCCGCCATGCCAGTCTATCCCAAGGGTAGGATCACCTTGGAGACCCGGGTCGGCGGAGCCTCCGTGCTGGCCGACTTCCTGGTCGTGGACGCCCCTTCTCCCTACAACGTCATTTTGGGCAGAACGTGGCTCCACAAGTTGGAAGCAGTTCCTTCTTCCCTCCACCAGAAGCTGAAGTTCATCCTCGAGAACAAGGAGGGCAAGATGGAAGTGGTCACGGTGGAGGGAGATCAGCAGCAGGCCAGGCAGTGCATGCTGGCCGCGGTCCCAGCAGTGAGAGAGCCAGAGCGCGTCAACCTCGCCGAATTCGAGAAAGGCCTAGATGAAATCGGCCAAGACCCCGAGAAGAAAAGCATTGAGGACCTGGCCGAGGTCAGGCTGAACTCGGCAGACCCAGATAGGTTCTTCCTGATCGGCACCCAGCTGCCAGACGAAGAGAGAGGCGAACTCTCAAGGTTCCTGATGCAGAACGTCGATGTCTTTGCTTGGAGCCCAAGCGAAATGCCTGGGGTTGACCCAGAGGTCATGTGCCACAAGCTAAATGTGGACCCCAACCACAAACCAGTAGTGCAGAGGGCCCGAAGGACAGGGCTGCAGCAGACAGACGCGGTCGTCGAAGAGGTCGACAACCTGCTGAAGGCAGGAGCCATCTAGGAAGTCCAGTACCCGGTCTGGCTGGCCAACACGGTGGTGGTCAAGAAGAAAACTGGTAAATGGAGGGTGTGCGTGGACTTCAACAGTTTCCCCCTCCCAAAGATTGACCAACTGATCGACGCTACCGCTGGTCACGACCGAATGAGCTTCCTCGACGCCTACAGAGGCTACCACCAGATCCCAATATTCGAGCCTGACGAGGAGAAAACGTCATTCATAACCCCCCGCGGTACTTACTGCTACAAGGTGATGCCCTTCGGGCTAAAGAACGCGGGGGCAACTTATCAGCGCCTCGTGACAAAGATGTTCCAGGCTCAGCTCGGCCGAACGGTAGAGGTGTACATCGACGACATGGTCGTCAAATCAGTGCACTCCAGCGATCACCTGGCGGATCTTGGCCAAGTCTTCGACATCCTTCGCGCGTACAAACTCAAGCTGAATGCTTCCAAGTGCGCCTTCGGCGTAGCCTCTAGCAAGTTCCTCGGCAGCTTGGTAACGCGGAGGGGGATAGAGGCTAATCCGGACCAGATCACCGCGATCCAGGGCATTCAGAGCCCCTCTACCAAAAAAAAATTCAAAAACTCACGGGAATGGCTACAGCACTCAATCGCTTCATCAGCCGGTCATCAGATAAGTGCAGGCCTTTTTTTCAGCTTCTAAAGAAAAATTTAAAATTCCAGTGGACCCCTGAGTGCGACCAGGCATTGGCCGCGCTCAAAACCTATTTGATGTCACCACCCTTACTCTCCACCCTAGCTCCGGGGGAGGTTTTGTATTTATATCTTGCGGTCTCGGATCACACAGTGAGCTCCGTCCTCATTAGGGAGGACGAGGGAATTCAAAAACCAATTTATTACACGAGCAAGACCCTGCTCGATGCCGAGACCAGGTACCTTTTGTTAGAGAAGCTTGTGTTGGCTCTCGTCAGTGCCTCCCGCAAGCTCTCCCATTATTTCCAATCCCACACCATTGTGGTGATCACGGAGCATCCACTCCGTTCAATATTCAAGAAGGCTGACTTTTCAAGGCGAATATCAAAGTGGGCAGTTGAACTGGGGCAGTATGATATACAGTACCGTCCCCGAACTGCGATCAAAGCCCAGATTCTGGCGGACTTCAGCGTTGAGTTCGTCTCGCCCAACTCAGCTCCGACCCAGCCCGGCACGGCACTGGGGGGCACAGGGCACGAGCCAGAAGTAACTGAGGTCGAATAGTTTCCTGCCCAGGCATGGAAGATCTTTGTCGACGGATCGTCCACCTCCAAGAGAGCTGGCGCCGGCATAGTCCTCCAATCGCCAGAGGGTCTGGTCATAGAGCAGGCTTTCACCCTGGACTTCAAAGCGACGAACAATGAGGCAGAGTATGAAGCACTGATAGTAGGGTTGAACAGCGCCCAAATCCTCGGAGCCCAGCACCTGGTGATCTTCAGCAATTCTCAACTGGTGACTAGCCAGCTCGCTGGAGACTACCAGGCCAGGGACGACAGGATGGCGGCCTACTTAGCCCTTGCGAAAAAACTGCTGTCTCATTTCCAGAAAGCCGAGGTCAGGCAAATATCTCGAGATACCAACACGCACGTAGATGCGCTTGCAAACCTGGCTTCTGCCGTCGAAGCAGGGAAGAAAAGGACCGTCGAGGTTGGGTCAATATCAAGGTCAAGCTTAGAACTCCATTCATCTCAGCTTGTCCTCTGTGCTGACCTCGGCCCAAGTTGGATGGATCCAATCATTGCCTACTTGGAGGGACGACCGGCTCCCTGAGGACAAGACTGAAGCCCACCGGATCAGACTCAAGGCAGCTCGATTCTGGCTCTCTCCCGAAGGCAAACTCTATAGGAAATCCTTCACAGGTCCTTACCTCCAATGCGTCCACCCGAGCAAGGTGGACGACTTCCTGTATGAGATCCACGAAGGAATCTGCGGCAGTCACATAGGAGGTCGATCACTGGCCTACAGAGCAATAAGCCAGGGTTACTGGTGGCCCTACATGCAGAAGGACGCGCAGGTATACGCCAGGAAATGCGGGAAGTGCCAGAAGTTCTCCCACTCTCTCCATCAGCCAGCACAAGATCTGAGTCCCCTCACTAGCCCATGGCCCTTCGCTCAATGGGGCCTGGACATTGTGGGGCCTCTTCACCGAGCTCCAGGGAACAAGAGATGGTTGATAGTCGCTACGGACTACTTCACAAAATGGATAGAAGCTGAACCGTTGTCTTCAATCACGGACAGGGACTCCAGGAACTTCGTTTGGAAAAACATCCTAACGAGGTTCGGCATCCCCCGGACCCTGATTTCGGACAACGGGACTCAATTCGACTCCAAGTCCTTCAGAGACTTCTGCCAAGAACACGGTATCAGAAACCATTACTCCTCTCCAGCATATCCGCAGAGTAATGGCCAGGCAGAAATCTCTAACAGAGTGATCCTGGACGGCCTGAAGAAACGACTGGACAAGGCAAAGGGAAGATGGACAGAGGAGCTTCCGAGCGTGCTATGGGTATACAGAACAAGTCCAAGGAGGTCCACCTCGGCAACACCTTTCTCTCTGGCCTACGGGATGGAGGCGGTCATTCCTTTAGAAATCGGCCTTCCCACCCTGAGGACAGAGCTGGTCGACCAAGGCCGAAATGAGACGAACCTGGCAATGGAGCTGGAGCTGGCAGACGAGCGCCGAGAAGCAGCAGCCCTGCGTCTGACCGACTATCAGCAGCGGTTAGCCAGGGCATACAATCAAAATGTCAAGGAAAGGTGATTTATCGTGGGAGAGCTGGTTCTAAAGAAGACCCTGCCAGCTAACAAAGAACCAAACCAAGGGAAGCTGGCTCCGAACTGGCATGGCCCATTCAGGGTGGTCTCACTGGCAGGGAAGTCAGCCTACAAGCTTGAAGACTTAGAAGGCAAGCCACTGCCGAGACCGTGGAACGCATCCCACTTAAAGAAATTTTATTTCTAAAGATGTAATGAATCCCAGAATCAATGAAAGCAGCTTTCGCCCTGTCATCAATCTGTCATCTCTCTTTGACTGACTTCGGCAGCTCTGGGTCTACCGCCCTGGAAAAGGCCTCGAGTTCGAACACTCGGCCGATTCCTAAAGTCCGAGTTTTATCCCACTCAAGGGTCCACCGCCCTCGAAAAGGCCTCGAGTTCGAACACTCGGCCGATTCCTAAAGTCCGGGTTTTATCCCACTCAAGGGTCCACCGCCCTGGAAAAGGCCTCGAGTTCGAACACTCGGCCGATTCCTAAAGTCTGGGTTTTATCCCACTTAAGGGTCCACCGCCCTGGAAAAGGCCTCGAGTTCGAACACTCGGCCGATTCCTAAAGTCCGGGTTTTATCCCACTTAAGGGTCCACCGCCCTGGAAAAGGCCTCGAGTTCGAACACTCGGCCGATTCCTAAAGTCCGGGTTTTATCCCACTCAAGGGTCTACCGCCCTGGAAAAGGCCTCGAGTTCGAACACTCGGCCGAATTCCTAAAGTCCGGGTTATACACCCCTCAAAGACCGTTGCCGAACTCATGCTCACATAGCCGAGACCAGCGATATTCTGGATCCACTTCGGCGCAAGCAGTTCGTCTCGGCCAGAGCCAGCCATTTTGGCCAAGGTCAGTTTTTAAGAAAGAGAGAACTGTGCAAGCACTGAAGCACAAAAGGGCAGCACAAAAATACAAATATTCCAAGACAGTGCAGGGAAAGTAAAAGAGAATGCAAAAGCACTGTACACAGTTCAAGTGATCGCAAAATCCTTCCTTTTTATTCATTGTAAACTGCTTCATTACAAGAGTTACAGAACAGAAAACAAAATACAGAAAGGAGGATCGCAGTCCTCTAAAAATAGAAAATAAAGTGAAAGACTGGGAGACTCTGATCTTCACCGACTCTTCAGGCTGCAGGCTCGAAGACGCCGGATCGTTGCCTGGAGGTTCTGAGGGATCCTGAATTTCACAGAGCTCTATAATACACTTTGGTTGGTCAGACCAAAGCATTCAGGATCCCCTCCAGTTCGGAGGCCCTGGACCTCGCTGAGCTCTTCAACACCCTCCGGTCAGTAAGACCAACCGAAGTTTGAAGAACCCCAAGGTCCAGCGGAACCTCAATCCCACCCTGCGTCCGGCGGTCGCTCAAGACCGTGCCAGACGCAGAGGGCGCGACCATTCCACAGCTGTAGAGGATTCCCCTGCAACCGGACCAGGGACGATCGGCCATGAACCCGCATTCAGAGAGCGCGTGGTCCACGGGGAGTTCCTTCAGAGAGCGCGCAGACCACGACGGGCTTCCCCCCTCGGAGATAGCCGTCCACAGGTGCAGGGGTTCCTCCCGGATCAAAGGTTCCAAAACGTCCACTGGACATGGCTCCTACAACTATGTGAATTAAACTGTCCTAAGTTCTTTTCTTTTCTTCTCCCATGGCGATCCTACTGCCCCTACTTATGGGAGGAAGAAGGGCTCAATCTCCGAAGGAAGTTAAGGGGCGAAGTCTCCCACGCGTTACATGGAAGCCCGTCTTTCATTAATAGCAGAGAGTATTACAAGGCTAAAAGAAAAAGTATTACATATAAAAGGCCAAGGGAAGAAAAAGGAGCAAGGCTACTGTGGTTTCGGCGACTCCACCAGGTCTGCTGGACCAGTGGCTTCGGCCGAAACTGTGACCTTGCTTGGAGCGTCGCTGGCAGAAGGGGCTTCAACCGGTACCTCAACCGAAGTAGGAGCGGAAGAGGCCTCACCTTGAGGCACGGCCGAAGCGTCGCTGGCGACTGGGGCATCGCTCGGGGCCGGAGCAACTGGAGTGTCATCTGAAGCAGGAACGACTGCAGGGGCTTCGTCAGGGGCACTTTCAGCTGCAGGAGCGGAGCTCGGCTCGGGAGCCGGGTCCGAGTACTTCGGCAGGTCCCGATAGACAGGGTGGTCTTTAGGGACCCCCGTACGTCTCAGTGCGGCCAGGCATCCTTCCTCGAACAGAATGGAGGTGATCTCCTCCACCTGCTTCTCATATAGCTCCGTGGCATGGTCCACCCCATTCTGAAAAGCGGATTGGACCTCGGACAGAAGGGAGGCCTTCTCCTTTTCCAGTTCAGCGTTCGCCATCTTCAGCTTCTCCCTTTCAGCACGCCCGGCCAGCACCTCCCCGCGCAACTTCGTCCCCTCGGCCGCCGATTCAGCCTTCGATCTGGCCAGCTCCGACTCTAGCTCGGCGGTCCTCTTGTTCCTCGCCCAGACCTCGCCTTTCAAATGATTAGCTCTTGACGTGAGGTCGGCGACATCAGTCAGAGCCGACGCCAGCCGAGCAGACTCTTCAGCGCTGGCCTTCTTCAGCCCCTCCATTCCCTTCCTTAGCTCGTCCAGCTCCTTCTTCAGCTTATCCCTCTCGGACTCCAGCTGAGCGACCCTCGCAGCGTTCCTGTCACTCCTGCCCACCACGGTCAGGAGCCTCTGCACGTTCTGCAAATGGAAAAAGTGGGTCAAACCGGGGCAGTCGAGCTAAATTACTTGAAGAAAAGCGTTGAAAACACTTACCAGAAGGTTAGCCTGGATCGCCGAGACCATCAGGCTCTCGTTGTCAAACCTCTCGTGCGTCTCCATGTCTCGGGCCAGGGCGCAGACCTTGGCGAGAGCTCCGATGACGTCGGCGTTCCCCATCAGCCGGTCCTCGACATTCATAGGCTTACCGGGTTGCGTCTCCATCCTCGGTCTCCATGGCGCTGGTGCAGTTCGGGGTCCGGAGGCCGATCCAGACCCTTGCCCCGCCGAGATGGTGAGCTCGCGGGTCGCCCCCCCGGTCGACTTACTGGCCGGCGCACTCTTCTCAGTTGGAGCTTTGACTCTGGGGGCCCGTGCCGGAGTTTTACCCTTCGGAGGCTGTTCAGCCCCCGAGTCCTTCTCCCCCACCTTGAACTTCTTCCTGGGCGGGGACCCCTCCCTCGAGCGATCCGATGAGCGTCGCCGAACTCCCTCGCTCGGAGCAGGAGCAGGAGCAGGAGCAGAAGTAGCGCCAGCACCCCCCGAGCCCGAAGCTGTGCGGGTACTGGCAGATGATGGCGTCGCAGAAGAAGAAGACCTCAGCCTGAACTTGGCCGCCAGATCCTTAACAACTGGCTCCCTCGAGCTCCCCGCCATGTCTTCTTCCCGATCGGAAGAATAAGCGTCCACTATCTGCGTCAGGTTCGGTGGCTCCGAACTAGAAGTGGACGCCTCGGCACCAGACGCAGCTCGGCTCGCGGCAGGATCGGTCAAAGGGATCCCGGTAGGCACGGCAACGGAGACGGTTGGACGATCAGGGTGCGCCTCGTCTACCTCGTCTACTCCGGTTCTCCTGTAGTGACCACGGTACCTCGGCGAATACCCAAGCAGCTTCCAAGCCGACCTGGTCTCGTGCCCCTTGTATCTCTCAACCCTATTGACGTCCTCAACGTTCCTCCTCCAGCCTTCACTCGTAGCTCGGCGTCGCCTCGCACCTGCCTCTGCACAACAGACAATAAAGGTGCCAGCTCGGCATCATCGAAATCAAGCAAAGCAGGTAAGAGAAAAGAAGCGATGTTTACTTGGGACAGTCCCGGGGCGACGTGGGACCATCAGTCTCCTGCTCTCGCCAGCGCCGAACTCCCAGTCCCCCGACACACAGAAGAAAGCTTCTTCGGCATTTTTACTTGAATCTTCCAAGGCCAGGACGAAGCCTCTTCGCTGCGGCTTCACCCGGAGATAGTATTTTCCTTCCCCAGCCTTGCAGATATCGTAGGTATCCTCGATATCGTGGACACCCAGGTCGGTCCCCAAAATCTCATTCAGCTTCGCCGTGCCCATGATGACCTTATAGCCATTGGGCATCAGCTGGCATGGGGTAAGGGACCGGGTACTGAGGCAAGCCCTAAGCAAGGGGTGCAGAGGAAACCTGACCCCACCCTCGATCACGGAGATCAGAGGGAACGGCATCCAGCCGCAGGGCCAGCGCATCGTGGCATAGTCGACGGAGTCCGCCGATTTGAGGAGGACTCCCTCCGGAATGCTGAAAGCGGCCCTAAATCTGGCTATGCCCTCTTCAGTATCTAAATCAAATCTAGGGGTGCCCATGTCTAAAAATGGTAACGGCAGAAGTTAAACCCTAAAGGTCGCGAAACCCCAAGAAAAAGCTAGACAGAGGCGCGAAGCAACTTACAGAGACAAAGGGGCAACTCAAGAACAGATCCGGGCACGTCCTATGGTCGTCCTCGCTAGAAAAATCTCGAGCAGCGGAAGAGCAGAAATCAAAGATGAAGGCAGAGGCAAAAGGAGATCGGAAACAAGAAAGGAAGAAGACGACCCTATTTATAGAAAGGGAACCCTCGGCGCGCGCCGCTTTCGAAATTCGAAAAGACGGATTTCGCGATCCGCGCCCGTTCCATCAATAAGACAGCGCAATCAGTGAAGAGGATACGCGTGTAGCCGTCGATTCGCTTCCCAGGACAGATAGGGCAGAGCATTTATTGCTTCAGAAAAGTTGAAACGACACCAGGCAATGATCACCGCATCCCTAGATGAGTTTTCTAGCTTTCGACCACTAAAGGCTAGGATGCTTAAGAGGTCAAAAGCTAGGGGGCAATTGTGTGGGGAGATTTCCAGGACTCCAGGATTACGCTAATCACAGCCATCAGATGAGACTAAGCACTCTCACGTGCCATCCGCGTGCCATCCACGTGGCACCAAAACTCACCTCGGCTAACAGGGCAGGGGCCTCAGCCGAAGTCGAACAGCTCCAGGCCGCTAGCGCCGAGCTCGGCCACCCCATGTGCCCATCTCGGCTGAGAACTCCACCTCGGCTGAAGGAGCCGGGACGAAAGCCGAAGCAAGAAAGAACCTCCACTCGCACCCCTCATCCCCCACGTCATCAGGCACGTGGAGAAATAGGGGCGCGAGCTAGTGAGACAGATGCGACATCCAGCCGTCCACAATCTTCGCCAGATCCCTGACAGGGCGGCATCCAGCGGCTGAAGCCACATCAGGGCAAGGCCCGAGGGCGGATCCGATGGTACCCCAACCGTCAAAGGCGCCCAACACAATCTGGCCCAACAAGACGCGCATTTAATGCGATGTGGGCTGACCCGACTGGCATTAAATGCAGAGTGGGCTGGGTTGGACCGCATTTATTACTTTGTGGGCTGATCATGACTTCCCAGTCGAATCATGGGACCCACACCAAGATATCCTCCAAAGATACGACCCAAGCCTCTATAAATAGAGCTTCATACCACATGCAAGGTACGCACAATTCAACCCACAGAGCTGTTACCCTGCCTCTCTTCTTCCTCTCCTTCCATTGTTCCAGTTCACTCACGGACTTTGGCATCGGAGAGCCTTGCGCCGCCCAGGCCAGAGTCCTTTGACCGTGTGTTCTTCTCTTTCAGGCTTTCGGATGCTACCCAGTCATCACCATTTTTGGATAAGTCCTCTAAGGCTCCCCAGTTATTGTGGGTCATTATTTTCTGCACCTACAACTACCACTCATAAGAAGAACAAAGAAGAAGAAGATAAAGAGAAACACACATTAGTTGTCTAATAGAGAGAAAATAAAATTAGAGAACACAGTTGCATTTATCTGGTAGTGCTTGCTCTTTGGGCTGGATGTATTTATAGAACATTGGGACCTCCTCGTGCATCATCACTTTGCTAGATGGCTAGCTGGATAGGATCCTTACTCTAAATAATCTTCCCAACACTAATAGAAAAATGACTTTTAGTGGCCGCCATTAGCCGTCGCTAATAGTCCCCTGGCGGCCGCTAATACTCTTTAGCGACCGCTTAGCGACAGCTAAATAGCCGCCGTGAAAAAGTCGTCGCAAAAGGTTATTAGCGACCGCCATTGCGGTCGCTAATAATCAACAAAAAATTTTAAAAAAGTATTAGCGACCGCCAATTGCGGTCGCTAATACTCAACAAAAATTTTTAAAAAAAGTATTAGCGGCCGCCATTATAGTTTTAATTTAAAAAAAAAAATTAAAAAAAACAAAATATACTTATCGGTTTTTTTTTTTTGGGGGGCACCGTAAAGCGCATGTTTTAACATCATCAGAATTCTTTCAAGCATTTAAATAAATCTTAACCATCCATTTGCTAACCAAAATCAACAATTCATAAATAAAGAAAGAAAGCAGTATATACCTTGTAGGTTCCTATCCAGCCATTTCCTTTGCTTTGCCCTGATGTGGCTGACCCACCACTAGGAATATGCAAGAGGAAACAGACACAACTATAGATTGAACAAAAGCGAACAAAACCTACATCATATTAAAGTATGTAAAAGTAAAACACACCCACAAAAAAGAAAGTAAACCTACATCATATTGAACCCACAAAAAAATGCCATCCATTGAAATTTCACACATATAGATACACATGCATACTGTTGACACCAAAAATGTCACTTTGCTTATTCAAGACCCAGAAAGCTAAATGAAGTCACAACCAGCCATAAATAGGCAATGCTACTTTCAAAAAACCAAATCTTGTCATAATCAAACAAAAACTACAAGATCCTTCAAGACAGTCAAAAGAGGAGTACACAAGAAGTTTCGGGCCATTTCAAAATCATTTGGCCTAACTTCGCTTCTCCGGCAACTGGAAAGGAGCTCCCGGCAGCGACAGCATCGGAGACACCAAATCTTGGATCATAGCCGATGGATGGTATCAAAATACATCCAGAAGGCTCCAAGTCAAACCGACAACGTTTGACCCTCCATCAACCCTCAAACAGCTAAATCAATCCTTTTGGCGGTAAGAACCACCGAAGCCATCACTCATCAAAAAGAGCACATGGACGGCTTCAAAATGCTTACAAACGGCTACACGTCAAGTTTCAGCTCATTTCGACAACATTTGACCATACTTTGACACTCGGAAGCCAAATCAGGCCTCTCGGCGGTGAAGCTCCCCGGGACCATGGTTTCCAAGATGAATCATCTTAAAATGACTCCAATAGGTTTCCTGTCTAATTTCAAGTCAATCAGACATCGGTTGACTGCACATCAAGCCGCGACATCTTCATCGCGACAAAAAAAAATCTACTAGCGATAGGGCCCCAAACGGCTTCAAAACTCAAACAAAAGCCTATGGTTGGTCTTATTTATTGCTTAGGAGGCTTCACCCCAAATTTCAGGTCATTCCAACATCGTTTGAGCCAGTTTCAGCTTCTGACAGAAAATCGGTAATTCTGCGCGACAAAGTCTTCGGTTTTCCTGGAAAATTAGAAGCTTTGCACTAAAAAATGCAAGGATTCTCATCAAGTTTTTTACAGGGAAATCAGGCCAATAAATGATGAAAAATGTCAAGAAAAAATACAGAAGAAAAAAGAATCGAAAAACATAAAAAACGGCCGCAAAACGGGACAAAAGGTGGGAAATTCTGCGACCCTGGAGCCCGGAATTGTCGGGTTGGCCCCGGAAGGCCTGTTTTTCATCGTTTTTTGTGATTAGAAGTTCCAACTCTTGGGATTTTCCAAAGTTCATATTTTTGAGGTGCCAAATCCTTTGACATTCGTCAAAATCACGGGTCAATCATTAAGAGTATCAATATCAACATTGATCGCGAACCGGTTAACCAAAAAGGTGTGCTTTCTACCCGACCGATCAAGAAATCGACAGGATAGATGGCATCGACCCGCTGTTGGCAACCAATACCTGAAGTTACATGGTCATCCGATGTCGATCTACATGAAGATCCATTGATGATCATCGCCAGAAGAATCCCAAAAGACGCGGCACGCCCGCGACTCTTCAACTACTCGGCGACCACTTAATGCGATTAATTGACTAGCTTTATTGCAGTCATTAATTCATTTCCTTAGACGGCCCAATCAGAAGCAAGCATCCGGGAGTTACAAGTCAATTGATTCATGGCATTTAACCCATGAAACTCCTCCCATCATGGCGATTAAAGGCGATTAAATGCCCTCAATCTCCACCGGCCAATCAGAAGCCAAGAAAAAGGAGTTACAAAATAAAAGAATTAAACCCTGTAACTCCTCCCATTATGCAGCTTAATGACAATAAAAGCCCATAAACTAGGAAACCAAGAGCCTAAAATAGGAGAGCACTCCAAAGAAATCCAGATCGGAAAAATCAGATAGACTTCGGACAATTCGGAAATCCAGACAAAAAAAGGCATCAGAAATCTAAGAGAAAGAAAGAGAGAAAACTTTGCTGAAGTTCTTGCACCGGCCACCGCTACAAGGTGATGAAAGTCCCTTGGGAGGTACCCCTCCCCCAAGGTCCTTGCCCTCTCCTTCTGCCTCCAAGGGCTTAGACGTGGCTTTTCAGCCCGTCTACTTAGTTTTTTATTGGACATAGGACCTCCTCTTGGTCTTTGTCCTCTAAAAACCTGAGGTTATAGCCAAGCCAAATGAATCAAGAGCATCTTTTGTTCTCATCTGCATGGATGATGGCGAAGTCCACACATGGCTTGCGACCGTCAATCTGAATGAGTCCTCCACAATCTGCTGAGAAGTTAGATCCTCCTTTTCTTGCTTTTCATTGTATTTTGTATTTTTCTAAAAGAGACAAAAATCACAACTCTTGTCTTTCATTATTGATAAGAATTTTAAATCGGCTATAAACGCCAAAATCGGCTATAAACGCCAAAAATTCGCTATAAATGCTAAAAAATCACCTTTCATGGCAAATAAAGAAAAATGTCTCTTTTCCTAAATATATGTGCAATGGAAAACTGGAAAGAAGTTGATTTCCTTTTTACTTGCGAAGGTCGATCTCCGGATCACCACTTGCAATTCCGAGTAAAATAGAAAATCTGGCACACACCCACACAAAAAAATGTTGATACCCGCTTCTGCCCCTCGGGTGTGAAAGGGTCGAATCAAACGGACTCCCACATCCGCCGACCTCGGTAGAACCGAGCAAAAGCGCTGTCCATCAGGCTGGCACACCCGGTGGGACTCGTTCATATGATAACACAATGCTAGAAATGAAATATTTGCATATCTTATCTTTTGCTCTATGCTTATACTTCTTTTCTTGATTCCTTGGCTACTTTCTAATTGGTGGCCTATGTTGGATTCCGCATCTAAAAAAATGAGATGAGATTTTTTTAGAAATTTCTAATTCTTTAAATTTATTTCCTCCCTTTCTCTTTTAAAAAAAATAAAAAAAATCAGATTTCTCAGTTTGGATTCAAAATTGAGAAACCTTAATCCTTTCCTATCGTTCATCATGCTTGCAGAAATGTTGAGCCTATTCGACTAAGGTTTTGGGCCATCTTTTCTCTTCAATGAGTTCATTAAAGATCTAAAAAAAATTCAGATTTTTCAGTTTGGATTCAAAATTGAGAAACCTTGATCCTCTCCTATCGTTCATCGTGCTTGCAGAAATGTTGAGCCTGTTCGACTAAGGTTTTGGGCCATCGTTTCTCTTCGATGAGTCTATTTGAGATCTAAAAAAAAACAAAAAATAAAAAAGACATAGACCACTAAGGTTAAACCAACGCGTTATTTGATCACGGTTGATTCAAGAAAAGCCTTGTCCAGAGTGTGGAGACAGCTTGACTGTTCTAGGCAAGGGTCCTCCAAACGGGTTCATTAAGTAATCCTACCCTTACTTGGGGGCAATTTTATCAATCGAGATTTCATAAGACCAGGTTAGGAGACCTATGTGTACTCTCTCGTTTTTTAAATAAAAAAATTTTTTCAAAATAAAATTTTTAAATTAAAAAAAAAGATTTTTCAAAATAAAATCTTAAAAAAAATAAATAATAAATTAATTAAAAAAATAATAATTTTTTTAAAAAAACTTCAAAATAAATCTTCAAAATAAAAAAACTTCCGTCATTTTTGGGTTCGGATTGGAGAAATTTTGGTCTCCTCCTTTCTGAGCACTGGCGCTCGCGGAAATCGTTGAGCCAGTGTTCAGATTGGAATGCCTTTTGCTCTCTTCGATGAGCCCGATTTAAAAAAAAAATTTCATGTTTGGATTCAGATCCGAGAAATTATGGTTCATTTCCTTTTGAGTACTGGCGCTCGCAAAAATCGTTTAGATTGTATTTGGATCGGGATACCATCTGCTCTATTTGATAAATCAAATCTTGACCTTTCAAAATAGAGAATCTCATCTCATGGATGCTGTCTCAAAACATTTGTGTCTAGCGGTACTAGTACGCCCTTTCAGGGTCTACTGTATTCGTGACCGGTACATTTGTAACTCCAACCTTATATTCTTCTTACATCAAGCAAGCTCTGCTTCTCGATCAGTCGAATTTAGGTTCACAATTGCTTCTAGCAGTCACTGGGATGCTCATTCTGGGCTTACCATACCTGCGATCAGAACAATTGTACACTCTATAGATTTTTGCCTTCTTCATATTGCTTAGGTCATATCCCTCGAGCGATTTGAAAAGATAAAACCATAGAACTTCCCATTTATGATCATTATATTCTTATGATTACTAATGGATGTGGTCTTGTTTCAATGAATTTTTGAAAAAAACTAACAATGGCAGCTTCGGTAACCATTACTTTCGATGAGAACAAGCAGCAGCTCATGCTTCAACAGAAGCAAACAACGCGCACCTACAAGCGCCCTATCAGTTGCCGAAGCGTCAACTCCCTCGGCAACTCTCTGAACTCCGGGTCGACCTCAACTCCCCAGACTATCGTCTTTGGGACGCCGTGATCATTCCCACTTCCCGAGGAACAAACTGCTCCTTCCAAGAAGCAGAAGGTCGCCTCTCAATGTGTCACTACCGTGACACCAAAGGCGAGCACCAGAAGGCCCGAAGCCCGTGGCACCCCAACGAAGCCTCGACCCGCAAACGACCAGGTCTATCCCAAGACTTGGTCCCTAAGACATTCACCAAAACAAAGAAGGTTCCAAACATCCACCAAGCCAGCATACCTGGCCCCACTCAAGGAGAACCAGTTCTACCCTCTTGCATACATGAAAGTGGAGAGACCCATCTCCAACCTGACTCGAAAGTCAACCCAGCATGAGCTGGGTTGTTCTTACAAGCCCAAAATCAGATCATGCATCACAAGGCCTCTGCAAACACCTGCTAAGGCCTACAATCCTTCGGTTTGACCCTTCATATCTACAGGGGCCGAACTCGAAAAATATAAAGCTTCGCTTCAACAAGCGAAGGACCAGGTTCGCATCCTGTCCTTGCCCAGCTACAAAGAAGATAGGATCAGCTGCTACGCCCGAGGGAGCACATCCTTCGTTGTCAAAGCCCAGCCAGAGCTAACCGAAGCTAAAATTGCTCATCGTATACGTCGCCGCGCATCGTATCGACAAAAGAGACTAGAGAAACAAAGGACCCAGCCTCCTACACTTCAAGTCTCTCCCAAATGGGTCGAAAAAGAAAAACCCAACCAAGTTGTTGCTGTCCATATGGTTGGAAAAACCAAAAGACGCCAAAAGTCAGTAACAAAAATCCATGTCCGACGTCCGGTGACCAGCAGCGTCTCCAAGACAAGAAGACAATCAGAAGAATCCCCTGCTCCTTCAAGCAAAGGACGGTAAAGTGATCCTTCCTCAAGCTCTTCATCAAAAGGAATGAGCCCCAGCTCAGTCACCAGGATAGATTCTTCGCTTGAATCTCGAAGGATGAATATCCTGGCAACAAATTCTGAGCCACCACCTCGCAATCCACCTCAAGATGATGCGCTCACACGCATCCAGCAGTTGGAACAAGGCCAGCAGAGGATTGAAACTCTGATGGAAAATCTCCTCTTCTCCTTCCAAAATCAGGCGAACAATGAACCTCCTCCGAATCATCAAAACGATGAGGTAAATGGAAAAGAAAACGAGTCACGCGCCCTTACCAAAAAGGACGTAGACAGTATTCTCGCCAAAGCAAAAGAAGAGGATATACTCAAGGAGCATGGGATCAAGCCACCATATCCCTTTTGGATGGACTCGGTCCCGTTCCCTACAAAATTCAAGCATCCTACTCTCCAAACATATACGGGGAAAGGATCAGCCAGACAGCACGTCATCCACTTTAAGATCTTGATGGGAGCTATCGCAGATCAAGATGCACTCAAGATCCACCTCTTTGCAAGTACCCTAAAAGGTACGGCCTTCGATTGGTACTCCACTCTGCCGGAGGACTCCATCCAAAATTGGGCCATGCTAGAGACACGCTTCCTGACTCACTTCAAAGGTGAAGATCATCCCGCTACTATGGCTTAGCTATGCAGCCTAAAATAGGGGGAGAATGAGTCAACATATGACTTCATTCACAAGTGGAAAGCAATGGCGTATAAATGCTCTGATGTACTACCACAAGCGTCGCTAGTCAACATCTGCCGAAACATCATGAGAGCCAGAATCCGCTCAATGATCATCGGCAACAAATCAAAGAACCTGGGAGAACTCCTAGAAGCTTCCATGGAAGCTGAAACGGTGATTAAAGACCTCAACAGTCAGAAATCATCAAGAAAAGAGCCAACCGGCATTGCAACCTCTAAACTAAAGAAAAAAAAGGTCCTTAATGTGCAGACCAAGTCAGCTCCTCAGCCACCGAAGAAAGCTGAAAACAAAGCTGCTGGTAAGAGACCTGAACTCTCAGATGCCTTCAAAGAGTGAGTAGAAAAGAAATACCCGTTCGATGAAGATGTTGATGAAATCTTCGGGGCTCTCGTGGCAAACGGCAAGCTCACTTTGCCTGAACCCAAAAGACCAGGTGATGTTGGCAAAACCAACGACCCTCGGTACTGTCCATACCACCAGATGATCTCGCATCCTCTCAATCAATGCTTCATTGTGAGAGAGAAAATAAACGAGATGTGGAAAAACGGAGTCATCACCTTTGACAAAAACTATGGGTCCGCCTCCGTCAACATGGTGACATGTGGACAAACATCAAAATCACCGAAGAAGAAGATCACTACTTCCTTCAAGGTGATAAACACAATCCAAGCGTCCGAGGAACTGGTTCCTTACCCGACACCAGACGGACAACCCATATGGGTACATCCCGATCTCCTGGAAGATGAAAATTGGGAGGACGTGAAAACAAAGCCTACAGCTCAACAGCGAAGGCAGGCTATTAAACATCTCCTCAAGCTCAAACGGTAAGAGAAGACCCAGCCAAAACAAGAAGTCAAAGAAAAGGCAGAGGCTTCCTCTACCGCTTCACTAGAGGCAATAAAAACATCCCTTCCAGAGACTTCAAAGGGGGTAAGAAAATTCACTCTCAGTGATTTCATGCCACCTCAATTTAAAGAAGAAGCCATGCAGGAGGCATCATACTCTTGCAATTCGGTAGTTGGTTTCTCCATTGATGGATACGAGTCCAGCGACACCGATGATGGATTCGAATCCAACTACACCGACGAGTGGGAGGAGTCCCTTGAAACAGGAGAATATCTCTCCGATGAAGAATGGGTTCCTGAGACTCATCTTATGCCAGTAATCTGGTATAACCCCCTGCAGCCACAAGGATCATGGTCTGATGATGAAGAAGACCAAGAGGCTGTACAAGAAAATGTTGCTGACCCAGGACCTCTCATTGCTCCAGTGGAATCAACCAAGTTGAGCCACAAAGAGCTGATGAAGAAGAAGATTTGGCTCCCATGCCTGATCTTGAAGAATATGCAAGGATTTTATAGCGTCTCGCTCTAGAACAAGAACAGGACCGCGTCAACGAGCCTTCTCGCAATCCAGAGCCTGAAGTCCCTGGAGACCATCAGGTATATCCTCCCTTAACTCCTGAAAATGGAGAAAATTGTTGGATAGACGATCCTCTTACATCCGAGGATGAGTCTGACTCCGATCAGACAACGTCTCCTGTCAGAGCTTCCTGTAATGTTATAATTTGGGATTATAGCTCTTCCGAGGCATCATCTGATGAGATCACTTACACTCCGGCAACGCCTAGCAATGTATCTTCTGGAGCCACCTCATCTCACGTGACTTTCACTGAGACGACACCCTCTCAGGTTTCTTCTCCTGAGACTGTGACTTCAAAGTTCACACCCTTCCCGACTGAAGAATTCCCAGCTATTGATGCTTGGGACGATGAATTGGTCAACGAAGAAGAAAGGTTGCTGGATGCTGTTCAGGACTTGTTTCCAGAAAATGCTCCGTGCAACACAATCACTGAGGATGGCAACTTTGCTGCTGATACATCCTCAGTAAATGAAAAATGACAGCCTCTTGATCCTGAAGACAATCTTCCAAACGAAGACCCTTCTCAAGAAGCTTTCGAAGTTGGTAGAGGCATCCGCTCTGGCCGGGACTACCACAAAAATTACAACAAATCTTCCTTTACTTATGTAAATCCTTCGGGAAAAGATGTTGTAAGCGCCCCTAGTGCCAACAATGATGAACGTGCAGGCCTAGATTTATTGCGAATGTCTCTGTACACTCATGATAATCTCATTTCAAAATTACAAAAGCTGAATGAGGATGTCGACAAACATGCTCCGCAAGTCCTCCAAATTGAAATGGATTACTGGGTCAAAAACTCAGAAGCCTCCTCAAAGGGAGAAAAGAAGAAAACTGAGGGATCATGCATTGAATGCCTCTCGGTTAAAAAAGCAGCCAGTGCAACCATCGCCTTCACAAAGGATGACCTCCTACTTGGCGAAACAAGGCACAACCGACCCCTGTACTTCACAGTGTACATCAAGGAAATGCCTATGCACAGGGTTCAGATCGACCCAGGTTCTGCACTCAACCTCATCTCCACATCGGCTCTCGAAGAGTTGGGCATCCCACCCAACAAGCTAAGCCACACATCTATATCTATCTTTGGATATGATGGGAGTACTCAAAGGCTTATCGGCAAAATCAGGTTCCAGTCGGTGATCTTATCTCTGAGGTCACAGTGTATGCAATAAAAACCCCTTCATGCTACAACATCCTTCTCGGACGCCCTTGGATCCATGAGAATGGTGTTGTCCCTTCAACTCTACATCAATGCATCAAGTTTGTTGGCGACTACGGCATGATACATCGAGTCTTTGCGGATAGAAAACCCTTCAAAGGTAAAGAAGTCCACTTTGCAGACTCACAAATGTATGAAGGTGAAAAAGAAGAAGAGGAGAAGCACACATCACCCTTTACCGAAAATCTCCAGAAAGATAAAGGCAAGGCTCCTCAACAATCACCAGAAGAAAATAAACCATCCAGTAAATTTGAAGAGAGCATTCAAACTCCCTTCATCATCTCCCTCAACCCTTCAAAGCCTTTGGTCATCACAACTAAAGTGAAGAAGGCAAAGTAAAGGCCTGGGGACAAATTTGTTGTCTCTTTCGTGTTTATCATGCAAGACACGGATTCGGATTCAGAGCCAGAAGACGACACATCGTCAAGCCAAGCTGACACTCAGCAAGTTCAGCCTACTCTTACTCCAATGGAGACAACTTCTGACATAGAAGATCCTACGTCAGCTTCCTTCGTTGTTCCAGCAACTTCAGTAAAGGAAAAGCCGATCTTCTTCCATAGATCGGATGCTTCTTTATCAAACTCCATGGTTAAACCTTTCCAAAATGAAGGTATGCCTCAACTATCCTTATATAGTCCTGTGGCACAAGCTATTATGAAGAAAATGGGCTATGACGCTAAAAACCCAGTCTAATTTGGGAGAAGGACGGGATATTCTCATACCATTGGGGCCCGCCTTGAGCAAAAGCCAGCTGGAAGATTAGAGACTCTACGGCCATGTAGAAAAGTCTTCACACGGGCTAGGGTATGATCCTGACACTCCCCTGAGACAGTTGACACAAAGGCTTAAAAGTCAATTTACTGACCAAGCCTCAACATCTCAAGTCCATGAAGACACCGATCTCCCTGGATATCTCTTCGATGAGTCATCTGACAAAGATCAAGGAAGCTCATCCAATTGGTACGATTTCTCTGACAATGAAGAGGAATTATCCGATGGCACAGACGTGTGGTCTTCTGACCCAGAAGAACCCTCATCTCCAAAAGAAGTACCCTACTTCGACACGGTTTCAACAGGCGATTGGGATCATCTCATAGCAAGCCTTGGGAAAATTGCCGATCAAGAAGACCCGTGGAAAGGAACAAAAACTTGGTCTGGAAATGCCCTTGAAGCCCCAGAAGGTTTCGTAGAGCTGGAAGCCTCCGAAAATATTGTGGAGGAACCACCTTCGAACCTTCCAACAGAAGGTCTTGTTCAAAAGATAGACTTGGGAACCACCTTCGGCTTCGTGGCCGTTTCAGTGCTGACTTTGAGTGGAAGTCGTGGACTGATCGTGTCCTGCTAATTGGTAGCGCCATTTTGAAGGAAGTCGGGATTTTTGATGCGGTCCGCGCCTTTAGGGAGACCGTGATCTTTTCCGACGAGGCCCTCATGGCTATGTTGGAGTCATTCCTTCCACAAACCAATACCTTCCTTGTCACGAATGGTGAGATTGGTTTTTCTTTGAAGGAGCTGAGCGCCATTACTGGATTGCCTATCCTTGGCAAGCTCTATGAAGAGTTCATGCCGATTGATAGCGTCCTTGAGGAGCAGTCGGAGGAGTTCAGGCTCCTGTACTTTCAGCTTGTCGCCTTCTATGATTTTTTAAAAGAGAAGGATGGCTCGAAAGTTAGATCCAGTAGTTGGAATAGTTCTGTCTCTTCGTTCTCCAACTTTTTTTACTGTAAGGAGTCTTCTGACAGCGCGACCCGGGAAGCCAGGGCTCAAGATCCAGGTTTGAAGAAGACTTCGCCCATGCAATAAGTGTTAGTTTTATGGACTCAATCCAGTAGATGATATAATAAATGGATTAAATTCTTTATTTATTCATATATTCATGTTTACTTTTCATGAGATGAATGGTGATTTATTATATACTTGCACAAAACCAATACGAATGACATGATGGTTCATGAGATGAACCGGGGTCCACAAGTATATTAGATGAAATACATGTGTGTGGATGAGATCCACATACGGGAGACATGTATGACAAATCTTATACTTAAAATATATTCACAACCAGTGATGAGACTGGACATCTCATACTGATAAGGTTGCAGCACTTTGATCACTATGAGATAGTGTGATTTGTCTCGATCATCAGAATGGAAGATTCTGGATCATAGTGCTGGTACATTGGATGTATTGAAGGACCATGAGAAGCACCTTATAAACACTGTCTTTATTTTAAGGTCTGCTCTCATAATTCCCTAGCAATAGGCTCTCAATCCTGAGACATTAATGAACTCAAGTTTCTATCTATTCATTTGCTTTGAGTCACCAATGATTGAGGCCAACTGTAGGTCAACACCTCGGTGATTTGGGTACGTGGTAGTAGAGCTGTGGGAACATTCAATGGTCAAGATGAAATCTATCTCTAATATCCCCTTGTGCCAATTAATGGATTTATCATTGGTAAGTGCGCACCCATTCCGATTAAGAGTTAATTAGAAAGGTACCTATTGATCATTATAATTAATTGGGGCTCAAGGATAATAAGATATGGATCTAGTTTGGAAGACAGGTCCAATTAATCCATGGATATTGATAGAGGGGTCTACTTGTGGTAATGTGGAAGTTTAGGGTCTTCTATGTAATATTCCTAAGACTGGAGTTCAATTGCATTTATATAGTGGAGTTATTTGCAATTAACTGTGGGCCCGGATTACACATGAGATGTGGGGTCGCGAGTCCCAGTTGGAGCCAGCTTTCTAAGGAATCCGTAGTGGTCCCCACGCTAGCCCAATAATTAGAAAGTATCTAATTCTAGTAGAACTCTAAAAGGAAAGTTACTATTTCTATTTGAAGTGAGACTTCTAATAGTGGTAATAGTAGACTTACTAATTTTAGTAGAAGTGAGACTTCTATTTTAATTAGAAAGGAATTAGAAAGATACTAATCATATTTGAAGTGAGACTTCTAATTATGATATGGTAAGTTACTAATTAATTAATGGAAGTAAGACTTCTATTTTAATGAAGAAGAGATAGTTACTAATTTTTGGAAGTAAGACTTCTAATGGAAATTAGTAAGTTGGCTTGCAAAAGCTATAAATAAGAGGAGAAGAGGGCCTTGGACGTCCCATGCATAAATCCACCTAGGGATTCACGCCCAAGGCCCCCTAGTGCAAGTGTTGCACGAGCTCTTCTCCTCTTCCCTCTTCTAGTTTTCCTTCTAGTTCCTCCCTAGAGTTCCTAGTAGTTTTCTCTTGGAGATCCCACCATCTTCTTGAGAAAAAGGAGAATCTGATACGGGTCATAGCGTGGAAGATCAAGAGGTCTTGGAGATCCCTATTTGATTAGTGAAAGCGTTTCATCATCAAAGAAAGACGCAACTTCTCCATTAGAGCACAACCGAGCTCCAAAGGTATAATCTACTTCCTTGCATGTTGTAGATTTATTAGTTGCTGGTTCTATCTTCTAGATAGATTGTATTTACTGATCATGATGACTGAGATTGAGGACATAGATCTTGGATTGGGTTTTATAGCCTTATGGATAGTTGATCCCTGCGTCAAGTGGGTCAAAAGTTTTTGAAACCTATCCTAGAGGCCCACCCTATTTCCATCAATAAGAGTTGAGGGGTTTCTTCGCAAGTATAGACACCATTTTTTCTGACATGCACTGCGAAGAGATCTCACTATTTACCTCACTTATTGGCTAGGTGAGGCGATTTTTGCTGGAGGAGATGGGATGCACATCAGGCCGCATTGTATATTTCCAGCTTGTCAGATGGCATTTGTAGAGCGGCTTGCTTTGGTGCTAGCTCTTTACTGCTACTTGTGTACCAAACTGCAGGCTGCTGCTTTCTTGGTTTGGCTTGAGCTTCCCATGAACAGGGTATTTTCAGCCCATATCTTCTATTCGTGGTATGTATACCACTGTCCTGGCTTCCATCAGCTCGGTGCTGCACAAGATGATGATCCTCTAATGATTCGATTGGCTAAGGGGAAAGCTGTATCCGAATCACTTTTCTTTGCCCGCATGAGGATCCGACGATTCAGGGACGTTGAGATGGGGCAGTCTTCAGTGAAGTTTTCTCTGGAGTTGCTGAAGAAGGCTTTTGACTTTGGTGTCTCTCGAGATCTACTAGGGAAGGGTCAGTAAGGCATTACTCCTTGACAAATGCAGAGAAGGAGTGGCTTTTCAGCATACGTGTTGGCACAATTGTTTACCACAGACATCTTTTCGTCAACATCCAGCGGTATGTACCTTCTCGCTTTGCTCTGCAGTTGGGCTTTTCTCAAGGCGTTGTTGGAGCACCTTCAAGCATGGTGAAGCGCTTTGCAGGTTTACAAGATGGGAGAAATGCATGGGCTTTCTATAGTGCTGAAGACGCTACAGCCATGATTTCATATCCTGTATTGTCGACTTCCCAGATTGCCGGCTTCGCGAAGTGGTTCGCGGAGAGCTTTTCGGCATATCGAGGGCTTTCTAAAAAGGAGCTTGATGTGAAGTTGTCGTTTGGAAAAGGCCTTGGAAAGTTGGATGGCGTCCGGTGAAAGGAAGTGTGGGCCTTCCTTTCTGGAGAGAAGCACAAGATATGCTTTCTCTGTGACCAGGGCGTCATTGGTTCTGAAGCTGTTCAAGAAATCCTAATGAGGCTTTAGACTAGCTAAAACAGGAGGAAGCTGAGCTTGACGCTTGGATGCAAGCGGCACAGAGGCGAGCTTCTGTGGAGTCTACTGATAAGGGTAAACCATCCAGTGAGGAGTCAAGTGAAAGACCTGACTCTGACAGTGGGGTTGGTTCTTCTAGGAAGTGAGCCCGTAGAGGTAAGAGGAAGAGGAGTCAGCATCGCAGCAAGGAGCAACACGAAAACTCTCCTGCTATGGAAGTCCCTCTTACTATCAATGAGGAGGTGCCAGGGAATGCTGACACGCCTCCAGAAAAGAGGAGCCGAGAAGAAGAGACTGTCGATGAAGGTATGATTCTTCTTCTTTCTCTTTCCGTTCCTTTCATGGGATTTTTCCATGTTCTAATTTGCTTTCTACTTCTGCTTTTCTCCTCCTTTTTTTTTTAGCAGAGGAAAAGGACATGGCGATGCCTGAGGTCTCGACTGATGAGGCGGTGACGGATCCTGTGGGGGCACCTGAAAAAGAACCGAGGGACTCTGGAGTGAATCCAGGATCTCCAATTGGTATAACTTCTTTTGCTTTCTTTGTTTTTTTTTTTTTGTCTGTGACTTGATTTGGTAACACATTTTTTTTGGCAGTTGACTTGCCACAGGATTCTGATCACTTTGAACCATCGATGGACGCAAATGTTGACAATGCTTCTGATGAGTTCATGGAGGAAGAAAGTGTTCCGCCAGTCGTCGAAGAATGTACTTTGTGTTGATAACCCTGATAATGATTTTTTTTAAACACGATCATATTCATACCTTTTTGTGTTTCTTTGGCAGGTTTTGAAGTGACAGAAGAAAGTCCATCGCTTCCTTCAGAACCAGAGCAAGGGATGCCAGAGGTTGATCCAGAGGTAGAGACTCCTACCACCAGTTCTGACACGACAAAGGCAAGAACTCATGATGAGATTCCTTCCCCGGTTGCTCCGATTGGAAAGAGTTCTTTTGTTACTCTTCCAACAGGGCATGACATGAGCAGTCGACCGACGGAGCGGGGCGAATCTTCATCTGGGCTATCTCTTCTATTTGCGAAGAAGATGTCGGCATGTGTTTTGAGCTCTTGGATTGAGACTCTCCTTTTTGGACACTTGGATGCCGGATTTGATATGATCCAGCATGTGCAGGAGATTCTCACTAATGCCGAAGAAGTTGGTCTGGATGTCACAGGTGCCAGGGCGATCGTTGATAGGATCATTGCACTAGGTGACAAGTGGTTTGAGACCATGGACTTTCCTGATGACCAGTTCTTCAAGGAGATGTTCTTGGATCCTACTAACAAGGCTAAGTCTGACCTGAATGAGGCTACACAGAGCAGGAAGCAGGTAGTCTGAGAGAAGAACTTAGAAGAGTTAGCCATTATCGGGCTGAGGCATGACCTTAACATCCTTGATAGGGAGGTCGATGAGGTCAGGAAACGTCTTAAGCATTTGAAAGCACAAGTCGCTGGCAAGTGGGCTGCTATAACAGAGGCTCATGACAGGGAGAGTACTCTGATTTGCCGGGTTGCAAATGTCGATCAAGTTCTCGAAAGGAAGTTTCAAGAAGATAAACAATGGCAAACTGCTCGAGATAAGCTTCCCAGTATAAAAGAGGGGTTGCAGCATTCTCTAGCATCTCATGGCAAGTCCTTAAAGAAGCGTGCCTTGGAAACTATGACGGCTTTTCCAACCATATGGACAGCAGCAATTTGGTCGGGTCTTTCTTTTTCGACCCATTTGTGAGAGACTTGAAGTGTAGGAGGTTGGGTCCTTTGCTTCTCTAGTCTCTTTTGTCGATACGACGCGCGGCGGCATATACGACGAGCAATTTGAGCTTCGGTAAGCTCTGGCTGGGCCTTGACAATGAAGGATGTGCTCCCTGGGGCGAGCAGCCAAGCCTGTCTTCTTTGTAGCTAGGCAAGGACAGGATGCGAACCCGGTCCTTCGCCTGTTGCAGCGAAGCTTTGAATTTTTCGAGTTCGGCCCCTGTAGATATGAAGGGTCGAACAGAAGGATTGTAGGCCTTAGCAGGTGTTTGCAGAGGCCTTGTGGTGCATGACTTGATTTTGGGCTTCTAGGAACAAGCCGGCTCATGCTGGGTTGACTTGGGAGTCAGGTTGGAGATGGGTCTCTCCTCTTTCATATAGGCAAGACGGTAGAACTGGTTCTCCTTGAGTGGGGCCATGTATGCTGGCTTGGTGGATGTTTGGGACCTTCTTTGTTTTGGTGAAGGCCTTGGGGACAAAGTCTTGAGATAGGCCTGATTTTTTGCGGGTCGAGTCTTCGTTGGGGTGCCACGGGCTTTGGGCTTTTTGGTGCTTGCCTTTGGTGTCAAGGTAGTGACACGTTGGGAAGCAAGCTTCTGCTTCTTGGAAGTAGCAGTTTGTTCTTCGGGAAGTGGGAATGGTCCCTAGCGTTCCAAAGACAATAGTCCAGGGAGTCGAGGTCGACCCGGAGTTCAGAGAGTTGCCGAGGGAGTTGACGCTTTGGCAGCTGACTGGGCGCTTGTAGGTGCGCATGGTTTGCTTCTGTTGAAGCATGAGCTGGTGCTTGTTCTCATCAAAAGTGATGGTCAAGGAAGCTGTCATTGTTAGTTTTTTTAAAAATTTCTGAAACAAAACCACATCCATTAGTAATCACAAGAATATAATGATCATAAATGGGAAGTTCCATGGTATTGTCTTTTCAAATCGCTCGAGGGACATGACCCAAGCGACATGAAGAAGGCAAAAAGCCATAGATGGTATAATTGTTCTGATCGCAAGTATGGTGAGCCCAGAACGAGCGTCCCAGTGACTGCTAGAAGCAATTGTGAACCTAAATTCGACTTATTGAGAAGCAGAGCTTGCTCGACGTAAGAAGAATATAAGGTTGAAGTTACAAATGTGTCGGTCGCAAATACAGTAGATCCTGAAAGGGCGTACCAGTATTGCTAGGCACAAATGTTTGGAGATCGCATCTATGAGATGCCATTCTCTGTTTTGAAAGGTCAAGACTGGTTTCATCAAAGAGAGCAGATGGTATTTCAATCTAAACACGGGCTCAACGATTTCCGCGAACGCCAGTGCCCAGAAGGGAAGAGACCAAAATTTCTCAAATCCAAATCCAAAAATGACGAGATTTTTTTTTTAAAGGCGAAGATCGAGTTCATCAAAAAGAGCAAAAGACATTCCAATCTGAACTCGGGCTCAACGATTTCCACGAGCGCCAGTGCTCAGAAGGGAGGAGACCAAAATTTCTCAAATCTGAACCCAAAATGATGGAAGTTTTTTTTTTAATTAATATTTTAATTTTTTTTTAATTTTTATTTTAATTTTTTATTTTTTATTTTAAAATTTTTATTAAATTTTTTTTATTTTAAATATTTTTTTATTTAAAAAATGAGAGAGTACACATAAGCCTCCTAACCCGGTCTTATGAAATTTCAATTTATAGAATTGCCCCCAGGTAAGGGAATGATTACTTAATGAACCCGTTTGGAGGACCCTTGCCTAGAACAGTTAAGCTGTCTCCATACTCTGGACAAGGCTTTTCTTGAATCAACCGTGATCAAAGAACGCAATTGGTTTAACCTCAGATGTAAGAGGATCGTCTATCCCGCAATTGGATTAACCTCAGATGTAAGATGCAAGAGGGTAGAACTGGTTCTCCTTGAGTGGGGCCAGGTATGCTGGGTTGGTGGATGTTTGGGACCTTCTTTTTTTTGGTGAAGATCTTGGGGACCAAGTCTTGGGATAGACCTGGTTGTTTGTGGGTCGAGGCTTCGTGGGGGTGCCACGGGCTTCGGGCTTTTTGGTGCTCGCCTTTGGTGTCATGGTAGTGATACGTTGGGAGGCGAACTTCTGCTTCTTGGAAGGAGCAGTTTGTTCCTCGGGGAGTGGGAATGGTCCCAACGTCCCAAAGACAATAGTCCGGGGAGTCGAGGTCGACCCGGAGTTCGGATAGTTGCCGAGAGAGTTGACGCTTCAGCAGCTAATGGGGCACTTGTAAGTGCGCATGTTTTGCTTCTGTTGAAGCATGAGTTGGTGCTTGTTCTTATCGAAAGTAATGGTCAGTGAAGCTGCCATTGTTAGTTTTTGAAAAATTTCTGAAACAAGACCACATCCATTAGTAATCACAAGAATATAATGATCATAAATGGGAAGTTCTATAGCTTTGTCTTTTCAAATCGCTAGAGGGGCATGACCCAAGCGACGTGAAGAAGGCAAAAAGTCATAGAGGGTACAATTGTTCTGATCGCAAGTATGGTGAGCCTAGAATGAGCGTTCCAATGAATGCTAGAAGCAATTGTGAACCTAAATTCGACTTATCGAGAAGCAGAGCTTGTTCGAGGTAAGAATAATATAAGGTTGGAGTTACAAATGTACCGGTCGTAAATACAGTAGACCCTGAAAAGGCGTACCAGTACCGCTCGGCACAAATGTTTGGAGACCGCATCCATTAGATGAGATTATCTATTTTGAAAGGTCAAGATTGGATTCATCAAAGAGATTAGATGGTATTCTTATCCAAATACGGGCTCAACGATTTCCACGAGCACCAGTACACAGAAGGGAATGAACCATAATTTCTCGGATCTGAACCTAAAAATGACGAGTTTTTTTTTTTTAAGGTCAAGATCGGGTTCATAAAAGAGAGCAAAAGGCATTCCAATCTGAATAGGGGCTCAATGATTTTCGCGAGCGCCAGTGCTCAGAAAGGAAGAAACCAAAATTTCTCTGATCTGAACCCAAAAATGATGGAAGTTTTTTTTTTTATCTTCTTTTTGGATTTTTTTAAAGATTTTTTTTAAAAAAATCTCTTTTTTTAATTTTATTTTATGATTTTTTACAAAAAGACTCTTTTTCTTATTTTTTATTTTTTTATTTTTAAGGCTTTTTTTAATCTTTTTTTTTATTTTTTATTTATTATTTAAAAAAAATTAATTTTTTTTATTTTTTATTAATTTTTTTTTATTTTAAAATTTTTTATTTAAAAGACAAGAGAGTACACATAGGCCTCCTAACCCAGTCTTATGAAATCTCGATTGATAGAATTGCCCCAGGTAAGGGTAGGATTACTTCATGAACCCATTTGGAGATCCCTTGCCTAGAACAGTCAAGCTGTCTCCACACTCTGGATAAGGATTTTCTTGAATCAACCGTGATCAAAGAACGTAATTGGTTTAACCTTAGTGGTCTATGCCCTTTTTTATCCCAAATAGACTCAACGAAGAGAAACGATGGCCCATTCCCTGATTCGTCACAGGCTCAATATTTCTGCAAGCACCGGTGCCCGAAAGGTAAAGGATCAAAGTTTCTCAATTTTGAATCCAAAATGAGAAATCTGATTTTTTTTTTTGAAATCCCGAACAGACTCATCGAAGAGAAATGATGGCCCAATCCCCGATTCGTTACAGGCTCAACATTTCTACAAGCACCGGTGCCTGAAAGGGAAAGGATCAAAGTTTCTCAATTTTGAATCCAAAATGTGAAATCTGATTTTTTTATTTTTTATTTTATATTTTTTTTGAAATCCCGAACAGACTCATCGAAGAGAAACGATGTCCCAATCCCTGATTCGTCACAGGCTTAACATTTCTACAAGCACCGGTGCCCGAAAGGGAAAGGATCAAAGTTTCTCAATTTTGAATCCAAAATGAGAAATCAAAATTTTTTTTTTTTAAAATCCCGAACAATCTCAACGAAGAGAAAACGATGGCCCAATCCCCGATTCGTCACAGGCTCAATATTTCTGCAAGCACAGGTGCCCGAAAGGGAAATGATCAAAGTTTCTCAATTTTCAATAAAAAATGAGAAGTCTGTTTTTTATTTATTTATTTATTTTTTGGAAATCCCGAACAGACTCATCGAAGAGAAACGATGGCCCAATCCCCGATTCGTCACAGGTTCAACATTTCTGCAAGCACCGGTGCCCGAAAGGGAAAGGATCAAAGTTTCTCAATTTTGAATCCAAAATGAGAAATCTGATTTTTTTTTTGAAATCCCGAACAGACTCATCGAAGAGAAACGATGGCCCAATCCCCGATTCATCACAGGCTCAACATTTTTGCAAGCACCGGTGCCCGAAATGGAATGGATCAAAGTTTTTCAATTTTAAATCCAAAATGAGAAATCTGATTTTTTTTTATTTTTTTTAAAAGATAAATAGTGGAAATAAATTCGAAGAATTAGAAACTTCCAAAAAATCTCATCTCATTTTTCTTAGATGCGGAATCCAACATAGGCCACCAATTAGAAAGTAGCCAAGGAATCCAGAAAAGAAGTATAAGCATAGAGTAAAAGATATGATATGCAAATATTTCATTTTTAGCATCGTGTTTTCAAATGAACAAGTCCCACCGGATGTGCAAGCTTGAGGACCGCGCCTCATCTGCTCGGATGCTACTGAGGTCGGCGGACGTGGGAGTCCGTTTGATCCTACCCTTTTGCACCCGAGGGGCAAAGGCGTGCATCAACATTTTTTTGTGTGTGGGTATGCCAGATTTTCTATTTTACTTGGAATTGTAAGTGCTGATCTGGAGATCGACCTTCGCAAGTAAAAAGGAAATCAACTTCTTTCAAGTTTTCCATTGCACATATATTTAAGAAAAGAGACATTTTCTTGATTTGCCGTGAAAGGCGATTTTTTTAGCATTTATAGCCGATTTTTGGCGTTTATAGCCGATTTTTGCATCTATAGCCGATTCACAATTCTTATCAATAATGAAAGACAAGAGTTGTGACTTTTGTCTCTTTTGAAAAATATAAATTACAATGAAATGCAAGAAAAGGAGGATCTAACTTCTCAGGAGATTGTGGGGGATTCGTTCAGATTGACGATCGCAAGCCATGTATAGACTTCGCCATCATCCATGCAAATGAGAACAGATGACGCTCTTGATTCGCTTGGCTTAGCTATAACCTCAGATTTTTAGAGTACAAAGACCAAGAGGAGGTCCTATGTCCAATAAAAAGCTAAGTAGACGGGTTGAAAAGCCATGTCTAAGCCATTGGAGGCAGAAGGAGAAGGCAAGGACCTTGGGGGAGTACCCCCCAAGGGACTTTTGTCACCTTGTAGTGGTGGCCGGTGCAGAACTTTCGCAGAGTTTTTTCTTTTTCTTTTTCTTTCTCTTGATTTTTTGTGCTTGGAACTGATTTGATTCTTATCTCTGGGAGTAATTTGATTTTTACGATCTTTGGTGATTTTTTCGATCTGGACTTCTTTGGAGTGCTCTCCTATTATAGGCTGTTGGTCGCCATTTAAGAGAGTTTATGGGCTTTAATCGTCATTAAGCCGCATAATGGGAGGAGTTACAAGGTTTAATTCCTTTATTTCGTAACTCCTGGGCCTTGGCTTCTGATTGGCTGGTGGAGATTAAGGGCATTTAATCGCCATGATGGGAGGAGTTTCATGGCTTAAATGCCATGAATCCATTGACTTGTAACTCCTGGATGCTTGCTTCTGATTGGGCCATCCAAAGAAATGAATTAATGACTGCAATAAAGCTAGTCAATTAATCAAGTGGTCGCCGAGCAGTTGAAAAGTCACGGGCCGTGCCGCATCTTTTGGGATTCTTTTGACAATGATCATCTATGGATCTTCATGTAGATCGACATCGGATGACCATGTAACTTCAGGTATTGATTGCAAACAACGGGTCGGTGCCATCTGTGCTGTCGATTTCTCGATCGGTCCGGTAGAAAGCACACTTTTTTGGTTGACTAGTTGGCGATCATTGTTGATTTTGATACTCTTGATGATTGACCCGTGATTTTAACGGATGTTGAAGGATTTGGTGCCTCATAGGTATGAATTATGGATTATCCCAGGAGTTGGAAGCTTCAAATCGCAAAAAAATTAAGAAAAACGGGCCTTCCGGGGCAAACCTGGCGACCCGGGGTTCCATGGTCGCCGGCGACCATGCACAGGGTCCCGCGACCTTGGGGGGAATTTTCCACTTTTGTCCCTTTTTGCGGCCGTTTTAAGGTATTTTTCCATTCTTTTTTTCTCCGGTATCTTTCCTAACATTTTTGCACATTTATTGGCCTGATTTACCTGTAGAAAACTTGACAAGAATCCTTGCTTTTTGGAGTGCAAAGTTTCCAATTTTCCGGGAAAGTCGAAGACTTTGTAGCGTAGAGCTGCCGATTTTCCGTCAGAAGTTGAAACTGGGCCAAACGACGTCGGAATGACCTGAAATTAGAGGTGAAGCCTCCTGAGCAATAAATAAGACCAACCATAGGCTTTTATTTGAAATTTGAAGCCGTATGGGTCCTGTCGCCAGTAGACTTGATTTTGTCGTGAGGAAGTTGTCGCGGCTTGATGTGCGGTCAACCGATGTCCGATTAACTTGAGATTTGACAGGGAACCTATTGAAGTCCTGAGGAGCTTCACCGCCGAGATGCCTGATTTGGCTTCCGAGAGTCAAAGTATGGTCAAATATTGTCGAAATGACCTGAAACTTGACATGTGCTCTTTTTGATGAGTGATGGCCTCGATGGTTCTTGCCGCAGAGATGCTTGATTTAGCTGTTTGAGGGTTGATGTAGGGTCAAACATTGTCGGTTTGACTTGGAACTTGACGTGGAGCCTTTTGGACGTATTTTGAGATCATCCACAGGCTCTGATTGAAGTTTTGGTGTTTTCGATGCTGTCGCCGCCAGGAGCTCCTGTTCAGCTATCGAAGAAGTGAAGTTAGGCCAAATGATTTTGAAATGGCCCGAAACTTCTTGTGTACTCCTCTTTTGGCTGTCTTGAAGAATCATGCAGTTTTTGTTTGATTCTGACAAGATTTGATTTTTTGAAGTGACATTGCCTATTTATGCCAGGCTGCAGCTTCATGTAGCTTTCTTAAAGTTGATGAGGCAAAGTGACTTTTTTTGTTGTGAACCTGACTTTTTTTGTTGTGAACAATCTCATGAACCATCATGTCATTTGTATTGGTTATACGCAAGTAAGTAATAAATCACTATTCATCTCATGAAAGGAAAGCATGATTATATTGAAAAATAAAGAAATAAATCAATTAATTACATCATCTACTGGATTGAGACCATATAAACTAACAATCTCCCACATGGGCTTAATGCTAGTAAGGGTTGCATCTCATGCCCATCCCGTTTACATGCTGATCAAAGACTTTGGTGGTCAAAGGCATGCCAGATTGTCTGCAGAGGCTATCTTGGTAATTGCAATATCACCTCTTTGCACAATCTCTCTGACCATGTGATGCTTCCTCTGTACATGCTTTTGGCTCTTATGGCTCATAGGTTCCTTGACTGTGCGACTGTCCTGCTGCTCTCACAGTAATCTATGAGTGGCTGTCGAGCCAAAGGTACCACTCCAAGTTCCAGAATGAATCTTTTGAGCCATACTGCTTCCTTAGCTGCTTCACAAGCTGCTACATATTCAGCCTCTAAGGTGGTTTCAACGGTACATTCCTATTTAATACTCCTCCAGTTGATAGCTCCGCCGCCAAGCATAAACATATATCCAAAAGTTGATTTCCTGGAATCCTTATCTGACATGAAGTCAGAATCTGTGTAACCGACTGGATTCAACTCATCACTACCGTAAATCAACATGGAATCTCTAGTCCTTCTCAAGTATTTGAGAACATATTTTACACCAGTCCAATGGTCAGGATCTGGGTTAGATTGATATCTGCTGACTAGACCTACTGCATGACAGATATCCGGTCTAGTACATAGCATAGCATACATGAGGCTACCAACAGCCGAAGCGTATAGTATTGCTCTCATCTTCTCTTTTTCCTTAGGTGACTTTGGACACTGATCCTTGGAAAGGTGCATTCCATGCTTGAAAGGTATAATACCCTTCTTGGAATCCTGCAAGTAGACCGTACCAGCACCTTATCTATGTAGGAGCTTGAGATAAGCCTATTATCCTATTTTTCTAGTCTGGATGGAGTTTGATCCCTAGGATGTAGCTAGCTTCTCCCAAGTCCTTCACATCAAAAGTCTTAGCCAACCAAACTTTTACTGCTGATAACAATCCTATGTCACTCCTTAAGAGAAGGATGTCATCGACATACGGTACCAGAAAAACTACCCTGCCTCCTTCACTTTTCATGTACACACATGACTCATCCAGATTTTGACAAAAACCAAATGACTTGTTTGCCGGGTCAAAATGGATGTTCCAGCTCAGGGATGCCTCCTTCAGTCCATAAATGGACTTCTGCAACTTGCAAATTCTTTGCTCTTGGTTGTTAGCTATAAAACCGTCTGGCTGTATCATATAGATGTCTTCCTCAAGATGGCCGTTGAGAAACGCCATCTTGACATCCATTTGCCAAATCTCGTAATCGAGATGAGCCGCAATGGATAAGAGTATCCCGATGGACTCGAGCAAGGCTATCGGCGAGAAGATTTTCTCATAATCGATACCTTCTTTCTGAGTATATCCTTTCACAACAAGCCTGGCCTTAAAGGTCTCAACTCTTCCATTTGGCCCTCTCTTTCTCTTGTAGACCCACTTGCACCCAATAGGTTTAATTTTGGCAGGCAAGTCCACAAGTGTCCAGACCTGATTGGAGTACATAGACTCCATCTCAACTTTCATAGATTCTTACCAACGTCTCGAATCTATGTCATTGATTGCTTCATCATAGTTACATGGATCTTGTTCCAGTTCTTTCGGGATTGCCTCATAAGACTCTCCCAACAACGAGAATCTATCAAGTGGCCTGACAATTCTCCCACTACAATAAGGCACTAGTGTAACTACTGGGTCAGGTATGGGTGGATTCTTTTCAAGTTCGGTCATATTTGGATTTGGAATTGATCGCTCTTGAGTTTCTTCCAAGGTAACCTTTTCTAGAGATTTCTGGTCAATCATATAATCTTCCTCCATAAAAACCGTATTGGTGCTGACAAGCACTTTCTGCTCTCTAGGATTATAGAATAACCAACCTTTAGTTCCTTTGGGATATCTTATAAAAGTGCATACTTCTGACTTCGGTTCCAACTTATCCGTCTTAACCTTTAGCATGTGTACCGGACAACCCCAAATATGTAAATGTTGTAGGCTAGGCTTTCTCCCAGACCACAACTCCCAGGGAGTCTTAGGTACAGACTTAGATGGTACGAGGTTTAGTATGTACATAGTAGTGTCCAAGGCATATTCCCAAGCAAATATAGGTAATCCTGAGAAACTCAACATGGACCTGATCATATCTAAAAGAGTCTGGTTCCTTCTTTCTGCTACTCCATTCTATTGAGGCATACCAGGAGCAGACAACTGGGATAGAATCCCATTCTCTGATAAGTATCCCATAAAATCAGCAGAGAGATATTCGCCTCCTCGATCTGATCGAAGAGTCTTGATACTTTTACCTAATTGCTTTTTTGTTTCTGCTCGAAACTCTTTGAACTTTTCAAAAGCCTCGGACTTGCGGTGCATAAGGTATATGTATCCATATATTGAGTAATCATCGGTGAAAGTGATGAAGTACTCGTATCCTCCTCTCACTCTAATATTTATGGGTCCACACACATCAGTATGCACTAACTCCAATAAATCTTTGGCCCTATTGCCCTTCCATGAAAAGGGTCTTTTGGTCATTTTGCTTTCCAGACAGGACTCGCAGATAGGCATTGGTTCTACCACCAATGAAGGCAAGATTCGATCTTTCACTAGCCTGTCAATCCTCTTTAGGTTTATATGACCTAGCCTCAGATGCCAAAGTTTTGTTGGATTAGATGAAGGTGACTTCCTATTTAATGACGGTCTATTAATAATTCTGGTGTCATGTATCTCATACATTGTGGGAGTTAACAAATAAAGATCATTGATTACCTTGCCAGAGCATATAAAAATATCATTTCTCTTTATAACAACTTCAGTACCAAAAGTAATAAAATAACCTTTATTCACGAAACTAGCAACTGAAATTAAATTCCGTCTTAAAGACGGTACTCAAAGAGTATCTGACAAAATCAAATTTTTTTTTTAAATAAAAAGTAATGACTCCCACTGAAACCGCTTCTACCTTCGCATCAGATCCTAGGTTGACAATGATCTCACCGTCACTTAGCCCCCCTGGTTTGCCAAAACCCCTACAACGAATTACATATGTGATTAGTTGCACCGGAGTCAACACACCAGGATTCTAAAGTACCAGTTGCAAAACTAACTTCAGAAATAAGTGACTCAATCATACCTGAGGTCTTTTTCTTAGACAGAACTTTTAGACAATTCTTCTTCCAATGTCATGTCATACCATAGTGGAAACATTTTCCCTTGGTTCACGCACCCTTAGCCTTTGCCACACCACAAGTAGTTCCATTCTCCGCTTTAGGACTCTTGGAGACTGATTTCTTCTTGCCTTTCTGGCCTTTGCCTTTTGGCTTGGACCTGGTATATGACTTTTCTGTCATCACGGCAATTGGCTTTTTCATGATCCCCTCAGTCGCTACCAACTGGTTAGACAACTCAGCTAGGGTCAGATTCATTTTGTTCATATTATAATTGACCTTAAAATTGTTGAATGAATCTGGTAGTGACTCGAGGGTTATGTCAATCTGAAGTTCTGCATCAATCGCAGCACCCAGTATATCTAACTCATGCAACGAGTATGCATTTTTAGCATGTGGTCCTGTACTGGTGTACCTTCAGTCATCTTGGTGGTTATAAGCACACTCATAGTAGCCTGCCTAGTAGGCATGCCCTGGTCCGCAAACATCTAATTAAGTTTGATATATTATCGTATGTAGTCTTATAGGATTGATGTTGGTGTTGTAAAATACTAGACATGGATGCTTGTATGTAACATCTGGTCATCTCATCATCTTTGGCCCATTTAGCGTAAAGGTCTTTTTGGTTCTGTGGTGCATCTGGCATAGGTTCCTCAAGGGGAGGGGGGGTGTGGTAAGTACATATTTATATCCTGAAGCTGTTGGGACAATATCCAGGTTCCTTTTCCAGTCAACGTAGTTGGATCCTGTTAGATATCGCGATCACTGAGAGGGGGGGTGAATCAGTGATTCCTTAAAAAACAGGTCCAATTTAACAACAAAAGCAAATCAAATCACACAAGGACACCAGATTTAACGTGGTTCACCAAAAGGCTACGTCCACGGTTCAAAGACTCTCCGAACACCAATCCGGGACAGATCTGAATCTATTTAGTCGCACCAACGACAAAGAGCACCAACCCTTAGTTTCAGATAGCACCAACTATCTAGGAAGCACCTACTCCCTTTAGTTTCAGATAGCACCAACTATCTAGGAAGCACCGACTCCCTTTACAATTTATCTGCACCAACAGATAGGATCACCAAACCCCAGACACCAAGCACCAACTTGATGTTCTACAGAATAAGAGTAGAAACCTTTTTCTACAACCCTTCCCCTCTACAATCTCTCTCTCTCTCAATCCCTTACAAATTGAAATTAAAGCATAAACAGAGAGACACTTATCTTATGGACGAAACACCATCTTCAAGAGCACATCCTCGTCCACACTTGCTATAGAAACTTGTAACAAGACTGCGCACAGCAACAGCACTCTCTTCTCTCCAAAACTCTCTCTCTTTTCTTCTCTCTTCTTTCTCTCTTGTTGTCTCTTCTTAAAAACGAACCAAACATGCCTTTATATAGGTTATGGTAACCCTTAAGAGTGTTCAAAATAGGCTACAATTCGTTTAGAAAGAGTCCTAAACGAAATAGATGAGAATGCTGAATTTTCGTGCAAGACTTCTGTTTCTGCGCAACTCTGGTTCCCGTGCTCGGTCGACATCCTTCCTTGCTCGGTCGACATCATACACAGTCTGGAAATAGATACCTGACGTGCTCGGTCGACATCCTGGGGTCCCGGTCGACCGACGACACACTGTGTCACGAAAATAACTGGGAGCTACCTGAAACTTTTTCTGCAGGTTTCTCTTGCTCGGTCGACCGCATGGGGTGTCCGTCGACCGCACACTCTGCTTCAGGAATTCTGAATTCCTGAACTGTTTCAACTCTGATTTTTTCTTTTAAGCTCTATCAACACCAATCTATTAACATCATGTTTGTGACATTGTGTTGACAATAATTCCAACTCAAAACAATACTTGAGATATTAATTTCTTCAATTCTTCAAAAGACTTCTCAAGTCATCTCAAATTCCAACAATCTCCCCCTTTGGAATTGTTGGCAACACTTTTGGAACTTCAACACTTAGAACACTAGTTGATCTTTATGAAGCTTCTTCAGAACCATAGTCTCCCCCTGTCTTAAAAAAATTCAAGATCTCTAACACTCTTGATACCAATCTCCCCAAAGTTATCATAGCATAACTTCTTCTAAGCATAGCTTTCTCCTAGCTTAAGTCTTTCTCCCCCTTTGACAACAAGTCCAAAGGGACCAACGAAGGAGCGAATAGGATATTCAAGGAATACTTTGCTCCCCCTTTCAAGCACAACACCTAAGGATTAGGAGAGTGAGTAACTCCTAATTTTTTTCGGAGATACTCGAAGACTTCTTTTGGCAGAGGTTTTGTGAAGATATCAGCAACTTGCTCAGTAGTTGGGACATATTCCAACTTTACCTCACCATCTGCAACCTTTTCCTTGAGAAAGTGATAGCGAATTGCTACATGCTTCGTTTTAGAATGCTGAACAGGATTCTTGGAGATGTGAATTGCACTTGTGTTGTCACAGAGGATCGGCGTAGGATCCGTTGTCGGAACTCCTAGATCAGAGAGCATTTGCCGCATCCATAACACTTGCGTACAACAAGTTGCCGCTGCAATATATTCCGCTTCCGCTGTAGAAAGGGATACTGAATCTTGTTTCTTACTGTGCCATGCCACCAACCTTTCACCGAGATAGAATGCACCACCGCTTGTACTCTTGCGATCATCTATACATCCAGCCCAATCGGCGTCAGAGTATGCAACAAGAGTGAAGGATTTGCCTTTAGGATACCAAATACCAAGCTCCATGGTACCTTTCAGATATCGAAATATCCTTTTTACTGCTGTAAGGTGCGTCTCAGTTGGTGATGCTTGAAATCGAGCCACCATACATACTGCTTGCAGAAGATCCGGTCTTGTAGCAGTCAAATAAAGCAAGCTTCCTATCATAGTAACGATAAGTGGTGTGATCAACGGACGAACCCTTATCATCTTTTCTTAGCTTTGTGTTCGTTGTCATTGGTGTGCTCACTGGCTTGCTGTCTTCCATGTTAAAACGCTTCAGCATTTCCTTGATGTATTTCATCTGTGATATGAAGATACCATGTTTCAGCTGCTGAACTTGTAAACCAAGGAAGAACTTTAGTTCTCCAAGCATTGACATCTCAAATTCTTTCTTCATCTCTTCAGCAAAATTCCTGCACATTTTCTCATCATTGCCACCAAAGATTATGTCATCGACATAAACAATGACAACCAGCTGTTTGCTCAACTCTGTTTTGACATAAAGATTGCTATCAACCAGTCCTTTTCCAAAACCGATCTTGCGGAGATATAGGTCCAGCCGTGCATACCACGCCCTTGGCGCTTGTTTCAGCCCATAAAGAGCCTTTTTCAACTTGCACACTAGGTCTGAATTTTTACTAATAAGAAAACCATCAGGTTGCTCAATGTAGACCTCTTCTTCAAGTAATCCATTCAAGAAGGCTGACTTTACATCCATCTGAAATACCTTGAAGGTTTTGTATGCAGCCAATGCAAGAAACATACGAATGGCTTCCAGACGAGCCACCGGTGCAAAGGTCTCTTCAAAATCTATGCCTTCAACTTGAGCATAGCCTTTACAAACCAACCTTGCTTTGTTTCGTATGACCTGACCATCTTCATTCAGCTTATTCCGAAAGACCCATTTAGTACCAATAACATTCTTATCGGTAGGTCTAGAAACTAGTTCCCATGTGGAGTTCTTCTCAATTTGCTCCAACTCCTCATGCATAGCTTTCAACCAACTTTCATCGAGACTGGCTTCAGCCACAGTCTTGGGTTCAATGGTGGACACAAGTGAGTAATTGCTAACTACACTTTGTCTTGTTTTAACACCGGCCTCAGGATCTCCAATGATTTGATCCTTAGGGTGTTGCTCTACCCAAGTGCTTTTCTTTCTAGGTGTAGCATCCTCTGAGTCATCCTTTAATTTCTCAGAATCATTAGGTTTAGCCACTTCATCATCAATTTCACTCGAGTCCTCATAAACAGGACTGTCATAATGAGTTCCATTCTTTGATTCATAGTTTTCATCAATTCTAACATCGGTACTTTCTATAATTTTTCTGGTCCTTTTGTTAAGACATCTGTAAGCCTTACTAGATGACGAATAACCCAGAGATATACCTTCATCAGCTCTTTCATCAAATTTGCCCAGATTTTGTTCAAGACGTTTGATGTAACACTTGCTACCGAAGACTCTGAAGTGCTTGACTGTTGCTTTTCGCCCAAACCATAGCTCATAAGGAGTTTTGTCTTCATGTGGCCTGATCAAGCATCGATTCTGAATGTATACAGCCGTATGGATTGCCTCTTTCCAGTATTTGTCAGCTAGCTTGCTCTCAGTTAGCATTGTACGAGCCATCTCTTGAACGGTGCGATTTTTCCGTTCCACAACTCCATTTTGCTGTGGAGTTCTAGGGGCTGAATATTGTCTTTGAATGCCATGGTGCTCACAATAGTTAGTGAACTCTTCAGATGTGAATTCACCGCCTCGATCAGACCTCAAAATCTTGATACGTTTTCCAAGCATATTTTCAACCTGTGCTTTAAACACTTTAAAACGATCAAGTGCTTGATGTTTATGCTTAAGAAACAATACCCATGTCATACGAATATAATCATCAATGCATAACATAAAATACTTATCTCCATTGGTGCTTTGAGTTCACATCGGTCCACAGAGATCAGTGTGCACTAGCTCAAGAGGTTTCTTTGAATGATGCTCCTTTGATTTGAACATTACCCTCGTTTGCTTTCCCTTTTGACAAGAATCGCAAATGGGGTTGGAAGGGTTTTCAACTGTAGACATACCTCTGACAGCCTTTGATTTGCAAATCTTTGACATGTTATCAAAGTTTAGATGCCCAAGGCGTTTGTGCCACAACCAACTTTCCTCTGTCCGACTCATCAAGCAAGTCTTTTCAGCTCCATCTGACAATGTATAGAGATTTCCAGCAGTCCTAGATCCAGTAGCCACTGTTTTGCCGTTGCTACACTTCTTGATAGCAAAACCATTCTTAGTGAAGACAACTTCGTGGCCTTTGTCACAGATTTGGCTCACACTAAGCAAGTTGTGTCTCAGTCCAGACACATATAAGACCTCGTCTGATCTGATCTTGTTTGCCTTTAGCTGAACAACACCTTTTCCGCAGATTTTGGCACCATCATTGTTACCAAACTTCACTGATCCGCCTTCATAGTGCTGTAATTTGACGAATTTTTCCTTATCACCTGTCATATGGCTTGAACAGCCACTAACAAGGACCCATGGTGCTGTCTTCTTTTGTGCATTGAATGCCGTTTGCACAATGAGAGATTCTTTGGAATTATCTTTCCTTTTCTTTGCCCTCCATGCCTTAACTAACTTGGGTTTCTTTTCAACCTGAAATTGGTTAGCTATAGGCAACCTACAATCCCTAGCCAAGTGTCCATAATTATGACACATATAGCACTCAATTTTGTGGCTGTTTAGGATTGAAAAAGGATTCCTAGTCACAAATGGGCTGTTTCTAACATAGAATCTACAATCAGCTCTTTTATGTCCATATCTATTACAATGATAGCAATAACCATAGAATCTGAACATTCTTCCTTTCTTAGATGGCTGGTTAAACTCCACAAACCTTTTCTTATTGACCATCTCAATACTAGGCTGAATTTGAAGCTTTGTAGCCTTAAGAGGTATGGCCCTTTGTTTCATAAACAAAGAAGGTGCAGCTTTAGAGGACTCTCCGATCTCAAATCCAATACCAAATTTATTGTGGAAGGGCTTTTGAACTTTCAGAATTTCATTGAGTTTCATTGTCCCTTCAATCGCTTGGAGTGCTTTGAGTTTTCGGCTATTTTCCAAGTTTTCAACCTTTGCTCTAGCGATTTCAGTTTCAAGTTTCATAGCCTCTTCCTTTTTGATACTTATTTGATTTTGAAGGACTTCCACCATTCTTTTATATTCTTCAACTTGAGTTTTCAAAGCAATAACTGAACTTTCAGATTCATGAAGAAGTTTCAGATTTTTCTTACTTGTTTTTCGTTCCATGCTAAGCTCCTCAAGTGCGGCAATGAGTTCTTCTTCGAGATTGACCTCAGCCTCCTCTTCCTCTTCCGGCTCTTGCTCCTCTTCTTCTTCAACGGTAACCATGAAGAGAGCTTCAGTTGCCTCGGCTGATTCATCATCGTCTGAAGTTTCAGACGTGCTGTCATTATATTGACTGATGAAGCTTTTTGCTTTGCCCCTCTTTCTGAAATTTTTCTTCCACTTACTTTTATCGACATAAGAGTCATCATCATTATTTTCTTTCAGCGGACACTTCGCAGCAAAGTGACCAACACCGCCACAATTGAAGCATTTAAAGGGTAGCTTCCCTTTGTACTTTCCATTGCTTCCTTTCTTCAGCTTTCTAACAAATTGAGCCTCAAGCTCATCATCATCAGTATCAGAATCATGACCAGCAGTCTCTTTTCCCTTTTTCTGAACTTTGAAGGCCGCTTCTCTATCAAATGAAGACGTCTTACCTATGCGCATCTCATAGGCAGTGAGTGAACCATGCAACTCATCCATGGAAAATTCATTCAGATCCTTGGCTTCTTCTATGGCTGAGACTTTTGAATCAAACCAGGGAAGAAGAGATCTTAGAACCTTTTTGACGATGACTGGTTCTTTAATCTCTTCCCCTAGTCCACGAATGTCATTCGTGACTTCATTCACTCGTTACAAATATGAGTCAACATTCTCGCTTTCCTCCATGCGAAGAGATTCAAATTGAGAGCGATGGGTTTGCAATTTTGCTTCTTTGATCTTCTCATCTCCTTCATGAATGCTTTTCAACTTGTCCCATATTTCCTTGGCTGTTTTGCATGCAATTACTTTGACCAGCTCGCTGTCCACAAGGCCACTAAAGAGTACATTCTGCGCCTTAGAGTCGTTGTCTGCTAACTTCTTCGTTGCAGCATCATTGGGTACAATGGCAATATTGTAACCGACTATGACAGTCTCCCAGACATCATAGCCAAGTGACTTAATGAAAGCCTGCATTCTGATCTTCCAGAAGGAGTAATTAGAACCATCAAACAAAGGTGCTTTCTTATTCCCTGTATTGGTTGCCATGTGATTTGACAAGAGATCACCCTTAGCGTGTTAAGCTTATCAAGGGAGCCTTACGCTCTGATACCAATTGTTAGATATCGCGATCACTGAGAGGGGGGGGGGGTGAATCAGTGATTCCTTAAAAAACAGGTCCAATTTAACAACAAAAGCAAATCAAATCACACAAGGACACCAGATTTAACGTGGTTCACCAAAAGGCTACGTCCACGGTTCAAAGACTGTCCGAACACCAATCCGGGACAGATCTGAATCTATTTAGTCGTACCAACGACAAAGAGCACCAATCCTTAGTTTCAGATAGCACCAACTATCTAGGAAGCACCTACTCCCTTTAGTTTCAGATAGCACCAACTATCTAGGAAGCACCGACTCCCTTTACAATTTATCTGCACCAACAGATAGGATCACCAAACCCTAGACACCAAGCACCAACTTGATGTTCTACAGAATAAGAGTAGAAACCTTTTTCTACAGCCCTTCCCCTCTACAATCTCTCTCTCTCAATCCCTTACAAATTGAAATTAAAGCATAAACAGAGAGACACTTATCTTATGGACGAAACACCATCTTCAAGAGCACATCCTCGTCCACACTTGCTGTAGAAACTTGTAACAAGACTGCGCACAGCAACAGCACTCTCTTCTCTCCAAAACTCTCTCTCTTTTCTTCTCTCTTCTTTCTCTCTTGTTGTCTCTTCTTAAAAACGAACCAAACATGCCTTTATATAGGTTATGGTAACCCTTAAGAGTGTTCAAAATAGGCTACAATTCGTTTAGAAAGAGTCCCAAATGAAATAGATGAGAATGCTGAATTTTCGTGCAAGACTTCTGTTTCTGCGCAACTCTGGTTCCCGTGCTCGGTCGACATCCTTCCTTGCTCGGTCGACATCATACACAGTCTGGAAACAGATACCTGACGTGCTCGGTCGACATCCTGGGGTCCCGGTCGACCGACGACACACTGTGTCACGAAAATAACTGGGAGCTACCTGAAACTTTTTCTGCAGGTTTCTCTTGCTCGGTCGACCGCATGGGGTGCCCCGTCGACCGCACACTCTGCTTCTGGAATTCTGAATTCCTGAACTGTTTCAACTCTGATTTTTTCTTTTAAGCTCTATCAACACCAATCTATTAACATCATGTTTGTGACATTGTGTTGACAATAATTCCAACTCAAAACAATACTTGAGATATTAATTTCTTCAATTCTTCAAAAGACTTCTCAAGTCATCTCAGATTCCAACAGATCCCACCAACTTATTCTGGGTGAGGATGGTCGCAAGTGGATTGAAAGTATTCGAATGTATGCTTGAAAAACTGTAGCACATAACCATACATTCAATAAAAGAATATAAATGACATTAGGGTTCAGTATTCTACCAAATTCATGTGAGAATCCTCATAACCACTAGATTTAGAAT
This sequence comes from Litsea cubeba, assembly GCA_012931725.1. NCBI lineage: Eukaryota > Viridiplantae > Streptophyta > Magnoliopsida > Laurales > Lauraceae > Litsea > Litsea cubeba. The sequence continues at coordinate 35,621,793 of CM022954.1, forward strand.
ACATCGGAATTCCAATCCCTTAGGGCATGCCTCCTTGGGGAGTGCGAATGTCACTTAGATTGGTGCGGGTCAAAGTTTGTCAAAATTAGGATTAAGACTAACTATCCATGATCCCCATCATTCATTATCATCTAGGTATCTCATACCAAATAATGTATAACTCCCGATTAGCTTTGGTTTCTAAAATATATGAGGCAAATCCTTGAGGATACTATATCACTATTTAGTTAAGTGTGACCCACCAACTAGTATTGCGCGACAACCGTTTTGGACAGCTCCTCCTTGGGGAGTGGGCTCCCACCACGTCTCACCAATACTATCCAAAGGAGATTCATATCTAGAAACCGGACAAATAAAAGCCCTCTGTGGGGAACAGCCATTCTCATGATGGCGTGAGGCTAATACTTTCCTTACAATGGACCTATGGTGGAAAACCATGGGGATTTCTCAATTTAAATGCCCCGTTCCCACTCAATATTTTAGAATTGAGGATTTCCTTTTAAGGTATTAGGGCCCACATATAAATATCAAATCATCTCATGATATGACCAATGATTGGTTCCAAATCAAGTTATATTTAAGGAAAGTCAAGTTTCTAAGATTAGTGTTACCAATGTGTCCATCTCATGAGTCATCAACACTAACTATAACTCTTTCCAAAAATTAATTTGATTTGACCAATTTTGGTAACTTGCTATGTTTGGATCAGATTTGAAAACATTTTATAATAAGCATTCATCCATAAATTGAAAATGCTAAAAATGAAAACTAGTCATCTCCTCCACATGGCCCAAGCGGAATAGACTTCTTGGACTTCTAGACTTTCCAAAACTTTGGGATTTCATAAACTCTTTGGGCATCTCCAAAGTGCTTTTAGTAATCTTCAAACTCTTTGATTAGGAGTCCAACTTCACTTTCCTTCTTTGTCTCAGACATCGCCAGAATTTACAAATTTAAAAAATCACATAAATTCCTATGTCTCAACGATGAGACTTACATGGTTATCTAAACATGAAAATAAAAAGGCTATAGGGAAATTCACCATGCCTTGCCCTTTCACGGGAAATCAAGGAAACCATGATGCCCTTTACACTTAGCCTCAAATAAACCAATCAACCATTAAAAGAAAGTAAAAGACTTGTGTGCCACATGGAGAGGACATGATCACCTACAAGTTAGTATCTCATACGACCATACAAATCACAAAAATAGGCTACCAAATAATGCTAGAAAAAAAGGACGCAAAAGAAGACCCGAAACTGAAAAATCTAGTTTCTCCAACCTGCTGTGCAATGTCCTTGGTCGACCTGCCAAAGGGCTCGGTCGACCGACCTGCAGTCACCCAGTCGACCGAGCATGAGGCCAGGTCGACCGAATTGACGGAAACCTGCAACATGGGTTTTCTATTTCATGTCCAATCTTCTCCAAATCACTTCTAAAGTGTTCCAATGGCTTCCTACCTTCCTTCCATCATTATTAAACTCTTATGTGACTATCCAAATATAGATCTTCTAATAAACCAAGCAAATCTATCAAAATTGATCCGTACATAGCCCTCATTCTATCCTCTTTGTATCTTATGCAAAGATTAGAATAAGCTAACTTATCTAACTTGATTAGAGATGAGGTATGGCTCTGATATCAATTGTTGGAAATAAGTGGGCCTCGTGGATAGGTTTCAAAACTTTTTGACCTACTTGATGCATAGATCAACTATCTAGAAGGCAACAAAACCCAATCCAGGATCTATGTCCTCAATTTCATCAACCATGATTAGTAAATAACTCTATCAAGAAGATAGAAACAACACTATACAAGCAGCCATGAAATCTACAACATGTAAGGAAGTAGATTATACCTTTGGAGCTCGGTTGTGCTCTAATGGAGAAGTTGTCTCTTTCTTTGATGATGAACTCTTTCATGAATCAAATAAGAATCTCCAAGATCCAATTATCTTCGACACTATGACCAATATCAGAATCTCTTTTCTAAAGGAGATGGTTGGGATCTCCCAAATAAAAAAACAACTAGAAACTCAATGGAAGCCAGAAGAGAACTAGAAGAGGAAGAGAGGGGCGTGTGCAACAACTTGCACTAGGGGGCTGGGTGTGAATCACTAGGGCTAGACGTCCAAGGGGTTAACTCCCTATATATAGCCCACACAACCTCCTCTTTTACTAATTGAAATAGAAGTCTTACTTCCATAATAATTAGTAACATACTATTACCAGTATTAGAAGTCTCACTTCAAATAGAAATAATAACTTTCTAATACCTTCCTTTTAGATTTTAAGTAGGATTAGTAACTTTCTAATAACTTGGGCTAGTGTGGGGCCACTAGGGATTCCGTAGAAAGTTGACTCCAATGGGACACGCGACCCCGCATCTCATGTGTAATCCGGGCCCACAGTTAATTATAAATAACTCCACTATATACATGCAATTGAACTCTAGTCTTATGAATAAATTACAAAGAAGACCCTAAACTTCCCTATGACCACAAGTAGGCCCTCCATCTGTATCCATGGATTAATTGAACCTGTCCACCAAATTAGATTCATATCTTATTATCCTTGAGCCCTAATTAATTATAGTGATCATCGATACCTATCTAATTAACTCTTAATCGGAATGGGTGCACACTTAACAATGATAAATCCATTAATTGGGACAAATGGATAATTAGGATAGATTCCCTCTTGACCATTGAATGTTCCCACAGCTCTATTACCATGTACCCAACCACCGAGGTGTTGACCTACAATTGGCCTCACTCATTGGTGACTCAAAGCAAATGAATAGATAGAAACTTGAGTTCATTAATGTATCAGGATTATGAGCCTATTGCTAAGGAATTATTAGAGCAGACCTTAAAGTAAAGACAATGTTCATAAGGTGCTTCTCATGGTCATTCAATACATCCAATGTACCAGCACGATGATCTAGAATCTTTCATTCTAATGATCGAGACAAATCACACTATCTCATAGTGATCAAAGTGCTGCAACCTTGTCAGATGAGATGTCAAATCTCATCACTGGTTGTAAAGATATTTAAGTATAAGATTTGTTATACATATCTCCTGTATGTGGATCTCATCCATACACATGTATTACATCTAGTATACTTGTGGACTGCGGTTCATCTCATGAACCATCATGTCATTCGTATTGGTTATGTGCAAGTAAGTAATAAATCACAATTCATCTCATGAAAAGAAAGCATGATTATATTGACAAATAAATAAATAAATCAATTTATTACATCATCTACTAGATTGAGATCATATAAACTAACAGTAGTGGCACTACGAGGTCTTCATATGGTTTATATTTACTATTGGTGTGTGTGGTATCTGTCGCGACCCCAGACCGGCTTCCGGGAAACACACCCGGGATCGCGAGCATTGCGCACGCGGGAAGAGTAACAAGTCACCGTCCACGTGTGTGATTTCCCACAAGTTTTCACAGTGAGGATTCCCAAAGCAATCTCACACGATCATGGTTGCGGAATCGTGTATCAAATCAAACAAAATATAAACATATAAAATTCAAGACATAATTCCAGATAGAGAGATGTAATCTAAGTATTCCCAAACCATATTCAATTTTAAGATTAACAAAAGTAAGTTATGTTTTACACCCATAAGAGGCCAATAAAGGCAAATACACTTCCTAAAAGTAACAAAAGATGAAACCATGTACAAGGTGATCTGTATCTCAAGATCACGCCGGACGTCTAGATGACGTCGTCGGGTTGCGACTCTCGAGCGGCCGACGGCTCGACCACCTCCTCCGAACGCTCCTCCACATGGGCATCGATGCATACACCTAAGCACCAAAACAACAAGGGTTAGACACTACGGTTTGGCAGGTGATCGATTTAGGTCTGAGCATAAGGTTTAAACACCTAATTCATTTTGAAAGTAAACATGATTTAAATGAAATGTAGAATTTAAAACATGTGCAAGGCTAAGATAGTATCAAGATAATGAAAATCTAAAAACAATGTACAAGATGGAATATAGCATGAATACATAGTAATATCATTAATAGTAAATCCACATTGAGCCCATCTTTCTCTATCATACAAGATGACCAGAGTAAGCAAAACAAAGCAAAGCAAGACAAAGCAGAGCAGAATCCCATGCCCCATGAGGTAGGCAGGGTCTGGTCGCGTAACCGGAAATAAGTACAAAGGATATGACTAGTCTACAGAAAGTCCAAGAGTTTATGGACCCCAGACTGTGGATCGGGCTGATAGGGCAATCCAAGCTCAGTGGTATATACTTAATTCATGAATGCACCAAACAAAAATGCATTTACAAGACAGATCGTAAATAGCGGAAGTCACTATCAACACAAGGCAAAGCAGGACAAGAAGGAATAGCACGAGCTATAAGCATGTTGAAACCTAAGAAGTGATCCCCTCGAAATTCCACAAATCAAGAGCTTTCCCGGAACAAAATCCCCTTCTTGATTCTTGAAATATTTCAAAACAAAGTTGGTATTTGTTAGTCAAAACAGGTCCAAACCCAAAACCTCCAATTCAAATCCCAAATCTCCAAAACGAGCTTCTCAAGCATATGCGAAGACCCTTCACTTAATCCTTGTGTACTAGGAATTTGGAAGTGATTTGAAGCCCCTAAAACTAAACGACATTCCCGATTTCAGGTGCGCGATGTCAAGTTAAAGCCCTTAACATATTTTGGTTTACATTAAACTACGATTCAGATCTGAATTAGCAGAAGACATTCATGGCTAATTTGTAACATGACATATTTTAAAAAATCTGATTTGGGCAGCATAAATCAGCCATATAGATCGCATGAGAACTCCATGAATTCATGACCAACAAGTGTATAATTAAAGGAGAAAGAAGAAGACTATTACCTCAAAGATTTGTTGACTTCAAATCTCTGAAAAATAGATCCAAAGGCCCGAACTCAAACTTGCAATTAGCAAACAAGTTGCTGGAATTTTCTGCAGTAGTGTTGCCTTTGATCTTCTCCTCTATCTCACTTCCAAATCTGATTGGCTAAGATGGTGGGATCTTAATCTAGGAACTGAGAACTATTTCTCTAATGGAAAATCTCATACCTAAAGCTCTCTTCAATGAAGAAGAAAAACAACCCAAGGCTGGACGTGTGGGACTCTTGTGCTTCTCTAAGAGTGTTGGACGTCCAAGGAGATATGTGGCTCCATTTATAGAATCTTTGGGATAGCTTTCCCATAAAGTTATCTCTCCTAATTCTTAAAGATGTCCTAAAAGGAAAGTATAATCTAAAGATTCATTTCCTTTTAGAAACATTCTAATTAGAAAAGGAAACTAAGGAACTTCCCATGCAATTAGTAATCCTAGTTGTAGAACACTTACTAATTTAAGTTTCTAATCCAAAAAGGAAACTTTCTCATAGGAATACTAATCCAAAGAGGAGTCCAACCTTCCAAGTAGAGAGACCTACTTAAAATTGGAAACCTTACCCATGGAAATCCCATTATGGACGTCCCACATACTAATGCACACCATGGCCCACATATAATTTATCTAGAATTAAATTCATGTATGCCTTCAAAGGCCTATTTGAATTTAAACTCAAAATTATTTTTCCACTAAAATAATTCATCCAAATGTTATCTAAACATCTTAGGAAACCATGCCAATCTTGGTAAGTGACTAGAGAAGGGACCAAAAGACATATTTGCCATTGGCTCCCAAAATGACCAAAATGTCCATGTTAAACCCATAGCAACATTAAGACCATTTTAACCTTAACTCATTCCACTAAAGAGTTATGGTTGAACTCCAAGGACAAATATATAATATAATAAGCTCGTCATAAAATGACGGTTGTCTTCGACCTACTAAGTGTAATGACCTGAATGCCCCTCTATGTAACATCCATAATCGAGTCAGGCTATCACATGTACTATCAACCTTCCCGATTACATCTAAACCTTAGAACTTCATATCCTTAACATAATCATCATCCGGATATCATTCTCTTGGTCTAGGGAGCGACCCACAAGTTCAATATCCATATGGAACATCCATATACTAAGATCTTAGATTTTGATGATTAATCGGATAATTCTAAGGGGACGATCATTCCATCATTAGATGGCATAGATTCTTTATTGCATCTGCACATCCCAACTGATCAAGTTCGAGTACCCAAAACACAGAGCTGTTGACCCATGAAAAGAATCTCACCCATAGTGAATTAAAGCACAAGAACTTGACTTCGTCAGTTCATCCACAAATGCTCAAGATTAAGAGCACTGGTCACTCAGTAGCATGAGGTGACTTGATCTCTCTCAGTGATAGTACTATTTTAGAGATCACACCTACCATGGTCCTGTTCAATGCATTGCATATGCACTAATGAGATAAATCCGGGAAAGTCCTCCCATGACTTAGGTAAGTCACCCTGAATACAGGAGAGTCTCTCATTATAACTTATACCAATCTATGTGTAGACCTATCTATGTGTAGACACTACACACCTAATTCATTTACTAGAAACAATGGGCCTTACACAACCATACATATATACATGTTTAAAGAGAAAAGAGTCATTCCATTAAATAACCAATAAATATCCAGTAACAAAAGATGAGAGTGCAGCTAGTGGGCTTTAGGGCATACACCAATCCCAACAAACTCCCACTTGCACTAAAGATCACTACTTCCTAACCTAACACCCATAGACTCAACATGAGAAGTAAAGACTTTCTCGGTAAGAGTCTTAGTGAATGGGTCAGCTAAGTTATTCGCCGAAGCAGTATGCTCCACCACTATTTCTCCATCCTGAATGAATTCCCGGATCAAGTGATACTTTCTCTGAATGTGCTTACCTTTCTTGTGATTCCTGGGCTCTTTGCACCGTGCTACAGCACCAGTGTTATCGTAGTACATGACAATCGATTTTTGCACACAGGAACAACTCCCAATTCCAATAGGAATTTTCTGAGCCATACTGCTTCCTTCGCAGCTTCTGATGCCGCCACATACTCTGCTTCCATGGTAGAATCAGCAGTACATGATTGCTTGACACTTCTCCATGATATAGCCCCTCCTGACAGAGTAAAGACGTATCCTGAAGTAGACTTTATGGCATCACTATCAGATTGGAAATCAGAGTCTGTATACGCCAATGGCATTAGATCATCTGCTCGAAAGGTTTGCATATAATCTTTCGTTCTCCGAAGATACTTGAATATATGCTTAACAGCTGTCCAATGCATAGGTACAGGGTTTGACTGATATCTGCTGACCATGCCAACGGCAAAGCAAATATCTGGTCTAGTACAAAACATAGCATACATGAGGCTTCCAACAGCGGATGCATATGGAACTTTCCTCGTGCTCTCTATCTCTTCAGATGTCTTTGGACATTGATCTCGAGACAGTGGTACTCCATGTCTAGAAGGTAGCAATCCTTTCTTGGAGTCATGCATGTTAAACTTGACCAATATCTTCTCAATATATGAAGATTGGGATAAGGCTAACATCTTATTCTTGCGATCATGCAAAAGCTTGATCCCTAAGATATAGCTGGCCTCACCCAAATCCTTCATCTGAAATTGAGAGGATAACCAAACCTTTGTGGATGACAATAAACCTACATCATTTCCTATGAGTAATATGTCATCTACATACAGAACCAAAAATGCAACTGCTTTTCCACTTCCTTTCTTATACATGGTTCATCAATGTTTTGATCAAAGCAAAAAGATTTGACTGCCTGATTAAACTTGATGTTCCATGCTCTAGATGCTTGCTTAAGTCCATAAATGGACTTCTTAAGTTTACAAACCATGTTATCTTGGCCACTAGCAACGAAGCCCTCTGGTTGCATCATGTAGATGCATTCGTCAAGACTTCCATTAAGAAAAGTTGTCTTGACATCCATTTGCCATATCTCGTAGTCATAATGACATGCGATGGCCAAGAGAATCCTTATGGACTTAAGCATAGCCACTGGTGAAAAGGTTTCCTCATAATCGATACCCTCTTTCTGAGTATATCCTTTCGCCACCAGTCTTGATTTGAAGGATTCCACCTTCCCATCCACTCCTCTCTTCCTCTTGTAGATCCACTTGCACCCTATGGGTTTAATCCCTTCAGGTGCATCTACAAGTTCCCAGACTTGATTGGAATACAAAGAATCCATTTCAGATTTCATTGCTTGCTGCCACATGTCAGCATCTATATCCGTTACTGCTTCATCATAACTAGTAGGATCCTCAACCAGATCTTCAGAGTCTGTCTTAAAAGACACTCCTAGATATCTTTCTGGCTGTCTAGAAATTCTCCCACTACGACGAGGCTCCGGAGTGTTCAAAGAAATATCTTGTTCATCTACTATCTCAGGATCTGGTACAGATGTTATAGGAGATCCCGGATAATCTCCTCAAGGGTTTCTTTACAACTAAGCTCTTAGTGCATCATAAATCATCCTCCAAGTACCTAGCATGAGTGCTGATAAGCACTTTTTGCTCCTTTGGATGATAAAAGGTTCCACCTCTCATTCCCTTAGGATACCCAATGAAGTAGCACATTTCCGATCTGGGTTCCAGCTTGGTAGCTTTATCATTCAGTACAAAGGCTGGACAACCCCAAATGTGGATATGTCTTAAACTAGGTTTTCGACTTGTCCACATTTCTTGGGGTGTCCTAGGTACTGATCTAGAAGGTACCAGATTTAAAATGTATGCTGCTGCTTCTAGGGCATATCCCCAAAAATATATAGGTAGGGTTGCATGACTCATCATGGACCTTACCATATCACAAAGGGTACGGTTTCTTCTCTCTGCTACACCATTTTGCTGGGGTGTACCCGGTGCAGACAACTGAGACACAATCCCATATTGTGTGAGGTACTCCTTGAACTCACCCAGGAGGTACTCGCCACCTCGATCAGATCAAAGGGCTTTGATATGTTTCCCTAGTTGTAGCTCCGCCTCAGCCTTGAATTGCTTGAACTTATCAAACGCTTCAGACTTGCGTCGCATCAAGTATACATATCCGTACCTAGAGTAATCATCGGTGAAGGTGATGTAATACTCATACCCTCCTCGAGCCGGTTTGTTCATAGGACCACACACATCAGTGTGAATCAATTCTAACAACTCCTTTGACCTTAGTCCCTTTCCAGAGATTGACCTTTTGGTGATCTTTCCCTTGAGACAAGATTCGCACCGAGGAAAAGGTTCGAAATCTAATGAGCTAAAAGGCCCATCTTCTACCAACCTCTGAATCTATTTTAGGTTAATGTGACCCAAACGTAAGTGCCAAAGATATGTGTCATTGATTGAAGATACCTTCCTCTTAAGGGAAGTTGAGTTTTCTTGTTTTACATTATGCAGTGTGGGAGCAATAGGATATATATAAAATAAGTTGTCATGTATTCTACCGGAACATATAATATTTCCATCTCTACTGATATCAATACCAGAATGGAAAGAAACTGAATAATTAAATTCAATTAATCTGGAAACTGAAATTAAATTCTTCCTCATGTCCAGAACATAGAAAACATTATTTAAAACTAATATCCTATTACATGAAAAATGTAAGGTAACAACTCCTACTGCAACTGCCCAAACTTTAGCTCCAGTTCTGACTCTAAAGGCAAACTCTCCTTTCTCAATTCTCTGCATTATCTGAAACCCCTGCAATGAATTGCAGATATGATTAGTGGCTCCTGAGTCTACTATCCATGAGTCAGTAGAATCAACCACTAGACAAGTTTCAATGTAGTATGAAAAAGATGTACCTTTCTTGACTGAGGCCAGGAACTTGGGACAATCTTTCTTCCAATGACCTTTGAGGCCACACTTGAAGCATTTCCCTTTGGGCTTTCCATCTGTACCCTTGTCCTTCTTATTACCAGTGTTGTCCTTTTTCTGCCCTTTTCCCTTATTCTGCTTCTTCTTGGACTTCTTCCCTTTCGGGTTCAGTTTAGAGGAAGACTGGAAAAAAATGAGCTTGGGCTTTGGGCTTCATGATGGCCTCTGCCGCCTGGAGTTCTTTCATTAACTCAGGTAGAGTCATGTCCATCTTGCTCATATTGAAATTGAGCTTGAACTGATTGAAAGAATCCGGCAAAGTTTCGAGAATCATGTCAGTCTGACTCCCTGCATCAATCTCAGCCCCTAGAATCTCAGCTTCATTGAAACAATCCATCAGCTTGAGCATATGCTCTCTAACAGGTGTTCCCTCAGCCATCCTAGCATTCATGATGGTCCTCATAGCAGCTTGCCTAGCTGGCCTGCTCTTGTCTACGAACATCTCAGACAAGGACATCATGATTTCATAGGCTGTGTCCATTTGCTCGTGCTGTGTTTGCAACACGTTGGACATGGAAGTGAGCATGTAGCATTTAGCCATGCTGTTCGCTTTCTTCCATTTCCTCTCAGCCTCTAACTGGTCATCAGTAGAATTAGCATCAATATCTGGACAGGTTTCCACCAAGACATACTTGTACTCCTCAGCTGTGAGTGCTATGTCAAGATTTCTTTTCCAATCTACGTAGTTAGGGCCAGTCAGTTTGTTCTCATGAAGAATGCACATCAGCGGACTAAAAGAATCTTTACCCATCTTTTTCTGGATATAAAACGGTTTATAATTAGACATGCAGTATATATGTAATATCCATATGGTGCTTGTTACAAAAGGAAAAACAAAGCACAAAACTTTTTACATTATTCAACCCCAATCATAATGTATCAGTGTTTCAACCTCCTCATAGACCCTCCATCGAAGGGATGGCCGAGCCTATAGTCATGTTGAATTAAGGCATACTTATTTGGATTATCACTGTCTGGATACATATCCAGTGGTAGTCCAATCATTGATTGGTTTGGCCTCATATGACAAATAACCTTTAACTCCTTGGGAGAGGTCATTACCGTCTTATGTCAAGTGTATAACCATCTCTTATGAAATTTTCCAGAATGTCTATGATTAAGTCTTCCGAAGGGAAGAGACTTTTATCCATCCTAGAAGTGACCTTTAGTAAAGAGCTCCACCGAAGGGATGGCCGCTCCCACCAACACTTCATTGACATTCTATAGAAGTGATCTTTAGTAAAGAACTCCATCGAAGGGATGGCCGCTCCTACTAACACCTCATTACGAATATTCACGTTAGTTCACCCATTAACCCATCAAAGCGGTCTTTAGTAAAGAACTCCACTGAAGGGATGGCCGCTCCTACTAACACCTTAATGAGATAACATGAACCGAGAATGGAAGGCCGTGGGGTCTTTCCAAAACCCCTCTCCCACTTGATTATTTATCACTAGGGTTTATACTTTTTGACCTTTACATTGTTTTACTCAAAAGCTCTTTTTAAATCTAGCAAACTTGGTTAATTAAATTTATGACTTAAGTCATCTTAAAAATAAATAACCTTTGCTTTAAAACATTTGAGCAAATTCCTTCAAAGAATCAAAGACCTATCTTGGGTTATGAAAACCCATAGGTAGCATCTAATTAGATTTTAGTTTAGCCTTCTTTGGAAACCAAGGGTACCAAGATAAACTAAACCCTATCCAATTTTAAACCTTAGACATATAAAAGGTGCTGGTCTAAGTTCCGTTTAAAACAATTTGCCAAACTAAAAACAATCTAATACAAAAAGATGCCAATTTTAGAACCTAATGGTGGCCATGTTTCTAGGTGACAATTATAGAAATTATATAAAGCATTCATCCATGCATTCCATATATAAAAGCAAATAAAAGTATGCAATCCTTGATGGCTCCCTGCTCTTCGGACTTCCAATCCTTATCGAACTAGGACATCAAGAATAGATCTCATCTTTCACCAAGAAGTCTTGTCTCCTCCACCACTAAGGAATCCGGTTACTTGCAACCTTTCTTGAAACTTTCTTCTTCTTGCTTGTTCCAATAAATTAAATTGATACAAGCGAACCCATAAAAAACAAAACCCCAAATTACATTGGAGATACCTATGCTGTTCAAGAAAGCTTACATCAAGACTAGTTGGAATAAAAGTAAAGAAAGAATTACAACTTCCTATGATTGCTAACCGCGCAATCGTACACTTTCCAACTATTGAAAAAACATGCAAATCCACATAACAATCATGCGAACCATCAAGGATGTAATACATGGCTGCAAACAAAGAGGTTAGTGTTGGACGTCCAAGGGGAATGCTTCAAGTGTGGCCTCAAAGGTCATTGGAAGAAAGATTGTCCCAAGTTCCTGGCCTCAGTCAAGAAAGGTACATCTTTTTCATACTACATTGAAACTTGTCTAGTGGTTGATTCTACTGACTCATGGATAGTAGACTCAGGAGCCACTAATCATATCTGCAATTTATTGCAGGGGTTTCAGATAATGTAGATCCCTCATTTTCACCATTCAGTCAACTCTCTACCTAGCAGCTAGCCGCAGCTGGCTAGGTCGGCTAGCCGCCAACTGACTGCTTCTCTCCAAACAAGTAATCTCCACATTATGGAATTGTGACCGACCTTTGGGTCGGTGACCTGTCAGTCACCTTGCGGTTAGTCGTCGGCTGACCGCCGACCCTCTTGTAAAAATGTTAGCTTCTAGAATTGTGACCGACGTGAGGTCGGTCACTTGGAGGCTAGCCGCCAACTGACCATCGCCCTGCGAAAACATGCATTTCAGGTGCAGTTTCTTCATTTTTCTTCTCATTTCACTTCCCTTCATTGCTTGGCAAACCCCTGCACATCCAAAGCCTACATGCTCTCTAAGAGAAAACAATTCCCAGCCATTTCCATCATAACTTCTCCATTCACCACCACATCACCATATCAAACTCAAAACAAATCAGATTTCAAGACGAGTAGAGAAATTCCAATCCAAAATAGTAGGCGACACTTTGGAGAGTAATAGAAATGACATGCATGTAAACATGGAAGCCAAATACTATGCTTAATTGGACATAGATTGAAAACTTATAGACATAAACAATGCACTTTGAAAGCAACATTGCACCAATTATCACACATGCATAAAAAACCTAGATTAATCACTTGCCTTAGCCCAATGTGCAATTCAAGTTCTCCTCAAAGTTCCCCCTCAAGAGCTGAACCAAAATCTACAAAAATCTCAAGAGAAACACCTAAAAAACCCATAAAATTTGGAAGGACTAAGACCCATTTTGAAATGGTTTTGCATGTATGAAAACTGGACTCCTTAGGAGCCATAAGGACCCATGCTAAGAGATGGAGAGAAGCTCTTACTTGGAAATGTCCAAACAAGGAAGAAACAGTTGGAGGGGAGGTGAAATTCTGCAGGATTTTTGCACAAAAGATACTCAGCTGAAGCTTGGAGGAAGAGGAATGAAATGGTGAAGTTAGATTTTCATTTTGAAGTCAAGAGATGGGGCATGCAAGAGGAAGAAGATCGAGAGAAAGAGAAGCTCTCCACTAGCTCTGAGTTTCTGGAGCTCGAAATGGTTTGAGTGAGGGTGAGGGTAGAGATGTCAAGTGGGCCGTGCCGGCCGGCCCGGTCAACGGCACGGCCCACTGGGCACGGCCCGTGACGCGGCATGTGCTGGGCTGAGCCTTGTTGGCCCATTGGCCAGTTTGGCACGGCCCGCCTAGAAAACGGGCCGACCCCTACAGCCCGCCAGGATCGGCCTGCGTGGCCCGCCAACCCGTCAGGCCCGTCCAACAGCCAAAAAACGGCTATATTTTGAAAAAAGTTCATTTTACCCCCCAACAGCTATAAAACGGTCATATAATGGGTATTTTGTGTCATTTTTCATTATACTAAATCTATAAATACCCCAACCCTCACATTCTCATTCCTCACGAATTTACACTCATTTCTCACCAATTTACACAACTCTCTCTTAAACCATTCAACTTTTTCACTCTCTCTAAGAAGTTTTTGGAGGGCCAAAGATCAAGTCATAAAAGACAAGATCAAAGGGGCCATCAAAGATTTAAAGGTATTTATATTCTTTAGATTTGAGATTCCATATATATAAGTTTATATTATATTATATTAACTCTCATTTTCTCCCATGTTAGCCTATTACTGTTATTATTTATAAATTTTTTTTTTTTTGAAATACGGCTAGAAGATTTCCCATAGAATCTTCTTCCGTTAATTTAGAGGTAGAAGAAAATTTTATTGACTTACAAGATGAAGTAGGTGATTTACCACCCCCCCTTTCCTCAGACTCAGAGTTCCCATAAACCAAACAAGAGGAGTAGAACTATGGTAATTCGGGATATATGTACAATGTATGATGTTATTGAAAATGGAAAGAATGTTTAAAAGGCAAAATGTAAATTGTGTGGTAAGATTTATAGTGCCCTATCAAAAGGGGGTACCGGCCATTTGACAAGACATAGGAAAACATGTTTAGCCTTACATAAGCCAGAGGAGGCAGGGACAGGGAGGCCTAGTTCACAGACCCAAATTCCTACTACTGGTGGTGGTAGTAGTAGTAGCAGTTTGGGTCTTTTTTCTTTTAATGCACAAAGTGCTAGACAAGGTCTTGTTAAAATGATTGTTTTATCCGAATTACCATTTGCTTTTGTTGAAAATGAGTTTTTTGAACAATGGGTCCAGCAGTACTGTCAACCCCAATTCACAGTATTTCAAGAAATATAGCCAGAAATGATGCTATTAGACTCTGGCAGGAAGAGAAAACAAATATAAAAAATTATCATGCAGAAATTTCTGGAAGAAAAGCCATAACCACAGATATGTGGACTTCTAAAGGGGTGATAGTTATCTTTGTATTACTGCACATAATATAGATGCGAAGTGGATTATGAATAAACGTATACTTAGTTTTAGCTGTCTTGAATGGTCACACAATGGAACTAGAATAAGTACATTAATTTTGGAAAAACTAGATGAATATAATATTAAAGAAAAATTTTTTGTAACTTTAGATAATGCCAGTAATAATACAGTGGCTATTGAATTAATGAGCATGCAGATGCCACTCACAACTTTGATAGATTGTTCTATCTTTCGAAATAGACGTGTACGTCACATCTTAAATCTTATTGCAAAGGTTGGTTTAAAGCATATTATAAGTTACACAGATGCTATTAAAGACATTGCTAGATTTATTTTCTGCTCTGCACAAATAAGACAATTGTATGCCCAAATATGTACGAGGCATGGCGTATCAGCTATTAAAATGCATAAAGAGGTAGAACATAGATGGAGTTCTATGTATGATTTGTTAAACAAGGCACTTTATCGGAAAACTATTTTGAATGATTTTTGTTCTTTTCATGCACAAGATTTGATGATTAGTGATGAACATTAGGAGTTATGAGCCCATATAAGAGATTTATTAGAACCTTTTTTATACTTCAACATTATTTTTTTCCGGGATATATTATCCCACATCTAATGAAGCTTTAATGAAGCTTTTAAAATTACTTTATAATTCAGTAGATTTAGAAATCATTTTTTACTGGGTAGCACTATTAGAGACATGGAAGAAAATTTTAATAAATATTGGAAGGAGGCTCCAATGACATTTTCTTTAACTGTTGTATTTGATCCTAGGTTAAAATTAAGTGGTGTACAGTTTTTTATTGATGGAATAAATAAAAATATGAATTATGTAGATTAAAATATTTTTTTGAAATATAAGGGCAAATTTACAAGCACTTTTTCAATTTTATTGTGAGCAAATGGGTACAGCTGGGCTTAGTATGGGCAATTCAAAAGTCCAGTAAACAGGTGTTGGTGAGTGGGATGTGTGGTATTCTTCTCTGTCCACGGGCCTGGCATCCAGCTCAAGCTTAAGTAACACTGTGACGGAGTTATCATCGTATCTTGACAACGGTGTAATATGGGTGCATGATGCATCTAGCTAGTTTTGACCTTTTAGCCTGGTGGAAGCAACAAGAAAGCATTTATCCGGTGTTGGCAGCCATAGCTCGTGATCTATTGACTATTCCTCTATCCTCTGTAGCATCAGAACATGCTTTTAGTGCAGGTGGACGTGTAGTAGATGACAGAAAAACAAATCTAACTGAAGAAACGGTGGAGTGTTGTGTTTGCCTACGAGACTGGTATTTGGCAGATAAGAGGAAACAAGAGTTGACATCATCAATGGAAGATTTTGATCCAGCAGAATACATTTGTGGACTACAAATTTGATTTTTTACTTTTCCTTCATTGTAATTTATATGTATTTCATTCTTTTTTTTTCTAAAAAGATTGTAAGGTTTTGAAGGTAATCTTATTCAAAAACCTTCAAGAAGTTAAGATCCAAATGGTTCTCTCTTCTCAGTGGAGTAGGTCGAGTTTGACCGAACTGCTTAAATATCTTTGTTACTCTCCCCGCTTGGGTTCTAATTTTTATTTTTAATACTGATAAGAAAAAGAAAATTCATATATAGCACTTAAGTAATATGTGAGTAAATATTACTAAATTATTTTGAACCACTCAATCATTTGTTAAATGTTTCTATAAGCTTGAACTACTTTACGTATATATTAATTAAACTATTTAGAAAAAGTAATTATTGAAAAACAAATATGTCTATTGACCGAAAATTAAATTCAAACCTATGTTGAAACGTAACTCTATCAGAAAAAAAAAAGAAAAGAAAATGGAGGCACGCCTGGCCCGCTCTAGCCCGCCCCATTGCGGGCCGTGCCATGCCGGCCCACTAGATGGGGTGGGCCGTGCCAGCCCGGCCCGTGGCACGGGCGGGCCAGAATTTAAGTGGCCGGCACGGCCCGTTTGACTTGTCTAGGTGAGGGAGAGAAAGGGTTGATTTGAGTTGAGTTAAGTTGGTTGCGGGCTCAAATTGATTCAAAACTTAAAGTGGCTAGAAACCCCTCATGCGGGCTCCAGATGAGTTTTACGAAGAAGGAAGAAATGTTTCTTGGAAAATCTAGTTTCCAAAAAGTATAGGTTTCGTATGACTAGGAGATTTCGAAAAATCGTGTACAAATTTGAGTGTGAAAGGACCGTTTTATCCTTTTTGGCTAAAAATCGGGTTTCTGACCTCAAACACGGATGGAATAGATACGAAAGTTGTGAATAATAACAAAATCTTTCAAAAGGAAAATAAATCATAATTAATTAAAAATCAAGAATCATCCCCCATGCTTACACGTATAACCCAATGCACCCCTGAGCGTGTTAGACTGAATTCAAATGCTCTTAAAATTTCTCAATTCATGCTATGACTAGGACTAATTCAGACCACGCTCTAATCTAATGACGGCTAATCCCACGTAAGCCTAAGTGCCCACTTAATTAACATTAATTGTGATAATTTGGGTCAGGGTCTTACATACTTGAAGGAGACTCCTTGTGGATGATTGAGGCACTTAACTCACTTAACTCCTCTCCTCCTAACCTTTCGAGACAAGGCCCTTTGTTCGATGATATCAAAGCTCTTTTGCAGCATTTCAAATGCTATGGAGTAGTTTTGTAGGAAGGGATGGCAATGCAGTAGCTCACAAGTTAGCTAGGCATGCCTAGTTTGTTGATGACATGGAGGTTTGGTGGTATTTTACGCATGATCTGATTGTGTGGAATGTAATTGTGGATTCTATGTGTTATTCTTAATAATATTCTCTCAAAGTCTTTTCATAAAAAAAATTAAAAAAAAAATTGATCAACTATCTTTCTTGGTTCTTTAGTCTTCTAAGCTTGTAAAAAGTAGGATCATGTCCTTGAGCTACTTCAAGAATTTGTGGCACATGGGGCAACTTAGAGAAAGTGATCGTTTGGCTTAAGATTCCACACTGACACCAAGACCCTAGGTTAGAGTTTGTGTGAAAAGTGTCAAGGCGCAATAATAGGTCTCGTAGAGGCTATTACAAGAAGATGCACCTCAGAGGGGTCAATATCCATCACAAAATATCATTAAACTTCTCAATTGCCATCCAATCTCTATAATGCTCATTTAAATAAAAAATAAAATAAAATAAAACTTGGGGGCTAAGACTCCAAGTCAAAGTAGGAAACTTAAGTAAATTAGAAACTATATATATCAATTACAACTTAGAAAACTGATAATAATTCAAATAGGAGAAATAAGAAATAAATTCCTAAACCTTCTTGGGCACCACAGAAGGGCTATGGGTCTGTCTTGCATCTACTCTCCCCCGATTTGGAGAGAACTCGATCTTGGGTTCTGTAAATATCATCTTAGGTTGAAGATTTGCCGTTTGAACTTCTAATGTGTTGGTTGATCTAAATTTTATGTGCATGGATTAACATATAGCTTCTTTTGATGGTCATATTCCGACCGGATGGATGCGCGATCAAGAGAATTGATGCTTCAATTGTGGGATTTGCATTATCAAATTGCAAACCTTGACTACCCATTCCTTGCCTCTAGAGATGAAGTGAATATGAGGGACTTCAATGGATATATTTTCTTGTGAAAGCACTAAAGTAGTTGATTTGTTTTCCAATATTTCAAATGGCTTTTCTGGAATCGACATTGCAATTAGATCGATTGGTTGATCAATCTTGTTTTTAACTTTTTCTAAGTTTTCAATGTTTGCTTGTCCTTCTTCCTTTGTCTTTAATGTTGTCTCATTTGGTTTTGCCATAAAGTATTCCGGTCTTTGATCTTACTTTGCAATGTCATCTTTGATGTCTTCTATTATGGGTTTCAATTTACCATCATATTGAGGAATCACGAGATTTATCCCCAAATCTCAATTAACATTGTGCATCATTTGATTTCGTTGATTTTTAACCATCATCTTGATAATCATACTTGTAAGTGCAGAAATAGTAACTCACAAGATTATGGGGTGCCTGCAGAAAGGACTTATCCAAACATATGATGACAGTCGACTGCCTCAAAGTCTGAAAGGGGAAGAACAAACGGTCAGAGGACCCTGGCCTGAGTGGCGCAAGGCTCTCCGATGCCTATGTTAGTGTATGAACTGAACAAAGGAAGGAGAGGAAGAGGAGAGGCAGAGTAAGAGCCCTAGTGAGTGTGTATTGCGTACCTTTGTTATGGAATGTTGTCCTATTTATAGAGGACTTTACCTGATATCTTGGAGTGGGCCCCTAGATTTGATAGGGATGTTCTCATTAGCCCATAAAGTAATAAATACGGGTCCATCACAGCCCACAAAGCATTTATTGCCAGTCCGATCAGCCCACAATGCATTAAATGCATGTCATGTTGGGACTGATCGTGTCGCCCGCCTTTGATGGTAGAGGTCCCATCGGTCCATCGTTAGGCTCTGCCCAGATTTGACTACAGCCACTGGATGCCGCCTTGTCAGCGATCTGGCGAAGATTGTGGACGGCTAGGGTGGCTCATTTGTCGCACTGGCTTGTGCCCATGCCCTGTCACGTGTCCGATGACGTGGCGGGCATGGGAGCAAGACCAGGGTTTTTCTTCATTTCGGCATCCGCCCCGGCTTCTTCGGCCGGGGTCAGGCGTACTGCCGAGGTGAACCTAGGTTGCTGAGGCCAACATGGTTAGCCGAAGTCAGTCTAGTTTCGGCTAAGGCTCCTATCCCGGCGGCCAAGGTGTGTCTGAATGGCACGTGGGCATGCTAATTGACATCTTACAGCCGAGATCAGCATAATCTTAGTATTTTGAAAATCTCCCCACACAATTGCCCCCTAGCTTGTGACTTCTTAGGTGCCCTTGCCTTTAGAGGTCAGAAGCTAGAGAGTCCACCTGGAGATGTTCGATCATTGCTCGGCACCGCTTTGACTTCTGCGAGGCAATCAATGTCGTGTCCTGTTCACCCCGGGAAACGAATCGGGAGCTATACGTGTCGCTTCCTTACTGACTGTGTCGTCAAATTGATGAGGCAGGCGCGGATCGCGACGCTGTCTTTTCAAATTCTTAAATGGCGCCCAAGGAGGGCTTCCTTCCCTTATAAATAGGGTCGTCTTCCTCTGTTCCACTTTCTCCATCTTCTCTTCTGATTTTCTTTGCTCCCGCCTTTGATCCTTGATCTGGTCTTTGTCTTTCTTCTCAAGAACTTCCCATAGGCTCAGGCGAGGACGACCGCAAAGCGTGCCCAGGCTGATTCCTGTTCCTGACTCGCCCTTCTTTTCCATTAAGTGACTTCGTGCCCCTGTCTTTTAAGGGTTTTCCCCGTAGGGTTTTCCTTTTCACCTTTTTCTTCTAGGCTGTAGAAATGGCTAGTCCTAGGTTTCAGTTAGAGACACCTGAGGGTATGGCTAGGTTTAGGGGGGCGTATAATATTCCGGAGGGGGTCCGCCTCAGGCCAACGACTCCCTGCGACCATGTTCTACGCTGCTGGTCCAGCGGCTGGATGCCGTTCCCCTTGATCTCTATGATCGAGGGCGGGGTTAGATTTCCCCTACATCCCCTGCTTAGGGCCTGCCTTAGCACCTGGTCTATTGTCCCTTGCCAGTTGATGCCCAACGGCTACAAAGTTATCATGGGCACGGCGAAATTAAACGAGATTCTGGGGATCAACCTTGTTGTCCACGACATTGAGGATGTGTACGACATCTATAAGGTCGGGGGAGACAACTTACTATATCCGAGTGAAGCAGCTCCGAAAGGGCTTCGTCCTGGCCTTAGAGGATTCGGGTAAGAATGCCGAAGATGACATTTTCTGCATTTCGGGGGAATGGGAGTTCGGCGCCGGTGAGGACAGGACGCTCAGGGTTCCTCGCCATCTCGGTGCTATCCCAAGTAAATATCGCCCCTCCAGTTTGCTTATTTTGTCTAACCTTTGAATTGCCGAACTGACATCCTTTCTTTCTTGTGCAGAGTTGAGAGAGAGGCAGCGCCGAGCGGCGAGTGACGGTGGGAAGAAGAACGTCGCCGACCACAAAAAGGTCGAAAAGTACGCCGGGCATGATTATAGGTCAGCCTGGAAGCTGTTAGGCTACACGCCGAGGTACCGTGGCCATTACAAGAGGGTCGGAGCAGCGCCGGAGGACGAGTTGCAGTCTGATTTCCCCTCCGTTACCTTGTCCGTGCACGGGGGTATCCCTCTGACTAATCCGGTTGCTAGCCGAGCTGCATCTGGTGCCGAAGTGTCTGCATCTACCAGCTCAGGGCCTTCAAGTTTAAGGGAGGCTGTGGAGGCTTACACATCCGACCAAGAAGAGAGGATGGAAGGCAACTCGCGCATGCCAGGAACCAAGGATCTTGCAGCCAAGTTCAGGCCGGGTCTTCATCTTCCGCAACACCTTCTTCTGCTAGTACCCACGTGGCTTCGTGCTCGGGAGGTGTTGATGTTTCTTCCGCCCTCGTCATTACACCGAGTGAGGGAGCATGAAGACGCTCTCCGGATCGTACGAGGGACGGGTCTCCGCCCAGAAAGAAGTCTAAGGTGGGGGAGAAAGACTCGGGGCCGAGCAGGCCATTAAAGGCAAGACGCCTGCGCGTGCTCCTGGAGGTAAGGCTCCGCCTGAAAAGAGTGCGCCAGCAAGCAGGGCTGCTGCCGAGACGGTTCGCGATCTCAGCGCCCCTTCAGGGCAAGGGTCCGGATCGGCCTCCGGACCTCGCGCTGCCCCGGCAACATGGTGGCCGAGGTTGGAGACTCAGCCCGGGAGGCCCTTAAATGTGGAGGATCGGGTATTGGGGAGCCCTCTCATCATCAGGGCTCTTGCAAAAGCCTGTGCCCTTCCGCGTGACATGGAGCAGCACGCGAAGTTCGACAACGAGAATCTGCTGGCCTCAGCGATCGGGGCTGCTCTCCTTGTAAGTATTCTTGATGCACTTCTGACGTACTTTATTCCGGCTGCCCCCATCTGATTCATTTTCTTTTGCAAAATGTGTAGAGGCTTCGGTTGGTAGTGGAAAGGAGTGACAAAAATGTCTCCAGAGTTTCCCAACTGGAGTCTGAGAGGGAGAAGCTGAGGAAGGAGCTGGCGGACTTGAAGAAGAGCAACGCCGAGATGAATGCACAGCTGGAGGTGGCACTGGTCAGCATCACCGATCTCACATCGACGACTCACCAGCTGAGGGGTGAGATATGGGTGGAGACGAAAAGGTTGGCCGAGCTGGAGACCGAGCTGGCAAAACTAAAGGTAGAGTCGGCGGCAGAATCAACGAGCCAGAATGCCGAAGTGCTCGCTAATCGTGCCGAAGTGGAGAGGTTGCAAAAGAAAAATGCCGAACTGACAGCTCAGCATGCCGAAGTGGAGCGGCTGTAGAAGGAGAATTCTGACCTCAAGTCCTCACTACAGGCCGAAGCCCAAGCCGCCTTTCAGAAGGGAGTGGACCAGGCCACGGAGGAATATGAAAGGCAGGTGGAGGAGATAACCTCCATTTTGTTCGAGGAGGGCTGTCGGGCCGTGCTAAAGGAGGCGGGGGTTCCTGAAGATCACCCGGTCTATCAGAACCTGCCGAAGTACTCTGGCCGGAACCCGAACTGAGTCCTGCTCCACTGACTGAGAGTGCCCAGGTCGAAGCTCCTGCTGCTGACCCTCTCTTAGACGGTGCTCCATCTATTCCTCCAGCGGGCGACGCTCCGTCTGCCCCACCTGTGAGTGATGCTCCATCTGCCCCTCCTTCAAGTGATGCTCCAGAGATGGTCATGGGTGCTGCCGAGACCGTCGGTCCTTCGGAAAAGTAATGAGGGCGCTGACCGAGTCGCCGAAGTTCTTACAGCTTTTTGGACATTGTACTTTCTACTTTTAATTTATAATCTTTCTATCCTTTGGAGATGTAAAATGAACTTGTAATCTTTTGCCTTATGAATGAAAAACCAAGTTGATTCATTCGAACTTTCTTCTATCTTCTTTTTGAGTTTGGCTTCTTTGTGTTTGAGTCCGGCTGAACGCTGTGACGCGAGAGTTCTGAGTTGGAAAGAGGATACCTAGCGGCTTTCATGGTTATCTGCCCTGATATTCCGCATTCTGAGGCTCATAAATAGCAATAAGTACAGCGGTAAGGCCGATGCGGAAAACGAGCAGATGGCTCCACTTGTCGCCATCGGATCCGTCAGTCAATTCATAGGGAACGTTTGCTCCACGCAAGCTATGGGAGACCACGCGAGGTATGGGAGACCTCGCCTCATAAATTTCTTTGAGTACTGAGCCCTCCTTCCCCCTATAAATAAGAGGGGTAAGTCTGCTGCCATGGGAGAGTAAAGAAACCTGAACCAGTGGCCCTTCTTATTTTTCATAGTGATGAGGACCCGTCCGCCTCTGCCAGACATTCTGGCAGTTACATTCTTTAGTAGTTTAGAATCTTTGTTCTGAACGAACCCTCTGCGACTGAAGGCAGCTTCCTCCGGGAGGGGTGTCCCTGGCGGTCGTGGTCTGCGCGCTCTATGAATCTGAATGCCATGGACCACGCGCTCTCTGAACGCGGGTCCACGACCAACTCCCTCCTATGCGGCTGTGAGGAGATCAACTCCTGTCGTTGTGGTTGGGAGTTGGTTGCAGACTTGATCCTGTAAGGTCCTATGTGGGATCCTGCAGGGTCTTGTGTGGCATTCAGGACCAGATCAAGAAGCCTCTGGGCTAAGGATCAATGAAGATCAGAGTCTCCAAGCTGAGGACCAGTCAAGATCAGTCTTCAAGCTTCCTTTCCTTTTCTGTTTTTAGAGGACTGCGAGCCTCCTTACTGTATTTTGCTTTTCTTTTCTGCAACCCATGTAATGAGGTTATTACATTTAATGAAAATGAAGTTTTTAATCCAAATGGACAGTGTCTCCTGTATCTCTGCATCTTTCGGCTTTTTTCTGCACTTTACTGCTTTTTTCTGCATTTTTGTGTTGCTTTTCTGCACTTCTGTGCTTGCACTGCTTCGTCCTTTAAAGACAGCTATTGGCCGAGATAAGCCCAGAATCTCGAGGATCTTGGCTGTGCGAGCCTTGGTCCGGGATCGATCTTGGGGGGTGTATGAACCCAGAGTTTTGGGAGCGACTGGGTGTATGAACCCTAAGTCAGTCCCTGGGTACTTGAACCCAAAGTTTAGGTAAGACTGGGTGTATGAACCCGAGGTCAGTCCCAGGGTATATGAACCCAGTGTTTTAGGAGCAACTGGGTGTATGAACCCTAAGTCAGTCCTTGGGTGCGTGAACCCAACGTTTAGGGAAGACTGGGTGTATGAACCCGAGGTCAGTCCCAGGGTATATGAACCTAGAGTTTTAGGAGCAACTGAGGGTATGAACCCTAAGTCAGTCCTTGGGTGCGTGAACCCAAAGTTTAGGGAAGACTGGGTGTATAAACCCGAGGTCAGTCCCAGGGCGTATGAACCCAGAGTTTTAGGAGCGACTGGGTGTATGAACCCTAAGTCAGTCCTTGGGTGTGTGAACCCAAAGTTTAAGGAAAACTAGGTGCATGAACCCAGAGGTCAATCCCAGGGTGTATGAACCCAAAGCTGCCGAACTCAGATAAGGTGGCACAGATTGATGAAAGGGCGAAGTCTGCTTTTATTGATCATGAGATTCTCAATACAACTTAGAAAAAAAACTTCTTTATGTGGGATGCATTCCATGGTCTCGGCAACTGCCTGCCTTCCAAGTCTTCGAGTTTGTAGGAAGATCGCCCTGCAACCGAAACCACCCTGAACGGGCCATGCCAGTTCGGGGCTAGTTTGCCTTCGTTTGGATCTCTGTCAGCACGTAGGGTCTTCTTCAGGACCAGTTCTCCTACTGAAAAACTCCTTTCCTTAACTTTTTCATTGTATCATATGGCTAGCCGTTGCTGGTAGTCGGCCAGTCATATGGCCGCTGCTTCTCGGCGCTCGTCGGCCAGGTCCAGCTCCATTGCCAGGTTCATCTCGTTTCGGCCTTGGTCGACAAGCTCTGTTCTCAGGTTAGGGAGGCCAATTTCCAAGGGAATGACCGCTTCCATCCCATAGGCCAGAGAGAAAGGTGTCGCCGAGGTGGAACGCCTCGGGCTTATCCTGTACGCCCATAATACGCTGGGGAGCTCCTCTACCCATCTTCCTTTCGCCCGGTCCAGTCGCTTTTTTAGGCCGTCAAGCAGTACTTTGTTAGAAATTTTGGCCTGACCATTGCTTTGTGGGTACGCCGGGGTGGAGTAGTGGTTCCTGATGCCATGCCTTTGGCAGAAGTCTCTGAAGAAGTTGGAGTCGACCTAAGTCCCATTGTCCGAGATCAGGGTCCTGGGGATTCCGAACCTTGTTATGATGTTCTTCCATACGAAATTCTTGGAGTCCCTCTCAGTGATGGAGGACAGCGGTTCAGCTTTCACCCACTTCGTGAAGTAATATGTGGCAACTATCAGCCATCTTGTTTTCCCTTGAGCCCGGTGGAGAGGTCCCACAATGTCCAGCCCAAATTGGGAAGAAGGGCCACGGACTAGAGAGGGGGCTCAGGTCCTGTGCTGGCTGATGAAGGGAATGGGAGAACTTCTGGCACTTCTCGCACTTCTTGGCGTATACCTGCGCGTCCTTCTGCATATACCGCCACCAGTAACCTTGGCTTATGGCTCGGTAGGCCAGCAACCGTCCTCTGATGTGACTTCCACAGATTCCTTCATGGATCTCATACAAAAAGTCGTCAACCTTGCTTGGATGGACGCATTGGAAGTAGGGACCTGTGAAGGATTTTCTGTAGAGCTTGCCTTCAGGGGATAGCCAGAATCGAGCTGCCTTGAGTCTGATCCGGTGAGCTTCATTCTTGTCTTTGGGGAGCTGATCGTCCTTGAGTTAAAAAATAATCAGGTCCATCCAACTTGGGCCGAGATCAAGGCACAAAACCTGCTGAGATGGATGGAGCTCTAAGCTTGATTTCGGTATCGACCCAACCTCAACGGTTCTTTTCTTTCCTGCTTCGACAGCAGAGGCCAGGTTTGCGAGCGCATCAGCGTGCGTGTTAGTATATCTGGAGATCTGTTTGACCTCGGCTGTCTGGAAATGAGCGAGCAGTTTCTTCACGAGGGCTAAGTAGGCTGCCATCCTGTCGTCCCGAGCTTGGTAGTCTCCAGTGAGCTGACTAGTTACCAGTTGTGAATCGCTGAAGACCACCAATTGCCGGGCTCCAAGGATTCGGGCGCTATTCAGCCCTGCAATCAGAGCTTCGTACTCAGCTTCATTGTTTGTTGCTTTGAAGTCCAAGGTCAAGGCTTATTCTATCACCAGTCCTTCTGGCGATTGGAGAACTATGCCCGCGCCATCTCTCTTGGAGGTAGACGGGCCGTCGACGAAGACTCTCCATGCCGAGTTAAGGACTTGGCTCTGAGAAAGTTGGTCGACCTCGGTGTCTCCATTCTCATACCCTATGCCCCCCAGTTCGGTGCCGAGCTAGGTCGAAGCCGAGCTCAGAGAAACGAACTCAACAATGAAGTCTACCAGAATCTGGGCTTTGATCGCAGTCCTGGGACGGTACTGGATGTCATACTGCCCCAATTTGACCGCCCACTTTAAGATTCTCCCTGAAAAGTCAGCTTTTTTGAAGATGGATCGGAGTGGATGCTCCGTAATAACCACAATCGTGTGGGATTGGAAATAGTGAGAGAGCTTGCCGGAGGCACTGACGAGTGCCAGCGCGAGCTTCTCAAGCAAAAGGTATCTGGTCTCGGCATCAAGGAGGATCTTGCTCGTATAGTAGATTGGTTTTTGTATTTCATCGTCCTCTCTGATGAGGACGGAGCTCACTATGTGATCTGAGACCGCTAGATACAGATAAAATGTCTCCCCCTGAGTTGGGGTAGAGAGCAAAGGTGGTGAAGATAGATAAGTTTTGAGTGCTTGCAATGCTTGGTCGCACTAAGGGGTCCATTGAAATTTTAAGTTTTTCCTTAGAAGCTGAAAGAAAGGCCGGCACTTATCTGATGATCTGCTAATGAAGTGGTTGAGTGCTGCGGCCATGCCAGTTAGCTTCTGGACCTCCTTGGCAGTAGCCGGGCTCTGGATTCCTAAGATCGCTATGATCTGGTTCGGGTTGTCCTCTATCCCCCTCCGCGTTACTAGACTTTCGAGGAATTTGCCAGAGGCGACGCCGAAAGCGCATTTGGAGGGGTTCAACTTGAGCTTGAATTCTCAGAGGATGCCGAAGACATGAGCCAGGTCCGCCAGGTGGTCGTGAGACTGCTTTGATTTGACAACCATGTCGTCAATATATACCTCAACAGTCTTGTCGAGCTGAGCCTAAAACATCTTCGTGACGAGACGCTGGTAGGTTGCCCCCGCGTTCTTCAACCCAAAGGGCATCACCTTGTAATAGTAAGTGCCACGGGGGGTTATGAATGCAGTCTTCTCCTCGTCCGGCCCAAACATCTAGATCTGGTGGTAGCCTCAATAAACATCGAGGAAGCTCATCCTATCGTGGCCAGCAGTGGCGTCGATTATCTGATCAATCTTTAGAAGTGGGAAGCTGTCCTTGGGGCAAGCTTTGTTGAGGTCGGTGAAATCTACGCATACCCTCCACTTGCCGGTTTTCTTCTTGACCACCACCGTATTGCCCAGCCAGACCGGGTACTGGACTTCCCTGATTGCATCTACCTCCAGCAACCTGTCGACCTTCTCGACCACGGCTTCTGTCTGCTGCAGTCCTGTTCTGCGGGCCTTCTGCACCATTGGCTTGTGGCTGGGATCTACGTTCAGCTTGTGGCACATCACCTCAAGGGTCGATCCCAGGCATTTCGCTCGGAGTCCAAGCGAAGACGTCTGTGTTCTGCATCAAGAATCTCGATAGCTCAGCTCTCTCGGGGTCGGGAAGCTGGCTGCCGAGCTGGAAGAATCTGTCTGGGTCGAGTGGATCGATCTTGACTTCGGCTAGGTCTTCGATGCTCTTCTTCTCAGGATCTCGGCCAATTTCGTCCAGCTCCCTTTCGAGCTCTGCCATATGCACTCGCTCTGGTTCCTTTTCCCCAGGGACTATGACCATCATACATTGCCTGGCCAGCTGTTGATCCCCGTCCACTGTATTCACTTCCATCTTGCATTCCTTGTCCTCAAGCAAGAACTTTAACTTCTGGTGGAAAGTGGAGGGAACTGCTTCCATTCTGTGGAGCCACGTCCTAACCATAATGGCATTGTAGGGGGAAAGGGCATCCACTACTAGGAAGTCGGTCATCACAGAGGCTCCGCCCACCTGGTCTCCAGAGTGATTCTTCCCTTAGGGTAGACCGGTTTGGCGCTGAACCCTATCAGAGGCGTACGGGCCTCTTTCAAATCAGCCTCCGAGAGTCCCATCTTCTTGAAGCATCCATAGTAAAGGATCTCGGATGAGCTTCCGGAGTCGATGAGGATTCTCTTCACTGTGAAGTCTTGCAGCTTCATCGTCAGGAGTAGGGGATCGTTATGGGGAAGTTACACTCCTTCGAGGTCCTTATCCGAAAACGAGATAGCTGGACGTTCGCGCCGTGCTCTCTTGGACGCTGGTCCGAGCTCAGCCCTCATCACCTCTTTCTCATGAGAGGCCTGCCTGGCCTCGGCACGAGCCTGAGCGCTGCACCTAGGTGAGGGAGAAGGCACTGAGGGCGCCAGATGGATGACATTCATGATCTTTTTTGATTCGTCGCTATCTGGGTCCTTGTCAGCGCTTTGATGAGTTTGGCCGTTGCCATCATCCCTTGTCTTGATGTAATCCTTCAGGTGGCCTTCCTTAGCGAGCTTCTCCAGGTGTGACTTCAAGATCCTGCATTCCTCAGTTTTATGCCCATTCTGCTTGTGGTAGGCGCAAAACCTGCTCTGGTCACGGGAGGAGGGGTCGCCCTGCATGGGCTGAGGCCAGCTGAAGAATGGCCTGTGCTTGATCTTATTCATGATCTAATGGATCGGCTCCTTGAAGATGGTATTCACAACTTGATAGGCATCGAGAGGAGGCCTGGGCTTCCTGCTGCCCCCAGACCTGGACGCTGGAGCTTTTGCCGAGGTCGAGACCCAGGCTTGTTTCGGCTCTTCTTTCTGAAGGGCTTCTTATCCTTCTTTTGGGGCCGTTCGCCCTTATCCTTGTGTCCTGTGCCGTGGCTTTCCCGGGCTCGAATATCATCCTCCTCCCGGGCTGTATAGCGCTTCACCCTGGACATCAAGGCTGGCATGGAGGTTACAGGGTCTCCGGCCAGGTCTTTCCTAAGCTCGTTTCCTGGCAACAGAGCATTCTAGAAAGCGAATACTGCCACCTCGTCTTTGGAGACTTCGATTTGGCTGTAGATCGCCCAGAATCGCTTAGCGAACTGGATAATGTTCTCGCCCTGCTTCATCTTTAGGGCCAGTATATCAGCATCGGTCTTGGGGACGACATTGTAGGCCTAAAACTTCTTCAAGAAGGAGAGTTGGAGCTGTCTCCAACTCGAGATAGACTTCTCTGGGAGGGTGCAGAATCACTTCAGTGGGAGGTCACCCAGATTGGAGGAGAAGAATTTACAGTTCAAGTGGCCCTCGTCCCCCCAGATAGACATCATCTTAGAGAAATGTCGAAGATGACCGGCGGGATCCGAGACTCCGTCGTAGAGGACGAATCGTGGAATGGAGAACTTCTTAGGTAGGGGGTCTCCTTGATCTCCCGCGTGAAGGGGGAAACCCCCAGATCGGCAGGGCCACAAATATCTTGCTGATCTCGGGCGAGTCCGGCCATCTCCAGATTATGCTGAACCGCCAGTTTAATGCGCCTGTCAAACCATTCCTGCTTGTCATCCTTCTCCGGTGACAACGTCTCCGACTTCCGCTTCGAGTGGCCTTGACTGTGATGGTGTGAGCTCGTCCGTCTCGGCCACGACGGCTTCGGCTATTACTTGAGCCTTCGTCATGGGCCTGACTGCGCTTTTCGTCCAGGTAAGTCCTCAAATCCTCATGGGAGGAAGGGATCGTCCTGCTCTGAACGGCCCTCCTTTCGCCTTGGCGTCCGGAAGGCTGCCTTAACGAGGCCGCTCCTACGGCTCTTAGCTTCAGTTAGAGCTGGCGGATCAACTTCTCCTGCTCCTAGATAAGAACGTTTTGAGCGGCGACATCCCCTCCGTCAGCAGAGTGTCATGGACGATGCGACCTGCTGACTGCTACGACTTTGTCCTTCTGGGGATGCTCCTGTCGCCGTTCGTCCCATCGGGGAGGCATAACTTCCTCACCCGGAGACGAATCCTCAACCTGCTCTGGGAATGGAACTGGGACGAAGAGGCGCGAGTCTAGGAGCTCTTCGCCTGCAGAAGAGCCAAGCCCCACCCCGGACCGCCTTTGAGGAGGGGCGTCTGCCGATGGGCCCCGTAGCTGGACCATCACTCTTGAAGACTCTCCGCCCTTCTTAGCTTTTGGAGGCATGGTATTTGGGAAGGTTAGGCTAATACTTCCCCGGCAACGGCGCCAATTGTAAGTGCAGAAATAATAACTCACAAGATTATGGGGTGCCTAAAAGGACTTATCCAAACATATGATGAGAGTCAGCTGCCTCAAATCCTGAAAGAGGAAGAACAAATGGTCAGAGGACCCTGGCCTGAGTGGCGCAAGGCTCTCCGATGCCTAAGTTAGTGTATGAACTGAACAAAGGAAGGAGAGGAAGAGGAAAGGCAGAGTAACAGCCCTAGTGAGTGTGTATTGCGTACCTTTGTTATGGAATGTTGTCCTATTTATAAAAGGACTATACCTGATATCTTGGAGTGGGCCCCTAGATTTGATAGGGATGTTCTCATTAGCCCATAAAGTAATAAATGCGGGTCCATCACAGCCCACAAAGCATTTATTGCCAGTCCGATCAGCCCACAATGCATTAAATGCATGTCATGTTGGGCCTGATCTGTTGACACCAAAAATGTCACTTTGCCTCTTCAAGATCCAAAGAGCTACATGAAGTCGCAACCTACCATAAATAGGCAATGCTACTTCCAAAAAATCAAATCTTGTTAGAATCAAACAAAAACTGCAAGATCCTTCAAGACAGCCAAAAGAGGAGTACACAAGAAGTTTCGGGCCATTTCAAAATCATTTGGCCTAACTTCGCTTCTCCGGCAGCTGAAAAGGAGCTCCCGACGGCGAAAGCATCGGAGACACCAAATCTTCGATCAGAGCCGATGGATGGTCTCAAAATACATCCAAAAGGCTCCATGCCAAGTTCCGAGTCAAACCGACAACGTTTGACCCTACATAAACCCTCGAACAGCTAAATCAAGCCTCTCGGCGGCGAGAACCACCGAGGCCATCACTCATCAGATAGAGCACATGGACGGCCTCAATATGCTTACAAAGGGCTACACGTTAAATTTCAGGTCATTTCGACAACATTTGACCATACTTTGACGCTCGGAAGCCAAATCAGGCCTCTCGGCGGCGAAGATCCCCGGGACCATGGTTTCCAAGACAGAGCCTATGGATCATCTTAAAATGACTCCAATAGGTTCCCTGTCAAAATTCAAGTCAATCAGACATCAGTTGACCGCACATCAAGCCGCGACATCTTCATCGCGACAAAAGCAAGTCTACTGGTGATAAGACCCCAAACGACTTCAAAACTCAAACAAAAGCCTATGCTTGGTCTTAATTATTGCTCAGGAGGCTTCACCTCAAATTTCAGGTCATTCTGACATCGTTTGTCCCAGTTTCAGCTTCTGACGAAAAATCGACAGCTCAGCGCGACAAAGTCTTCAGCTTTCTCAAAAAATTGGAAACTTTGCAAAATAAAATGCTAGGATTCTCATCAGGTTTTCTACAGGGAAATCAGGCCAATAAATGATAAAAAATGTCAAGGAAAAATACAGAAGAAAAAAAAGTCAAAAAACAGCAAAAACGGACTCAAAACGGGACAAAAGGGGGGAAACCCCCCCCCCCCAGGGTCGCAGACCGCTGCGACCCTGGGGCCCGGGATCGCCGGGAGGGCCCCGGAAACCCCGTTTTTCGCCGTTTTTTCGCGATTCGAAGCGTCCGGCCTCTGGTATTTTCCAATATACATACTTTTGAGACACCAAATCCTCTGACATCCGTCAAAAACACGGGTCAATCATCAAGAGTATCAAAATCAACATTGATCGCCAACCGGTCAACCAAAAAAAGTGTGCTTTCTACCCGACCGATCGAGAAATCGACAGGACAAATGGCACCGACCCGCCGTTGGCAACCAACACCTGAAGTTACATGGTCAGCCGATGTCGATCTACATGAAAATCCATCGATGATCATCGCCAGAAGAATCCCAAAAGACGCGGCACGGCCCGCGACTCTTCAACTGCTCGGCTACCACTTAATGCGATTAATTGACTAGCTTTATTACAGTCATTAATCCATTTCTTTGGACGGCCTAATCAGAAGCAAGCATCCGGGAGTTATAAGTCAAGAGATTCATGGCATTTAACCCATGAAACTCCTTCCATCATGGCGATTAAAGGCGATTAAGTGCCTTCAATCTCCTCCGGCCAATCAGAAGCCAAGAAAAAGGAGTTACAAAATAAAGGAATTAAATCCTGTAACTCCTCCCATTATGCGACTTAATGACAATGAAAGCCCATAAACCCTCCTAAATGGCTAGCAAAAAGCCTATAAATAGGAGAGCTCTCCAAGAAGAAAACAGCACAGATAGCAGAAAGAAAACACACAACAGACTGCAGAAAATCCGGAAACTCAGACAGAAAAAGGCATCAAAGAGAGAAAACTCTGCGGAAATCCTACACCGACCACCGCTACAAGGTGACAAAAGTCCCTTGGGGGGTTCCCCCCTTCCCCAAGGTCCTTGCCTTCTCCTTCTACCTCCAATGGCTTAGACGTGGCTTTTCAGCTCGTCTACTTAGTTTTTTATTGGACATAGGACCTCCTTTTAGTCTTTGTCTTCTAAAAAACCTAAGGTTATAGCCAAGCCAAGCGAATCAATAGCATCCTCTGTTCTCATCTGCATGGATGATGGCGAAGTCCACATATGGCTTGCGACCGTCAATCTGAACGGGTCCCCCACAATCTCCTGAGAAGTTAGATCCTCCTTTTCTTGCTTTTCATTGTAGTTTGTATTTTTTCAAAAGAGACAAAAATCATAACTCTTGTCTTTCATTATTGATAAGGATTGTAAATCGGCTATAAACGCAAATCGCTAACCAAAATCGGCTATAAATGCCAAAAAAAAATCGCCTTTCACGGCAAATCAAGAAAATGTCTCTTTTCTTAAATATATGTGCAATGGAAAACTTGAAAGAAGTTTATTTCCTTTTTTACTTGCGAAGGTTGATCTCCAGATCACCAATTGCAATTCCAAGTAAAATAGAATATCTGGCACAGCCACACAAAAGAAATGTTGATGCACGCCTCTGCCCCGCGGTTACGAAAGGGTCGTATCCAACGGACTCCCATGTCCGCCGACCTCGGTAGAACCGACCAGAGGCGCTGTCCATCAAGCTGGCACACCCGGTGGGACCAGTTCATTTGAGAACACGATGCTAGAAATAAAATATTTGCATATCATATCTATTGCTCTATGCTTATACTTCTTTTCTTGATTCCTTGGCTACTTTTTGATTGGTGGCCAATGTTGGATTCCGCACCTAAAAAAATGAGATGAGGATTTTTGGGAATTTCTAATTCTTTGAATTTATTTCCACTATTTCTCTTTTCAAAACAAAAAAAATCAGATTTTTCAGTTTGAATTCAAAATTGAGAAACCTTGATCCTTTCCTATCGTTCATTGCGCTTGCAAAAATGTTGAGCCCGTTCGACTAAGGTTTTGGGCCATTGTTTCTCTTCGATGAGTTCATTAAAGTTCTAAATATATATATAAAAACAAAAAAAAAGACATAGACCACTAAGGTTAAACCAACTGCGTTATTTGATCATGGTTGATTCAAGAAAAGCCTTGTCCAGAGTGTGGAGACAGCTTGACTGATCTAGGCAAGGGTCCTCCAAACGGGTTCATTATACCCTTACCTGGGGGCAATTCTATCAATCGAGATTTCATAAGACCGGGTTAGGAGGCCTATGTGTACTCTCTCGTCTTTTAAATAAATTTTTTTTTCAAAAATAAATTTTTAAAAATAAAAATTTTAAAATAAAAAATAAAAAATAAAAAAAATTTCAAAAAAAAATCTTAAAAAATTTTAAATAAAAAATAAATAAAAAAAAGATTTTTTTTAAAAAAAATCTTCAAAAAAAAAATAACTTCTGTCATTTTGGGTTTAGATTGGAGAAATCTTGGCCTTCTCCTTTCTTAGCACTGGCGCTCGCGGAAATCGCTGAGCCCGTGTTCAGATTGGAGTGCCTTTTACTCTCTTTGATGAACCCGATATTGGCCTTTCAAAAAAAAAAACTCGTCATTTTTTTATTCATATTCGAGAAATTATGGTTCATTTCTTTCTAAGCACTGGCGCTCGCGGAAATCGCTGAGCTCGTGTGCAGATCGGAATACCATCTGCTTCTCTTTGATGAATCCAATCTTGACCTTTCAAAACAGAGAATCTCATCTCATGGATGCGGTCTCCAAACATTTGTGTCTAGCAGCCATAATACGCCTTTTCAGGATACCACTATCGCTCAATGACAGGAAGCTTGCTCTACTTGACTGCCACAAGCCCAGATCTTCTCCAAGCAGTATGTATGGTGCCCGTTTTCAAGCAGCACCAACCTGAAACGCACCTTCCAGCAGTTTTGAAAAGAATCTTTCGATATTGCAAGGTACTATGGAGCTGGTATCTGGTTATCCCAAAGGCACAATCCTTCACTTCTAAGTTGCACATTCTGCTGCCGATTGGGCAGGATGCTTAGATGCTCGACGCGTATAGCGGCGGCGCATTTTATCTTGGAGAAAGATTAGTTGCTTGGCATAGTAAGAAGCAAGACTCTGTATCCCTTTCGACAGCGGAAGCGGAATATATTGCAGCGGCAACTTGTTGTACGCAAGTGTTATGGATGCGGCAAATGCTCTCTGATCTAGGAGTTCCTACAACGGATCCTACGCCGATCCTATGTGACAACACGAGTGCAATTCATATATCTAAGAATCCTGTTCAGCACTCTCGAACAAAGCATGTAGCAATTCGTTATCATTTTCTTAAAGATAAAGTTGCTGATGGAGAGGTCAAGTTGGAATATGTTCCAAAACTGAGCAAGTGGCTGATATTTTCACGAAACCTCTGCCAAAGGAAGTCTTCGAGTATCTCCGGAAAAAGTTAGGAGTTACTCACTCTCCTAAACCGTAGGAGTTGTGCTTGAAAGGGGGAGCAATGCATTCATTGAATATCCTATTCGCTCCTCGGTTTGGTCCCTTTGGACTTGTTGTCAAAGGGGGAGAGCTTAGTATGTCTAGTGAAGCTAGGGAGAGATATATTATGCTATGAAAGCTAGGAGAGATGCTATGATTAGGATAGCAAGGAGAGATGTTATGCTATGAACAGCTATGGGGAGATTGTTGACATGGCACGGTTGTTATTTCAGAATTTCAGATGTGCGTCCAAGTGAGCGTTGAAAAGAACTTGGAAGAGCTGCAGCTGAGTTGAAAGTTGTTGAAGTTCCAAACTTGTGTTGCCAACAATTCCAAAGGGGGAGATTGTTTGGAATTTGAGATGACTTTGAGTAGTTTTTTGATGAATTGAGAATTCTAGTATCTCAAGTATTGATTTGAGTTGGAATTCTTGTCAACACATTGTCACAAACATGATGATAATAAGCTGGTGTTGATAGAGCCTAAAAGAAGAAATCAGAATTGAAAAAGTCAGGAATTCAGATTTCCTGAACGCCGAGTCTACGGTCGACCGGGGCTCTTCATGCGGTTCGACCGAGAGCAAGAAAGAAACCTGCAGAAACAGAAAAAAGGCACCTCTCAGTTATTTTCGTGACACAGTGTGTCTTCGGTCGACCGGGAACCCAGGATGTCGACCGAGCTCGAAAGTTGTCTGTTTCCAGTCAGTGTCTTCGGTCGACCGAGCAAGCCAGGATGCCGACCGAGCACGGGAACCAGAGTTGCGCAGAATTAGAAGTTTTGCACGAAAATTCAGCACTCTTATCTAATTTGTTTGGGACTCTTTCTAAACGAATTGTAGCCCGTTTTAAATACAATTAAGGGTTATCAAAACCTATAAAAAGGCATGTAAGGGTCGTTCTAAAATACACACCAGAAGAGAAGAGTTTTAGAGAGAAAATAGAGAGAGTTTTGGAGAGAAGAAGAGTGCTGGTGCTGTGGTGCTGTGTTGCTGTGTTGCTGCATTATCAGACGTTTTCTACAGCAATTGTGGACGAGATTATGCTCTAGAAGATGGTGATTCGTCCATGAGTTAAGTGTCTCTCTTTTATGCTTTAGATTTCAATTTGTAAGGGATTGAGAGAGAGAGAATTGTAGAGGGGAAGGGCTGTAGACAGAATTAATCTTCTATTCTGTTCTTACATCAAGTTGGTGCTTGGTGTTTAGGGTTTGGTGATCCTATCTGTAGGTGCAGATAAATTGTAAAGGGAGTCGGTGCTTCCTAGATAGTTGGTGCTATCTGAAACTAATGGTTGGTGCTCTTTGTCGTTGGTGCGACTAAATAAGATTCAGATCTGTCCCGGATTGGTGTTCGGACAGTCTTTGAACCGTGGACGTAGCCTTTCGGTGAACCACGTTAAATCTGGTGTCATTGTGTGGTTTGACTTGTTTTGTTGTTGAATTGGACCTGTTTTTAGAAATCACTGATTCACCCCCCCCCCCTCTCAGTGATCGCGGTATCCAACAATTGGTATCAGAGCGAGGCTCCCTTGATCAGTTTAATACGCTAAGGGTGATCTCTTGTCAAATCACATGGCAGTCAATACAGGGAATATGAAAGCACCTCTGTTTGATGGTTCTAATTACTCCTTTTGGAAGATTAGGATGCAAGCCTTCATCAAATCTCTTGGCTATGATGTTTGGGAGGCTGTCAGAGCCGGTTACAATGCTGCCACCGTACCCAATGATACAGCATCGAAGAAGTTGG
This sequence comes from Litsea cubeba, assembly GCA_012931725.1. NCBI lineage: Eukaryota > Viridiplantae > Streptophyta > Magnoliopsida > Laurales > Lauraceae > Litsea > Litsea cubeba. The sequence goes on from CM022954.1 coordinate 35,658,527, forward strand.
CAGACAACGACTCCAAGGCGCAGAATGCACTCTTTAGTGGCCTTGTGGACAGCGAGCTTATCAAAGTAATTGCATGCAAAACAGCCAAGGAAATTTGGGACAAGTTGCAAAGCATACATGAAGGTGATGAGAAGATTAAAGAAGCCAAATTGCAAACTCATCGCTCTCAATTCGAGTCTCTTCGCATGGAGGAAAGCGAGAATGTTGACTCGTATATGCAACGAGTGAATGAAGTCACGAATGACATTCGTGGACTTGGGGAGGAGATTAAAGAGCCGGTCATCGTCAAAAAGGTTCTAAGATCTCTTCTTCCCCGGTTTGATTCAAAAGTCTCAGCCATTGAAGAAGCCAAAGATCTGAATGCATTTTCCATGGATGAATTACATGGTTCTCTAACTGCCTATGAGATGCGCATAGGAAAGACGTCTTCATCTGATAAAGAAGCGGCCTTCAAAGTTCAGAAAAAGGCAAAAGAGATTGCTGGTCATGATGTTGATTCTGATGATGATGAGCTTGAGGCTCAATTTGTTAGAAAGTTGAAGAAAGGAAGCAATGGCAAGTACAAAGGGAAGCTACCCTTTAAATGCTTCAATTGTGGAGGTATTGGTCACTTTGCTGCGAAGTGTCCCCTAAAAGAAGACAATGATAATGACTCTTATGCTGAAAAGAGTAAAGGAAAGAGAAATTTCAGAAAAAGGGGCAAAGCTAAAAACTTTCTATGTCAACAAGATGACAGCACGTCTGAAACTTCAGACGATGATGAATCAACCGAAGCTCTCTTCATGGTCACTGTTGAAGAAGAAGAAGAGCTAGATCCGGAAGAGGAAGAGGAGGCTGAAGTCAATCTTGAAGAGGAACTCATAGCCGCACTTGAGGAGCTAAGCATGGAACGCAAATCAAGTAAGAAAAATCTGAAACTTCTCCATGAATCTGAAAGTTCTATTATTTCTTTGAAAACTCAAGTAGAAGAATATAAAAGAATGGTAGAAGTCCTTGAAAACCAAATAAGTATCAAAAAGGAAGAGGCTATGAAACTTGAAACTGAGATCGCTAGAGCAAAGGCTGAAAATTTGGAAAATAGCAAAAAACTCAAAGCGCTCCAAGCGATTGAAGGGACTATGAAACTCAATGAACTACTGAAAGTTCAAAGACCTGCCCACTTCAGATTTGGTCTAGGATTTGAGAAAGGTGAATCCTCTAAGATTGCACCTCCTAAAAGGAAAGAGCTTGTGAAGCAAGTCACTGCACCTTCTAACTCTATGAAGCCCACTCAACCTAGAAAGGAGTCCATTCCTGTTAGAAAGGTAATGAAGACTAACCAGCCACAAAGAAGATATAAATTCTATGGTTATTGCTTTCATTGTAATAGGTTTGGACATAAAAGAGCTGATTGCAAATTCTATGTAAGAAACAGTCCATTTGTGACTAGGAATCCTTTTTCAATCCTAAGTAGCCACAAAATTGAGTGCTATATGTGTCATAATTATGGACACTTGGCTAGGGATTGTAGGTTGCATATTGCTAACAAATTTTAGGTTGAAAAGAAACCCAAGTTAGTCAAGGCTTGGAGAGCAAAGCAAAGTGCAGAAAGTCCCAAAGAATCTCTCATTGTGCAAACGGCATTCAATGCATAAAAGAAGACAGCACCATGGGTCCTTGATAGTGGTTGTTCAAGCCATATGACTGGTGATAAAGAGAAATTCATCAAATTACAGCACTATGAAGGCGGTTCAGTGAAGTTTGGCAACAATGATGGTGCCAAAATATGCGGAAAAGGTGTTATTCAGCTTATGGCAAACAAGATCAGATCTGAAGAAGTCTTATATGTGTCTGGATTGAGACACAATCTGCTTAGTGTGAGCCAGATCTGTGACAAGGGTCATGAAGTCATCTTCACAAAGAATGGGTTTGCCATCAAGAAGAGTAGCAACGGCAAAACAGTGGCAACTGGATCAAGAACTGCTGGAAATCTCTATACACTGTCAGATGGAGCTGAAAAGACCTGCTTGATGAGTCGGACAGAGGAAAGTTGGTTGTGGCACAAACGCCTTGGGCATCTAAGCTTTGATAACATGTCAAAGATTTGCAATTCAAAGGCTGTAAGAGGCATGTCTAAAGTTGAAAAGCCTTCCAATCCTATTTGCGACTCTTGCCAAAAGGGAAAGCAAACGAGGGTTATGTTCAAGTCAAAGGAGCATCATTCCAAGAAACCTCTTGAGCTAGTGCACACTGATCTCTGTGGACCGATGCGAACTCAAAGCACCAATGGAGATAAGTATTTCATGTTATGCATTGATGATTATACTCGTATGACATGGGTATTGTTTCTTAAGCATAAGCATCAAGCACTTGATCGTTTTAAAGTGTTTGAAAGGTTGAAATCAATTGGAAAATATCAAGATTTTAGGTCTGTCGTGGAGGCGAGTTACACTGGAGTTACTAATATTGTGAAATCACATTAAGCAGTACTCAGCCCCTAACTCAACAAATGAGGTGGTCACACCGACAGAGATGGCTCTACGATGCTAAGGAAAGCAGATGCCGACAATATGGAAGAGGCATGCATCACAAGGCCTCCGCAAGCACCTGCTAAGGCCTACAAAACCTGACAGTTCGACCCTTCATCTCTACAGGGGCCGAACTCCAAAAATTCAAAGCTTCGCTACAACAGGCGAAGGACAGGGTTCGCATCCTATCCTCGCCCAGCTACAAAGAAGATAGGCTCGGCTGCTGCGCCCGAGGGAGCACATCCTTCGTTGTCAAGGCCCAGCCAGAGCTGACCGAAGCTCAAATTACTCATCGCATACGCAGCCGCGCATCGTATCGACAAAAGAGACTAGAGAAGCAAAGGACCCAGCCTCCTACACTTCAAGTCTCTCCCAAATGGGTCGAAAAAGAAAGACCTAACCAAGTTGCTACCGTCCATATGGTTGGAAAAACCAGAAGATACCAAAAGTTAGCAATAAAAATCCATGTCCGACGTCCGGTGACCCGCAGCGTCTCCAGGACAAGAAGACACTCAGAAGAATCCCCTGCTCCTTCAAGCAAAGGACGGCAGAGTGATCCTTCCTCAAGCTCTTCATCAAAAAGAATGAGCCCCAGCTTAATCACCAGGACAATTTCTTCGTTCGAATCACGAAAAATGAACGTCTTGGCTACAAATTCTGAGCCACCACCCCGCAATCCACCTCACGATGATGCGATCAGCTATATCCAGCAGTTGGAACAAGGCCAGCAGAGGATTGAAACTCTGATGGAAAACCTTCTCCTCACCATCCAAAATCAGGCGACCAATGAACCTCCTCCGAATCATCAAGACGATGAGGTAAATGGAGAAGAAAATGAGTCACGCGCCCTTACCAAAAAGGACGTAGATAGTATGCACGCCAAAGCAAAAGAAGAGGATATACTCAAGGAGCATGTGATCAAGCCACCATATCCCTTATGGATGGACTCGGTCCCGTTCCCCACAAAATTCAAGCATCCTACTCTCCAAACATATACGGGGAAAGGATCAGCCAGACAGCACGTCATCTACTTCAAGATCCTGACGGGAGCTATCGCGGATCAAGATGCACTCAAGATCCGCCTCTTTGCAAGTACCCTAAAAGGTACGGCCTTCGATTGGTACTCCACTCTGCCGGAGGACTCCATCCAAAATTGGGCCATGCTAGAGACACGCTTCCTGACTCACTTCAAAGGTGACGATCATCCCGCTACTATGGCTCAGCTGTGCAGCCTAAAACAGGGGGAGAATGAGTCAACATATGACTTCATTCACAAGTGGAAAGCAATGGCATACAAATGCTCTGATGTATTTCCACAAGCATCGCTAGTCGACATCTGCCGAAACAACATGAGGGCGAGAATCCGCTCCATGATCATCGGCAACAAATCAAAAAACCTGGGAGAACTCCTAGAAGCTTCCATGGAAGCTGAAACGGTGATTAAAGACCTCAACAGTAAGAAATCATCAAGAAAAGAGCCACCGCCATTGCAACCTCTAAACCAAAGAAGAAAGAGGTCCTCAATGTGTAGACCAAGTCAGCTCCTCAGCCACCAAAGAAAGCTGAAAACAAAGCTGCTGGTAAGAGACCTGAACTCTCCGATGCCTTCAAAGAAAGAGTAAAGAAGAAATACCCGTTTGATGAAGATGTTGATGAAATCTTCGGGGCTCTTGTGGCAAACGGCAAGCTCACCTTGCCTGAACCAAAAAGACCGGGTGATGTTGGCAAAACCAACGATCCTCGGTACTGTCCATACCACCAGATGATCTCGCATCCTCTCAATCAATGCTTCGGTGTGAGGGAGAAAACAAACGAGATGTGGAAAAACGGAGTCATCACCTTTGACAAAAACTATGGGTCTGCCTCCGTCAACATGGTGACATGTGGACAAACATCAAAATCACCGAAGAATAAGATCACTACTTCCTTCAAGTTGATAAGCTCAATCCAAGCTTCCGAGGAACTTGTTCCTTACCCGACACCAGACGGACAACCCATATGGGTACATCCCGATCTCCTGGAAGATGAAAATTGGGAGGTCGTGAAAACAAAGCCTACAGCTCAACAGCGAAGGCAGGCTAGGAAACATCTCCTCAAGCACAAACGGCAAGAGAAGACCCAGCCAAAACAAGAAGTCAAAGAAAAGGCAGAGGCTTCCTCTATCGCTTCACTGGAGGCAAGAAAAACACCCCTTCCAGAGACTTCAATGGGGGTAAGAAAATTCACTCTCAGTGATTTCATGCCACCTCAATTCAAAGAAGCCACGCAGGAGGTATCATACTCTTGCAATTCGGTAGTTGGATTCTCCATTGATGGATACGAGTGCAGCGACACCGATGATGGATTCGAATCCAACTACACAGACGAGTGGGAGGAGTCCCTTGAAACAGGAGAATATCTCTCCGATGAAGAATGGGTTCCTGAGTCTCATCTTATGCCAGTAATCTGGTATAACCCCCTACAGCCACAAGGATCCTAGTCCAATGATGAAGAAGACAAAGAGGCTGTACAAGAAAATGGTGTTGAACCAGCACCCTTTATTGTTCCAGTGGAAATCAACAATGTTGAGCCACAAAGAGTTGATGAAGAAGAAGATTTCGCTCCCATGCCTGATCTTGAAGAATATGCAAGGATCTTGCAGCGTCTCGCTCTAGAACAAGAACAAGACCGCGTCATCGAGCCTCCTCGGAATCCAGAGCCTGAAGTCCCTGAAGACCATCAGGTACATCCTCCCTTAACTCCTGAAAATGGAGAAAATTACTGGATAGACGATCCTCTTACATCCGAGGATGAGTGTGACTCCAATCAGGCAACGTCTCCCGTCAGAGCTTCCTGTAATTTGATGATTCAGGATTATAGCTCTTCCGAAGCATCGTCTGATGAGAGCACTTACACTCCGGCGACGCCTAGCAATGTATCTTCTGGAGCCACCTCATCTCACGTGACTTTCACTGAGATGACACCCTCTCAGGTTTCTTCTCCTGAGACTGTGACTTCAAAGTTCACACCCATCCTGACTGAAGAATTCCCAGCTATTGATGCTTGGGACGATGAATTGGTTAACAAAGAAGAAAGGTTGCTGGATGCTGTTCAGGACTTGTTCCTGCAAAATGCTCCATGCAACACAATCACTGAGGATGGCAACTCTGCTGCTGATACATCCTCAGCAAATGAAAAACGACAGCCTCTTGAACAAGAAGACAATCTTCCAAACGAAGACCCTTCTCAAGAAGCTCTCGAAGTTGGTAGAGGCACCCGCTCTGGTCGGGACTACCACAAAAATTACAACCAATCTTCCTTTACATATGTAAATCCTTCGGGAAATGATGTTGTAAGCGCCCCTAGTGGCAACAATGATGAACATGCAGGCCCTAAGGAGGCTTTCAAGTATGACTTGATTGAACACTTCAAGCACATACCTGCACGTCTGAACATCCTAGATTTGTTGCGAATGTCTCCGTACACTCGTGATAATCTCATCTCAGAATTACGAAAGCTGAATGAGGATGTCGACAAACATGCCCCGCAAGTCCTCCAAATTGAAATAGATTACCGGGTCAAAAACTCAGAAACTTCCTCAAAGGGAGAAAAGAAGAAAACTGAGGGATCATGCATTGAATGCCTCTCGGTTAAAAAAGCAGCCAGTGCAACCATCGCCTTCACAAAGTACGACCTCCTATTTGGCGAAACCAGGCACAACCGACCCCTGTACTTCACAGGGTACATCAAGGAAATGCCTATGCACAGAGTTCAGATCGACCCAGGTTCTGCACTCAACCTCATCTCCACATCGGCTCTCGAAGAGTTGGGCATCCCACCCAGTAAGCTGAGCCACACATCTGTATCTATCTTTGGATACGATGGGAGTACTCAAAGGCCTATCGGCAAAATCAGGTTCAAGTTGCAGATCGGTGATCTTATCTCTGAGGTCATAGTGTATGCAATAAAAACCCATTCATGCTACAACATCCTTCTCGGACGCCCTTGGATCCACGAGAATGGTGTTGTCCCTTCAACTCTACATCAATGCATCGAGTTTGTTGGTGACGACGGCTTGATACATCGAGTCTTTGCGGACAGAAAACCCTTCAAAGGTAAAGAAGTCCACTTTGCAGACTCACAGATGTATGAAGGTGAAAAAGAAGAGGAAGAGAAGCAATTTGCAGACTCACAGATGTATGAAGGTGAAAAAGAAGAGGAAGAGAAGCAAACATCATCCTTTGCCGAAAATCCCCAGAAAGATAAAGGCAAGGCTCCTCAACAATCACCGGAAAAAAACAAACCATCCGGTAAATCCGAAGAGAGCATTCAAACTCCCTTCATCATCTCCCTCAAACCTTCAAAGCCTTTGGTCATCACAACTAAAGTGAAGAAGGCAAAGCAAAAGCCGAGGGGCAAATTTGTTGTCTCTTTTGTGTCTATCATGCAAGACACGGATTCGGATTTAGAGCCAGAAGACGGCACATCGTCAAGCCAAGCTGACACTCAGCAAGTTCAGCCTGCTCTTACTCCAATGGAGACAACTTCTGACATAGAAGATCCTACGTCAGCTTCGGGCTATTTCAAAATCATTTGGCCTAACTTCGCTTCTCCGGCAACTGAAAAGGAGCTCCCGGCGGCGAAAGCATCGGAGACACCAAAGCTTCGATCAGAGCTGATGGATGGTCTCAAAATACATCCAAAAGGCTCCATATCAAGTTCCAAGTCAAACCGACAACGTTTGACCTACATCAACCCTCGAATAGCTAAATCAAGTCTCTCGGCGGCGAGAACCACCGAGGCCATCACTCATCAGATAGAGCACATGGACGGCTTCAAAATGCTTACAAAGGGCTACACGTCAAATTTCAGGTCATTTCGACAACATTTGACCATAGTTTGACGCTCGGAAGCCAAATCAGGCCTCTCGGCGGCGAAGCTCCCTGGGACCACGGTTTCTAAGACAGGGCCTATGGATCATCTTAAAATGACTCCAATAGGTTCCCTGTCAAATTTCAAGTCAGTCGGACATCGGTTGACCGCACATCAAACCGCGACATCTTCATCGTGACAAAAGCAAGTCTACTGGTGATAGGACCCCAAACGACTTCAAAACTCAAACAAAAGCCTATGGTTGGTCTTATTTATTGCTCAGGAGGCTTCACCTCAAATTTCAGGTCATTCCGACATCGTTTGGCCCAGTTTCAGCTTCTGACGGAAAATCGGCAGCTTTGCGCAACAAAGTCTTCGGCTTTCTCGAAAAATTGGAAACTTTGCAAAATAAAATACAAGGATTCTCATCAGATTTCCTACAGGGAAATCAGGCCAATAAATGAACAAAAATGTCAAGGAAAAATACAGAAGAAAAAAGAATCGAAAAACAGCAAAAACGGACACAAAACGGGACAAAAGGGGGAAAACCCCCCCCCCAGGGTCGCAGGCCCCTGCGGCCATAGGGCCCAGGATCGCCCGGTGGGCCCCGGAAACCCCATTTTTCGCTGTTTTTTCGTGATTCGAAGCGTCCGGCATCTGGTATTTTTCAAAATTCATACTTTTGAGACACCAAATCCTCTAGCATCCGTCAAAAACATGGGTTAATCATCAAGAGTATCGAAAACAACAATGATCGCCACCCGGTAAACCAAAAAAAGTGTGCTTTCTACCCGACCGATCGAGAAATCGACAGGACAAATGGCACCGACCCACTGTTGGCAACCAACACCTGAAGTTACATGGTCATCCGATGTCGATCTACATGAAGATCCATCAATGATCATCGCCAGAAGAATCCCAAAAGACGCGGCACGGCCCGCGACTCTTCAATTGCTCTGCGACCACTTAATGCGATTAATTGACTAGCTTTATTACAGTCATTAACCCATTTCTTTGGACGGCCCAATCAGAAGCAAGCATCCGGGAGTTACAAGTCAAGAGATTCATGGCATTTAACCCATGAAACTCCTCCCATCATGGCGATTAAAGGCGATTAAATGCCCTCAATCTCCTTCGGCCAATCAGAAGCCAAGAAAAAGGAGTTACAAAATAAAGAATTCAATCTTGTAACTCCTCCCTTTATGTAGCTTTATGACAGTTAAGGCTCATAAACCCTCTTAAATGGCTACCTAAAAGCCTATAAATAGGAGAGCATTCCAAAGAAATCCAGATCGGAAAAACACAGAGATCGGAAAAACGAGACAGATCCCAGATCAGAAAAAAGCACAGAAATTCAGAAAAGGAAAAGAGAGAAAACTCTGCGGAAATCCGACACCAACCACCGCTACAAGGTGACAAAAGTCCCTTGGGGGGTACCCCCCCCCCAAGGTCCTTGCCTTCTCCTTCTGCCTCTAATGGCTTAGACGTGGCTTTTCAGCTCGTCTACTTAGTTTTTTATTGGACATAGGACCTCATTTTGGTCTTTGTCTTCTAAAAAACCTAAGGTTATAGCCAAGCCAAGCGAATCAATAGCAACCTCTGTTCTCATCTGCATGGATGATGGCGAAGTCTACATATGGCTTGCGACCGTCAATCTGAACGGGTCCCCCACAATCTCCTAAGAAGTTAGATCCTCATTTTCTTGCTTTTCATTGTAGTTTGTATTTTTCAAAAGAGACAAAAATCACAACTCTTGTCTTTCATTATTGATAAGGTTTGTAAATCGGCTATAAATGCAAAAAAAAATTGCCTTTCACGGCAAATCAAGAAAATGTCTCTTTTTTTAAATATATGTGCAATGGAAAACTTGAAAGAAGTTGATTTCCTTTTTACTTGCGAAGGTTGATCTCCGGATCACCACTTGCAATTCCAAGTAAAAATAGAAAATCTGGCACACCCACACAAAAGAAATGTTGATGCACGCCCTTGCCCCCCGGTTACGAAAGGGTCGGACCCAACGGACTCCCACGTCCACCGACCTCGGTAGGATCAGGCGCAGGAGCGCGGTCCATCAAGCTGGCACACCCGGTGGGACACGTTCATTTGAGAACACGATGCTAAAAATGAAATATTTGCATATCATATCTATTGCTCTATGCTTATACTTCTTTTCTTGATTCTTTGCCTACTTTTTGATTGGTGGCCATGTTGGATTCCGCATCTAAAAAAATGAGATGAGATTTTTTGGGAATTTCTAATTCTTTGAATTTATTTCCACTCTTTCTATTTTCAAAAAAAAAAACAAAAAATCAGTTTTTTCATTTTGGATTCAAAATTGAGAAACCTTGATCCTTTCCTATCGTTCATCGCGCTTGCAGAAATGTTGAGCCCGTTCGACTAAGGTTTTGGGCCATCGTTTCTATTCGATGAGTTCATTAAAGATCTTAAAATATATATATAAAAATATAAAAAATCAGATTTTTCAGTTTGAATTCAAAATTGAGAAACCTTGATCCGTTCCTATCGTTCATCGCGCTTGCAGAAATGTTGAGCCTGTTCGACTAAGGTTTTGGGCCATCGTTTCTCTTCGATGAATTCATTAAAGATCTAAATATATATATATATAATATAAAAAAATACAAAAAATCAGATTTCTCATTTTGGATTCAAAATTGAGAAACCTTGATCCATTCATATCATTCATCGCGCTTGCAGAAATGTTGAGCCTGTTCGACTAAGGTTTTGGGCCATCGTTTCTCTTCGATGAGTTCATTAAAGATCAAAAAAATATATATATAAAAAAAAAACAAAAAAAAAAGACATAGACCACTAAGGTTAAACCAACAGCGTTCTTTGATCATGGTTGATCCAAGAAAAGCCTTGTCCAGAGTGTGGAGACAGCTTGACTGTTCTAAGCAACGGTCCTCCAAACGGGTTCATTAAGTAATCCTACCCTTACCTGGGGGCAATTCTATCAATCAAGATTTCATAAGACCGGGTTAAGAGGCCTATGTGTACTCTCTCGTCTTTTAAATAAATTTTTCAAAAATAAAATTTTTAAAAATAAAAATTTTAAAATATAAAATATAAAATATAAAAAAAAATTCAAAAAGAATCTTAAAAAAAATATATAAAAAAATTAAAAAAATAAAAAAAAGGACTCTTTTTTAAAAAAAATCTTCAAAAAAAACTTCCGTCATTTTGGGTTTAGATTGGAGAAATCCTGGTCTTCTCTTTTCTGAGCACTGGCGCTCGCGGAAATCGCTGAGCCCGTGTTCAGATTGGAGTGCCTTTTGCTCTCTTTGATGAACCCGATATTGGCCTTTCAAAAAAAAACTCGTCATTTTTGGATTCAGATCTGAGAAATTATGGTTCATTTCTTTCTGAGCACTGGCGCTCGCGGAAATTGCTGAGCCCGTGTTCAGATCGGAATATATACCATCTGCTCTCTTTGATGAATCCAATCTTGACCTTTCAAAACAGAGAGTCTCATCTCATGGATGCGGTCTCAAAACATTTGTGTCTAGCGGTACTAGTACGCCCTTTCAGGGTCTAATGTATTGCGACCGGCACATTTGTAACTCCAACTTTATATTTTTCTTACCTCGAGTAAGCTCTGCTTCTTGATAAGTCGAATTTAAGTTCACAACTGCTTCTAGCAGTCACTGGGACGCTCATTCTGGGCTTACCATACCTGCGATAAGAACAATTGTACTCTCTATGGCGTTTTGCCTTCTTTATATTGCTTGCGTCATCTTCCTCGAGCAATTTGAAAAGACAAAACCATAGAACTTCCCATTTATAATCATTATATTCTTGTGATTACTAATGGATGTTGTCTTGTTTCATAAATTTTTTTGAAAAAAAACTAACAATGGCAGCATCGCTTACCATTACCTTCGATGAGAACAAGCACCAAGTCATGCTTCAACAGAAGCAAACTACGCGCACCTACAAACGCCCCATCAGCTGCCGAAGCGTCAACTCCCTCGGCAATTCTCTAAGCTCCGGGTCGACCTCGACTCCCCGGACTATCGTCTTTGGGATGCTGGGATCATTTCCACTTCCCGAGGAACAAACTGCTCCCTCCAAGAAGCAGAAACTTGCCTCTCAACGTGTCACTACCGTGACACCAAAGGTGAGCACCAGAAGGCCCGAAGCCCGTGGCAGCCCCACGAAGCCTCGACCAGCAAACGACCAGGTCTATCCCAAGACTTGGTCTCCAACACCTTCACCAAAACAGAGAAGGTCCCAAATATCTACCAAGCCAGCATTCCTGGCCCCACTCAAGGAGAACCAGTTCTACCCTCTTGCTTACATGAAAGAGGAGAGACCCATCTCCAACCTGACTCCTAAGTCAAACCAGCATGAGCCGGCTTGTTCCTACAAGCCCAAAATCAGATCATGCATCACAAGGCCTCCGCAAGCACCTGCTAAGGCCTACAAACCTGTAGTTCGACCCTTCATCTCTACACGGGCCGAACTTGAAAAATTCAAAGCTTCGCTGCAACAGGCGAAGGATAGGGTTCGCATCCCGTCCTTGCCCAGCTATAAAGAAGACAGGCTCGGCTGCTGCGCCCGAGGGAGCACATCCTTCATCATCAATGCCCAGCCAGAGCTGACCGAAGCTCAAGTTGCCCGTCGTATACGCCGCTGCGCATTGTATCGGCAAAAGAGACAAGAGAAGCGAAGGACCCAGCCCCTACACTTCAAGTCTCTCCCAAATGGGTCAAAAAAGATAGACCTAACCAAGTTGCTGCCGTCCATATGGTTGGAAAAACCAGAAGGCGCCAGAAGTCAGCAACAAAAATCCATGTCCGACGTTCGGTGACCCGCAGCGTCTCCAGGATAAGAAGACACTCAGAAGAATCCCCTACTCCTTCAAGCAAAGGACGGCAGAGTGATCCTTCCTCAAGCTCTTCTTCAAAAAGAATGAGCCCCAGCTCAGTCACCAGGACAGTTTCTTCGTTCTAAGCACGAAGGATGAACATCTTGGCTACAAATTCTGAGCCACCACCCCGCAATCCACCTCAAGATGATGCGATCACCCGCATCCAGCAGTTGGAACAAGGCCAACAGAGGATTGAAACTCTGATGGAAAACCTTCTCCTCGCCTTTCAAAATCAGGCAAACAATGAACATCCTCCGAATCATCAAGACGATGAGGTAAATGGAGAAGAAAATGAGTCACGCGCCCTCACCAAAAAGGACATAGACAGTATCCTCGCCAAAGCAAAAGAAGAGGATATACTCAAGGAGCATGGGATCAAGCCACCATATCCCTTATGGATGGACTCGGTCCCGTTCCCCACCAAATTCAAGCATCCTACTCTCCAAACATATACGGGGAAAGGATCAGCCAGACAGCACGTCATCCACTTCAAGATCCTGACGGGAGCTATCGCGGATCAAGATGCACTCAAGATCCGCCTCTTTGCAAGTACCCTAAAAGGTACGGCCTTCGATTGGTACTCCACTCTGCCGGAGGACTCGATCCAAAACTGGGCCATGCTGGAGACACGCTTCCTCACTCACTTCAAAGGTGAGGATCATCCCGCTACTATGGCTCAACTATGCAGCCTAAAACAGGGGGAGAATGAGTCAACATATGACTTCATTCAGAAGTGGAAAGCAATGGCATACAAATGTTCTGATGTATTGCCACAAGCGTCGCTAGTCGACATCTGCCGAAACAACATGAGAGCCAGAATCCGCTCCATGATCATCGGCAACAAATAAAAAAACCTGGGAGAACTCCTAGAAGCTTCCATGGAAGCCGAGATGGTGATTAAAGACCTCAACAGTCAGAAATCATCAAGAAAAGAGCCACCGCCATTGCAACCTCTAAACCAAAGAAGAAAGAGGTCCTCAATGTGCAGACCAAGTCAGCTCCTCAGCCACCAAAGAAAGCTGAAAACAAAGCTGCGGGTAAGAGACCTGAACTCTCAAATGCCTTCAAAGAACGAGTAGAGAAGAAATACCCGTTTGATGAAGATGTTGATGAAATCTTCAGGGCTCTTGTGGCAAACGGCAAGCTCACATTGCCTGAACCAAAAAGACCTGGTGATGTTGGCAAAACCAACAATCCTTGGTACTGTCCATACCCCCAGATGATCTCGCATCCTCTCAATCAATGCTTTGTTGTGAGGGAGAGAACAAATGAGATGTGGAAAAACGGAGTCATCACCTTTGACAAAAACTATGGGTCTTCCTCCGTCAACATGGTGACATGTGGACAAACATCAAAATCACCTAAGAAGAAGATCACTACTTCCTTCAACGTGATAAACTCAATCCAAGCGTCCGAGGAACTGGTTCCTTACCCGACACCAGACGGACAACCCATATGGGTACATCCCGATCTCCTGGATGATGAAAATTGGGAGGTTGTGAAAGCAAAGCCTACAGCTCAACTGCGAAGGCAGGGTAGGAAACATCTCCTCAAGCTCAAACGGCAAGAGAAGACCCAGCCAAAATAAGAAGTCAAAGAAAAGGCAGAGGCTTCCTCTACCGCTTCACTGGAGGCAACAAAAACATCCCTTCCAGAGACTTCAAAGGGGGTAAGAAAATTCACTCTCAGTGATTTCATGCTACCTCAATTCAAAGAAGCCACGTAGGAAGTATCATACTCTTGCAATTCGGTAGTTGGATTCTCCATTGATGGATACGAGTCCAGCGACACCGATGATGGATTCGAATCCAACTACACAGACGAGTGGGAGGAGTCCCTTGAAACAGGAGAATATCTCTCCGATGAAGAATGGGTTCCTGAGTCTCATCTTATGCCAGTAATCTGGTATAACCCTCTACAGCCACAAGGATCCTGGTCTGATGATGAAGAAGACCAAGAGGCTGTACAAGAAAATGCTGCTGACCCAGCACCTCTCATTACTCCAGTGGAAATCAACCATGTTGAGCCACAAAGAGTTGATAAAGAAGAAGATTTGGCTCCCATTCCTGATCTTGAAGAATATGCAAGGATCTTGCAGCGTCTCACCTTGAACAAGAGCAAGAATGCGTCAACGAGCCTCCTCGCAATCCAGAGCCTGAAGTCCCTGAAGACCATCAGGCACATCCTCCCTTAACTCCTAAAAATGGAGAAAATTGTTGGATAAACGATCCTCTTACATCCGAGGATGAGTCTGACTCTGATCATGCGACGTCTCCCGTCAGATCTTCCTGCAATATGATAATTCGGGATTATAGCTCTTCCGAAGCATCGTCTGATGAGAGCACTTACACTCCGGCGACGCCTAGCAATGTATCTTCTGGAGCCACCTCGTCTCACGTGACTTTCACTGAGATGACACCCTCTCAGGTTTCTTCTCCTGAGACTGTGACTTCAAAGTTCACACCCTTCCTGACTGAAGAATTCCCAGCTATTGATGCTTGGGATGATGAATTAGTCAACGAAGAAAAAAGGTTGCTGGATGATGTTCAGGACTTGTTCCCGAAAAATGCTCCGTGCAACACAATCACTGACGATGGAAACTCTGCTGCTGATACATCCTCAGCAAATGAAAAACGACAGCCTCTTGATCCCGAAGACAATCTTCCAAACGAAGACCCTTCTCAAGAAGCTCTCGAAGTTGGTAGAGGCACCCGCTCTGGTCGGGACTACCACAAAAATTACAACCAATCTTCCTTTACATATGTAAATCCTTCGGGAAAAGATGTTGTAAGCGCCCCTAGTGGCAACAATGATGAACATGCAGGACCCTAAGGAGGCTTTCAAGTATGACTTGATTGAACACTTCAAGCACATACCTGCACGTCTGCACATCCTAGATTTGTTGCGAATGTCTCCGCGCACTCGTGATAATCTCATCTTAGAATTACAAAAGCTGAATGAGGATGTCGACAAACATGCCCCGCAAGTCCTCCAAATTGAAATGGATTACCGGGTCAAAAACTCAGAAGCCTCCTCAAAGGGAGAAAAGAAGAAAACTGAGGGATCATGCATTGAATGCCTATCGGTTAAAAAAGCAGCCAGTGCAACCATCGCCTTCACAAAGGACGACCTCCTACTTGGCGAAACCAGGCACAACCGAGCCCTGTACTTCACAGGGTACATCAAGGAAATGCCTACGCACAGAGTTCAGATCGACCCAGGTTCTGCACTCAACCTCATCTCCACATCGGCTTTCGAAGAGTTGGGCATCCCACCCAGCAAGCTGAGCCACACATTTGTATCTATCTTTGGATACGATGGGAGTACTCAAAGGCCTGTCGGCAAAATCAGATTCAAGTTGCAAATCGGTGATCTTATTTCTGAGGTCACAGTGTATGCAATAAAAACCCCTTCATGCTACAACATCCTTCTCGGACGCCCTTAGATCCACGAGAATGGTGTTGTCCCTTCAACTCTACATCAATGCATCAAGTTTGTTGGCGACGACGGCATGATACATCGAGTCTTTGCGGACAGAAAACCCTTCAAAGGTAAAGAAGTCCACTTCGTAGACTCACAGATGTATGAAGGTGAAAAAGAAGAAGAGGATAAGCACACAGCATCCTTTGCCGAAAATCTCCAGAAAGATAAAGGCAAAGCTCCTCAACAATCGCCGGAACAAAACAAATCATCCGGTAAATCCGAAGAGAGCATTCAAACTCCCTTCATCATCTCCCTCAAACCTTCAAAGCCTTTGGTCATCACAACTAAAGTGAAGAAGGCAAAGCAAAAGCCTGGGGGCAAATTTGTTGTCTCTTTCATGTCTATCATGCAAGACACGGATTCGGATTCAGAGCCAGAAGACGACACATCGTCAAGCCAAGCTAACACTCAGCAAGTTCAGCCTGCTCTTACTCCAATGGAGACAACTTCTGACATAGACGATCCTACGTCAGCTTCCTTCGTTGTTCCAGCGACTTCAGCAAAGGAAAAGCCGATCTTCTTCCATAGATCGGATGCTTCTTCATCAAACTCTATGCTTGAGACTTTCCAAAATAAAGGTATGCCTCAACTATCCACTACGCCAAAAACGTTAAAATGCTACACTTTACACGTCTTTTAGCAACGGCCACTGCCATTGTTTGTTTTTGCCACATCTTGTTTCTAAAAACTACATTCTTAAGCTGTGGTATGCCCTCATCTAAATTTTCCCACTATTTCCAACGAATCCCGCCCCCGCCCCCTCTCTCTATTTTTTTTTCTCACCCCGCGTTCTTCTCTTTCCCTATCCCGCCCTTTCTCCTTTCTCTCTAACTCCTTCCAGACCTAATCAAATCCACCCCCTTTCTCTTTTCTCTCACCTACTACTTTCTTTCCCTCTCCCGCCGTCGCTCCCGTCTCTCTCTACTCACTTCTTCCGGTGGAGCCAAAATCACCCCTTTTCTTATCAGGTATGCCCAAGTTTGCATTATTTCTGTTTCCTTTTTTCATAGCACTTGTTGCTCTCTCCTCCACTTCTCTTTTTTTTTAGATTCGGTAAAAACAAAATCAGGTATGCCCCAGCGATTCCTCATCTCTGTTCTTTCTTTTCTTATCATTTTTCTTTTTTTTTCTCTCCCTCAGTTTTGCAATCCTCTCTCTGCTTAATCTTTGCAACCCTATATTTGCTCACGATTTCTGCAACCATCTAAGGTATGATTTTTTTAAATTTATGTAGATGTAGATTGTAAATCTGTTTTCATGGTTGCAGATTTTTTATTTTTTATTTTCTTTGTGTTATATATGTCTGTTATGATGGTGGTGGTGTGACGATGGCAATGGACAGATGGAGGGCTTTTTTATGGTTTTAGTTGTGTGTTTTTTTTTTTTAAATGTTAGGAAGATCTAATGGTCTACATCAAATGGTCGACTTGAATATTCTGATGAGGTTGTTAAACCCATTGATTGTTTTTTAGTGTTTTTGAATCAAGGTAAAATTCTGTTTTTGAGTGTTTTTCTTTATTTTCATGTTGTTGAGTGTTAGGGTTCTATAAGATATATGCATCAATGGCTGCATTGTATCAGGTTGGTTTGGCCAGTCTCGCATAGGATTTAGCACCATATATATGTATGTATATGTTGGGTTTTTTTCTCTCCATTTTAAGTTATGCATCAAGTTCTTTTTAAACAATATATATTGGGGCATTATATGTATGTATATCAGTATATGATGCCACTGTTTTTTCCCCTTCCTTTACTACAATTCCAAGTTGAACTTGAAGTGTTTGATTAAAAGTCCAATAGAGATCCATTATGGAATTCTATAAGGTTATTCTTATTCTGGTTATTTTGCTATATATGGTGGTTCCTATTGCTATGAATGGTTATAAAAGCTTGTACAATAATGGGTTGATTAGGTTAAATTATAAATTATTAAAAATAAATCCTATGCACCACTACACAGTTACACTGAGTTATTCTTCTTAACAGCCTCTGTCACTTGAGTTTGTAGGTGGGCTTTTATAGAATTCCATGACGACTTGCCTCAAGGGATCCAAATCCATTTTGGAAGCTTTGAAAACAAGTTTGATATCCAAACAACTCAATTAATTGTCCCAGTCCCTTTATTCCTCTAAAATGTAAAACCCCTTATACCATTCCCAGACCCTTACAGTTCCTTTGCCCTGATAGGGGCCCAGGAAATAGGCATTAAATGAATCTCCATAAACAAATTGATTTCAGGGAAGATTTTTATTGGTGCATTCAAAGGCATGCCTTGGCACACGCTTGGTGCAACAAGGTTGCTGCGCCATTGTGCCTGGGAATGCCTTAGGGATTATCCAGTTTTTGCTTTTAATAGGGTATTTTATATTTACACCTTATAGGGTTTTTGTAAAGGAAAAGTGATACCCATGGTGCTGCTCCTCTTTTCATTACCCAATTGATTGTGTTCTTCTTTGATTTTTTTTTCTTATTGTTGATGCCTTTGTTAATTGTAACAGTTGATTGACTGTTGCAATCGATTGCTATAGTTGACCACTTCAAAGTGTAGGGGCCGAAAGCTATATTGATCTCTTTTTTAGTTGTGTATTTTAAAATTTCCTTCCTTTCTCGTCCTCCTGAGTCACTGATAACTATTGTTTTTAACCAGTCACTTATAACTGTTATGAAGGGTGTATCACGGTTCTTCTTCTACTTCTTTTTTTTTTTTTAAGTTTATTTTGTTTTCTTCTTGATTATACTTTTGACCTTCCACTTCCCATTGCTATTCCATGTACTTACCGTGGAATTTATAGTTTATGTAAACTGTTGTCCCTGTCCTCAATGCTAGCTTTATGAACCAAAAACACCATTTTGGATGACACTCCAATTTGACATGTATTGAGTGGCTGGTACTTCTAGGTTCATGTCCACAACATAGGGTCCTCTCTTAAATTGTGAACGAAATGTATTCCGAACCTTTTGAGAACTTTGAGACTTCTTTTTTTACCAATAACACTATATTAAATTAACAAACAAAGTCATACAAGTCACATCTGAGATAAAGAGAAATAAGCGTGATGGTATAAGAGCATTATATCCAATGCCAACACAAAACTACACTATAGAAGCAACCAATAATTTGAGGATGCAGTAGCTTTTAGAATAACATGTATCAAATGAGTTTTGCAATTTTGTTGGGCCACATTTAGAGCCCGTTTGTCCGCATGGAATTCAATTGGTAAAATTGGTTGCAACAATGGATTATTAAAATGGTGAGAGGATGAAGGATGTAAAGTAGGGATGTGGATAGGACCTAACTTTCCTATTATTTGATTATTCATTAAAAGTGAAATTGTTTGGTGGTTATTCCTTCAACCTTAGTCACTTTTAGGAATAAATTTATTAGAACTTCTATGATGTTCCCGTTGTGCTGATCATCGGTCCTTGTGTGCCCACCTGGGAATTGGACTAGAAATGATTGAAAGATGTAAACACCCTACCCCCACTTTACCCCACCCACTCAATGAAATCAGCTAACAATTTTTTGAGGGCTTGTTGAGCTCTTGTAATTTCCCCCCTTTCTCTTTCAATGCAATTACCCTTAAAGCAATAAAAAAAAATTAAGGACAGATGTCATGACTCTTTGAATTGTGATAGGTCTTTTACTCTTCCTTTTAAGCTTTTACAGATGTCCTTAGTTTTTAGTTTATCTATATTAAATGTGGGAGAGTTGATACTTCCATGAACTATTTGAAGTGATGGAGAAAAACATGTTTGTGTGATTTATGCTGAATATGCACGGCCAAGAACTCCACCATCACCAATAAAAAAAAAAAAAGAACTCTGCAGTCGCCATTGCATTAGAATCTGCTTGATTGGATTATATGATTTAGATGTTAGTAATCAAAACATTGCTTCTTTTATCATGTGTAAGGAAGAAACTCTGGGATTTGAGGCCATTATGAGTTCAGCTGGTTGGTGTTATGCATTTTTTTATTGCCAGATAGATTGAACTTTGAACGTAAAAGTCTTATAGATTGAGCTTTGAACGTAAAAGTTTTCCAAGTATATATGTATCAGCATATACATCTACCTGAGTTGTGTCCTTCCCTAGCTACAGAATTATTGATAGCATGAACATCCATCGATAATGCCAGTGCCACTTAGCCAATATCAGGTCTATTGTTGATTGTTTATATTAATGGAAAGTGCTGAATTATTTGTTATTTTATTTGCATCTAAAACAATGCAGGAGCAACTAGAAATGAAGATTTTCCATTTTTTACTTTCTGGATATTAAGAAGAAAAACTCCTTATACAATAACCAAAACTTATAAAGATATCAATTCATACATCAGGCCAGTCTGAGTAGGGTTGGTTGCTAACGGGCCAGATCATGTTTTGGCCCGGCCCAGCCAATTCTTGATCAATCCTTTTCATTTATTCAAGGACTACAAGTTTAGATGCTAAAATGTATTTGGCATGCATTCCGTTCGTTTATTCAATGTGTAACAGGCTAAAATGTATTGTGTGTATGCATTCCGTTCATTTATGGTGATCTTATATTTTATCTTCAGGTGACAGTCATTACCACGCCAATTTGATTGAACCAATACAATCATATCTTGTGTAGGCATATCAGCCATGTCAGAAAACTCACAATTTAACAATACTTAATACTCCTTAGTTCATTTTCTCAAATTTTCTTGTCATATAATCGCAGCATCCAAATTTTGAGCTTGAAGATGTAATGGTTTTCCAAGTTCATTTTCTTTTCTGATTGAGTCCAAGATACTTTTATAAGTTGAACTTATGTTCTACCTTTTTAATGCAACTTACACTCTATGATTTTAATATTTCAGAACATGTCCCTAAACAAGGAATGGATGAAAGCACCAAGAAATTCTTTTGAATACTTAGAAGGGGTTGAATCATTCATTGAGTTCATAAGTGCTAATAAAGATGAATTAGGGGATGATGATTGGTATTGTTGCCCCTGTGTCAAATGTCGCAATTTGATAAGGGAGAAAAAGACATTAGGAGAAATTCATACGCATTTAATTTGCGATGGTATAGATAAGACTTACACAACATGGATCCACCATGGAGAACTCCATCCCCGAAGTCATGTAAACGTAGGAGCAGGTACTAATAATGAAGATTCATTCCCAAGAATGGTTGATATGGTGAATGACGTATTTGGACGTGCTCGTAATGAGGATGATCCTGAATCTCATGTAGGGGGTAGTACGTCTATATACCCCGATTAAGCTAATGATCAAAGTTTTGTTGAAGGACAAGATGATTCACCAGAGAATATTCGGTACAAGAAGCTGATGGAGGATGCAGTAAAACCATTATATCCTTCATGCCGAGTTGAACATACGAAGTTGTCGGTGACGGTTGATTTGTTGAGCATGAAGGCTAGACATCAGTGGTCTACAAAGAGTTTCACAGAGTTGTTGGAACTGATCAAAGATATTCTACCAAGCGAGAACACATTGCCTGAGAAAACATACACTGCCAAGAAGATGATCAATTCTTTACGTATGGAGTGCAAGATTATCCATGCGTGTAAAAATGACTGCATACTTTATTGGAGAGAGCATGAAAATAGAAACAATTGTCCTACATGTGGTGTAAGTAGGTGGCAACCGAGAAACATTTTGAAGCCAAGATGCAAACGCTTGCCATGGAAAAAGCTAAGATACTTTCCATTAACACAACGGTTGCAAAGAATGTATAGTGTACCGTGGATTGCAGAGAGTATGACATGGCACGCAAATGCAAGTTTAGTACAAAATCAAGCAATAATGCGTCATCCAATGGATTCTTCATGTTGGTCACAGGTTAATCGTAAATGGGCTGACTTTGCTGCTGAACCAAGGAATGTTCGCTTGGGACTGGCAACGGACGGATTCAATCCTTTTGGGAACAATAGCAACTCCTATAGTTGTTGGCCCATTATGATTGTTCCATTCAATCTTCCACCATCTCTATGCATGAGGAAGGAGTTCACCATGTTAGCATTATTGATCCCCGGAAAGAAAGGTCCAGGACATGACATTGATATTTATTTGCAACCATTGATCACTGAGCTAGAAGAATTGTGGTCCACCGGAGCCATAACATATGATTCTCACACTAAGAGTAGATTTTCAATGAAAGCAATTTTGTTATGGGCTATACATGATTTTCCAACATATGGTCATTTGTCGGGTTGTAGGACTGCAGGTAAGTATGGTTGTCCTGTGTGTAGTGAAGGAACTGAATCGGTGTGGCTAAAATATGGAAGGAAGTTTGCCTACATGGGACATAGAAAATTCCTACCAACTAACCACCCTTTCAGAAGCCAAAAATCCCAATTTAATGGGAAAGAAGAAAATGGGAAACATCCTAGGCGTTTGACTAGATCCGAAGTCTTACTAAAAATGGAAACCATTGATAGCAATTTCGGAAAGGCAGAGAATAAGAAGAGGAAGAGACGTCAAGAAGACAATGAGATGATTGCATGGTCGAAGAGATCCATATTTTTTGATTTGCCATATTGGAAGGTACGCTTAACTTTAACTCCTTATGTTAAAATAATGCATCAAAAAATGATATACTAATATAAATTTATTATTTTCATAGGATCTGCCTATTCGCCACAATCTGGATGTGATGCACGTGGAAAAGAATGTTGCTGAGATTTTATTTGCAACAATCATGAACACTAAGGATAAGACTAAGGATGGCCTTGAAGCTCGCCAAGACTGTAAGGATATGAAAATTAAAAAAAAATTATGGCCAATGGAAAATAACGGGAAGTTGACATGTCCAGAAGCACCTTACACTCTATCCCGACGAGAGAAAGATTTAATTTGTAAGACCTTATATCATCTTAAGGTTCCTATTGGTTATAGTGCAAATTGGAGACACAAAGTAAGCTTGGAGGATAGAGAGCTCAAGAATATTAAGTCACATGATTATCACATACTACTTCAACAATTATTACCAGTGTTGCTGATGCATGCATTTCAGTCCCATAAGCCATTACGTGTCGCTATTCGGCAACTGTCAATATTCTTTAATGTCTTATGTTCAAAAGTAATCAATCGTGCAGAACTGCGAAAGATGAAAGAAAAAGTTGTGGAAACACTGTGTGTTTTTGAAAAGTATTTTCCTCCTTCATTTTTCGTATCCATGACACACCTTATTGTGCACTTGGCGGAAGAGGCGCAGGTTTGCGGACCCGTTAGATATCGATGGATGTATCCTTTTGAGAGGTAAATAAAATGCTTGATTGCTTGAGATTGTTAATATTAATCACAAGTTAGCACTGTGATCTAATTTACTTATTTTTTTTACCAGGAAGATGAAAACATACAAACGATATGTTGTGAATCAAACAAATCCAGAGGGTTCTATTTCTGAGTGTTACCTCATAAATGAAGCAATGTTGTACGCCATGAATTACATGCCCGATGGCACAAAAAAAAGCCATAAGCAAGGAAGGTTGGAGTGGATGGACAAGGAAGGTGAAGTTGCCTATCCTATCGATAAAAATGGGAAGGTCTACATTCTTGAGAATGTGCAATATCAGCAAGCACGCAAATGGGTACTAAAGCATTCTACTGAGAATGTTGATATGGAGCATTAAGTAAATTTTAATGATCATGTGAACAAGTTTATTATTTTAATATATAAAGCATTCACACTACATAAATAAATTCAGGATTTATGCTGAATACGTCGAAAGCCTAAGATCTAGCAATCAATATCGAAGAGGCAGTACTCAAGTTGAAAAGGTATTAGATTACATACCTTGGCTTAGAAAGCAATTAAAGAATGAAGAAAATTGTACCCTCAAAAGGCTTGCAGATGGACCAAGTTTTCAAGCCATTTCGTATACATCCTACATGGTCAATGGATATGCTTTCAATACAGCAGAGGTAGAAATGAACAAAACGACGCAGAACAGTGGAGTCTCATTGATGGCCTTGACCCCTTTCAGGGCAAGTGCGAAGGACATGAATCTTGTGCATGAAGAATCCGCTTACTACGGTATAGTCAAACAAATTCTAGAGCTGGATTATTATGACTTTAAACGAGTAGTATTCTATTGTGATTGGGTGCGTCTAGACAGTCATGGATGTAGAGTTGATCCAGAAGTGAACTTGGTCTACGTTAATTTAGGGAGGTTGCAAAGAAACACAAAAGAAGATGATGAGCCATTTATTTTAGCTAATCAAGCAACTCAAGTCTTCTACTGTAAAGATCATAGTAGGCCTGATGAAGAATGGCATGTTGTATTGGATGTTCCAAGAAATCTGTACCAGGATATGGACTCTTTTGAAGATCCCCTAGTCTTTGAGGGAAGAACGAATGAAAATGACTTAACAGCAGCACTGCTAGATGATATCATTGATAATGTGGAGACTGAACTATAAATCCATGTACGACGTTTTCTTTATTGCTTTTTAACAGTATCATTAATTTTGCATGTTGATATTATTTTTAAATGTAACATAATCATAAATGTAAAAATTTGATATCTTTTATGTAAGATTTTACTTGATTTTATTTTAATAACATCTATTTAAAATTTAACATATTTGGTTGCAGGCATTATGTCATATGATCAACCATCATCAGCAACCACATCTATAGTACAAAGATGTGGTTCTCGTGAGAGTATGAAATGCATATCCCAATTCATGTTAATTTGAGATATTAACTTTTTTAATGTTCATAAGTTGATATGTAATTTGTAACAGGTCATGTCTCCCTGGTGACATTTAACATTGACGGGCAACCCATTGGTGATAATGCAGCTAGTTTGTCCACAATGATAGGGCGGTCTGTGAAGAGTAATATACCACCCTCATTCGATAAATGGTTAAACGTGCCCGATGTAATGAAGGAGAAAGTGTGGGACACAGTAACTGTAAGTAATTGTGCATTTGGTTCAAGCAGTTTTCATATGTTATTTATGATTTTTGGTTGATTTATCTCGCTAAATAATTTACTTTGCAGAGTAAATATGAAATCCCAATCGATAATAAAGAGTGGGTACTTATGAAGGCAAATGAGTGTTGGAGGAATCGGAAGTCAAAACTGAAGCGTTACATATATTCTAAATATCACACAGACGCGGATAGAAAAAAGAATGTACCTAAATTTGTTAAGAAGGAGGATTGGGAGAGTTTTATCGACATGTGCTCGACATATGCGGCACAAGAAAAGAGTAAGCTGGGGAAGGCCGCTAGGCAAGCTATGAGGTGCCCACACACCTCCGGTAGGAAGGGGCAAGCGAGGGTTGCTGATGAACTGGTAATCACAATTTATGAATTTCCCTATTTTTTAATATTTATCTAATTTTTTTATGTAATCGGGATGTTCGCTTCTAACATTTTTCAGCGGCGAAAAAATCCTGACAAGGAGATCACGCGTACAGATGTCTGGCTTGAAACTCATACAAAGAAGGATGGTTCTACTTCCTGCGAAGAAACGGTAAGAAAAACCTAATTCCAATTTACTGCATTGGCACTAAGTTTAGTTAGGGGATTATCACATTTACAAGTCACCAATTCTTGATTTGTTTTTAAGATATATAAGAATTCTCATTCTTAAATTCATTATGTAAGTACAATGTGATGTGATGATATGGATTGTTGACATTGGAGTTTTGAGGGGCATTAGAGTTATATATATGAAGTGTTTTAAGTACTATGTGATGTGGTGATATGGATTGTTGATATTGGAGGTTTGAGAGGCATTGGAATTATATATATGAAGTGTTTTATTAACAGGTAATACATTTGTGCACCCAAGATATTTTTCGGGGTCCGAAATACAGGGGAGACTCTGTCGAAATTTTTCTAAAATTATGACTTCTATTTTTCTAAAGTTATATCTTCCTCATCCATCTTTCAGACCTAATTCCAATTTACTGCATTGGCACTAAGTTTAGTTAGGAGATTATCACATTTACAAGTCACCAATTTTTGATTTGTTTTTAAGATATATAAGAATTCTCATTCTTAAATTCATTATGTAAGTACTATGTGATGTGATGATATGGATTGTTGATATTGGAGTTTTGAGGGGCAATATTGGAGTTATATATATGAAGTGTTTTAAGTACTATGTGATGTGGTGATATGGATTGTTGATATTGGAGGTTTGAGGGGCATTGGAATTATATATATGAAGTGTTTTATTAACAGGTAATACATTTGTGCACCCAAGATATTTTTCGGGGTCCGAAATACAGGGGAGACTCTGTCGAAATTTTTCTAAAGTTATGACTTCTATTTTTCTAAAGTTATATCTTCCTCATCCATCTTTCAGAGAAAATCGTAGCGATAATCCCACATGGGTGTAGGCATTAACCACCTTTAACCAAATAATGTCAGTCCCAACTAAAACGGTGCCATGGTTTTAAAACTCAGTTTCAGACTTGTTCATGCACCATTTTCATTTTTTTTTTGTTCATGCACCATTTTCTTACAAAGCAGACTTGTTCATAGTTTAAAATCTTATTATTGTTCAGAGTTTAAAACCTTATTATGTTTTTTATTTCACAGGAAAGAGTTCGCGTAATGCATGAGAATAACCCTTCCTTTGCACAAGGACATTTGGACCAAGACCCGGTGGCACGGGTATGTGGTCGTGATACTCGTGGACACATGAAGGGTATGGGTTCAGGAATTTCTAAGTATGCCATTTCGCGTTCAGCTCCTTATAAGAGGGCATTAGAGCGGGAGAAGAAGTCGAATGTCACCCTTCATACTGAGGTGGAACAGCTGAAAGAGCATATGAGGGAAATGCAACAAATTCTTGCATCTCGTGGTGGGGGACAAACTCGATTTTCGAGTAATCATGGGAGTTCATCTCAGGTACTTTATTTATTTTACATTAATAATATATCCCCTAACATAATTAAATATCCTATTGATGAATTACTCACTTTTCTTAATATATAATATATGTAGGTAAGGCAAGATTCCTCACGTCAGGAGGCACAATCCGACCAAGCAACCACTGATCAATCAAGTTCACCTTTGCTAAAATTGTTGCATTTGACAAAAAATACGTGTGTCGCATATGGAAGACACTCAAATGAGTCTGCTGAAGAATCAAGTTGGAAAAGGATCATTTTAGATGAGATCGTTGATGGGAATGTTCACTTGATAAACGGACAAGGCAAGATGGAAGATCTCACACCAGGCGATGCCATAGATTGGCCTGAATTTAGGATCATCTCCATTTAACATTTTCAATTTATTATTTTGAGACACTAAATTTAGTGATGGATGGTTACATTGTTAATTATGTTAATGTTTTAGTTGATAGATGATTGATTATTGTATGGTTGTTTGAAATAATGTTGGATGTTTTATTATTATATACCAGTTTGGGTTGGATGTTTTGGAAGAACCATTTAATTTATTGTTATGGAAGATTGATTTAGTTTATTCTTATTGGTATAAAACAGGTGCATTTTTTATTTTTTTATTTTTAAAATATTTTTTTAAATAAAAATAAAAAAAACCGCGGCCATTGGCAGTGGTTTTTTTTTTTTTTAAGTCAGAACAACCACGGTTTTGTGTGTGGTTTTATTTTATTGTTATCCACATGTAATGGCTGTGGTCATTTTTAAATTTGCCACAGGTTCGAGTTGTGGTTTTTTTTAAAAAAAAAGTAAAACAACCACGGTTTTGTGTGTGGTTTTATTTTATTGTTATCCACATGTAATGGCTGTGGTATTTTTTAAATTTTCCACAGTTTCGAGCTGTGGCTTTTGAAATACTACACCATTCTTCGCCACGGCAATTGCCACGGTCATATCTGTGGCTAAAAGGGAAAGACCACGGCCATTGGCTGTGGTTTTTTAGCATTTTTGACGTAGTGATCCTTATATAGTTCTGTGGCACAAACTATTATGAAGAAGATGGGCTATGACGCTCAAAACCAGTCGGTTTGGGAGAAGGACGCGGTATTCTCGCGCCATTGGGGCCCGTCTTGACCAAAAGCCAGCTGGAAGATTGGAGACTCTACGGCTATGTAGAAAAGTCTTCACACGGGTTAGGGTATGATCCCGACACTCCCCTGAGACAGTTGACACAAAGGCTTAAAAGTCAATATACTGACCAAGCCTCAACATCTCAAGTCCATGAAAACATCGATCTCCCTGGATATCTCTTTGATGAGTCACCTGACAAAGATCTAGGAAGCTCATCCAATTGGCACAATTTCTCCGAAAATGAAGAGGAGTTGTCCGATGGCACAGACGTGTTGTCTTCTGACCCAGAAGAACCCTCATCTCCAAAAGAAGTAGCCTACTTCGACCCGGTTTCAATAGGCGATTGGGATCATCTCATAGCAAGCCTTGGGAAAATTACCGATCAAGAAGACCCGTGGAAAGGAACAAAACCTTGGTCTGGAAATGCCTTTGAAACCCCAGAAGGTTTCGTTGAGCTGGAAGCCTCCGAAAATATTGTGGAGGAACCACCTTCGAACCTTCCAACAGAAGATCCTGTTCAAAAGATAGACTTGGGAACACCAGATAACCCACGTCCTGTATTCATAAACAAGAATATAAAGGATGATGAGTTACCCAAGTATATTGCCTTTCTTCATGAGTTCGTTGATAGCTTTGCATGGTCTTACGCTGAAATGCCTGGCTTAGACTCCAAAATAGCGGTTCACAAACTCAATCTTCAAGAAGACATCAAGCCTGTCAAGCAAGGCCAAAGAAGATTCCGTCCAGATGTGATGGATAAAATTGAACAAGAAGTTCAAAAACTCAAAAGCGTCGGCTTCATCCGTGAGGAACAACATCCTGAATGGTTGGCCAACATTGTCCCCGTGACAAAGAAAAACGGGCAGATCAGGGTCTGTATTGACTATAGAGACCTGAACGGCGCATGTCCTAAAGATGAATTTCCGCTCCCCATACCAGAGGTAATGATTGATAATACCTGTGGATTCGAGCGAATGACATTCATAGATGGTTTCTCTGGCTACAATCAGATAAAGATGCATCCTAAAGATGAAAAACATACATCTTTTCGGACCCCATTTGGCGTGTATTGTTACACTGTCATGCCATTTGGTCTGAAAATTGCTGGTGCCACATATTAGAGGGCTATGATGAAAATATTCCAAGATATGCAGCACAAGACTGTTGAATGTTACGTTGATGACCTCACCATCAAAAGCAAAAGAAAAGAAGATCATCTCGAAGACCTTCGAGAAGTCTTCCTCCGGCTTCGCAAACACAAACTACGAATGAATCCTTTGAAATGCTTCTTCGGCGTCTCGTCGGGTAAGTTCCTCGAATTCTTAGTTCGGAAAGCTGGAATAGAGCTTGACCCCATAAAAGTCAAGGCCATTCTAGAAATGCCCTCTCCAAGAACCTTGAGAGAACTCAAAGGGCTTCAAGGGAGATTGGCCTACATTAGACGGTTCATCTCCAATCTATCGGGGAAATGCCGTCCATTCTCCCGATTGATGAAAAAAGGTATAAACTTTGTCTGGGATGCTGACTGTGAAGCTGCTTTCCAAGACATCAAGTCATACCGGACAAAACCTCCAGTGTTAGCTGCTCCTACCACTGGAAAACCATTCATCTTGTACACAAGAGCCCTTGATCACTCTTTAGGAGCTCTGCTTGCGCAAGAAAATGATCAAAGAAAAGAAGCTGCTCTATATTACCTCAGCCGCATGCTAGTAGGTGCAGAGCATCGCTACTCTCCAGTCGAAAAAGAATGTCTTGCAGTGATGTTCGCCGTACAAAAGCTGCGTCACTACTTGCTTTCCAACACAGTATACCTGGTCTCGAGGGTCAACCTCTTGAAGGTCCTTGTCACAAAGGCAGGTTCTCTCAATGCTCGACTGGCAAAATGGTCCATCCTTCTGTCACAATTTGATATTAGGTATGTACCACAAAAGGCAATCAAGGGGCAAGCTCTAGCGGACTTCCTCGCAGAGCATCCATTGCCTAAAGATTCTCCGCTCAGAGATGATCTCCCAGACGAACCAGTCTACAATGTGGAGACTTTCTCGCAAAGTGCCTCTTGGGACATGTACTTTGACGGTGCAACCAGTGTCACGCCCCGAAACCGGGACCTGCAGCGAACCGATCTCGGGGTGCGAAATTTTGGAATAATTTGAAACTTTTTGTTATAGTTCCCAAGATCCGCGTGAATGAGGATAATCACATGCCAACACAATCATAGTATATTTTTCGCGGAAGCTAAACATGGTGTTACGACCCGGAATCCGTGGCCATCGGGTTCCGTGTCGCACGCAACCAATTCCATAAAGCCATCATAAACAGACTGGCATAAATCTTAAATCACAACACACTGAGCTGGTAGTAACAAATCTATTATTTCCCATATTCAAATTTCAATTAACAAGTGTCTTAATTACAACCCAAATAAAAAGGCTATCAAGCCATACAAATATAACCAACTAAACAGAATACTACCCTCAAAATTTGATACGAACTCCGGTGCCATACTTGACATCTAAATGATATCAACGGCAGCCTCTCACGTCAGACCGGTGGTCCCACCGCCTCCTCTGATCAAACACCTAAAACCAGAAAGAAAAGGAACTGGCACCAAACAAAAAGGGTCAGACACGACGGTCTGGCAAGCAAATAATCAAGTAATATGAAATAAAAGAACATACATAAAACTAGACGAAATCATCGTAAAACCGAATAAGTAGTCTAAACAATAATGACAATAAATCACGATGAGACGATCGAAAGACCGAACATGAATATCAAAGCAATAAACGAACAGTCTCTAAAGCATAAATGTCTCGAAAAGATAACCACCTAAGCAAAGCATTTAATAATTGGAAATACATTTAAAAACTGAATAGTAGAAACAATACGATAAAGGTCGATATCGTAAACATTAAACAAATCAAAGCATAGAAAGCATAATCGACAATAATCATAAACTAAAGTAATATGTGGATAAAACCTAGGCGACCACAAATAGCTAAATCCTCCTATTACCGAAGTGATAAGAGCAGACAGAGCGTAGCCACTGAACGTGGTACTAAACAGAGGATCAGAACCGTAGCCATACAAATGGGACCGGCAGATCAAAAGTATCAGAACCGTAGCCATACAAATGGGACCGGCAGATAATTACCGTTGCCATGGTCGGTACAGACAGAATCCAAGCTGCAGCTGGCGGACAGAGTAAAGATCCCAAGCCGGGTGATCAGCCCGACAAGGTGACCTAAGCCTAGTGGTGCCTTTAGTTTTCAAACTCAAACCGATACAAATCTAACATAATACTAATCCCTTTGGCTCAGGGGCTCACACCACATAGCTCTGGCCCCGTCTTGCCTCGGGGTTTTGTTTTTCGGAATCGTAGCCTCTTTGGCTCATGGGCTCGCACCACATAGCTCTGGCCCCGTCTTGCCTCGAGGTTTTTATTTTCAAATACTAGTGTTGTCAAAACAATAGTCTTATCGAAGAAATCCCGAATGTAACGAACATACTCAATCTCTTTTCAAATCGAATCGGAGAAAACATACGAATATCTCTGGTAAACCGTTCAAATACGCATCAAGGTGATTTGTATAAAATCATACGATCAACCCTTTCGAACATGGGAAGACACATGATTTTATAACAAATCATCGATGCTATTTAAGTTAGTTCACCAAAGAAAACAAATACAAATTCAAATACAAATACAAATACATTTTTCTGACTTGAAATGGAATGGACAGTGGAGAATGACTTAATGACTTACCAAGGAACCATCTCAATGCACATTTAACCTTTAAACATTAATTAATAAGAAGTGCGTTTGATGCCAATGAAAATCCATAATATTTAAATGATAAGTGCGCATTAATACCCGAACGGTTCCCAGGTAATTCCACGTGCACTCATTCTCACATCATTCCCATTTCACAAATTTCCGAGTATCACAAATAATCTCAAATCTCATTAAAACAGGCCCATAGTTGGCCTTAAACCGAGTCCAAAACAGTCCCAAATGACAGTCCAAAAACTACTCTTAAATGGCCCACAAATTAAGTTCTCAAAACAGCCAAAAACTAATCTTAAGATGGCCCATAAAACTGATTTTTAAACATCCCAAGACTGAACCTTAACCAAGCCCATGAAACAGGTTTAAAAACAGTCCAAAACAAATCCTTAAATGGCCTACAAAACGATTCTTAAAAACAGCCCAAACTAACTTCAAACAGGCCCACAAAACAAGTTTTCAAAACAGTCCACAACTAGTCCTTAAATGGTCCAAGGAACAAGTTTTAAAACCAACCCAAACTAACCATAAAACAGGCCCACCAACAAATTCTAAAACAGCCCACAAAACAGTCATTAAAAACAGTCAAATGTCAGGCCCAAAGATGACCCAACATCAGATCTGAAATGGCCCAATAAACAGTTTTAAAATAGCCCAAAACTAAACTTGAAACAGGCCCAAGGACAAGCCCAAAGAAGTCCCAAAGAACAGGCCCAAAACTGATCCATAAACGGACCCAAACCCAGCCCAGACTGAGCTGGGCTCGCTCGAGCGGACCCAGACAGAAGCTGGGTCGCTCGAGCGGCCCAGTGGGTCGCTCGAGCGGACCCAGACAGTGCCTGGTCCGCTCGAGCGACCCAGTGGGTCGCTCGAGCGGACTGGGCCTGCCCAGTCCGGCCCGAGTGCAGAAAACCTCCATTCCTTTGCATTTTTTTCTGATTTTTCTTTATTCTTTTGCTTCCTTTTCTTTCATACTAATTTCCATGATTGGTTGGGCCCTTCCTTGACCTTCCAAACTCATCAAAACTATCCATTTCATCAACCCAATTAACCAAACAATCACTTTTTAAAACAAAGTTTCTCCCCATTTCTTTGAACCCAATTCCTAACACAAGAAAACCAAGTTTTCTACATAACCAAGATGAAAGCCACTTCCAACACATTGTAAGACCTTACATAAATGGAAATCCACACAATATTGGTTCATTTAATCAAAGTAAAACCATGATCAAAGAAATTAAATCCTAAGAAGAAGAAGCCATGAAATGAAACCAAATAAGACACATCATCATATTAGTTGTAGAATTCACTTGCCTCTAGCCAAGAGAAGGTGCAAAACACTCCATGAAGGTGCTCTAAAAGCCTCAAGCTCCAAAATCATAAAACCCCCAAAATAGCTCATGGAAAAACCCTAAAAATCCAATCCATTGTAAACCTCCATGAAAACCCATTGCATAAATGACAAACCCTTCAAAAATGATTTGGAAAACAAAGATTTGGAGAAAGAAATCCATTGCTCACCTTATAAAAGCTCAAACCAAGAAGAAATGCATGAAAAGGTGGTCTCCCCTAGCCCAAATCTCTTGCAAAAGACATCTATGGAAAGCTTGGAGAGAGGAGAAGAAAGTGGGGAGCTCAAATCTCTATTTAGCATCAAGGAGGAAGAGATACATGAGGAGAGAGAAAGGGGGCTGGGAGAAACCCTATCTCCCCCCTTTGTTGCAGGAAATGAGAGAATGGGGAAGAGAAGGAGAGTCCCATGGGTTTTATAGAGAAAATGGGCTGGGCCCCATGGGCCCCAAACTCACCAAGGCTGAAACTAATGTTTGCGGGTCCCGAATGAAAACGACGAAGAAGACAAAAATGCTCAGCGAAATATCTAGTTTCCAAAAAGTATAATTTCCCCAATTTCTGGAATTTTCGAAATTCATGGACAGATTTAGGGTGAAAAGTCAGTTTTGCCCTTTTTCCTCGAAAAGCGTGATTTCTGAGTATCAAACCAAAATGATTAAAACATGAAAGTTGTTAAACTTCATAAAATAAGTCGAAATACACCAAATCCAGAATTTTTAGAAATCCGAAGTAATTTCCCATAAAAATACAAATCATAAGGACCGGGTCAAACTAAAGTCAACGGTCTACAAAATCTCCAAGGCAAGGAAAAATCCGGTCAAACTCAAATAAGCGGTCAAACTAAATCAAATCTCGCTTAAAAAGCTAAACCACGATTAAAACAATGCTAAACAAAAGGATTGGGGTCGGGATCTTACAACCAGGACAAATGAAAAAAGACAGTTGATCTCGGGAGTTGGCATCCTCTTTGTTAGCCCCGACAAATACATGATTCCACACGCTTTTTCGCTACTGGAACCATGCACAAACAATGCAGCTGAATATCAAGCTCTGATCCTAGGATTGGAACTCGCCATCGAATCTGGTATCACCATGCTGGAAGTCTTTGGAGACTCTCAAATGATCGTCAACCTGATGAATCAGAAATTTGAAGTCAGGAAGCCAGATTTGCTGCCTTACTACAACAAGGCACAATCACTTCTGCAAAAGTTTGACATCTGTTACATCACCCACATTCGTAGAGGTGAAAACATACGTGCAGATACCCTAGCTGGACTTGCCGCATCCATGGCAATTCAGGAAGGGGAAAACATGCAAATCACAGTGTGTGAAAGAAGAATCATTCCTCCTCTTAACACACACCAAGCTATTTCTGAATGCCACCAAGTGGTTGGAAGTCGGAATTTCAATCCTTCAAACTTCAATCGGCAACTGGAGGGATCCGTTCATTGATTACATTATGTTCGAAATCCTACCTGGAGATCCAAAAGAACGGGTAAGCATCCAAAGGCGAACCCCAAGCTTTCATTTGGATATTCCTTCAAAAATCCTTTACAGGAAATCCTTCTACGGAGTACTTCTACGCTGCTTGTCACAACAAGAGGCTGAAGAAACACTGAAAGAAGTTCATGCTGGTCTTTGCGGAGCTCATCAGGCTGGTCCCAAGCTCTATGATCAAATAAAAAGGTTAGGATATTACTAGCCTACCATGGTAGCTGACGCAATACAATTTGCTAAGCGCTGCCAACAATGCCAAGTTCATGGAGATTACATTCACATGCCTCCAAAATGGCTGCATCCTATAGCGATTTCATGGCCTTTCGAAGCCTGGGGTATGGACATCATAGGTCCTATTTCTCCCCCTTCGAGCAAAGGTCATCGCTTCATCTTCGCCGCTACGGATTATTTCTCCAAGTAGTCAGAAGCATTTGCGTTCAACGAAATGAAGACCTCATCAATCCTTCAGTTCCTGCGCACCAACATCATTTGTCGTTTCGGCATACCCAAAAGATTCGTCCATGATAACGGACCACAATTCCGGGATCATCGATTCTACAGGTTCTGCGACAAATACAAAATCCAAAACTGTCCTTCGACTCCATACAATCCAGCAGCAAACGGGTTAGCAGAAGCTTTCAACAAGACACTCTGCAAAATCCTCAAAAAAATGGTCTCTAGTCACAAAAGAGACTGGAGCGACAAAATGTCTGAAGCTTTGTGGGCCTATCGAACCACCGTTCGAGGACCAACCCATAGCACACCATTCTCCTTGGTCTATGGATGCGAAGCTGTCATGCCCTTGGAAGTACAAATTCCTTCCTTGAGGGTATCCTTGCAAAATGACATGACTCAAGAAAGCAATGTCAAATTGCGACTCCATGAGCTGGACAATCTCGATGAGAGACGGCTCGAAGCTCAATAAAGCATTGAACTTTACCAAGCACGCATGGCAGGATCTTTCGATAAAAAGGTCAGGCAACGCGCCTACAAAAAGAGTGACTTGGTCCTTGCGGTAAAAAGACCAATGGTCTTCGCTCATAAGTCCAAAGGCAAATTTGAGCCAAAATGGGAGGGACCCTACGTCATCGACAAGGTTTTCTCCAGCGGCGCATACGCACTCCTAAACATGGAAGGTGACAGATGTATGCTGCCCATCAACGGCAAGTTCTTAAAGCGGTACTACCCTTGAAGACTTACCCAACTGGGTAAAAGCAATGCCTGTACGGCCAAAACCGGTTTCCAGGTACATGCTCGCCAAACCCACCTCTTTTTTTAGAATTTTCATATCAAATGTTGAAATTTCTAGAAATTCAAACAATGCTTACTTTCATCGTTTCATTGTTCAAAAAAATCCAAGTTTAGGAACCTTTCCCTAACTTGACCAAAATTTTCAACCCTTGAAC
Source organism: Litsea cubeba (assembly GCA_012931725.1). NCBI lineage: Eukaryota > Viridiplantae > Streptophyta > Magnoliopsida > Laurales > Lauraceae > Litsea > Litsea cubeba. The sequence goes on from CM022954.1 coordinate 35,694,291, forward strand.
CCAAAATTCAGGGTTTGAAACAAAATCCGAATTCAAGGATTTCCACCCTAGTCCACCCTGCCTTTTACCGCCAAAATGGTTTTAGGTCAAAACTTATGACCCTCGTGTCTTTAAACAAAAAAAAAATGATTTTTCAAAAAAAAAACCGCGGGGAAGCGACGCTTAGTCGATACTCACACAAATCGGAAGCATACGAACCACGTTCGACACTTCCAAAATTGCAGGGAAGCGACATTTCGTCGATACTTGCAAAATCAAAAACCGTGGAGATGCAACATTTCAGTTGATATCCACAACCCAAATTTCAAAGGTTCAAAAACAACCTAAAAAACCATGGAGACGCAACATTTCAGTTGATATCCATAACCCAAAGGTTCGAGAAAACCACAAATTTCAAAAATCGTGGGGAAACGACATCAAGTCAGTACCAGCAAAACAAAAATTTTTTAAAAGCAAGGATGCGACATTCCATCGATACTTGCACCCAAATCCGCGAGGATGCGACATTCCATCGATACTCGCAACCAAATGAGTAAGGATGTGACATTCCATCGATACTTGCAAGAACATTCAGCAGGGAGGCGATAGTCGATACTTGCATTTTTGAAAACCAGACCGGCTATAAATGCCACAAAAACGGCTATAGATGCCATCAAAACCGGCTATAAATGCCACAAACCGGCTATCAATGCCACAAAACCAAACCGGCTATAAATGCCACAAAACAAAATCGGCTATCAATGCCACAAAACAAACCGGCTATCAATGCCACAAACTAAAAACTTTGGCTTTCAAAAAACCCGGCTATCAATGCCACAAAAACAGCTATAGATGCCACTAAAATCGGCTATCAATGCCACAAATCGGCTATCAATGCCACAAAAAAGCTGGCTCTCATGCCAAAAATCGGCTTCCATACCAAAACAATCATTTGACAAAAGATTTTCACAAAATGACAAGCTTTTGATCAAATCCCATTTAGCAATTACTTTTATCACAAAAAGATTTAAGTGAGCGTAGGGAAAACAAAGCAAAAAAAAGGCATCCCATTTAGCAATTACTTTTATCACAAAAAGATTCAAGTGAGCGTAGGGATAACAAAAAAAAAGAGTACCAAAAAAAGTACATGTGGTACAAAAAAAAAGAGAAAGTGTTCACAAACACTACAAAAAAAAAGTGGTACTTAAAAAAAAACAGGAGCTCAATCAAAAATGGTCTCCAGCCAAGAGTTCAGATCCTTAAGCAAACTTTTAGCCTCAGCCGTCAGGGATTCCAAGGCATGCTTCTTCAGGAACTTGCCAGGAGATGCTGGGGTGGGCTGTAACCCTTCTTTCGCACCGGGAAGCTTCCCCCGAGCAGTTTGCCATTGTTTGTTCTCTTCAGACTTCCTTTTAAGAACTCGATCGGCATTTGCAACCCGGCGAATCAGCACTCTCCCTATCACGAGCCTCTGTTATTGCAGTCCACTTGGCAGCGACTTGTGCCTGCAGATGCTCAAGACGTTTCCTGGCCTCATCGACCTCCCTATCAAGGATGTTAGGGTCGTGTGTCAGCCCAATGATGTTTAGCTCTTCTAAGTTCTTCTCTCGGACTACCTGCTTCTTGCTTTGTGTAGCCTCATCCAGGTTAGACTGAGCCTTATCCGCAGGGTCCAGGAACATCTCTTTGAAAAACTGGTCGTCAGGAAAACCCATGGTCTCAAACCACCTGTCACCCAGCTCAATGATCCTATCAACGATCGCCCTGGCACGTGTGACATCCAGACCAGCCTCTTCGGCATCACCGAGAGTCTCACGCACATGCTGGATCAACCCAAATCGGACATCTAAGTGCCTAGAAAGCAGAGTCTCAATCCAAGAGCTCAAAACCCGCACCACAACCTTCTTCGTAAAAAGAAGAGATGGCCCCGCTGAAAATTAGCCCAACTCCGTTGGTCGACTGCTCATGTCATCACTCATTGGAAGAGTAACAAAAGAACTCTTTCCAGTTGAAGCTGCTCCTGCTCGGGAAGGAATCTCAACACGAGGTATCTCCTCAACATTGTTAGAACTGGTCCCAGGAGTCTCTACCTCTGGATCAACCTCTGGCATCCCTTGCTCTGGTTCTGAAGGAAGCGACGGACTCTCCTCTGTCACTTCAAAACCTACCAAAGAAACACAAAAAGGTATGAAAATGGTGCAGATCAGGGTCTGTATTGACTATAGAGACCTGAATGGCGCATGCCTTAAAGATGAATTTCCGCACCCCATACCAGAGGTAATGATTGATAATACCTGTGGATTCGAGCGAATGACATTCATGGATGGTTTCTCTGGCTACAATCAAATAAAGATGCATCCTGAACATGAAAAACATACATCTTTTCGGACACCATTTGGCATGTATTGCTACACTGTCATGCCATTTGGTCTGAAAAATGCTGGTGCCACATATCAGAGGGCTATGATGAAGATATTCCAAGATATGCAGCACAAGACTGTTGAATGTTACGTTGATAACCTCGCCGTCAAAAGCAAAAGAAAAAAAGATCATCTCGAAGACCTTCGAGAAGTCTTCCTCCGGCTTCGCAAACACAAACTGTGAATGAATCCTTTGAAATGCTTCTTCGGCATCTCGTCGGGTAAGTTCCTCGGATTCTTAGTTCGGAAAGCTGGAATAGAGCTTGACCCCATAAAAGTCAAAGCCATTCTAGAAATGCCCTCTCCAAGAACCTTGAGAGAACTCAAAGGGCTTCAAGGGAGATTGGCCTACATCAGACGGTTCATCTCCAATCTTTCGGGGAAATGCCATCCATTCTCCCAGTTGATGAAAAAGGGTGTAAACTTTGTCTGGGATGCTAACTGTAAAGCTGCTTTCCAAGATATCAAGTCATACCTGACAAAACCTCCACTGTTAGCTGCTCCTACCACTGGAAAACCATTCATCTTCTACACAAGAGCCCTTGATCACTCTTTAGGAGCTCTGTTTGCACAAGAAGATGACCAAAGAAAAGAGGCTGCACTATATTACCTCAGCCGCATGCTAGTAGGTGCAGAGCATCGCTACTCTCCAGTCGAAAAAGAATGTCTTGCAATGTTGTTCGCCATACAAAAGCTGCGTCACTACTTGCTTTCCAACACAGTCTACCTGGTCTCGAGGGTCAACCTCTTGAAAGTCCTTATCAGAAAATCCTTCAACGGAGTACTTCTACGCTGCTTGTCACAACAAGAGGCTGAAGAAACACTCAAAGAAGTTCATGCTGGTCTTCGCGGAGCTCATCAGGCTGGTCCCAAGCTCTATGATCAGATAAAAAGGTTAGGTTATTACTGGCCTACCATGGTAGCTGATGCAATGCAATTTGCTAGGCGCTGCCAACAATGCCAAGTTCATGGAGATTACATTCACATGCCTCCAGATTGGCTGTATCCTACAGCGATTTCATGGCCTTTCGAAGCCTGGGGTATGGACATCATAGGTCCTATTTCTCCCCCTTCGAGGAAAGGTCATCGCTTCATCTTCGCCGCTACAGATTATTTCTCCAAGTGGTCAGAAGCATTTGCGTTCAACGAAATGAAGACCTCATCAATCCTTCAGTTCCTGCGCACCAACATCATTTGTCGTTTCGGCATACCCAAAAGATTCGTCCATGATAACGGACCACAATTCCGGGATCATCGATTCTACAGGTTCTGCGACAAATACAAAATCCAAAGCTGTCCTTCGACTCCATACAATCCTGCAGTAAACGGATTAGCAGAAGCTTTCAACAAGACACTCTGCAAAATCCTCAAAAAATGGTCTCAAGTCACAAAAGAGACTGGAGCGACAAACTGTCTGAAGCTTTGTGGGCCTATCAAACCACCGTTCGAGGACCAACCCATAGCACACCATTCTCCTTGGTCTATGGATGCGAAGCTGTCGTGCCCTTGGAAGTACAAATTCCTTCCTTGAGGGTATCTTTGCAAAATGACATGACTCAAGAAAGCAATGTCAAATCGCGACTCCATGACCTGGACAATTTCGATGAGAGACGGCTCGAAGCTCAACAAAGCATTGAACTTTACCAAGTACGCATGTAGGATTTTTCGTCCAAAAGGTCAGGCAACGTGCCTACTGTCGCGACCCCGGACCGGGAACTAGGGGAAAAGGAGGATCCGAGTCCGGGATCGGGACATGTGGTGGGGTGATGCCGCGCCACGTGCATCTCTTTGGCTAAACCGTACACGGAATTAACAGAACATTTGTCCGTGCACGTGATTTCCCACAGGGTTCTGCGGTGAGGATTATCTTTACACATCATCTCACATATAACCATCTCAAACATATTCTCAAGATTGCGGAAGCGTGTAGCAAACCATACTAATACCATTCAATTCCATAAACAAGACTGATTTATGATTACATGACAAGATATCAGAATGAGCAATGATCATAAGCATATTTCCCCAAAAGTAAAGTTAAGTATATTTACAAAATATCGGTTGATTAATGCCCCCCCCCCCCAAAATAACGGTCAGCAAAGACCGTACAACCAAATGAAACTAAACATAAAGATATCATAAGTGCCCACAATGTATCGTTCTCAAGGCAAGACCGAATGTCTACATGACATCATCGGCTTGCCACTCAATCACTCGCTGCGGTTCACCGACCGCCTCCTCTGGCTCCTCCTCAAAGGCAATTAGCTCGGGACCTGAGTACCAAAATAAATGGATCAGACACGACGGTCTGGCAAGTGGGTGAAAAGATATAACAATAATGAAATACTATGCGAGAGTTTAGAAAACCTGCGTATAAATAATGAATTTCATAAGAGATAGTGCATCATTTGTTAAACAACAACATGAACGATATAAAACAGTAGAGGTACCAAGGATCGGAAACTGTCAAGATGGCAACCACACAAAGCTAGATCCTCCCTTCACTAACGTGAAGAAAGCGCATAACCTAACAGGATCATTGACCTCAGTCACACAAGGTGAGGAGGGACAACGATAAATACTATAATATACATATATATATATATACTCTGCGGGACCACGGTAGCGAACCGGGTAAAAACTCTGCACATTCCAGACTGCAGCTGACTATCAGGAGGGGAAGGAACCCCAAGTCGGTGGATCAAACCGACGAGGTCATCCAAGCTCAGTGGTGCCGACTCATAGGTCAAATACGATAAATCAAATCATATGCATAGTGAGAAACGGGGCGCCAAGAGGCACAAATACACATACATCTCAGTCGACATATACAGATTAGCAAAAGCTAAGCACATCTCTTCTAGTACTCTTGGAACAGTCTAGTCATATCATGTGGGTTGAAATCCCAAAATAGGAGTTTGGTTAAAAAAAATCGAATACAAATAGTTTCTCATACATTTACAGGCTAAACATGGAGGTTCCTAGAATTGAATCAGTGTGAATAGGGTCCCGTATGTCAGTTATGATGTAATTTGGTACTCTTTAAGAATTAGGGACATTCCGGGTCCTTATACACATTGGTCAATCTAGAAAACCTCATGGAATATTCATGATGAGGTTTCTCTTTCTTCCGGACTTCATATAACGCCTTACAAGTCCTTACATGGCATTGGGGCTCCATAAAATACCTCCCCAAGCCTAAAAACTATGTTTCAAGCCCTTAGGTATTGACCCATGACAGACAGGCAGTTCGCTCGAGCGAACTGGGAGGTTCGCTCGGGCGAACAGCTCTCTGTCTGGGGTTCGCTCGAGCGGACTTAAGGTTCGCTCGAGCGGACCTGTTCAGATTATGTTGGATCAGGTTGGCTCGAGCGATCAGAGGGGTTGGCTCGAGCCAACAAGGTTCTGTGACGGGTTCGCTCGAGCGATGTGTCACGGTCGCTCGAGCGAACTGTCTAGAAACTCATTTCTGAATACAGTCTGTTCCTCCCTTTTCTCCCCCTTTCATTATCCTTTGGGCATCCTTTTATACCTACAATTAAGGGTCTCAAACCTTCCTTTCAACCCCATTCAATTCATCATCAACTCCTCTAACAACCACTCCCATAAATCATTCGTTTCTCCATCACTTCCACCTCATTCAATGCAAGACATCTCCATAAATGCAAATCCATAAATGATCATAATGATCTAAAAGCAAGACAATAAAACATATGTTCTCCAATAGGACTATAAGTAGCCTAACATTATGCATGTTTCCAAAATCATGAAAACTCATAAAGATGACTTGGGTAAAAGCAATAAATGAGAGTTCAAATCTTTAATAGCAAGAAAACAAGAAATCAATCCATTCATCCACTTGCCTGGGGTCCAATGCAAATCAAATTGAGCTCTAGAAACCTCTTAAGTCCACAATCAAACACCTATGCACAAAACCCCAAATCCAAACCCTAAATTATCAAAAACCCAATTAAAACAGAACGGAATCTTCCAATAAGTGAAATGGAGTTACCCTAGGGCTAAACAAACAAGATTATAAAACTTTTAGGAAGATCACTTACAAAGAAGTTCTTCAAAAAGCAAGGTGTTGTCCAAAGGAAGTCTTGGAGTGGGCGGTTTTCTTCAAAAATTGTGTCAAGACGAAGCCCTTGAGATGAGGAAGAAGATTATAGTCTCTAATTTTTCATTAACACTAGCTTAGTGGGGGATTGAAGATGAAGAAGCAAGAAAAAGGTAAGGGAAAACCCTTAGGGCTGGGATTTCTCTTCTCCTATAGGGTTTTTGCCAGAAATGGGAAGAATGAAGAAGAAGCTTTCTATATATAGTAAGTGGGAGTGGGGCCCACAACTTAAAAGACTTCTCGGGCTCAAAACATGGTCTTCGGGGCTTCAAACGAATTCGACGAAGAAGACAAAGTTGCTCGGCAAAATTTCTAGTTTCCAAAAAGTATATATTTTACACATTTTGGTGACATTGAAATCGGTGCCCAGATTTCGGGTAAAAAGACCATTTTGCCCTCAATTGCGAAAAATCGGGTTTAAGGTCCTCGAATGGAAACGATGTCAACATGAAAGTTGTAGGGATTAACAAGATAAGTCCAATGGGGTCAAAACACGATTTTTGGAAATCATTGGTAACCCCCAATCTCACACAGTACGTAACAAGAACCCCCAAAGGGTCCCATAAATAAAAAGGCTCTCCAAATTCCCCAAAGCTATTATAAGAGCTATTCTAATCCCCAACTAATTCAAAAACTACTAAACACACTTAAAACTAAAACACAACTTAATCAACTCTAAACGAGGTCTCTCGGGTCGGGGTCTTACACCTACAAAAAGGGTGACTTCGTTCTTGCGGTAAAAAGACCAATGGTCTTCGCTCACAAGTCCAAAGGCAAATTTGAGCCAAAATGGGAGGGACCCTACGTCATCGACAAGGTTTTCTCCAACGGCGCATACGCACTCCGAAACATGGAAGGTGACAGATGTATGCTGGCCATCAACGGCAAGTTCTTAAAGCGGTACTACCCTTGAAGACTTTCCCAACTGGGTAAGAGCAATGCCTGTACGGCCAAAATCGGTTTCCAGGTACACGCTCGTCAAACCCTCTCTTTTTAGAATTTTCATATTAAATGTTGAAATTTCTAGAAATTTAAACAATGCTTACTTTCATCGTTTCATTGTTCAAAAATCCAAGTTTAGGAACCTTTCCCTAACTTGACCAAAATTTTCAACCCTTGAACCAAAAATTCATCGTTTGAAACAAAATCCGGATTCATGGATTTCCACCCTAGTCCACCCTACCTTTTACCGCCTAAATGGTTTTAGGTCAAAACTTATGACCCTCGTGTCTTTAAATAAAGAAAAAAAGGTTTTTCAAAAAGCCGCGGGGAAGCGACGCTTAGTCGATACTCGCACAAATTGGAAGCATGTGAACCACGTTCGACACTTCCAAAATCGCAGGGAAGCGACATTTCGTCGATACTTGCAAAATCCGAAACCGTGGAGATGCAACATTTCAGTTGATATCCACAACCCAAATTTCAAAGGTTCGAAAAAACCTAGAAAACCATGGAGACGCAACATTTCAGTTGATATCCATAACCCAAAGGTTCGAGAAAACCACAAATTTTAAAAATCGTGGGAAAGCGACATCAAGTCAGTACCCGCAAAACCAAAGTTTTTGAAAAGCAAGGATGCGACATTCCATCGATACTTGCACCCAAATCCACGAGGATGCGACATTCCATCGATACTCGCAACCGAATGAGCAAGGATGCGACATTCCATCGATACTTGCAAGAACATTCAGCAGAGAGGCGACTTTTAGTCAATACTTGCATTTTTGAAAACCAAAACCGGCTATAGATGCCACCGAAACAGGCTATAAATGCCACAAACCGGCTATCAATGCCGCAAACAGGCTATAATTGCCACAAAACCAGCTATCAATGCCACAAAACAAAACCGGCTATCAATGCCACAAACCAAAAACTTGGCTTTCAAAAAACTCGGCTATCAATGCCACCAAAACCGGCTATCAATACCACAAAACCGGCTTCCATGCCACAAACAAAATCTGGCTCCCATGCCAAAACAATCATTTGACAAAAGATTTTCACAAAATGACAAGCTTTTGATCAAATCCCATTTAGTAATATATTCATCACAAAAAGATTTAAGTGAGCGTAGGGAAAACCAAAAAAGAAGAGTACCAAAAAAATACATGTGGTACCAAAAAAAAAAGTGTTCACAAGCACTACAAAAAAAAAAGAAAAGTACCAAAAGAATACAAGTGGTACCAAAAAAAAAAAAAAAAAACAGGAGCTCAGCCAAAAATGGTCTCCAGCCAAGAGTTCAGCTCCTCAAGCAAACTTTTGACCTCAGCCATTAGGGATTCCAAGGCACGCTTCTTCAGGAACTTGCCATGAGATGCTGGGGTGGGCTGTAACCCTTCTTTCGCACCAGGAAGCTTATCCCGAGCAGTTCGCCATTGTTTGCTCTCTTGAGACCTCCTTTCAAGAACTCGATCAGCATCGGCAACCCGGCGAATCAGAGCACTCTCCCTGTCGCAAGCCTCTGTTAGTGCAGCCCACTTGGCAGCGACTTGTGCGTGTAGATGCTCAAGACGTTTCCTGGGCTCATCGACCTCCCTATCAAGGATGTTAAGGTTATGTATCAACCCAATGATGGCTAGCTCTTCTAAGTTCTTCTTTCGGACTATCTGCTTCCTGCTTTGTGTAGCCTCATCTAGGTTAGACTGAGCCTTATCCGCAGGGTCCAGGAACATCTCCTTGAAGAACTGGTCGTCAGGAAAACCCATGGTCTCAAACCATTTGTCACCCAGCTCAATGATCCTATCAACGATCGCCCTGGCACCTGTGACATCTAGACCAGCCTCTTCGGCATCATTGAGAATCTCCTGCATATGCTGGATCATGCCAAATCCGGCATCTAAGTGCCCAGAGAGGAGAGTCTCAATCCAATAGCTCAGAACCCGGACCACCACCTTCTTCGCAAAAAGAAGAGATGGCCCAGCTGAAGATTCACCCAACTCCGTTGGTCGGCTGCTCATGTCATCACCCGTTGGAAGAGTAACAAAAGAACTCTTTCCAATTAAAGTTACTCCTGCTCGGGAAGGAATCTCAGCACGAGGTATCTCCTCAACAGTGTCAGAACTGGTCTCAAGAGTCTCTACCTCTGGATCGACCTTTGGCATCTCTTGCTCTGGTTCTGAAGGAAGCGACGGACTCTCCTCTGTCACCTCAAAACCTGCCAAAGAAACACAAAAGGTATGAATATGATCCTGTTTGAAAATCATTATCAGGGTTATTACTACAAAATACCTTCTTCGACGACTGCCGGAAGACTCTCTTCCTCCATGAACTCATCGGAAGCATCATCAACATTTGCGTCCATCAATGGTTCAAAGTCATCGGAATCTTGTGGCAAGTCAGCTGACAAGAAAAATGTTAGCAAACCAAGTCACAGACACAAAAAAAAGAAAGCAAAAGAAGTTATACCAATTGGAGATTCTGGATTCACTCCAGAGTACCTCGGTTCTTCTTCAGGTGCCCCGACAGGATCCGTCACCACCTCATCGGTTGGAACCTCAGGCATCACCAAGTCTTCCTCTGTTAAAAAAAAAAGAGAAGCAGAAACAAGAAGCAAATCAGAACATGGAAAAATCCCATGAAAAGAAATGGAAAGAGAAAAAGGAAGAATCATACCTTCACCGACGGTCTCTTCTTCTCGGCTTCTCTTCTCTGGAGGCTCGTCAGCATCCACTGGCACATCCTCATTGATAGTAAGAGGGACTTCCAAGTCAGAAGAGTCCTCATGCTGCCCCTTGCTGCGATGATGACTCCTCCTCCTCTTACTCCTGCGGGCTCGCTTCTTAAAGGAACCTGCCCCACTGTCAGAGTCAGGTTTCCTACTTGACTCCTCACTGGATGGTCTACCCTTTTCAGTAGACTCCACGGAAGCTTGCCTCTGTGCCGCTTGCATCCAAGCACCAAGTTCGGCTTCCTCCTGTTCTAGCTGCTCTAAAGCCTCATCGGGTATTTCTTGAACAGCTTCAGAACCAATGACGCCCTGGTCACCGAGAAAGTCTATCTTGTGCTTCTCTCCAGAAAGGAAGGCCCAAACTTCCTATCGCCGGACGCCATCCGACTTTTCAAGGCCCTTTCCAGATGCCAGCTTCACATCAAGCTCCTTCTTGGAAAGCCCCCGATATGCCGAAAAGCTCTCCGCGAACCACTTCGCAAAGCCGGCAGTCCGGGAAGTCAACAACACAGGATAAGAGATCATGGCTGTAGTGTCTTCAGCACTATAGAAAGCCCACATTTCTCCCGTCCTGTAAACCTCCAAAGTGCTTCACCATGCTTAAAGGCGCTCCAACAACGCCTTGAGAAAAACCCAACTGCAAAGCAAAACGAGAGGGTACATACAGCTGGATGTCGACAAAAAGATGTCTGCGGTACACCATCGTGCCGACACGTATGCTGAAAAGCCACTCCTTCTCTGCGTTCGTCAAGGAGTAATGCCTTCCCGACCCCGCCCTGGTAGAGTCTCGAGAGGCACCAAAATCAAAAGCCTTCTTCCGCAACTCCGGAGAAAGCTTCACTGAAGACTGCCCCATCTCGACGTCCTTGAACCGTCGGATCCTCATGCGGGCAAACAAAAGTGATTTGGATACGGCTTTACCCTTAGCCAGCCGAATCATCAGAGGATCATCATCCTGTGTGGCACCCAGCCGGTGGAAGCCAGGACAGTGGTACACGTACCACGAATGAAAGATGTGGGCTGAAAATACCCTATTCATAGGGAGCCTAAGCCGACCCAAAAAAGCAGCAGCCTGCAATTCGGTACACAGGTAGGAGTAAAGAGCTGGCACCAAAGCAAGCTGCTCTCCAAACGCCATCTAACAAGCCGGAAAAATACAATGCGGTCTGATGTGCGTTCCATCTCCTCCAGCAAAAATAGCCTCACCAAGCTAATAAGTGAGGTAAACAGCGAGATCTCTCTGCAGTGCAATGTCAGTACATATGGCGTTTGTACTCGCACAGAAATCTCTCAACTCTTCTTGCATAGCCAAGATCTTCTTCGAACTTGGATCCAGAGCCCTGACTTCCTGGGTAACACTATCAGAAGGCTCTCTGTTATCAAAAAAGTTGGGGAACGAAGAGCTAGAACTCTTCCAACTGCTGGATCTAACTTTCAAACCCTCCTTCTCGTTCAAAAAATCATAGAAGGCGACGATCTGAAAGTACAGAAGCCTGAACTCCTCAGACTGCCCCTCAAGGACGCTGTCGATCGACATAAACTCCTCATAGAGTTTGCCAAGGATGGGCAATCCAGTAATGGCGCTCAGCTCCTTCAAAGAGAAACCAATCTCACCATTCGTCACAACGAAGGTATTGGTTTGTGGGAGGAATGACGCCAGCATAGCCATGAAGGCCTCGTCGGAAAAGATCACGGTCTCCCTAAAGGCGCGGACCGCATCAAAAATCCCGGCTTCCTTCAAAACGGCGCCACCAATCAGCAGGACGCGATCAGTCCACGACTTCCACTCGGAGTCAGCATTGAAACAGCCACGAAGTCGAAAAGGCTTTATCCAATTGCTGCCGTCACCGCTGAAAATACCAAGGCCCACCGGTCTCAAATCGACCAACGGATAATCAGAGCCCTGGTAGCCGCTCGATGGCATCAACAGGTCCATGTCAGCAGGCGACCTCTCCGTATATCCAGGAGAACCGCCAACAAAAACCCCGGTCTTGATTACATTTGTCCTTCTCACCCAGCTTGGAGGATCTTCCCTCTTAGAGCACGTGGGGGCAAGGCTCATGATCGAGACGGTGCGATCAAACGTCGACCGGGTAGCAACAGTCTTCTTCTCACCATCTGCTGTGAAAGAAAACTGAAAACATCTCCTCTGGTATGTCATGTCATCAGGGACGGCATCACCAAAGAAGAAGGTAGGCTTGGGTAAAACACTCTGATCTCCCATCACCCATGGACGACTGCTTACTATGATCTTATAGAATTTCTCTCCCTTCAGAGCGATCAGTCGCTGCCTCATCTCATCTCTGTTGAGGGAGTCGCACTCTTCCAAGTTTCTCTCAACATACTGGACCTTCTCAAAGGCCTGCTGAACGGCCGGATTAGAAGATCTAGCAGATCGAGGAGGTACGCTTGTAGCAGGCTCTTTACCCTTGTTCGTTCTGGAAGAACCACCTGCAAAGGATGGAAAAGAAAAGGATCAAACATCAAAATGACAGAATTTCGCTAAAAAAAAAAGCTGGCGAAATTTTGACATGATGCCGGGGCAATTCCAAAGAAAAGGAACTGTCCCAAAAGAAATAGAAAGCTTGAAGATGGGCTCAACATTGCTGCGAGCTCCGAAACTCCAAACTTTTGAAACCTCAAAGTCTCCGCAAAATCAGGAAGGGCTCAACATCGCTGCAAGCTCCAAATTCCCAAATTTGCGAAAACTTTTAGGTATGCTATCACATCATGCTACAAATTCAATTTACAAAAGAATGCATGCATGAACATCTTGGTTTGCCAAACAAAAAAGCATTATCATGATGAGCAAAAAAAAAAAGAAAAGAACCTTTCTCAAAAAAAAAAAAAAAAGAAAGGAGAAAGAAAAAGAACAAAAAAAAAAAGAAAAGAAACTTTCTCAAAAAAAAAAGAGAAAACAAAAAAAAACAAAGAAAAAAGAAAAAAAGGGGCTGGCCCATAGGCCACGTGGCCGTACGGATCTATCCGTACGGCCCACAAAAGAAAAAAAAAACACATGCAAAAAAACAAAACGTGTGAAAAAAAAAAAGCAAACACGTGGAAAAAAAAAAGAAGAAAAGAAAAGAAAGAAACAAAAAGAAGAACTTTTTTTCCTACAATGGGTTTTTCTTGAAAAAGGGAACTGACTTGAAGCCATTGATGGAGAAGAAGAAGAAAAGTCTTGAAGATCTTGAAGAAGAAGAACTCTTGGTCTTGAAGCCCTCTTGGGATTGTTGCAAAAGAAAGCAATAAGAGCAAGAGATCCAACCTCCTCCTTGCTTTTATAGAAGAGAGCAAACCAAAGAAGGAAGGAAGAAAAAGGTAAGTGTTACTAATTAGTAACCTTACCAAAAGAAATAAATTAGAAAGATTCTTTCCCAAAAGAAAGATATCTTGAGGGATTCTCTCGTAAAAAGAAATCAATGAGAGATTTTCTCCCAAAAGATAGGATCAATGAAAGATTCTTTCCCAAAGGAAGATATCTTGAGATATTCTCTCCCAAAATAAGGGGAACATGACAGATTCTCTCCAAATAAAGATATTCTTAGATATTCTCTATCCAAAGAAGATATTTTTAGATATCCATTACAAAAATGACACCATATGAGATTTAAGCCATTTCAAAAGCCTAAGGTCCCATGGGTTAGCCCATATGAGCCAGGTTTGACCACCTAGGCACTAAAAAATAAATAAATAAATAAATAAATAAAAATAAAAAAAAATTTTGGGCCTTTAGTCAAAGAGAAATCCCTCTTACCAAGAGCCTACAAAAATGGTTCCATGCCTCTTTTGAGTTGATTCGACCATACAAAAAAGAATTCCAAGCCCCATGAGCTTCCAAAAATCAAACCATCCAGCCTCATCTACCATCTACCAAATTGAGCCAAAATCTTGAAATTGACATTCCACAAAAATCCAAACCAAATCCTGGTCCCCTAACTTGCCACATACAGCCTGTTAGGTCACAAGACCAAAACCAAAAAACCAAAACCTGATCTCCTAACTTGTCACATACAGCCTGTTAGGTCACAAGATCAAAACCAAAATTGATCCCCCAACATTCCACATACAGCTTGTTGGGTCACACGGTCAAAACCAAACCCGACCCCCTAACCTGCCACATACAGCCTGTTAGGTCACAAGGTCAAAACCCAAATCCACATCCCTGATGTCATCTTCAAAACTTTGCCTCGAGATGGTACGTGATCGCTTTCACTACCATAAAATTCCCCTGGAAGCTCAAAAGGCTACAAATACCAAAAAAGAAAGACTGCTCAAAGACTCTTGGTCCAGTCACAGGCTCTCCTTCACAAATCTTTTCGAGGCACATCGACTACAAAAGTTAAGCAACTCATCACTGTACCTCGAGGGGGCATTTGTTGACACCAAAAATGTCACTTTGCTTCTTCAAGATCCAAAGAGCTACATGAAGTCGCAACCTGCAATAAATAGACAATGCTACTTCCAAAAAATCAAATCTTGTCAGAATCAAACAAAAACTGCAAGATACTTCAAGACAGCCAAAAGAGGAGTACACAAGAAGTTTCGGGCCATTTCAAAATCATTTGGCCTAACTTCGCTTCTCCGGCAGCTGAAAAGGAGCTCCCGGCGGCGAAAGCATCGGAGACACCAAATCTTCGATTAGAGTCGATGGATGGTCTCAAAATACATCAAAAAGGCTCCACGTCAAGTTCCGAGTCAAACCGACAACGTTTGACCCTACATCAACCCTCGAACAGCTAAATCAAGCCTCTCGGAGGCGAAAACCACCAAGGCCATCACTCATCAGATAGAGCACATGGACGGCTTCAAAATGCTTACAAAGGGCTACACGTCAAATATCAGGTCATTTCGACAACATTTGACCATATTTTGACGCTCGGAAGCCAAATCAGGCCTCTCGGCGGCGAAGCTCCCCGGGACCATGGTTTCCAAGACAGAGCCTATGGATCATCTTAAAATGACTCCATTAGGATCCCTGTCAAAATTCAAGTCAATCAGACATCGGTTGACCGCACATCAAGCCGCGACATCTTCATCGCGACAAAAGCAAGTCTACTGGTGATAGGACCCCAAACGGCTTCAAAATTCAAACAAAAGCCTATAGTTGGTCTTATTTATTGCTCAGGAGGCTTCACCTCAAATTTCAGGTCATTCCGACATCGTTTGACCCAGTTTCAACTTCTGACGGAAAATCGGCAACTCTGCGCGACAAAGTCTTCGGCTTTCTCAGAAAATTGGAAACTTTGCAAAACAAAATGCAAGGATTCTCATCTGGTTTTCTACAGGGAAATCAGGCCAATAAATGATAAAAAATGTCAAGGAAAAATACAGAAGAAAAAAGAGTCAAAAAACAGTAAAAACAGACTCAAAACGGGACAAAAAGGGGGAAAAAACCCCCTGGGTCGCAGGCCCCTGCAACCCTAGGCCAGGGTCGCCGGCGACCCTGGGGCCCGAGATCGCTAGGAGGGCCCCAGAAACCCCATTTTTCGTTATTTTTTCGCGATTCGAAGTGTCCGGCCTCTGGTATTTTTCAATATTCATACTTTTGAGACACCAAATCCTCTCACATCCGTCAAAAACACGGGTCAATCATCAAGAGTATCAAAATCAACATTGATCGCCAATCGGTCAACCAAAAAAAAGTGTGCTTTCTACCCGACCGATCGAGAAATCGACAGGACAAATGGCACCGACCCGCTGTTGGCAACCAACACTTGAAGTTACATGGTCATCCGATGTCGATCTACATGAAAATCCATCGATGATCATTGCCAGAAGAATCTTAAAAGACGCGGCACGGCCCGCGACTCTTTAACTGCTCGGCGACCACTTAATGCGATTAATTGACTAGCTTTATTACAGTCATGAATCCATTTCTTTGGACGGCCCAATCAGAAGCAAGCATCCGGGAGTTACAAGTCAAGAGATTCATGGCATTTAACCCATGAAACTCCTTCCATCATGGCGATTAAAGGCGATTAAATGCCCTTAATCTCCTCCGGCCAATCAGAAACCTAGAAAAAGGAGTTACAAAATAAAGGAATTAAATCCTGTAACTCCTCCCATTATGCGGCTTAATGACAATAAAAGCCCATAAACCCTCCTAAATGGCTAGCAAAAAGCCTATAAATAGGAGAGCTCTCCAAGAAGAAAACAGCACAGACAGCAGAAAGAAAACACACAACAAACTGCAGAAAATCCGGAAACTCAGACAGAAAAAGGCATCAAAGAGATAAAACTCTGTGGAAATCCTACACCGACCACCGCTACAAGGTGACAAAAGTCCCTTGGGGGGTACCCCCCCCCCCCAAGGTCCTTGCCTTCTCCTTCTGCCTCCAATGGCTTAGACGTGGCTTTTCAACCCATCTACTTAGTTTTTTATTGGACATAGGACCTGTTGACACCAAAAAATGTCACTTTGCCTTTCCAAGATCCAAAGAGCTACATGAAGTCGCAACCTGCCATAAATAGGCAATGCTGCTTCCAAAAATCAAATCTTGTCAGAATCAAACAAAACTGCAAGATTCATCCAGACAGCCAAAAGAGGAGTACACAAGAAGTTTCAAGCCATTTCAAGATCATTTGGCCTAACTTCGCTTCTCCGACAGCCAAATCAAGCCTCTCGGCGGTAAAGCTCTCCGGGACCATGGTTTCCAAGACAGAACCTATGGATCATCTTAAAATGACTCCAATAGGTTCCCTGTCAAATTTCAAGTCAATCGGACATCGGTTGACCACACATCAAACCGCGACATCTTCATCGCGATAAAAAGCAAGTCTGCAGGTGATAGGACCCCAAACGGCTTCGAAACTCAAACAAAAGCCTATGGTTGGTCTTATTTATTGTTCAGGAGACTTCACACCAAATTTCAGGTCATTCCGACATCGTTTGACCTAGTTTCAGCTTCTGACGGAAATCGGCAACTCTGCGCGACAAAGTCTTCGGCTTTCTCAGGAAATTGGAAACTTTGCAAAATAAAATGCAAGGATTCTCATCAGGTTTCCTACAAAGAAATCAGGCCAATAAATGGTCAAAATGTCAAGGAAAAGTACAGAAGAAAAAAGAATCAGAAAAAAGCAAAAACGGACGCAAAACTTGACCAGAAAGGGGAAAACCCCCCCAGGGTCGCAGGCCCCTGCGACCCTGGGCCAGGGTCGCAGGCCCCTGGCCCAAGGTCGCAGGCCCCTGTGACCCTGGGCCAGGGTCGCCGGCGACCATGGACCCCGGGGTCGCCGGGAAAGCCCCGGAAACCCCGGTTTTCGCCGTTTTTTTCGCGATTCGAGGAGCCCAGCCTCTGGTACTTTCCAAAATTCATGCTTTTGAGACACCAAGTCCTCTGATATCCGTCCAAAACACGGGTAAAACATCAAGAGTATCGAAGACAGTATTGATCGCCACCCGGTCAACCAAAAAAAGTGTGCTTTCCACCCGACCGATCGAGAAATCGACAAGACAGATGGCACCCGACCTGCTGTTGGCAACAAACACCTGAAATTACATGGTCATCTGATGTCGATCTACATGAAGATCCATCGATGATCATCGACAGAAGAATTCCAAAAGACGTGGCACGGCCCGCGACTCTTCAGCTGCTCGGCGACCACTTAATGTGATTAATTGACTAGCTTTATTACAGTCATTAATCCATTTCTTTGGACGGCCCAATCAGAAGCAAGCATTTGGGAGTTACAAGTCAAGAGATTCATGGCATTTAACCCATGAAACTCCTCCCATCATGGCGATTAAAGGCGATTAAATGCCCTCAATCTCCTCCGGCCAATCAGAAGCCAAGAAAAAGGAGTTACAAAATAAACAATTCAATTTTGTAACTCCTCCCATTATGTGGCTTAATGACATTAAAAGCCCATAAGCTCTCCTAAATGGCTACCAAGAGCCTATAAATAGGAGAGCACTCCAAAGGAATCCAGATCATCGGAAAAAACACACAACAAACATCAGACAGCAGTCAGAAATCCAGAGAAAAGAAAAAGAGAGAAAACTCTGCGGAAGTTCTACACCGGCCACCGCAACAAGGTGACAAAAGTCCCTTGGGGGGTACCCCCCCCAAGGTCCTTGCCTTCTCCTCCTGCCTCCAATGGCTTAGATATGGCTTTTCAGCCCGTCTACTCGGTTTTTTATTGGACATAGGACCTTCCTTTGGTCTTTGTCTTCTAAAAACCCGAGGTTATAGCCAAGCCAAGCGAATCAAATAGCATCCTCTGTTCTCATCTGCATGGATGATGGCGAAGCCCACATATGGCTTGCGACCGTCAATCTAAACGAGTCCCCCACAATCTCCTGAGAAGTTAGATCCTCCTTTTCTTGCTTTTCATTGTAGTTTGTATTTTTTCAAAAGAGACAAAAATCACAATTCTTGTCTTTCATTGTTGATAAGAATTGTAAATCGGCTATAAACGCCAAAATCGGCTATAAACGCCAAAGTTGGCTATAAACGCCAAAAATCGGCTATAAACGCCAAAATCGGCTATAAATGCCAAAAAAATCGCCTTTCACGGCAAATCAAGAAAATGTCTCTTTTCTTAAATATATGTGCAATGGAAAACTTGAAAGAAGTTGATTTCCTTTTTACTTGCGAAGGTTGATCTCCGGATCACCATTTGCAATTCCAAGTAAAATAGAAAATCTGGCACACCCACACAAAAAAAAAGAAATGTTGATGCACGCCCCTTGCCCCCCGGTTACGAAAGGGTCGGAACCAAACGGACTCCCACGTCCGCCGACCTCGGTAGGAACTCGAGCATTGGAGCGCGGTCCATCAGGCTGGCACACCCGGTGGGACACGTTTATTTGAGAACACGATGCTAGAAATGAAATATTTGCATATCATATATTTTTCTCTATGCTTATATTTCTTTTCTCGATTCCTTGGCTACTTTATAATTGGTGGCCTATGTTGAATTCCGCATAAAAAAAAATGAGATGAGATTTTTTGTTTGGAAATTTCTAATTCTTTGAATTTATTTCCACTCTTTCTCTTTTCAAAAAAAAAAAAACAAAAAAATTTTCAGATTTCTCAATTTGGATTCAAAATTGAGAAACCTTGATCCGTTCCTATCGTTCATCGCGCTTGCAGAAATGTTGAGCCTGTTCGACTAAGGTTTTGGGCCATGGTTTCTCTTCGATGAGTTCATCAAAAATAAAAAAATATATATATATAAAAAAAAAAATTTAGATTTCTTAATTTGGATTCAAAATTGAGAAACCTTGATCTGTTCCTATCGTTCATCGCGCTTGCAGAAATGTTGAGCCTGTTCGACTAAGGTTTTGGGCCATGGTTTCTCTTCGATGAATTCATAAAAATAAAAATAAAATAAAAAATATATAAAAAAAAAAGACATAGACCACTAAGGTTAAACCAACTGTGTTCTTTGATCATGGTTGATTCAAAGAAAAGCCTTGTCCAGAGTGTGGAGACAGCTTGACTGTTCTAGGCAAGGGTCCTCCAAACGGGTTCATTAAGTAATCCTACCCTTACCTGGGGGCAATTCTATCAATCAAGGTTTCATAAGACCGGGTTAGGAGGCCTATGTGTACTCTCTCGTCTTTTAAATAAATTTTTTTTAAAATAAAATTTTTAAAATAAAAAATAAAAAATAAAAAAAAAATTTTAAAAAAAAAATCTTAAAAAAAAATAATAAAAAAAATAAATAAAATAAATAAAAAAATAAAAAAAAAATTTTTTTTTAAAAAAAATCTTCAAAAAAAAAAAAAAAAAAAAAACTTCCGTCATTTTGGGTTTAGATTGGAGAATCTTGGTCTTCTCCTTTCTGGGCACTGGCGCTCGCGGAAATCGCCGAGACCGTGTTCAGATTGGAGTGCCTTTTGCTCTCTTTGATAAACCCGATATTGGCTTTTCAAAAAAAAAAAACTCGTCATTTTTAGATTCAGATCCGAGAAATCATGGTTCATTTCTTTTTGAGCACTGGCGCTCGCGGAAATCGCCGAGACCGTGTTCAGATTGGAATACCATCTGCTCTCTTCGATGAATCCAATCTTGACCTTTCAAAACAGAGAATCTCATCTCATAGATGCGGTCTCAAAACATTTGTGTCTAGCGGTACTAGTACGCCCTTTCAGGGTCTACTGTATTGCGACCGGCACATTTGTAACTCCAACTTTATATTCTTCTTACCTCGAGCAAGCTCTGCTTCTCGATAAGTCGAATTTAAGTTCACAATTGCTTCTAGCAGTCACTGGGATGCCCATTCTGGGCTTACCATACCTGCGATCAGAACAATTGTACCTTCTATGGCATTTTGTCTTCCTCATATTGCTTGGGTCATCTACCTCGAGCAATTTGAAAAGACGAAACCATAGAACTTCCCATTTATGATCATTATATTCTTGTGATTACTAATGGATGTGGTCTTGTTTCAGAAATTTTCGAAAAAACTAACAATGGCAGCTTCACTAACCATTACTTTCGACGAAAGCAAGCACCAACTCATGCTTCAACAGAAGCAAACCACGCGCACCTACAAGCGCCCCATCAGCTGCCGAAGCGTCAACTCCCTCGGCAACTCTGTGAACTCCGGGTCGACCTCGACTCCCCGGACTATCGTCTTCGGGACGCTGGGACCATTCCCACTTCTTGAGGAACAAGCTGCTCCCTCCAAGAAGCAGAAACTCGCCTCTCAACGTGTCACTACCGTGACACCAAAGGCGAGCACCAGAAGGCCTGAAGCCCGTGGCAGCCCCACGAAGCCTCAACCTGCAAACAACCAGGTCTACTCCAAGACTTGGTCCCCAAGACCTTCACCAAAACAGAGAAGGTCCCAGGCATCCACTAAGCCAGCATTCCTGGCCCCACTCAAGGAGAACCAGTTCTATCCTCTTGCTTACATGAAAGAGGAGAGACCCATCTCCAACCTGACTTCCAAGTCATCACAGCATGAGTCGGCTTGTTCCTACAAGCCCAAAATCAAGTCATGCATCACAAGGCCTCCACAAGCATCTGCTAAGGCCTACAAATCTGCAGTTCGACCCTTCATATCTACAGGGGCCGAACTTCACAAATTCAAAGCTTCACTGCAACTGGCGAAGGATAGGGTTCGCATCCTGTCCTTGCCCAGCTACAAAGAAGACAGGCTCGGCTGCTGCGCCCGAGGGAGCACATCCTTCATCGTCAGAGCCCAGTCAGAGCTGACCGAAGCTCAAATTGCTCGTCGTATACGCCGCCGCGCGTCGTACCGACAAAAGAGACTATAGAAGCAAAGGACCCAGCCTCCCACACTTCAAGTCTCTCCCAAATGGGTCGAAAAGGAAAGACCCAACCAAGTTGCTGCCGTCCATATGGTTGGAAAAACCAGAAGGCGCCAAAAATCAGCAACAAAAATCCATGTCCGACGTCCAATGACCCGCAGCGTCTCAAGGACAAGAAGACATTCAGAAGAATCCCCTGCTCCTTCAAGCAAAGGACAGCAGAGTGATCCTTCCTCAAGCTCTTCTTCAAAAAGAATGAGCCCCAGCTCAGTCACCAGGACAGTTTCTTCGTTCGAATCACGAAGGATGAACGTCTTGGCTACAAATTCTGAGCCACCACCGCACAATCCACCTCCAGAAGATGCGATCACCCGCATCCAGCAGTTGGAACAGGGCCAGCAGAGGATTGAAACTCTGATGGAAAACCTTCTCCTCGCCTTCCAAAATCAGGCGAACAATGAACCTCCTCCGAATCATCAAGACGACGAGGTAAATAGAGAAGAAAATGAGTCACGCGCCCTTACCAAAAAGGACGTAGACGGTATCCTCGCCAAAGCAAAAGAAGAGGATATACTCAAAGAGCATGGGATCAAGCCACCATATCCCTTATGGATGGACTCAGGTCCCGTTCCCCACCAAATTCAAGCATCCTACTCTCCAAACATATACGGGGAAAGGATCAGCCAGACAGCACGTCATCCACTTCAAGATCCTGACGGGAGCTATCGCGGATCAAGATGCACTCAAGATCCGCCTCTTTGCAAGTACCCTAAAAGGTACGGCCTTCGATTGGTACTCCACTCTGCCGGAAGGACTCAATCCAAAACTGGGCCATGCTAGAGACACGCTTCCTCACTCACTTCAAAGGTGAGGATCACCCCGCTACTATGGCTCAGCTGTGCAGCCTAAAACAGGGGGAGAATGAATCAACATATGACTTCATTCACAAGTGGAAAGCAATGGCATACAAATGCTCTGATGTATTGCCACAAGCGTCGCTAGTCGACATCTGCCGAAACAACATGAGAGCCAGAATCCGCTCCATGATCATCGGCAACAAATCAAAAAACCTGGGAGAACTCCTAGAAGCTTCCATGGAAGCTGAAACGGTGATTAAAGACCTCAACAGTCAGAAATCATCAAAGAAAGAGCCAACCGCCATTGCAACCTCTAAACCAAAGAAGAAAGAGGTCCTCAATGTGCAGACCAAGCCAGCTCCTCAGCCACCAAAGAAAGCTGAAAACAAAGCTGCTGGTAAGAGACCTGAACTCTCTGACGCCTTCAAAGAACGAGTAGAGAAGAAATACCCGTTTGATGAAGATGTTGATGAAATCTTCGGGGCTCTTGTGGCAAACGGCAAGCTCACCTTGCCTGAACCAAAAAGACCGGGTGATGTTGGCAAAACCAACGATCCTCGGTACTGTCCATACCACCAGATGATCTCGCATCCTCTCAATCAATGCTTCGTTGTGAGAGAGAAAATAAATGAGATGTGGAAAAACGGAGTCATCACCTTTGACAAAAACTATGGGTCTGCCTCCGTCAACATGGTGACATGTGGACAAACATCAAGATCACCGAAGAAGAAGATCACTACTTCCTTCAAGGTGATAAACTCAATCGAAGCATCGAGGAACTGGTTCCTTACCCGACACCAGACGGACAACCGATATGGGTACATCCCGATCTCCTGGAAGATGAAAATTGGGAGGTCGTGAAAACAAAACCTACAGCTCAACAGCGAAGGCAGGCTAGGAAACATCTCCTCAAGCTCAAACGGCAAGAGAAGATCCAGCCAAGACCAGAGGTCAAAGAAAAGGCAGAAGCTTCCTCTACCGCTTCACTGGAGGTAACAAAAACATCCCTTCCAGAGACTTCAAAGGGGGTAAGGAAATTCACTCTCAGTGATTTCATGCCACCTCAATTTAAAGAAGCCATGCAGGAGACATCATACTCTTGCAATTCGGTAGTTGGATTCTCCATTGATGGATACGAATCCAGTGACACCGATGATGGATTCGAATCCAACTACACAGATGAGTGGGAGGAATCCCTTGAAACAGGAGAATATCTCTCCGATGAAGAATGGGTTCCTGAGTCTCATCTTATGCCAGTAATCTGGTATAACCCCCTACAGCCACAAGGATCCTGGTCTGATGATGAAGAAGACCAAGAGGCTGTACAAGAAAATGCTGCTGACCCAGCACCTCTCATCACTCCAGTGGAAATCAACAATGTTGAGCCACAAAGAGATGATGAAGAAGAAGATCTGGCTCCCATGCCTGATCTTGAAGAATATGCAAGGATCTTGCAGCGACTCGCTCTAGAACAAGAGCAAGAACGCGTCAACGAGCCTCCTCGCAATCCAGAGCCTGAAGTCCCTGAAGACCATCAGGTACATCCTCCCTTAACTCCTGAAAATGGAGAAAATTGTTGGATAGACGATCCTCTCACATCCGAGGATGAGTCTGACTCCGATCAGGCAACGTCTCCCGTCAGAGCTTCCTGTAATGTGATAATTCGGGATTATAGCTCTTCCGAAGCATCGTCTGATGAAAGCACTTACACTCCGGCTTCGCAAACACAAACTGCGAATGAATCCATTGAAATGCTTCTTCGGCGTCTCGTCGGGTAAGTTCCTCGGATTCTTAGTTCGGAAAGCTGGAATAGAGCTTGACCCCATAAAAGTCAAAGCCATTCTAGAAATGCCCTCTCCAAGAACCTTGAGAGAACTTAAAGGGCTTCAAGGGAGATTAGCCTACATCAGACGGTTCATCTCCAATCTTTCGGGGAAATGCCGTCCATTCTCCCGGTTGATGAAAAAAGGTGTAAACTTTGTCTGGGATGCTGACTGTGAAGCTGCTTTCCAAGACATCAAGTCATACCTGACAAAACCTCCAGTGTTAGCTGCTCCTACCACTGGAAAACCATTCATCTTGTACACAAGAGCCCTTGATCACTCTTTGGGAGCTCTGCTTGCGCAAGAAAATGATCAAAGAAAAGAAGCTGCTCTATATTACCTCAGCCGCATGCTAGTAGGTGCAGAGCATCGCTACTCTCCAGTCGAAAAAGAATGTCTTGCAGTGATGTTCGCCGTACAAAAGCTGCGTCACTACTTGCTTTCCAACACAGTCTACCTGGTCTCGAGGGTCAACCTCTTGAAGGTCCTTGTCACAAAGGCAGGTTCTCTCAATGCTCGACTGGCAAAATGGTCCATCCTTCTGTCACAATTTGATATTAGGTATGTACCACAAAAAGCAATCAAAGGGCAAGCTCTAGCGGACTTCCTCGCAGAGCATCCATTGCCTAAAGATTCTCCACTCAGAGATGATCTCCCAGACGAACCAGTCTACAATGTGGAGACTTTCTCACAAAGTGCCTCCTGGGACATGTACTTTGACGGTGCAACCAGGACAAATGAAAAAAGACAGCTGATCTCGGGAGTTGGCATCCTCTTTGTTAGCCCCGACAAATACATGATTCCACACGCTTTCTCGCTACTGGAACCATGCACAAACAATGCAGCTGAATATCAAGCTCTGATCTTAGGATTGGAACTCGCCATCGAATCCGGTATCACCATGCTGGAGGTCTTTGGAGACTCTCAACTGATCGTCAACCAGATGAATCAGAAATTTGAAGTCAGGAAGCCAGATTTGTTGCCCTACTACAACAAGGCACAATCACTTCTGCAAAAGTTTGACATCTGTCACATCACCCACATTCGTAGAGGTGAAAACATACGTGCAGATGCCCTAGCCGGACTTGCCGCATCCATGGCAATCCAGGAAGGGGAAAACATGCAAGTCACAGTGTGCGAAAGAAGAATCCTTCCTCCTCTTAACACACACCAAGCAGTTGCTGAATGCCACCAAGTGGTCGGAAGTCGGATTTCAATCCTTCAAACTTCAATTGGCGACTGGAGGGATCCGTTCATTGATTACATTATGTTCGGAATCCTACCTGAAGATCCAAAAGAACGGGTAAGCATCCAAAGGCGAACCCCAAGCTTCCATTTGGATATTCCTTCAAAAATCCTTTACAGGAAATCCTTCAACGGAGTACTTCTACGCTGCTTGTCACACAAGAGGCTGAAGAAACACTCAAAGAAGTTCATGCTGGTCTTTGTGGAGCTCATCAGGCTGGACCTAAGCTCTATGATCAGATAAAAAGGTTAGGATATTACTGGCCTACCATGGTAGCTGACGCAATGCAATTTGCTAAGCGCTGCCAACAATGCCAAGTTCATGGAGATTACATTCACATGCCTCCAGAATGGCTACATCCTACAGCGATCTCATGGCCTTTCGAAGCCTGGGGTATGGACATCATAGGTCCTATTTCTCCCCCTTCAAGCAAAGGTCATCGCTTCATCTTCGCCGCTACGGATTACTTCTCCAAGTGGTCAGAAGCATTTGCGTTTAACGAAATGAAGACCTCATCAGTCCTTCAGTTCCTGCGCACCAACATCATTTGTCGTTTCGGCATACCCAAAAGATTCGTCCATGATAACGGACCACAGTTCCGGGATCATCGATTCTACAGGTTCTGCGACAAATACAAAATTCAAAGCTGTCCTTCGACTCCATACAATCCGGCAGCAAACGGGTTAGCAGAAGCTTTCAACAAGACACTCTGCAAAATCCTCAAAAAAATGGTCTCTAATCACAAAAGAGACTGGAGCGACAAAATGTCTGAAGCTTTGTGGGCCTATCGAACCACCGTTCGAGGACCAACCCATAGCACACCATTCTCCTTGGTCTATGGATGCGAAGCTGTCGTGCCCTTGGAAGTACAAATTCCTTCCTTGAGGGTATCCTTGCAAAATGACATGACTCAAGAAAGCAATGTCAAATTGCGACTCCATGAGCTGGACAATCTCGATGAGAGACGGCTCGAAGCTCAACAAAGCATTGAACTTTACCAAGCACGTATGGCAGGATCTTTCGATAAAAAGGTCAGGCAACGCGCCTACAAAAAGAATGACTTGGTTCTTGCGGTAAAAAAGACCAATGGTCTTCGCTCACAAGTCCAAAGGCAAATTCGAGCCAAAATGGGAGGGACCCTACGTCATCGACAAAGTTTTCTCCAATGGCGCATACGCACTCCTAAACATGGAAGGTGACAGATGTATGCTGCCCATCAATGGCAAGTTCTTAAAGCGGTACTACCCTTGAAGACTTACCTAACTGGGTAAGAGCAATGCCTGTATGGCCAAAACCGATTTCCAGGTACATGCTCGCTAAACCCACCCTTTTTTTTAGAATTTTCATGTCAAATGTTGAAATTTCTAGAAATCTAAAACAATGCTTACTTTCATCGTTTCATTGTTCAAAAAAAAAAATATCCAAGTTTAGGAACCTTTCCCTAAACTTGACCAAAATTTTCAACCCTTGAACCCAAAATTCATGGTTTGAAACAAAATCCGGATTCAGGGATTTCCACCCTAGTCCACCCTGCCTTTTACCGCCAAAATGGCTTTAGGTCAAAACTTATGACCTCGTGTCCTTAAACAAAAAAAAAAAGGGTTTTTCAAAAAAAAAAAAAAAAACCGCGAGGAAGCGACGCTTAGTCGATACTCGCACAAATCGGAAGCAAGCGAACCACGTTCGAACACCTCCAAAATCGCAGGGAAACGACATTTCATCGGTACTTGCAAAATCCAAAACTGTGGAGACGCAACATTTCAGTTGATATCCACAACTCAAATTCCAAAGGTTCGAAAAAACCTAAAAAACTGTGGAGACGCAACATTTCAGTTGATATCCATGACCCAAAGGTTCGAGAAAACCACAAATTTCAAAAATCGTGGGGAAACGACATCAAGTCAGTACCCGCAAAACCAAAATTTTTGAAAAAGCAAGGATGCGACATTCCATCGATACTTGCACCCAAATCCGCGAGGATGCGACATTCCATCGACACTCGCAACCGAATGAGCAAGGATGCGACATTCCATCGATACTTGCAAGAACATTCAGCAGGGAGGCGACTTTTAGTCGATACTTGCAATTTTTTGAAAACCAAACCGGCTATAAATGCCATCAAAACAGGCTATAAATGCCACAAACCGGCTATAAATGCCACAAACCGGCTATCAATGCCACCAAAACAAAACCGGCTATCAATGCCACAAACAAAAAAAAAAAAAACTTGGATTTCAAAAAAAAAAAATGGCTATCAATGCCACCAAAAACCGGCTATAGATGCCACAAAACAAACCGGCTATCAATGCCACCAAAATTGGCTATAAGATGCCACAAACAAAAAAAAAACTCGGCTATCAATGCCACAAGAAAAGCTGGCTCTCATGCCAAAATTGGCTTCCATGCCACAAACAAAAACCTGGCTTTCATGCCAAAACAATCATTTGACAACAGATTTTCACAAAATGACAACCTTTTGATCAAATCCCATTAGCAATTACTTTTATCACAAAAAGATTCCAAGTGAGCGTAGGGATAACAAAAAAAATCAATCCATTTAGCAATTACTTTATTAACAAAAAGATTAAAGTAGCGTAGGGATAACCAAAAAAAAGTGTTCATAGCACTACATAACAAAAAAAGAAAAGAGTTACCAAAAAAAAAATACATGTGGTACAAAAAAAAAGTGTTCACAAGCACTACGAAAAAAAAAGAGAGTACCAAAAAAAAATACATGTGGTACCAAAAAAAAGAGTGTTTTACAAAGCACTACAAAAAAATAAGTACCAAAAAAAAAAATACAAGTGGTACCAAAAAAAGAAAAAAGAAGAAGGATTGGTTTCTGTATACAGGAGCTCAATCAAAAATGGTCTCCAGCCAAGAGTTCAGCTCCCAAGCAGGCTTTTAGCCTCAGCCGACAAAGATTCCAAGGCACGCTTCTTCAGGAACTTGCCATGAGATGCTGGAGTGGGCTGTACCCCTTCTCTCACACCAGGAAGCTTACCTCGAGCAGCTTGCCATTGTTCATCCTCATCAGACTTCCTTTTGAGAACCCGTTCGGCCTCTGTAACCTGGTGAATCAGGGCACTCTCCCTGTCGCGAGCTTCTATTATGGCAGTCCACTTGGCAGCGACTTGTGCCTGCAGATGCTCAAGACGTTTCCTGGCCTCATCGACCTCCCTATCAAGGATGTTAAGGTCATGTGTCAGCCCGATGATGGTTAGCTCTTCTCTATTCCTCTTTCGGACTGCCACCTTCCTGCTTTCTGTAGCCTCATCCAGGTCAGACTTAGCCTTATCAGCAGGGTCCAGGAACATCTCCTTGAAGAACTGGTCATCAGCCAAACTCACGGTCTCAAACCACTTGTCACCCAGTGCAATGATCCTATCAACGATCGCCCTGGCACCTGTGACATCCAGACCAGCCTCTTCAGCATCACTGAGAATCTCCTGCACATGCTGGATCATGCCAAATCCGACTTCCAAGTGCCCAGAAAAGAGAGTCTCAATCCAAGAGCTCACGACTCGCACCACCACCTTCTTCGCAAAAAGAAGAGATGGCCCAGCTGAGGATTCGCCCAACTCCGTTGGTCGGCTACTCATGTCATCATCTGTTGAAAGAGTAACAAAAGAACTCTTTCCAGTTGAAGCTGCTCCTGCTCGGGAAGGAATCTCCGCGCGAGGAATCTCCTCAATATTGTCAGAGCTGGTCCCAGGAATCTCTACCTCTGGATTCAACCTCTGGCATATCTTGCTCTGGAAGCGACGGATCCTCCTCTGCCACTTCAAAACCTGCAAAGGAAACACAAAAGGTATGAATATGACCCTGTTTGAAATCATTATCAGAGTTATAACTACAAAATACCTTCTTCGACGACTGGCGGGACACTTTCCTCCTCCATGAACTCATCGAAAGCATCATCAACATTTGCGTCCATCGATGGTTCAAAGTCATCAGAACCCCTGTGGCAAGTCAGCTGGCAACAAAAAAATGTGTTAGCAAGCCGAGTCACAAACAAAAAAAAAGGGATCAAAAGAAGTCATACCAATTGGAGATTCTGGATTTACTCCAGAGTCCCTCGGTTCTTCTTCAGGTGCCTCAACAGGATCCATCACCACCTCATCGGTTGGAACCTCAGGCATCACCAAGTCTTCCTCTGCTAAAAAAAAAAAAAAAAGAAGAAAAGCAGAAACAAGAAGCAAATCATAACATGGAAAAATCCCATGAAAAGAAATGGAAAGAGAAAAAGGAAGAATCATACCTTCACCGACGGTCTCTTCTTCTCGGCTTCTCTTCTCTGGAGGCTCGTCAGCATCCACTGGCACATCCTCATTGATAGTAAGAGGAACTTCCAAGTTAGGAGAGTCCTCATGCTGCTCCTTGCTGCTATGATGACTCCTCCTCCTCTTACCTCTGCGGGCTCGCTTCTTAGAAGAACCTACCCCGCTGTCAGAGTCAGGTTTCCCACTTGACTCATCACTGGATGGT
Source organism: Litsea cubeba (assembly GCA_012931725.1). Taxonomy (NCBI): domain Eukaryota; kingdom Viridiplantae; phylum Streptophyta; class Magnoliopsida; order Laurales; family Lauraceae; genus Litsea; species Litsea cubeba. The sequence continues at coordinate 35,724,115 of CM022954.1, forward strand.
CTGCTCTTGCCAGTAGACTCCACGGAAGCTTGCCTCTGTGCCGCCTGCATCCAAGCGCCAAGTTCGGCTTCCTCCTGTTCTAGCTGCTCCAAAGCCTCGTCAGGTATTTCTCGAACAGCTTCAGAACCGATGACGCCCTGGTCACCGAGAAAGCCTATCTTGTGCTTCTCTCCAGAAAGGAAGGCCCAACTTCCTCTCGCCGGATGCCATCCGACTTTCCAAGGCCCTTTCCAGATACCAGCTTCACATCAAGCTCCTTCCTGGAAAGTCCCCGATATGCCGAGAAGCTCTCCGCGAACCACTTCGCAAAGCCGGCAGTACGGGAAGTCAGCAACACAGGATAAGAAATCATGGCTGTAGTGTCTTCAGCACTATAGAAAGCCCATGCATTTCTCCCGTCCTGTAGCCTCCAAAGCGCTTCACCATGCTTGAAGGCGCTCCAACAACGCCTTGAGAAAAGCCAAGTTGCAAAGCAAAGCGAGAAGGTACATACGGCTGGATATCGACGAAAAGATGTCTGCGGTACAACCATCGTGCCGACACGTATGCTGAAAAGCCACTCTCTCTCTGCATTTGTCCAAAGAATAATGCCTTCCCGACCCCGCCCTGGTAGAGTCTCGGGAGGCACCAAAATCAAAAGCCTTCTTCCGCAACTCCGGAGAAAGCTTTACTGACGATTGCCCCATCTCGACGTCCCTGAACCGTCGGATCCTCATACGGGCAAACAAAAGTGATTCAGACACGGCTTTGCCCTTAGCCAGTCGAATCATCAAGGATCATCATCCTGTGCAGCACCCAGCCGATGGAAGCCGGAACAGTGGTATACATACCACGAATAAAAGATATGGGCTGAAAATACCCTATTCATAGGAAGCCCAAGCAGAACCAGAAAAGCAGCAGCCTGCAGTTCGGTACACAGGTAGGAGTAAAGAGCTGGCACCAAAAGAAAAGCTGCTCTCCAAACGCCATCTGACAAGCCGGGAAAATACAATGCGGCCTGATGTGCGTTCCATCTCATCCAGCAATACAGCCTCACCAAGCCAATAAGTGAGGTAAACAGCGAGATCTCTCCGCAGTGCAATGTCAGGACATATGGCGTTTGTGCTTGCACAGAAATCTCTCAACTCTTCTTGCATGGCCAAGATCTTCTTTGGAACTTGGATCCTGAGCTCCAGCTTCCTGGGTCATGCTATCAGAAGGCTCCCTACTATTAAAGAAAGTTGGGGAATGAAGAGCAAAAACTCTTCCAACTGCTGGATCTAACTTTCGAACCCCCCTTCTTCTCCTTCAAAAATCATAGAAGGCGACGAGCTGAAAGTATAGAAGCCTGAACTCCTCAGACTGCCCCTCGAGGACGCTGTCAATCGGGCATAAAACTCCTCATAGAGTTTGCCGAGGATGGGCAATCCGGGTAATGCGCTCAACTCCTTCAAAGAAAAAACCAATCTCACCATTCGTCACAACGAAGGTATTGGTTTGAGGGATGAAACGACTCCAGCATAGCCATGAAGGCCTCGTCGGAAAAGATCACGGTCTCCCTAAAAGAGCGGACCGCATCAAAAAATCCCGGCTTCCTTCAAAACGGCGCCACCAATCAGCAGGACGCTATCAGTCCACGACTTCCACTCGGAGTCAGCATTGAAGCGGCCACGAAGTCGGAAAGGCTTAATCCAATTGCTGCCGTCACCGCTGAAAATACCAAGGCCCACCGGTCTCAAATCGACCGACGGATAATCAGAGCCCTGGTAGCCGCTGGATGGCATCAACAAGTCCATGTCAACAGGCGACATCTCCGTATATTCCAGGAGAAACCGCCGAACAAAAACCCCGGTCTTGATTACATTTGTCCTTCTCACCCAACTTGGAGGATCTTCCCTCTTAGGGCACGTGGGGGCAAGGCTCAGAATCGAGACGGTGCGATCAAACATCGACCGGGTAGTAACAGTCTTCTTCTCACCATCTGCTGTGAAGGAAAACTGAAAGGATCTCCTCTGGTATGTAATGTCGTCAGGGACTGCATCACCAAAGAAGAAGGTAGGCTTGGGCAAAATGCTCTGATCTTCCATCAGCCATGGACGACTGCTTACCATGATCTTATAGAATTCCTCTCCCTTGAGAGTGATCAGTCGCTGCCTCATCTCATCTCTGTTGAGGGAGTCGCACTCTTCCAGGTTTCTCTCAACATACTGGACCTCCTCGAAAGCCTGCTGAACGGCCGGATTAGAGGATCTAGAAGACCGACGAGGTACGCTTGTAGCAGGCTCTTTACCCTTGTTCGCTCTGGAGGAACCACCTGATAAGGATGGAAAAGAAAAAGATCAAACATCAAAATGACAGAATCTCGCTAAAAAAAAAAATCTGGCGAAAATTTTGACATGATGACGGGGCAATTCCGAAGAAAAGGAACTATCCCGAAAGAAATAGAAAGCTTGAAGATGGGCTCAACATCGCTGCGAGCTCCGAAACTCCAAACTTTCGAAACCTAAAAGTCTCCGCAAATCAGGAAGGGCTCAACATCACTGCGAGCTCCAAGTTCCCAAATTTGCAAACACTTTCAGGTATGCAATCACATCATGCTACAAGTTTAATTACAAATTAAAGGCATGCATGAACATCTAGATTTGAAAAAAAAAAAATGCATTATCATGATGAGCAAACAAAAAAAAAAAGAAGAAGAAAAGAAACTTTCTCAAAAAAAAAAGGGGAAAGAAAACAAAAAAAGGAAAGAAAAAGAAACTTTCTCTAAAAAAAAAAAAAAGGGGAGAGAGAGAAAAAAAAAGAGAAGAAAAAAAAAAAGGCTGGCCCACAAGCCGTGGCCCACAGGCCACGTGGCCGTACGGCCCAGATCCGTACGGATCTGTCCGTACGGCCCACAACAAAAAAAAAAAAACAAACATGAAAAAAAAAAAAGAAAGAAAAGAAAAAAAAAAAACACGTGAAAAAAAAAGGGGGGAAACACGTGGAAAAAGAAAAAAAGAAAAAAAAAAGAAGAAGAAAAGAAAAGAAAGAAACAAAAAAAAGAAGAAAGAACTTTTTTTTCCTACAATGGAGTTTTCTTGAAAAAGAAGAACTTACTTGAGCCATTGATGGAGAAGAAGAAGAAAACTCTTGAAGATCTTGAAGAAGAAAAGCTCTTTGGTCTTGAAGCCCTCTTGAGATTATTGCAAAAAGAAAGTAATAAGAGCAAGAGATCCAACCTTCTCCTTGCTTTTATAGAGGAGAGCAAACCAAAGAAGGAAAGAAGAAAGAGGTAAGTGTTACTAATTAGTAACCTTACCAAAAGAAAGAGACTAGAAAGATTCTTTCCCAAAAGAAAGATATCTTGAGAGATTCTCTCCCAAAAATCAATCTATGACGGATTCTTTCCAAAAGAAAGATATCTTGAGATATCCTATCCCAAAATAAAGGGATCTTGAGAGATTTTCTCCCTAAAATCAATCTATGACGGATTCTTTCCCAAAAGAAAGATATCTTGAGATATCCTATCCCAAATAAAGGGATCTTGAGAGATTTTCTCCTAAAATCAATCTATGACGGATTCTTTCCCAAAAGAAAGATATCTTGAGATATTCTATCCCAAAATAAGGGATCATGAGAGATTCTCTCCAAGTAAAGATATTCTTAGATATTCTCTATCCAAATGAGATATTTTGGATATTTCTTTACAAAAATGACACCATATGAGATCTAAGCCATTTCAAAAGCTTAAGGTCCCATGGGTTAGCCCATATGAGCCAGGTTTGACCACCTAGGCACAAAAAAAAAAAAAAAAAAAAAAAAAAAAAAAAAAAAAAAAAAAAATTGGGCTTTTAGTCAAAGAGAAATCCCTCTTACCAAGAGCATACAAAAATGGTTCCATGCCTCTTTTGAGTTGATTGGACCATAGAAAAGAAAATTCCAAGCCCCATGAGCTTCCAAAATCAAACCATCCAGTCTCATCTACAAATTGCGCCAAAAATCTTGAAATTGACATTTCACAAAAATCAAACCAAATCCTGGTCCCCTAACCTGCCACATACAGCCTGTTAGGTCACAAGACCAAAACCAAAAACCAAAACCTGATCCCCTAACTTTGCCACATACAGCCTGGTAGGTCACAAGATCAAAACCAAAATTGATCCCCCAACATTCCACATACAGCTTGTTGGGTCACACGATCAAAACCAAACCCGACCCCTAACCTGCCATATATAGCCTGTTAGGTCACAAGGTCAAAACCCAAAAATCCAGATCCCAGATGTCATCTTCAAAACTTTGCCCTTGAGATGGTACGTGATCCCTTTCACCACCATAAATTCCCCTGGAAGCTCAAAAGGCTACAAATACCAAAAAGAAAGACTGCTCAAAGACTCTTGGTCAAGTCACAGGCTCTCCTTCAAAAATCTCTTCGAGGCACATCGACTACAAAAGTTAAGCAACCTCGCCGCTGTACCTCGAGGGGGCATTTGTTGACACCAAAAAATGTCACTTGCCTTTCCAAGATCCAAAGAGCTACATGAAGTCGCAAACCTGCCATAAATAGGCAATGCTGCTTCCAAAAATCAAATCTTGTCAGAATCAAACAAAAACTGCAAGATTCATCCAGACAGCCAAAAGAGGAGTACACAAGAAGTTTCAAGCCATTTCAAGATCATTGGCCTAACTTCGCTTCTCCGACAGCCAAATCAAGCCTCTCGGCGGTAAAGCTCTCCGGGACCATGGTTTCCAAGACAGAACCTATGGATCATCTTAAAATGACTCCAATAGGTTCCCTGTCAAATTTCAAGTCAATCGGACATCGGTTGACCACACATCAAAACCGCGACATCTTCATCGCGACAAAAAGCAAGTCTGCAGGTGATAGGACCCCAAAACGGCTTCGAAACTCAAACAAAAGCCTATGGTTGGTCTTATTTATTGTTCAGGAGACTTCACACCAAATTTCAGGTCATTCCGACATCGTTTGACCTAGTTTCAGCTTCTGACGGGAAATCGGCAACTCTGCGCGACAAAGTCTTCGGCTTTCTCAGGAAATTAGAAACTTTGCAAAATAAAATGCAAGGATTCTCATCAGGTTCCCTACAAAGAAATCAGGCCAATAAATGGTCAAATGTCAAGGAAAAGTACAGAAGAAAAAAAGAATCAGAAAAAAGCAAAAACGGACGCAAAACGGGACCAGAAAGGGGGAAAACCCCCCCCCAGGGTCGCAGGCCCCTGCGACCCTAGGCCAGGGTCGCAGGCCCCTGCGACCCTGGGCCAGGGTCGCCGGCGACCATGGACCCCGGGTTTGCCGGGAAAGCCCCGGAAACCCCGGTTTTCGCCGTTTTTTTCGCGATTCGAGGAGCCCAGCCTCTGGTACTTTCCAAAATTCATGCTTTTGAGACACCAAGTCCTCTGATATCCGTCCAAAACACGGGTAAAACATCAAGAGTATCGAAGACAGTATTGATCGCCACCCGGTCAACCAAAAAAAAGTGTGCTTTCCACCCGACCCGATCGAGAAATCGACAAGACAGATGGCACCGACCTGCTGTTGGCAACAACACCTGAAATTACATGGTCATCTGATGTCGATCTACATGAAGATCCATCGATGATCATCGACAGAAGAATTCCAAAAGAAGTGGCACGGCCCGCGACTCGTCAGCTGCTCGGCGACCACTTAATGCGATTAATTGACTAGCTTTATTACAGTCAGTAATCCATTTCCTTTGGACGGCCCAATCATAAGCAAGCATTTGGGAGTTACAAGTCAAGAGATTCATGGCATTTAACCCATGAAACTCCTCCCATCATGGCGATTAAAGGCGATTAAATGCCCTCAATCTCCTCCGGCCAATCAGAAGCCAAGAAAAAGGAGTTACAAAATAAACAATTCAATTTGTTAACTCCTCCCATTATGTGGCTTAATGACATAAAGCCCATAAGCTCTCCTAAATGTCTACCAAGAGCCTATAAATAGGAGAGCACATCCAAAGGAATTCCAGATCATCGGAAAAAACACACAACAAACATCAGACAGCAGGTCAGAAATCCAGAGAAAGAAAAAGAGAGAAAACTCTGCGAAGTTCTTACACCGGCCACCGCAACAAGGTGACAAAAGTCCCTTGGGGGGTACCCCCCCAAGGTCCTTGCCTTCTCCTCCTGCCTCCAATGGCTTAGATATGGCTTTTCAGCCCGTCTACTCGGTTTTTTATTGGACATAGGACCTTCCTTTGGTCTTTGTCTTCTAAAAACCCGAGGTTTATAGCCAAGCCAAGCGAATCAAATAGCATCCTCTGTTCTCATCTGCATGGATGATGGCGAAGCCCACATATGGCTTGCGACCGTCAATCTAGACGAGTCCCCCACAATCTCCTGAGAAGTTAGATCCTCCTTTTCTTGCTTTTCATTGTAGTTTGTATTTTTTCAAAAGAGACAAAAATCACAATTCTTGTCTTTCATTGTTGATAAGGATTGTAAATCGGCTATAAACGCCAAAATCGGCTATAAACGCCAAAGTTGGCTATAAACGCCAAAAATCGGCTATAAACGCCAAAATCGGCTATAAATGCCAAAAAAATCGCCTTTCACGGCAAATCAAGAAAATGTCTCTTTTCTTAAATATATGTGCAATGGAAAACTTGAAAGAAGTTGATTTCCTTTTTACTTGCGAAGGTTGATCTCCGGATCACCATTTGCAATTCCAAGTAAAATAGAAAATCTGGCACACCCACACAAAAAAAAAGAAATGTTGATGCACGCCCCTTTGCCCCCCCGGTTACGAAAGGGTCGGAACCAAACGGACTCCCACGTCCGCCGACCTCGGTAGGAACTCGAGCATTCCGGGGCGCGGTCCATCAGGACCTCCCTTTGGTCTTTGTCTTCTAAAAAACCTGAGGTTATAGCCAAACCAAGCGAATCAATAGCATCCTCTGTTCTCATCTGCATGGATGATGGCGAAGTCCACATATGGCTTGCGACCGTCAATCTGAACGGGTCCCCCACAATCTCCTGAGAAGTTAGATCCTCCTTTTCTTGTTTTTCATTGCAGTTTGTGTTTTTTCAAAAGAGACAAGAATCACAACTCTTGTCTTTCATTATTGATAAGGATTGTAAATCGGCTATAAACGCCAAAATCGGCTATAAATGCCAAAAAAAATCGCATTTCACGGCAAATCAAGAAAATGTCTCTTTTCTTAAATATATGTGCAATGGAAAACTTGAAAGAAGTTGATTTCCTTTTTTACTTGTGAAGGTTGATCTCCGGATCACCAATTGCAATTCCAAGTAAAATAGAAAATCTGGCACACCCACACAAAAGAAATGTTGATGCACGCCTCTGCCCCCCGGTTACGAAAGGGTCGGATCCAACGGACTCCCATGTCCGCCGACCTCGGTAGAACCGAGCAGAAGCGATATCCATCATGATCGCGTTGCCCGCCTTTGACGGTAGAGGTCCCATCGGATCCATCCTCTGGCTCTGCCCAGATTTGGCTACAGCCGCTGGATGCCTCCTTGTCAGCGATCTGGCGAAGATTGTGGACGGCTGGGGTGGCCCATCTATCGCACTGGTTCGTGCCCATGCCCTGTCACGTGTTCGATGATGTGGCGGGCGTGGGAGCGAGACCAGGGTTTTTCTTCATTTCGGTATCCGTCCCGGCTTCTTCGGTCGGGGTCAGGCGTACTGCCGAGGTGAACCTAGGTTGCCGAGGCCAACATGGTCAGCCGAAGTCAGTCTCGTTTCGGCTAAGGCTCTTATCCCGGCGGTTGAGGTGTGTCTGAATGGCACCTGGGCGTGCTAATTGACATCTTACAGCCGAGATCAAAATAATCTTAGTATCTTGAAAATCTCCCCACACAATACTCATCGTAATTATTTTCTAAAATGACAAATCTAGTTTCTATCCTTATAAGAGTGTTGCTTGGATCTGGTTGATCTTGAGTAGTTTGTTGTTTGATATTAACAATGGCTCTAGTCAATCCCTCAATGGTCATTGATAAAGTCTTCGAATCTATATGCTTCTTAGGAGGTATACATTTTTTTATTTTTTTTGTAGATAATTAAATAGGCTAAACTGATGTGTAAGTTTACACTCTACAAGCATGTAGACGAAAATGGACATAAAATTTGACTTTGGGTGACCTTGATATCGTAGAAAACAAATTTGAATGTCCAATTGGTCAAATTAATCTGTCTCTTTGACCTCGTCAAACGCTGTCGACTGGAGAACGGCTTCTTACCCGAGTGGTAAGGTGTGACAGTTCTAACCTTGGTTTTTAGGATTCGAACCCTGGGTACGCCATTTCTTCCCATGTGTGGGCTTTCTTCTCACTTGTGTGAGATTTTTTTCCGTGTATGCGGGCTCCTTTCCCATTTGAATGGGCTTTCTTTCCGTGTGTGCGGGCTCTCAATTGGATCCCAGCCCCTTGAATGAGTTAAAAAAAAAAAAAAAAAAAAAAAAAAAAAAAAAAAAAAAAAAAAACTGCTGACCGGAACTTATTGATGCCACTACTTTTCTCATTTTCCGTTAAATCTGCAATACTTTCTCTTTAATTCCCCAAGTGAAACTCAAAATCATGAAAATTCCCCATCCACCTCTTATCTTGAATATCTCATTTCATGAGTTGTTACATGATTGAATTGCACCTCAAAACAGCAACATCCGGGTGAGAACTATCCACGCAATTTTTATGAGTGGTCTAGCTAGTTTGGCCCACCTAATATGCTAATATTGGTCATCACATGTGCATTTACTCTGTGCTTTCAAGGAGGATCTAATTAAACTAGCATGGTAGGTGAGTCATTCAAATGCGGGTAAACTCCAATTGCTGTGGGGAACCATTTGAAATTACGTACATGGTACCACTGGTGCGTTGCCATGGGCTTTTGTCACTACTTTTCCGTACATAGATGTGTTTCATAGGATATTTGTCACCTGAAATAGAGCCACAAGGACTCTGTATGTCATTTTCCACCCAATTAGTCTATATGGACAGACTGGGTTGCCCGAATTCCAGCCCGATCCGAGCTGGATGTCCAGCTGGACCTAAAAGCCCGCCAGAATTTTTGAAGCCCGCTTAAGCCTTTTGAAGGTTTTTTCGTTCTGGTCTTGAGAAGAACAAAATATGCCCTAGACACCGTCCTGCTCTCTCCATCGATTCGCCTCCCTCCCCACGGCTCAAAATCCACGCAGCAACATCTCTATCTCCCTCTTACCATCGCAGCGCCTTCCTCGCTTGGATTGGTGCTGCGTTTTTTATTTCTGGGTGAGGTGCGAGCAGGAAAACGGAAGGGGGAAAGAGGAGGAGAAAGGACGGGAGAGGAGGAAGAGGAGCAGCGCGGAGGACCTTCGACGCCCAGGTATGTGGCCCAGTCGGTCCTTCTTCTCTTTCCATTTCTTTCATTGTTTTTTTTTTTTTTAAGCGCAGTTATGACATGAGGGGGTTTGGGGCACGGTTCTGGCTAAGGGCAGCCATTGAGATGGTGAGGAGTGGAAGAGTGAGCTTACCATAGCTATGGAATGGAAATCCCAACTCTTGATTTCATTGTGGATGGCTGCACAGTGGGGGAACCCTTGACAAAATCATTTTGAAATAATTAGGGGAAAATCCTCTGTTGAGACTCATTGATTGTTGATAGATGGGAAAATCCTCTGCTGGGAGCAGACGAGGTTTTTTCAGAATCTGTACTTTTTTTTACTGCTCTGGTGTATGTGTGTGTATGGATTTTGAGCCACCCAAAAGCCTACACTACACAGTTGAACGTCTTCTCTGCACATACAGTCCATTTAGGGTGTTCAGTATGGACTTTGGACACTAGAAGGTTGAACTCAGAGACGTACATGATATGGTCAGGTGCACTACACACTACACTTCTTTACCATTAGAAAATCAGAATATATATATATATATATGATATGTTTGTGAAATCTTACCTAAATGTGGCCAATTTGCAAATGTGGAAGGCAGGGATGTATGGGATTTCCTTAGGACCATGAATGTTCCTGTCAACCCCTTGCATTTACAGGTGAGAAAGAACATACATTATACAAACCAAATCCATTAACATAACTACCCCATAATCTAACTGGTTGAATCAGATTTTATCAATTGTCAAATGAATTGAAGGCGAACAATGTATAAATAAATGTGTTTTATTGTACAGAGGTGCTTATTTGTATTAATGGATGTTGTTTTGCAATGGCTTGAACAGGGATATGTGTCAATTGGGTGCGAGCCTTGCACGAGGCCTGTTTTACCATGGAATGGATGTTTAAACCCCCAAAAGACACAATCTTTAAACTATCCCTAATTCCTAACTAATTTCAATATTTCAAAAGCAGACCAAAATCTCAAATGGAAAGAGAGAAAGAAAGAAGAAGAAGAAGAAGATGGTCACCTCTTTGCAGTCGTCCGTGGATTCAATGAGCTGGGAAGGGGTTTTTGGAGAGCAATGAGCTGAGGTGAGAGCTGTGAAGGGGAAAGGACAGAGCCGCTGATGAACAGAGTGATGATTTGCAGATGTTCTTCCCAAATGAGTTGCACGGAAGAACATCTGCAAATCATCACTCTGTTCATCAGCGGCTCTGTCCTTTCCCCTTCACAGCTCTCGCCTCAGCTCATTGCTCTCCAAAAACCTCTTACCCAGGTCCTCTTCAGAGCTGATTTTGAATCCACGGACGACTGCAAAGAGGTGACCATCTTCTTCTTCTTCTTCTCTCTTTCTCTCTTTCCATTTGAGATTTTGGTCTGCTTTTGAAATATTGAAATTAGTTAGGAATTAGGGATAGTTTAAAGATTGTGTCTTTTGGGGGTTTATGAAGGTTGTGTAATGCCATCCAATGTTGACTAAACTTCAAGAGGTGGATCAATAGTTGAAGAACTTGTTCATATTCCCAGACGTGTTTGAGTTCTTCGGCTCATTGGCCATGTCATGTTCACAAATATGAAAAAAAAAAATTGGTTTTGAAACTTTGAAGTCTGTTCTTATTTCCTGTACTGTTCCTTTGTTATTTTTTATGTTTTAGGATCAATTTCATATTTATTATTTTTGTTTGTTTTTCTTATAAAACAAGTTTTTAATAATATGTGGTTTTTATCCTTCAGTTTGGTGTCTTTCTTTGTAATTGAATTCAATAGCAGTTAACAGTCAAGTTAATGTCAAATTAGTGTGATTGTGATTGAATAGGATCTCTAGCTAAGAGGTCCAACCTTTTATTAAAAGAGGCTTTTGAGTGTGCTTCCTACTGGAAAGTCTCCTCTTGGTGCTTTGTAGAAAAGAAGTAAGTAGTTCTTGTTGGTTTTTTTTTTTTTTTAACAAATGATATTGAGTTTTCTCAACTCAGACATTCAACGGCAAGAAAAATAAAATACAAAACTCTTGATCGGTGTCAAGAACTACATTTTCTCAACTCAGACACTCAAATGTGTATAAACCTAGCTGTTTTATTTGTTTTATTTATTTATTATTTTTTCAGTAGTATCTAGGGTATAGGAATTGGGTCTGGGTAGAAGAATTTTGGGTTAGAAACCGCTAGGTGATGTCGGTTAAATTTCAATCTTGCACGGACACATGATCTTGATTGGCTTATAGCCATGACAACAAAGAATTCATTATTATTACTATTGTGGGTTAGAAAATACCATATGGATTGGAACTTGGATTTGATTTTTTCTCTTTTGTTATTCACAAGATTAAAACTTGTTCTTCATTTTCATTCAGTAGAATTGTCTTTCCCCCTTTCATTTTCCTGTACTGCGGGGTACTTAAATGATCTAACAAGATTAAAACATGTACATCATTTCTTTAATATTTTAGTTTTGAATGATCTTATTTTTTATGCTAATGATCTTTATTATTCTTTTATCGAATTATTCTCAACACCTGAATGCTTTATTTGTTTTAGAAGCATGGAAGAAGATGAATTATCACTTGAATTTGATGGAGACGACAATGCAATTGAATTGGGGATGGTTTGTCAGGAAATAAACAGCGTTGAGATGGAGAAGCCCTTGGAGGAAGGTGAAAAGATAGAAGAGGTAGTAATGGAACCTCAAAGGGGGATGATATTTGGTTCAATTGAAGAAGTACAAGAATATTATGCAAGATATGCCAGGCATATCGGGTTTGCTGTTGCCCAAAAAACCTCGAAAAAAGGATCGGATGGAAAAAAAAGATTTGTTACAATTGCTTGCACCAAGGGTAGAAAGCCATTTACAAGTGCAAGCAACCCAGTTAAACCCCGTCCACAATCAAGAACAAATTGCAAAGCAGCGTTGAATCTTTCTTTGCAATTCGATGGGAACTGGCTTTTGAACTCATTTGTACTTGAGCATAACCATGATATGAGTCCGAACAAAGTTCGATATCACAAGAGTAATCGAGTAATACCATCACATGTGAAGAGGCAGCTTGAATTGAATGACAAAGCGGGAATTAGATTAAACAAGACTGTTAGCTCATGTGCGGTAGAGGCAGGGGGTCATGGGAATTTGCCATGGTTAGCAAAGGATGCAAGAAATTACTTGGATAAACTCAGACGCTTGGAACTCAAGGAAGGGGATGCCGAGGCAATGCTAAGCTATTTCAAAAAAATGCAACAAGACAACGGATCCTTTTTTTATGTCATTGATCTTGATATAGAGCATCGAGTAAGGAACATCTTCTGTGCTGATGCGAGGAGTAGAGCAGCATTCGCTGAATTTGGTGATGTGGTCACGTTTGACACCACTTATTTGGTTAACAAATATGATATGCCTTTCGCTCCTTTTGTGGGTGTGAATCAGCATGGACAGTCAGTACTTTTAGGTTGTGGATTGATGTCACGAGAGGACACAGATACATTTGTATGGTTGTTTCAGTCTTGGCTTGATTGCATGTCTGGGTGTCCTCCTAATGCCATAATCACCGACCAGGATAAGGCCATGCAAAATGCAATAGGAATAGTATTTCCTAAAGCACAGCATCGGTGGTGTTTGTGGCATATCTTGAAAAAAGTGCCTGAAAAATTGAGGGGGTATAATGACTACGATTCAATTAAATTTCATCTTCTTAATGTTGTCTATGATTCGATGAAAAAAGAGGAGTTTGAAGAGAATTGGGCCAAGTTTGTTAGGGCATATCAGCTGGAGGACAACGAATGGCTAGTTGGATTGTATGATGAGAGGTGCCGATGGGTGCCAGCATTTGTGAAAGATATTTTTTGGGCAGGGATGTCAACAACCCAGCGTAGTGAGAGCATGCATGCTTTTTTTGATGGCTACATCAATTCTAAGACCACCCTTAAGCAGTTTGTTGAGCAATATGATAATGCTTTATCTAAGAAGGTGCAACTGGAAGCTGAGGAAGACGCCCGTTGTTTCAATTTATACATTCCATGTGTGACCCCTTATGAGTTTGAGAGGCAATTACAAGAAGCATATACTCTTGCTAAATTTAAGGAGATTCAGAATGAAATTGCCGGTAAGATCCGTTGCAATATTTCCTCGTTTAATGCAGGAGTTTGAAATTTCAGAATTTGATGTGGAGGAAGATGTCATAGTAGGAGAAAACAGTATCCGACCTTTTACTTTCCATGTTTATTTTAATGAGTTATCAAGAGAATCTAATTGTACTTGCCGGTTGTTTGAGTTCAGAGGTATTCTCTGCAAGCATATAATCGTTGTTTATTTGAAGAAGAAGGTTTATCATATACCAGAGAAATACATTTTAGAAAGGTGGAGTAAGAACGTGAGAATAAGCCACACAAAAATCAAGATCATGTATGATAATTGGGAACGCAGACCTGAAGGCAAACGTTACGACAAAATGTTGACTATTTTCAATCGGGTCAGTGATAAGGCCATGGATTCCGATGAAAAGAGTCATATGGTAATGTCCTCGTTGCTAGGAGTGGAAGCTGAGCTAGATGTTTATAAAGAGGTGACTGTATGTAATAGACCTATGTCTATATGTGTACATAAAGCCTCAACTTCAAGTCCTGATGATAATCCTTCTAGGCAAGAGAGCACTAACCGCGTGTGTGATCCAATCAAACGCCGCCAGAAAGGCCGACCGCCAGAAAAAACAAGACAGTCCAAGATTGAGACAATTATTAAGAAGTGTCGGAAGCCAAACAAAAAGAAGATGAAGAAGGTTATTTTAAGAGTTTTATTTTTTAAATCAAATAAACATAGCATCCAATTATTCACAATCTAATTGAAATCAAAATATGCATGTGCAGGGTACGACGGTGGTTGATCATGGAGACATTCTAACACATCCTGTGGGGATTAGAGCAGATCATCATGTAAGAGACTATGAATTTAACTATATGTTGATTTGCCCCCCAATTTACTATATTAAATTTGCTTGACTTTATTGCATATGACCTCATAAACTTTATGCTTGTACAGGTTTCGGCAGGAGATCTTGAATTGAAACTTTAAGAAGATTTGTCAGAATATTCTCTGCAAAGAAGATCACTTGGATACATTGTAGGATGTTATCTTTTAAGATTCACTTGAAGTTATGTTGCTACTTTTTGTAAAGGAGGGCCATTTGAAACTGTAAATGTGTAGATCATGTCTTTTTGTAATAGTGGAATTGAAGTTGAAGTATTGTTGCTATCTTTTGTAAAGGAGGGCCATTTGAAATGTAGATCATGTCTTTTTGTAAAGGAGGCCAGTTGAAGTTGAAGTTTTGTTACTACTTTTTGTAAAGGAGTTACATTTGAAATTGTAAATGTGCTTCCATGTCTTTTGTAATGGTGGAGCCTCATCTTATTTAGAAGCTTGTAAATGAGCAGAAATGTTCTTATTCTGTAGTAAATCAATTTGGATAATAACGTCCTTACTTTATGTTTTTAGTTGATCAATGATTACAAAAAATGACCCCAAGTTTTAATTTAGAAGTGTATAGCTAAACAGGTTATGAATTTATAAATAGGATTCAGTCAAGAAAAGATTCCTCGACTTCAACATAAACTTGTGTTGAGGTCGTCAAAAACGCCCATTTAGCACTAATAGCATGCCTGTGTTTTTGTTGACGTCAACACAAGATTTGTCGACGTCAACATAAACCTGTGTTGACGTCAATAAAAATGTCGTCTTCCCGAAGGGTTTTTTCTGTTGAGATTTGGGAATTTCAAAGACCATATGAATGACTTAAAATCTGCTATTTTTCAAGTCGCTTCAACCACGATTGCCTGCGTTTCGCCCCTCGCACTTTTGCAACTCGTTTGAGAAAAACTGCATAAATGTCATTCAGTACCCCTGTTTAGGACATTTTTCAGCCCACTTCCCGAGGGTCTTTTCTCTTGAGATTTGGGGATTTCAAAGACCATATGAATGGCATAAAATCTGCTATTTTTCAAGTCGTTTCAACCACGGTTGCCTGCGATTCGCCCCGCGCACTTTTGCAACTCGGTTGAGAAAAACTGCATAAACCTTGTTCAGTACCCCTGTTTAGGACATTTTTTAGCCCACTTCCCGAGGGTCTTTTCTCTTGAGATTTGGGGATTTCAAAGACCATATGAATGGCATAAAATCTGCTATTTTTCAAGTAGTTTCAACCACGGTTGCCTGCGATTCGCCCCGCGCACTTTTGCAACTCGGTTGAGAAAAACTGCATAAACCTTGTTCAGTACCCCTGTTTAGGACATTTTTTAGCCCACTTCCCGAGGGTCTTTTCTCTTGAGATTTGGGGATTTCAAAGACCATATGAATGGCATAAAATCTGCAATTTTTCAAGTAGTTTCAACCATGGTTGCCTGCGATTCGCCCCGCGCACTTTTGCAACTCGGTTGAGAAAAACTGCATAAACCTTGTTTAGTACCCCTGTTTAGGACATTTTTTAGCCCACTTCCCGAGGGTCTTTTCTCTTGAGATTGGGGATTTCAAAGACCATATGAATGACATAAAATCTGCTATTTTTCAAGTAGTTTCAACCACGGTTGCCTGCGATTCGCCCCGCGCACTTTTGCAACTCGGTTGAGAAAAACTGCATAAACCTTGTTCAGTACCCCTGTTTAGGACATTTTTTAGCCCACTTCCCGAGGGTCTTTTCTCTTGAGATTTGGGGATTTCAAAGATCATATGAATGCCATAAAATCTGCTATTTTTCAAGTCGTTTCAACCACGGTTGCCTGCGTTTCGCCCCGCGCACTTTTGCAACTCGGTTGAGAAAAACTGCATAAACCTTGTTCAGTACCCCTGTTTAGGACATTTTTTAGCCCACTTCCCGAGGGTCTTTTCTCTTGAGATTTGGGGATTTCAAAGACCATATGAATGGCATAAAATCTGCTATTTTTCAAGTAGTTTCAACCACGGTTGCCTGCGATTCGCCCCGCGCACTTTTGCAAAAAAATAGGCAGAAACCAAATCCTTAAATAAAATCTGCAAAAAAATATTCAAATCCTGCAATATTCAAAAAAATGTTAAACGATTTCAAATCCTGCAATATTCAATCAAATATGCAAAAAAATAGGCAGAAACCAAATCCTTAAATAAACAAACACAGAAGACCTGCATCCTAGATAGAAATTCCATCCTAATCCACTCAATGCATCCTCAAATTAAAATTCCAACCTGACCAACAGATTCATCACATCGTTTAACATTTCCAACATCTGCCAAGTCCAAATCCAACAGATGACAACATCCAAGTCCAAAAATTTGTGTTGACGTCGACAAAAACTCCCAGTTAGCACTAATAACATGCCTGTGTTTTTGTTGACATCAACAAAAGATTCGTCAACGTCAACATAAACATGTGTTGACGTCGACAAAAACTCCCAGTTAGCACTAATAACATGCCTGTGTTTTTGTTGACATCAACAAAAGATTCGTCAACGTCAACATAAACATGTGTTGACGTCGACAAAAACTCCCAGTTAGCACTAATAACATGCCTGTGTTTTTGTTGACATCAACAAAAGATTCGTCGACATCAACATAAACATGTGTTGACGTCGACAAAAACTCCCAGTTAGCACTAATTACATGCCTGTGTTTTTGTTGACATCAACAAAAGATTCGTCGACGTCAACATAAACATGTGTTGACGTCGACAAAAACTCCCAGTTAGCACTAATAACATGCCTGTGTTTTTGTTGACATCAACAAAAGATTCGTCGACGTCAACATAAATTTGTGTTGACGTCGACAAAAACGCCCAGTTAGCACTAAATTACATGCCTGTGTTTTTGTTGACATCAACAAAAGATTCGTCGACGTCAACATAAACATGTGTTGACGTCGACAAAAACTCCCAGTTAGCACTAATAACATGCCTGTGTTTTTGTTGACATCAACAAAAGATTCGTCGACGTCAACATAAATTTGTGTTGACGTCGACAAAAACGCCCAGTTAGCACTAATTGCATGCCTGTGTTTTTGTTGACATCAACAAAAGATTCGTCGACGTCAACATAAACATGTGTTGACGTCGACAAAAACTCCCAGTTAGCACTAATAAACATGCCTGTGTTTTTGTTGACATCACCAAAAGATTCGTCGACGTCAACATAAACATGTGTTGACGTCGACAAAAACTCCCAGTTAGCACTAATAACATGCCTGTGTTTTTGTTGACATCAACAAAAGATTCGTCGACGTCAACATAAACTTGTGTTGACGTCGACAAAAACTCCCAGTTAGCACTAATTGTTGCCTGTGTTTTTGTTGACATCAACAAAAGATTCGTCGACATCAACACAAACTTGTGTTGACGTCGACGAAAACTCACAGTTAAAACTAATTGTTGCCTGTGCTTTTGTTGACATCAACAAAAGATTCGTTGATGTCAACATAAACTTGTGTTGACGTCGACAAAAACGCCCAGTTAGTACTAATAACATGCCTGTGTTTTTGTTGACATCAACAAAAGATTCGTCGACATCAACAAAAGATTCGTCGACATCAACACAAACTTGTGTTGACGTCGACGAAAACTCGCAGTTAAAACTAATAAAATGCCTGTGCTTTTGTTGACATCAACAAAAGATTCGTCGACGTCAACATAAACTTGTGTTGACGTCGACAAAAACTCCCAGTTTGAGCAAAGAATTTGTTGACTTCGAAAGCCCAACGTGGACATAAACTAACAACCTGTTCGTGTATTTTTCAAAAAAAAAAAAACCTGTAGTTTAAGCAATTAGAAGCTCCACAAAATACACATTCACCAACCACATTTACATCCGATTTCAAAAAAATTATCACATTGTTTGCTCAAATTTGTTGACGTCAACAAAAGATTCGCCAACGTCAACATGAACTTTTGTTGACGTAGACAAAAAAACTCCCAATTATCAATAAGAGCATGTCAAGAGAATTATTGACTTCGACAAAAAATCTATCGACGTGGATATAAACTAACTTGTTCAGGTATTTTTCATCTTGCAACATATACATACAACAAAATAGTAAATTGTAGCGAAAGCAATTTAGAAGCTCCAAAATACACATTCACCACCCACATTTGCATCCGATTTCAAAAACCCCTATCACATATACATTGTTAACCTTCTAAAAACACTCACACCTGTATCAACATAATCATTTACAAGTAACTACCAATTAGATTCAGCATTCGACAACTAATATACATTAACAAAAAATCATCAATTAGATACATTCCATTCGAAATGCTGAATACATTAAAAAAAATGTGATTATAAAAGAATCTAAGTCACAAAAGAGTCTTCGACGTTTTAACGACGTCTTCACCACTCAAAATACCACTTGACTCACACACAGAAGATTTGAGCCTCTTCTCATACAATTCACGCTGCTTGATGTAGAGGTCGACAACTAATTTGCACCTGTAGTACATCATGTCCTGTTGAGTGAAAGCAATTGTTCGATTGAGGACAGCATGCTCTGCAAATCCCATTACAAAAAATCCACAATCGTTTGAATTATCTTGTATTGGTGTGTCTTCAACATTGTGCCTTGTCCACCTTTTAGGGTCCTCCCATCCAAACCCAGCGAAGCAGTCATTCAGCCAAATAATCTTCATGAAAAACAAGATACAGTTAGAAAAGTCTTAAGGAGATACAAGTATTTAAACAATTTAGTTTCGAAGACTTACAAATTCTTCTGCTTTTGGCCATTGCCTTTCATCCATTGGCATGGAATTGAAGAACTCCCACTTTCCTTCTTTTGGACGTCCAATAATGACCGTGAAATGCTCAAGGTAGATTACTGGTATGACAATAACTTCTCGTTTCCTCATTAGAGCTACCCTCCAGCCATGTTCACCCAAAAATGTGTATATAGGACTCTTTACTCTGCTTTAACCACATATCCTTCAAGGGGAGTGTAAAGAGTAAATGTTACATGTGCAGTCCATAAACAAGTGACATTGAATCATTCTTGCAGATGTGACATTGTTTGTGAACTTACCGAAGCATTGGCGTCAATAAAATACGCATTCGGTGCCTTTGCCTTGAGATTCACATCAAACCAGTTTTGCAATATACCCGTGTCCATCCATTCTCGCGATAGAAGTTTCTTTAGCTTTTTAGGAGGGGGGGTAGTACAGTAACTAGAGAGCTCATCCATCCTGGAAACAAAAAGGCATATCAAAATCATGCAACATAGAAGAACCATAAGGAATAAGTCATGGTTACTTACTTTTTATAATAATCATCCCAGAATTGGTTAAGTGCTGTAGTCTCCTCGTCGGTCAACTTGTATTCAGAATTTTGAGGCCACTTGAAGGTCGTACTAAATCCATCAAACTTAGCTGGTCTTTTTTTTTTTCGGGTAGCATTCTTCACACGAATTACCATCGAGGGCACCTTATCAGTTGAAGGACCGGCAGAAATGACCTTTTTCTGGATTTTGGGAGGAGTGCTATCAGAAACCATAAGAACTGGAGTTGATATTGATAATCTTGGACTCCTTTTTGAGAATACAGAAGACACATGAACGAGACCAGACTCTTTAGAGGATACAGGTGATGAATGCTCCTTTGAGCCAGTCATAGTTTGTTCCACTTTTTTTCTTCAATATGGCTTTCAGCTTTGGACTCAAAGACTTCTCCACCGGTGTTATATTTTTTGAGGTCTCCCCATAACCAAATCCTGCAAATTGGTCTTTAACAGCATCAATAAGGTGTTCAACCTTACTCCGAACTACACGCAGTACTTCATCAGAGTTCATTTCATCAGCTCTCCTTTTGTTCCCCTCCATGAATGTCTTAAGGTCTTCTAATATGAATAAAACCTTCAAAATAAAACTGGAGTGAGTAACAAAATTTATAATGACATCAATTATTAACTTCAGTTATGTTACAATTTAACTTACTGGCTTTTGAGGGATGAGTATTTCATCATCTCCTTTGGTGGCATGTGTGGGAGTTAGCGGAGCCTCATCTCCTTCGATGGCATGTGTGGGAGTTTTCGGTTCATCATCGACTTTCTCTTTAAGGGGAGGAGCAATCCGTAACCGCGTCACCGAAGCATACCACATCATATAACTATCCTCGTGCGTTGGAGAAGCATCAGATTCCCCTCTTACCACTGTCTTCTCCCTTGTTTCCCAAATTGCAATGACTTCTTTCATGGATATCGAATAATCAGCTACAGACTTCTTCGCTTTATCGGCTCTATTAAAAGGCATATGGAGAGGGACGGGGACCATTTGCCTTAAGCCAAATTGTCTCATTACCCTTTCTGAGTTGTGCCGCTCGACAATCCAATAGAAAATTATCACTGTATTAGATGTGAAAAGCTTCCTATCACTTTCACGTACCACCTTTGTCAACTTATCGATGATATCTTCATACGGAGACCATATAAACTGCAAAGTAGAAACTGTTGTTTGTCAATTGTTCATGATTTGAAAGTATTGAAACAAATAGATTTTTATTAAAGGAAAATATCAAATGAACGTAAAAAAACTCACCTCTTCATGTTTCATATTGTCTAGCTGATCCCGACGCTCCTTAAGATTCATGCGAGGCCTGAATTTCGAAATGCTTTTTATCCATGGTCTATATAGAGGGAATTCAAAATCCAGTCGAATATCTAAATGATGGTCATTCGGGAGCACAAAGGCCATTCTAGAATATGCCCAAATCTGTAAATAAAGAGTGAATGGAAGTCAAACCATTAAAAGTTCATATTTGTTAAAAAGAAAACAATGAGAACTAATTTGTTACCTGCAAAAGTTGCACGGGACCAGTCAAAGTATCGGAAGAATCAATCTCAATCTTTTTCTTGTCTTTCTTTCCCTTTTCATCTTCACTTTCACCGCCCGAGTTGGGTAACATTGATGCCTTGCTTAGCATTCTATACAAGTTAGCCAAGCATGCAGGGCCCCATGCATATCTCTTAAATTCCTTAAATAAGCTCAACAACCATGCCGGGGCTGATGTACCAGTTGAATTGCTCACAATTTGACCACCGGCTAAGCAAAATAAATAGGCTCTTGCCTTACATTTATCCTCCTCTGTATTTCTTTTCTTTTTCTTCTTCTCACCTTTACATATTTCCTTCATCCATGCAAATTTGATTCGTGTCCCTATGCTGTCTCTTTTTGGCACCGGGACCTTTTGTAGCAAATCTATACATAGTTTTGCAGTGTCTTCTGTGCTATACAATGCCTTACATGTCACTGCCGGGCCATCTATGGGAAGCCCGTAGATATAAGCCACGTCCTCTAAGGTGACCGTTGCCTCTCCACAAGGTAGATGGAATGTATTAGTTTCGGGCCTCCATCTCTCCACCAATGCAGTGATCAATGCATGGTCTATTGTCATTCTAGAGATGTTTGAAAGTTGCTCCAAACCACACATACGTATATATTCCTGCTCACTATTTGTGAGCTCCCAACTAGAAAAATTGTGTGGGGTTGCAATTATTCTTAGGTTGCCTCTTTCCTATAAAACCAATTCAAACAAATAATTTAGTTTCAGTTATGAAATGAAAATGAGATTATAATTTCTCAAATAGAAAAAGATGGACATGCACCTCTCCATTCCATATTGCCTCTAAAATGTGTTGTGGTTGCTCAAATAGTAAAATGTCTTTCTTTGTTGACAAATCGGCAGCCATCTATATAGATTAAAAAATTCACAAAACACATATACATATTAAATCCCACTGAATATGTTATATGTAAACTCATCTATGATATGACCTTAACCTGTTTGTTTATATGTAAACATCCATTCCATGGAAAATGCACTTTGAACCGACAACGAGAAACAATCGGTAACTATTGTGTAGCAAGAAGCCTGAAAAGAGACAAAACCTCCAACTATTTCAAGAAAAAAATATTCCTTCTCTTTATCGTAAAATGAAAGTTAAGAATTGAGTCAATGAAAACCTTCTATCATTGCCTGATATCTTTCAAGAAAGATAAAAGTGCTCAGAAAGTATGCCATGAGCAATGAAGTTAGCTGGGTATTGCAAAAAACAATATTAACTGAGTGGTATAGATGGTGACTTCTGTTGGGTCTAAGGTTAAATGATATATTATTCAATAAATGCTACAAAACTTCAATCCAAAAAAGAACTTCATTTTTATTTCACAAGTTTACAAGAGCAAGAAAAAAAGTTTGCAAGAGCAAACAGGGCATGGGGTCAACCACTAAGTTCATATTTTTAATCACCAATGAAAAGCATGTCTTCTATAGATGAACAACAAATTACCAATAAAAAAAATTAGGCAACGACTAAGTTCATCTCTAGAAGACATGGACTGCATCCAAAGATAATTGCTCCCAATTACCACATTCCCTAATCCAGATTTTTTAATAAGAAAAAATTAAGAATCCAATTACATGCCAAAAACACCAAAAGCACACACATTTTTTCTTGCACCCAAAATCAAATCCTAATTCCTCAAAAAATCATATCACTTAACATAGAACTTCACTAAAACATCAAGGGGAAATGTCAAGGGGAAAAACAAGTAACGAAAAAAAAAAAAAGAATTATGTACCAACTATTGCAGTTTATTAGGGCTTTGGAGTTGATCCTTTTTGTTATGTCATTTTTTTAAATGCAAGATGCTGATTTTCACAAAATGTGGAATAAGGATATATGTGCATGTACCATATCATACTAATCATCACAAGTTAAAAGAATCATGGCAAACATTTCCAAAAGGCAAAACTTTGCAGCACCAATGTATACATGGCAAACATTCATGAATATTCAAGACCTGAACAATCTAAGAAGCAGCTAGAAATTACAAATCAAGAGTGGCAATCTTAAAACAAGATCCATGCACATAAAACTGAACATCCATCTGTACAAAACTACAAATACTATATAGAAGATTTATGCAACTAAAACACGGATAAATGCACAAAACCCAAGCACATGAAAGCGTAGAGAAATAACTACCATCATTTGGGAAGATAAGGCTCTGAACCAGATAAGTTCAATCTACAACTAGTTTGGTCTGCTGGATAAACCAATGGAAACAACTGGTCAAAATTCTCATAACAGCCTGAATCATGGATGTTCAGAACATTCAACTGAACATCAGAAGAGATTAATGAAACAATAAGTCTATATGGACTGAAAGCATGGAATCCTTTTACATATCACTGCTACAGCTCTAGAATTATAAAGAGTGGGATTAGTCTGCAAATTCCAGCCCAATCACCACCACATCACTCACACTCTATTGTTGCAACTGTCCAAGTCCTCCACTGCATCAATAGGATCAGTTATGCAAAGTGTTACATAATTTATTCAATCTTCTTGTGCTTGTGTTCACAGGCCTTGGCAATCAAAGACTTTGATTACTACTCTCTTGTGCTTATGGAAGAAAAAAATTTATTTTTTTTTAAAGTCATTCGTTTTCCCTTGTGGGTTAGTGTGGGTAATGGCTATGCCAATGGCAAACATGGATCATAGCCACTGGGGCAGGGCTCCACCCCATTAACATCAACTTCAAAAAACCCCTTTTACATTATCACTGCTACTGCTCTGGAATTATAAAGAGTGGGATTAGTCTTCAAATTCCAGTCCAATCACCACCACATCACTCACACTCTATTGTTGCAAGTGTCCAAGTCCTCCACTGCATCAATAGGATCAGCTATGCAGAGTGTTACATTGGTCAGACTGTCATACAAGCAGGATCACTTCAAAATGGTCTATGTTCAGTTCAGGATGAGAGGGCAGGTCAGTGCTCTTCTCTTTTGTGTCTGTACAAACATGTTTATCCACAAAGTGTGATCTCCGACACAGCCCTCATGGAAGTATATGGGACGGCAGGCCGATACAACCGGGCATAATCAATATTCCGAATGATGCAATCGTCTGGAACTGTTATGTTTTAATCCAATATAGAGAGAGAGAGAGAGAGCAACACAACCAAATAGAAAACGATTGCATAATCCAATACAGAGAGAGAGAGAGAGAGACAAATCTTATTACCGTTTCAAACAAAACCAAATAGAAAAGAGAAAGCACTCACCTCAAAAGGCACGGTTTCCCCTTCTCTTCTTCTTTTTCCTTCTTCTTCTTATTGTCGCCTCTTTA
Source organism: Litsea cubeba (assembly GCA_012931725.1). NCBI lineage: Eukaryota > Viridiplantae > Streptophyta > Magnoliopsida > Laurales > Lauraceae > Litsea > Litsea cubeba. Next base: position 35,748,564 of record CM022954.1, read on the forward strand.
AAGGAAGGGTTTTCTCCGAGGCTAGGGCATTTCTCGGACGCAGAAAACAGTGTGTGAGAGAGATAAAAGTGGTGGTACTGCTGCTGGCCTGCTGGGAGATGGAGGTCTACTGCTGGGACGGGTTTGGGAAAGCGGTGGTGCTGCTGATGGGAGATGAAGAAATCGATGACGGCGGGGGTAGACTTAGAGAGGGGTTTGCGCGAGGATGTGAGAGGGACAAGAGGGAGGGAGATGTATATGCGATGGAGAGGCGTCGTCGATTATGGAGATGCAGATGCTAGGGGCGTCGTCGATTTGGTTCCAGGGCAGGGCAACATTCTCTCTGTTTTTTTTTTTTTTTCTTTCCAAGCACAAGAGGCGATTCTGAATTCCTGGCGGGCTCCCAAAATCACAAAATCGCGCCCCACTTGTTAGGTCCACTCAGCGCTGAGTGGACCTCCATGTCGGATCGGTCATGCTTTCGGGCCATGCTTTCGGTCCATATAGACTTACTGTTTTCCACCAGGTAAGTGCCAAACTCCAATCTCCATTGTTTTGTTCCCATTCAAAGAGAGGGTTCGATGGATGGGACATTTCAAGGGCGGTGAAGACTACAACAACGGTTCCCACTTCCCACTTCCCGCTCAATGGTGTGGCTGGTGTCACTTACTTACTGGTGTTGAGCAAGGTAATCATACCATGGTTTTGTAATTATTGTCAACACTCAGGCATTTGTTGTTGGCATTATTGTCGAAGGTTATTGGTTCAGACCCAACTGGGGTTCAGGCCCAATTCGGATTCAGGCCCAAGTGTATGTTAGTTTTATGAACTCAATCCAATAGATGATATAATAAATTGATTAAATTCTTTATTTATTCATATATTCATGCTTACTTTTCATGAGATGAATGGTGATTTATTATATATATGCACATAACCAAAACGAATGACATGATGGTTCATGAGATGGACCGAAATCTACAAGTATATTAGATGTAACACATGTGTATGGATGAGATCCACATTCGGGAGACATGTGTGACAAATCTTATACTTAAATATCTTCACAACCAGTGATGAGATTGGACATCTCATACTGACAGCGTTGCAGCACTTTGATCACTATGAGATAGTGTGATTTGTCTCGATCATCAAAATGTAAGATTCTGGATCATAGTGCTGGTACATTGGATGTATTGAAGGACCAAGCACCTTATAAAC